>OX419636.1:9434570-10659268 GCA_948473465.1 Lithophane ornitopus
ACCTCCTCCTTTTTGAAGAAGTCGGTTAAAAATAGCCACCATTCGTAAGCCATAATTCGTATTAATTCAGATTTGTTACAGTTGTAGTGCTTGGCAATCATTTGGATTAAATTGGTTTTTATTTTTATTATTTTCATCTTTTATATAATATTAATTTCATCTTGTATCTTTTTATACACGAAATCTCTTAAGGGGTCATTGTACCTACTCATCATTGTGAATAACTTAGCTGAACTCAAAAATCAGCTGTTCCCTACTTTATGTTCGCACAGCTCGTAAAAATGTAGGGATCAGCTGATTTTTTTTTCGCGATTTCATTGTTGTTCCCACAGTGAAAGTTCTTCATAATGATGAGTACAATGACCCCTTAAAATATTTCGTGTATGAAAAGTTACACCTTGCATAGATTCTCCATAATGCAGAATAATTGGCAAGTATTCAACAATTAGGAACTGCTTAATAAAATAGATAAGTCTCAACTTTGAATACTTAAATGTCACAAATAATTTGTAGGCACAGACGAAAAACCTTTTTAATTTTTATGTCTAAAATATTCATCGTAATACTTCACCTCTGTCAGTCAGTCTCTACCAGACAGTGTCTCCCACCTTTTATATCTTTGTAAGCTCTCGTTTACCTTTGTATTTCAAACGAGACGCAAATACGATCGTAATTTTGTAACAGCTCTGGCTTTATTCTATCTAGAACTCTACTAAAAGCGTGAATTTATCATACGTAGCGTCAAACATGACGTCACAAAAATAACATCACGTCACAAAAATAACACGCGTCAAACTTCGCGTCACAAAAATAACATCGCGTCACAAAATAACACGCGTCAAACTTCGCGTCACAAAAATAACATCGCGTCACAAAATAACACGCGTCAAACTTCGCGTCACAAAAATAACATCGCGTCACAAAATAACACGCGTCAAACTTCGCGTCACAAAAATAACATTGCGTCACAAAAATAACACGCGTCAAACTTCGCGTCACAAAAATAACATCGCGTCACAAAATAACACGCGTCAAACTTCGCGTCACAAAAATAACATCGCGTCACAAAATAACACGCGTCAAACTTCGCGTCACAAAAATAACATCGCGTCACAAAAATAACATCGCGTCACAAAAATAACACGCGTCAAATTTCGCGTCACAAAAATAACAAAGGATTCTTTAGATCAGCGGTTCTAAAAGTTTTTTGGCCATGGTACCCTTTTGGAAATGGAAATATTTGACGGAGCCCTAAAATAATAAAAAAACCGGCGTTTCATGGAATTCCACTTCACTTTTTCCCACTATGGAAAAAGGAACTACACTACACTAGACCACACTACACTAGGGGGTTGGATTATGGCGAAAATAAAAACAGATTTAATAATAAAATACGTGTCGAATTGATAACCTCCTTTTTTTCAAGAAGTCGATTATATATAGAAATTATTTTTACGAAGTTAGGATGATTCCGAAGCAGCTAAAATACCACAAAGCAATGTCGTCTACAGTTGGATATGCCATAGGCTTTTCGCGGAACCCCCACAGAGGCTTCTCGGAGCCCCAGGGCTCCGCGGAGCACACTTTGAGTATTGCTGCTTTATATAAAGCTACATTATTATATTTACCACACAAAACATCACGTCTGTATTCCCCGATGGGTTGGGCAGGGGAGTCTATATCACACGATTTTACCAGTTCGCCATTATAATTGATATGCTATTATACTGAAATATACAATGAACTCTTGAAGGCAGGTACATGTTCCCTTGTGATGGGGCCCGCTAGGCATGGTAGGCTGATACCAGTCGGGGGTGCGGCGAATGTACAAGTATCTCCCGGGCCCTCGACTCATGGTAGAAGTAGGAAAAGTAGGAATAGTGGGGTTTTAGTCGGTAGGAGTCCGACATAACATGCATGAGGATAACACCACGGAAAAAGAATGTACATGTTCCCGAAAAAACATAAACACGCAATAGTCTCTGTTCTGTTACTCAAGATAAAGTGTAAACAATCCACTCTTTCATGTAGGCGTAAATCGGAACAATTTGTTAGAGATGGGAAAAAACGTTGAGGAAAAGCTACTTTACATCTCTGAATAAATAAGTAGATACATTAGCCTCGCCTAGTTCTTGTTTAGCTTAAGGGGGATGCGCTACGGTAACCCGCGATATGGTTGATATGTTGATCTAGCTATGATTCACGGCCGTAACAAGTATGTAGTTACAGAATAATAATAATTTAAATCATCAATATAACTGTTTTAGTTCTTAATACCATATTGAATGACTATTTCATGAAATCATGTCATTTGAGGTCAATTCTAACTATTTCTAACTTAAGGAGTTGTTTTGATGATTCTAATGATTATAATTGTGTAAATACCCCATTGTTGTAGCCGCGAATCATATTTTGATTAACATAGAACCTGATAATGGCCTTCAAATTGCCAAAAACAAAAAAAAAATGATTTCGTGGGCTACCCAACCTTTTTTTTTTTTTTTTTTTGGTGGTAAATCAACAAATGACTTCTCCCTCTCTGGGCGGAGCGGAAGGGTTTGTCAGACTCTTACTGAGTAAAACCCACCCGTGTTCCTTCAGTTGCCTGTTGCCAGGGTCCCGGTATCCCTTTCGGACTATTCCCCAACCCTGGCAGGGATCGGTCCAACGGACCCCGTCAGGTGTGCTGACATCTCTTTGAGGCGCGCGTGGAAGACGACGCGCCCTCGACCCGGGCCTGGTCCTTATCGGACGGCGAGCTACCATGATGGTGGATGCCATGGAATCCATGTAGGTAAGTGCATTAAATGAAAATTACATGAAATCGTCATTCAATGCACTTACATGAACTTAGAGAGTTGTATTGCTGATTCTAATGTTTTTAATTCTGTAAATCATACCTATTTGTTACGGCCACAAATAATATTTAGATCAACATACAACCTGATGCTGACCTGCAAATTGCAAAAAACGTAAGAAAATTTGAATTTCGCGGGCTACCCTAGCGCATCCCCCTTAATATAGAAGCTTTTACGTAGTACCAGCTGTACCCGCGGATACTGTTTCATGTTGGGGAAAAGTATTACTCACATAGTTCCAGGTGTTTTGGTAACGAATTACAAATAAAATCTGCTTATTTGTACTTTCTTTAATAACAATCCAGGGCGGTTAGTCTCTGCCAGGGTTAAGATCCTGGGTTCGATTACCATGTCGGGCAGTGTTATTGGGAACTTTTGAGTAGAAGCCCGGAGCCTAGATTTGGATCGAGTTGATGGTAATAGGGTCACCCCATCCCCTATTACGTGGGACTTACCCCTCAACAGTTGATTGGGCTTTAGAAGGCCGATACAATTAAAAACTTCTATTGTGTTTCGTTAGTGACAGTTGGAGTTTTATGCATATATTATAGCTGGCAAAATGTACGTGTACTGTAAGTGCACCTCTGTCTTACCATTCGGGGATTACAGGCGTGACGTTATGATACATTATGTATAGTAGTAATTCATTTCTATACTCCATTTGAAATAAGATTAGACGATTAGATATGCCTTTTTTACATTCCGTTCAACTGATTTTGAATTCTATTGCGTTGGTGGCATGACAAATGGCAGCCGCAGTAGATAGTTGGTATTGTGTAACTTTTTTTGCTTTTAATGCTATCCTTATGCCTACGGTATAGAAGTCAAAATCAGTTAAACGGACTGTAAAAGGGTTTGTTTTAATGTCTTATCTTATTTCAAATGGGGTATAATTGGTTCAGACATAGGTATAAAAATAACTTCGGCTTGATGTTACCTACTGGTCCTATTGCTAGTAAAAACATCTTTATCAGACTTTCATTTGCAATTCAATTTATAATCTTATCACATCATTTACAGCCGCAAAAATACTATCCTCAATATAAATTCCATGAATTTATATACATTTAGGTACTTAGAAAATAATCAAGGATTCTTTTTCAAATTACAGAAGCAATTTGCTTTGAATAAAGTTAGATCATGCGCAGTACCCACGCCACGGGTTAAAATAAATATTTACTGAACCAGTATAAATATTAACTAGACCATTAAAATGTAAACTAGAGGTTAAGTTTATTCCAACCGTTTTCTCTGGGAGACATTTCAACAGCTTTATTGTTTTTGGAATGAAGTTCTCTAACGCGGCTTGCGGTAGGAGTAAACTAGTAGAAATTAACGAAAAAGCGTTATGCTCCATACGACTTTCTATCTCTCTGAGAGAAACTGTGAATTTAGTTAAAATGAAAATCTAAGATGGCGGCTGTGATTTTGAAATTTTTCGTCATGGGTGTCGTTTTCATAGTTTTCGAGGGTGCTTAAATCGATAGTGAAGTCAAAATGAAAATCAAAGATGGCGGCAATGAAAATTTTCTAATTTTTCGTCTTTGGTATCGATAGTGAGGTCAAAATGTAAATCCGAGATGGCAGCTGTGTTTTTTAAATTTTATTTTTCATCTATTGTAAGTTTTTATATAGCTAATAATTTATACTGGATGGTTCTGCTAACAAAATCGCACCCACAACCAAATACATGAGAGGCGAGGCTTTTAATCACTGGGCCATCAAGACACCACCGATCTTAACTATCATCATAATACTAATAAAACAATACAAAATGTATAAAATAATTGCCAAAAAGGCCGTTATGCCATAACAGCTATTAATCACATAATAGCATGATTTGCTCAGTTTCGTTCAACTAATCCGTACAAATTGATATTGATTTTTGATTCAGTTATTAACCACGCCTTCCTGTGTTTATCACCTTTTTATTTATGACAATAGTATTTGTGTTGACATGTTGACCTGAATTCTTTTAACTTACTTATGACTACTGTTCACCGGTACTTTTAACATACGTCCATACATAAACGCAAGAAACAGAAACTACAGAACGCAAGTGGTTTTTTGTTTTTGTTCTGTAGTTTCTGTTTGCTGTCTGCTACGATCATAACTACTTACTTACGGTACTTTTAACCTTTTTAGGGTTCCGAAGTCAACAAGGAACCCTTATAGTTTCGCCATGTCCGTCTGTCCGTCTGTCTGCGGCTTAGCTCAGGGACTGTTGGTACTAGAATCTGTAATTTGGTATGGGTATACATATAAATCACGCCGACAAAGTGGTAAAACAAAATAGTCAACAATATTTTTTTTAGGGTACCTGCCCTACTCGTAAAGTGGGGATGGATTTTATTTTCAAGGTGTGGGGTATCGTTGGAAACGTCGTTTAAAAATAATGGGAGTTTGTGGAAACTATTTTTTGATTCAGGGATCCGTTTGCGAAATATTAAGCTTTAAAGCTCGTGCAAACAGACGCGGTATCGCTTGCGCGACCGCTGCCTGTCGCGCCCGCGATATCGCGTCTGTTTGCACGAGCCTTTAAGGTGCCAATTTTTGGTTGAAACAAGAGTCCCCCTCCCTGCCAGCTAAATGGTTGGTTTCGGATAAGTGAAAAATTTCACGGCAGTAGTATATATAACGAAATTAAAAGGAAAACTATCAGCTAAGGAGGCTCCACAAGTTACCGAGTAATAATTGAAATGTTTTTCAACTACAATGTTAAGTTTGTTTGATAAATTCATCCCAACTACGGAACCCTTCATTGTGCGTGTTTCGAAATGCACTTGGCCGTTTTTTTTACTTTGGTGGAGCTCACTTTTCAGACAGCTGTAATGCCACTATTTCAAAAACTTTATATTCTACCTCTGCCATGTTTTATATTTTTGAAATATGTATTTTTGTTAAGAGAAACAATGTTAGTGTTAGACTGCATATTTTATTTAATTGTAAATTTAAAAAAATACCCTATAAGAGGACATTCAAGAGAAACTACAATTTATTTGAAACTAGCACGGACAGGCCAAATAGCTGAAAAAGGCATAAAGATAGACTTCGGCCGCCACCAATAAAACGAAAATTATTTTAGAAAAATGTATACTGCACGTCGAATACGTACGTAGAGAATAAGAAACTCAGACCAAATTCATTGAAATATCAGACTCTGTAACTGGTACTTACCCATCAAGGGGATTGTTGGCAATAGCTTAGCTAATTAAAATACTTAACTTGGTACATATATAAGGAAGGCACGGGTCACACCAAACAAAAGATCTAACTAACTAAATGATACAACGAAGAATACTGGAGTTGTCGTACTCTAGCAAATACAACGTAGGTATTATGTAGGTATGTGAAGGGCTTAAAAATTAATAATATCGCCCCCAAGATACCTAAAACATAACAATGTTTCTGCTGTAGACGGACTCAAATTGGATTTGTCCAGCGAGCAATCGAGTAGGTATCCGATAAATTGAAACCGAAACGGTTCAATTACTTTGAAAACGACTGTTTTCAATTTAAAAAGGTCTTAACATGTGAGGTATGAGATTTATCAATCAATCTGGAATCACTTTCATTACAGTTCGATTCAAACTTAATGGCGGCTTGGAACCTGAGGCGAGTCGCTGCGCAGTAACAATTTCATGTGTTACCACTAGAGTTATTAATATTCTTTTAGTTTTACTTCTGTGTCGATTGTAATTAAATATTTATTTAAAAACTGAAAACTTTAGTGCGCTGGAGCTCTGTCTCGCATAGTGTCGCAGCATTATGCTGAGTGACGGCCGTTTTGCGTGAATGTGACGCATATTTTCCCTCAACTTGTTATTTCGTTTATTTGTCTTTTCTTAGCGTCATGTTATAATCGTATTTTCTTTCTTTCTTTTTTTTAAAGTAAAAGTTAGAGACAAAAGTACGGTTCAAGCAACAGCTAAAATTAAAGGTTTCCTGCCTTTTCGCCGAAAATTGTTTGGCAGATTATCACTTGCCAACCAACGTTTCGCCGATGTTTCACTTTGACAACTAACGATTAGTAAATTTTTGTATGACAACGTTTCATTTGGTAGAATTATTGTTAAGCTGATTATTATAATGACACAAAACCTTTGGGACATTTATCATTTGTCAAACATTTCAATCTTAGGTTACGATAGGTTAGGTCAGGTAAGAGTATGACAAACAACGCACGAGCCGAGTGAGCGAAGCGAGGGTGCCGCGGCAGCGGCCGGCGCCGGCGGTGTGCCAGAAGCGAATCGCTTTTGTAAAAGGAAACAGTTAAGTTAGGTTACATCACATTAAAGTTAAAGTAAAAAAACTCTCACTCACTGAGTACTCTTCAATACACTCACTCAGTTTAATTCAACTGTTGAAAGTTGGCATTTTAAAAGTGTCATTATGAAAAGCAGACCAAACGTACAGTTGTTAACTGTGAGGTTGGGAAATAAAACAAAATTATATGATAGGTTGGCAAATGATTATTCGGCGAAATAAAATTCTGCGAAACGTTAGTTGCCAAGTGAAAATCTGGCAAACAATTTTCGGCGAAAGGGTAGAGAACCAAAAAGAAAAAATTAAAGTAGTAAAAACTAAAACTCAACTACGACTAAAAAGGTATAAACAAGACACCGCAGGCAGATAAATTAAAAATGCGGAGTCACACGTTTTAGGGCATAAATCGAACAGATTACGTTCTTCTTTTGGGGTTACAATATATATATTTTTGAAATGTGCTCATTAAGCCCTTTCATTTGATACCCAACATGGTACGATTAAACACTTTTTTTTTTGAGTTCCTGACTTTATGTCCTCTGGAAGGCGCCATTTAATTTAATGTGACGTCTTATAGCCTATATCCAGCGGACGACCAAGACGCTTCCAACGATACCTCATTTGACAAATTGTGATGAGTGGTTTAGAAGATAGGAGGGAACAGATGAGCATACATACATACATACGTACCGGTCAAAATCATAACCCTGTTTTTTCTTCGCCGTAGTCGGGTAATTAACCGTTATTAACCGTTACTTTGACTGTTACTGTTGATGAAAAAACTGGCCTTTAGTTCCACCTACTAACACCATAGTAAGGTCAAGGCTACATCTACGAGAAGGAAAACAAACATATAAACAGATACGGGACTTAACCATCGACAGAGAACAAACACAATCAAAAACAAATAATTCTTGACAAAGTTGCCATTAATTTTGTGGTCCGTATTTCCCTAACGAGACTTTGGAGAGAGACTTCTGGTATGTAATCAGTGAGCCTGATGATGATGAGATTTTTTGAATGACAAGAGTTTATAATGTTATATTAATTTATTATTTTTGTTTCACATTATATTATATCTTATTTTTATTAATCTTTTGTTAATCTAATCATTTGTAAAATATAAAATTAAGATCGTTGTTTTGATGTATAATATAAGTAGGAAGGCTGTAGATCCAGTTAACTGTACTTTTTTTGTTTTATTTTTGTTTTGCATAATTGAGCAGTTATTTTTTTATTTTTTTTTAACTTTTGCATGCCGTAAGGTATACTGTGTTGGAACTGCTTTTATAATGTTTACATCTTATTTTGTACCCACATTCATTGCAAAATAAATGATTTCTGATTTCTGATGTGGTCTTAGTTAATGTTCTTATCATATTCATTTGATTTATACACTAATACGTCAAAACCTTCTGTATTTTAGCCTTGTTATCATAAAATCAATCCATAAATCACAATACACAAATCATCGGTCACATAACCAATCATATTTTATTTATTCACAGTCGAAAAAAGATGGCTGTCTCTCTATTTCACTGCTTCAATATGTCAAAGCCAGACAAAACCACGTTTACTAAATAATCAATCAAGTACACCTGCGAGATATGCTGTCTGACGACATGGATGACATTCTTTTATTAAAAGTCAGGACTTAGACATGTTGACGTTTGGGCTTGACAGATCTAAATAAAGATGGCCGATAAATAATATTGGCGGCAAAAAGATTTAAGAAAAATTTCAGTTTGGTGATGTGAAGGGTGAACGTATTCAATAAACTAATAATACCTACATTATCTAAATTTAAGAGACGTTTAAACATAAAAAAACTTGTAGTTAGACGACGGCAGACATTAACCTATAAACAACGATATAACAACAATTATAAACAACGTTTTTAAATAAACCCCCGTAACTAATGGCAGCCTTGAGCAGTGGTGGCCCAGTGGTAAAAGCCACGACTTACGAGTTGTAGGTCGTAGGTTCGAACCCTGACAGGCGCTTTACTTTGTGTAAATTATTTCATCGCCACTGCTCTCAAAACGGTGAAGGAAAACATCGTGAGGAAGCCGGCATGTCCTAGAACCAAAAATTCGAAGACATGTGACATCTACCAACCCGCACTGGGCCCGCGTGGTGGATTACGGCCCGCTCCCTCTCACAGAGAGGAGGCCTGTGTCCCAGCAGTGGGAACATTATAGGCTGATTATGATGATGATGAACTAATGTCAAATAGTTTAAGGCTAAGTAGAAAAAGTTATCGTTTATAGTTTTTTAAGTGAAGCTTATTAGGCTGGCGCGGCGATCCGATAATTGGAAGAGATGAAATTTCAAGGACGCGTCACGGTATATTTTAATACATGAGAGATAAGATAGATATTATAACTCTCTCTGCCTCTCACACTAAATTATTCTTCTTAATTTATTAAGAAGTTTCACTTCTGTCACGTGTACGGTGCTACACGTGCAATTTTTTTTAACACCATTTTAAGACCAAACAATCATCAAATGCGACGCTGAAACTTATTATAAAATCTAAAGACTAAATGGAGGATTCTAAGAAGGTACAGTCCAACTATATTCTTAATGTCCCTCGGGAAACTTCGTGTTTCGTCAGTCGTCGGATCTTTATCAGTTTACCTTTGCTTTTGGTGCAGACCGGACGCTAGAGATGAGTTGTAACAGGTGAAACACGCGCCTGAAACAGCCGCGGTAACAGTCTAGTACTTAAAATCACAGATCCTCTGTGATTTAAAATCGCAGATCCAGTGTGATTTTAAGTAACAGATATTTTTTATCGTTAGGAGCAACTGTTATCTGCTATTTTTTAATATCTGTTATTTTTATCTGTGACGTTAAATATGCCTCACTCCTACCGGACGCTCTCAATGGATTTCCAAGTGGATTGAGAGCGTCCGGTCGACGACAGACAAAACAGGAATTTTGCCGAGGGGCATTAAGACAATAGTTGTACTGTATATTGTACATCTTATTACATAATGGCACTTGGCCGTAAAAAATGTTCTCACCAGAGTTTTATTTGAGGTCAATGGTCAAATGTCATGAAACGAAAATGTTACTGCAAAAATGGCAAACATAAAACTTTATTTCATCCAGTTTCATCCACTGAATGTCCACAGTCTAGCAATTTTGAATATGGAATGCTTTATTCTGAACAAGAATGTGTCTGTGTCAAAAAGTTTCATACACTGTATCTCTATAGTTGCGTCAACAGATATTAAAAAATGTATGCTCCAAAACCTTCATTGATCACATTCCGTGTTAGATGAACGTTTTTAGTCAAGTCCATTCCCAGCTAATGTAGGTACTGTGCTAGGAAGTTCACGGTATCTTTCGCATTCGATTACATTTAAATGAAATGATAAATGAAGGATAAATGATTTTATTTCTGTAAAAACGTGTGATAAACTAGATGAGGTCGGCGTTCCCTATCTGACTACTCTACGAAGAAAGGCCGAAACAAACTCAGAGGTCACAGTCTCCTTTAAAGTCAAGGCGTAATCTTGGTCAGATCATGTGACGACCATGTAGACTGGTGTCTGAACAGCAGGCGCAGCATGAGCACCGTTTTGTCGACGGAAGAGTAGACAAAAATGACGTTTCGTGTAGACAGTACGACGGCAGGAAAGTAGAAAAAATCAACTGCACTTTTTACGAAATTCACTCTTTTACATAATTTGACTCAGAATTCTTTGTTTTGTCATAGGATTTTTATTCCGTTTGATTCTCAATTTTTACTGATTTTAAGTCTCGTCAACTACAACAATTTTTCTAAAAGTGTTAAAGTACCGTATTTTGGTTCAAATAATTTTACAGTAATATCGGCTTTAACAATTTCCTTGGTACTTAGCCCTATTAACTAAATGATGTAAAATAAGAGAAGATAGCTTTGTTCTTCTATTAAATTACAGTTTTGCGTTCAAAACGCTCTCTTGTAAAATTATGATTTTGTAGATAACCGTTTATACTTTGTGGCCGTCGAGTAGAAAGTTTTCTACTGGCGATTCCAAAATCAAATTGTCTTCACTACTATAGACAAAAAAATGTGAGTTGTCAGTGTGATTTTGACAGTTTGAGTAGAAAACATTCTTCCAAAATAGTCTACATATAAAAATACCTAGACAAAGATCGCTAGAAACGAAAGACAAAATGACAGATTGTAGAAGGATTTCTACGGTGCGATGTCAAAAATGAAGAAACGAAATGTCACATTGTATAGAAAAAGCTATGTCTATGCTTCGTAGAGATGTAAAGCGTCATGCTACGCGTGCTGGTCTATGAAAACAATGAATTTCCCTGACTGAAGAAAACATAAAACAAAAGAATCGCAGAGGCAAACTTTTTTCACTATTACACTCATAATATTAGCAGAGATTTGTGTGACCTTAAAGTTAATTTTATCACACCAATTTATTACTTGTTTTACCTTCCAGATAAGAAAAACATTGCGAGGAAGTTTCTCTAATTAATTAATTGTAAACGTGTACAAATAGAGATCAAGGAAGTGTTGACTTTCCCTAGAGTGTTTGTTTAAGATGGTATCTATGAGAACTTCTGGTGGTCATGCTACGCGTGCTGGCGTTGAAAACATCGCGATCTCAACTTGAGTATTAAGTAATGTTTTTTTCTTCTTTTAAACCGACTTCTTCAAAAAGGCCATTGCTGCTGATTCTTTGGCCAAAAAATAGGTCAGCCCTCTGGTCACGTGAAGAGTCGAGCAACCGCATGATTAACTACGTAAGTTTTTTTACACCAAATGCATTAATTACATAATAATACATACATTCTTTTAATACATTCTTTTTACATAATTTATCTCAATCCCAGTGTGGTTTACTAATCCTTTATTTATCATCTTTCAGCGGGTAAGTTATTTTTATCAACACTTCAGGCCATTGTTCCCGCAAAGGCTTTTATTAAGGCATTTTATTACCCTTAGCTGCGTGTTTATGTATATTTCGGGTAAAACACGAGTAAAACTAGGTTCATTTTATTACTCAGACTAACTTTTACAAATGAAGGTTGGAGCTTTTGCTGTTAAAGTCTTGTTAGAGAAAATATAAATATTATTACAGTATAAAATTGTTGTTTTGTGAAGCTAAGTCTAGGTGTTAACTTGAGATCCTGCTATTTAATTGCATAACTTATTTTCATAACCGATTAAGACTAATTTGTTTCATAAAAAAAAAAAAAACAATAAACAAAATAACAATTTTTATTTCTTTCTTTTTGGGGTTCCGTACCCAAAGGGTAAAACGGGACCCTATTACTAAGACTCCGCTGTCTGTCTGCCTGTCCGTCTGTCACCAGGCTGTATCTCATGAACCGTGATAGCTAGACAGTTGAAATTTTCACAGATGATGCATTTCTGTTGCCGCTATAACAACAAATACTAAAAACCAGAATAAAATAAATATTTAAGGGGGGTCCCATACAACAAACGTGATTTTTTTTCCGTTTTTATAGATAATGGTACGGAACCCTTCGTGCGTGAGTCCGACTCGCACTTGGCCGGTTTTTTTTTCTTATTTTGATAGTTCGACAACATTCGTTGCGTTATATTTACGTTGTTGAGCAGATTTTTGTTTCGAATTTATGATGCAATGGATTAACAAAATTATTCGGATTATGATCAATAATGTGTCACGGTCAATTCTACACCTGCAGTAAGTAAAGTTGTAATCGCAAAAAAATATCCAATAGAAATTGTTTTAACTACATACCCGCTGAACTTCATTACGTCTCAAAGACGGACGATAACTTAATTAAAATGTCATGAAAATAGCACAAACGGAAGGGTAGAAAAGTGCCCCTCTCGCAACCCGACAGCTCATATCAAATGTTTTGACACGAAGGTGGAATCCTTGACACATGATAGACCGATTGCCCTACATATTGCACAAACAACTATTTTCTTTATATGGCAAGTTTATGAGATAAAATTCCATTGGTCGCCATATATCTATCCTTCGCTTAATAACACCTTTTTCAGTAACAATAAAATCGAATATCGATTTGTTGTTTTATTTAATTGGATCGCGTTCGATAATTTTCTCACTAGATTGTTGATTATGTCTACTTTATTATTTTAAATCATACATAATTACAAATCTAAACACTAACTCTAACAAAACTAACTATTACTTAACTAATGGAATCCTAACTATATTAATTAAAACTAAGTATACAAATAAACAATTAATATCTAAAATATGGCGTCGAAAAATTCCTCCGTATCGCTGTCGGCTGGTAATGTACCCGCGAGACTGGCGTTGCCTAGAAGTAACCTCACTTGAGTCACTTGATAACTTCCAGGCTATATTTAGTGTATACCTAATTACAAGAACAAAAATATAAAAGTAAAAAACATCATAATAGTGTCCAGAAATAAACAAGATACGATACGATTACACAACAAGACAAGATACGATTTGTCGAGATGTGTCTCAATAGATTTAAGTTTCGTCAGGGCGTTTGATAAAGTAATAAACATGATAACTGTCCCAACGAATTTAGTTTAATTTTATTTTCATTACTCAACTTTCACTTAAGGATCCAACTTGGATTTATTTTATCAAAGTTTATTCATTGTAGTATGCGAACTACAGGTCTAAGAATGGTCCCTTGAGGCACCCTTATGTCATGAGTGGCTTTCAAAATGAAATGATCTCAAATAACTACAAAATAAACTGGCTCTTCCATAGAAAACGACTATTGAAAGTAAAGCCACTTATCGATAAGTACTTATCATACCTAATCATCATTTTATTACCGAGTACCCAAAAAAAAAACTATTTACACAAAATGGTCACGCACCGAGCCCCTTTTTGAGACAATAGCGAAAGCGATGGAATGATAAACAGGGTGAGGCGAGGTCGAGGGTCTAAAAATACACCATGGAGACCAGGTACTGCAATAACTATGATAATTTTAGCCATGATGTTTGGTGAGCCAACCAAAAATCATGGCCGCCTGACTTTTTAATTGGTCCGTTCCCGGTATGCCTGGAATGGACCAATTAAAAGGTCGGGCGACTAAAGTAGGTCATCAGGTTGCTCTTTATTTGTTTTGATAACATTCACCTATATATCGGTAGGTTTGGGGACAGATTCATTATGGAATGACTTCATTCCATAATTAATCTTATAAAATGCCGTTTCGTATAAAAATATCGTCAATCATAAAGGAATGTTATCACATACTCGACTGCTCATTCTTGCTTTGTCTCATAGAGGGGCTTTTTTTTTTGGGTGGGAAATCATCATATGACTTCTCCCGCTCTGGGCGGAGCGGAAGGGCGTGTCAGACGTCTCATAGAGGGGCTGCAATTGCATTTGAATAACTATTCAGTACGGTTTACTTTTAAAGAAGCGAACTATAACATTTTTGTATGATTTTGGTGCCTTGACAATAAACATCGTTAGTTTTTGTTCCAACATCGAAATCGCATTAAAAAAAATCTGCCGTTCCATACATTTTGTCGATTTAAGTGAAGACAAATGTATGGAACAGCTGATTTTCTTTCCGCGATTTCAAGTTTGGTCCCATAGAAAAAGTTGTTCAAAATGATGAGTACAATGACCCCTTTTCGGGTTTAGCATAAACAACAACTAATGTTGTATACTATTACCACGGCCTCGTTGGTCTGGTGGTCGCAAGCTCTACTGCCGAGCATGAGGTTCTGGGTTCGATTCCCGGGTCAGGCAAAATTTTATTGGGTTTTTCCATCTGAAATTGCTCAGTAGCACCCCGGAGTCTGTAATTGTGGCCGGTTGATGGCAATAGGCTCGCCCCCTATTACATGGGGACTTAAATATAACAGGGGTGTACCATAGGTACACCTCTGCCTAACCCTTCGGGCTTCGGGGAATACAGTCAGTCTTATCTAACTAATATTATAAACGCGAAAGTTTGTTAGTATGGATGGATGGATGTTTGTTACTCTTTCACGTAAAAACTACTGAATGGATTTGGATGAAATTTGGCAAACAGATGGTTTATAACACATAGGATACCCGATATTCCCACGGGATCGAGACTTACGTGGGTGAAACGGTGGGGCGCAGCTAGTATTATATATTTATGTACTATTACCACTTTACCGACTGGTCTTTCATTTTACCATGACATAAAGAACTGAACTACATTCTTATAAGGCTTCATTCATACTCATCCCTAGTTCAAACTCGCCAGCTTTTTATATCCCATCAGCTGTAAGGATGCACAACCGACCGGGCGCATTCGAACTAGGGATATGTATGAACGAAGCCTCTTATAGAGGGACAAAGTTGGTTTATAGAATAGTGTGACAAAAAAATCTTTTATTTTCAAACAGTCCAGTTTTTTTTAAAGCTTTCTGTAATATTCTGGTCAGTGTGGTTGCATCTTGATCAAAATAGGATTCGCGACCGTAACAAAATACGTATTTACAGAATTATAATCATTAGAATCATCAATAAAACTCTCTCAGTTAGAATTGACCTCAAATGTCATGATTTCATGAAATAGTTATTCAATAGGGTATCTAATTTGAAGTAGGAGAGTTATAGTACTTGCTTTATTTTACTTTGTTTTATTTATTTATGGTTATATGTGTGTTATGTTTAATTCGTGATCTCCTGTGCGAGTTAAATAAATACTTTTTCTTTCCACCTCCGCAACATTCGAAATCCCAGCGATCTGCGAACATACTGAGAATACTGTTGGTGCTGCCGCGAACACGCACTAAACCTACTTAAACAAGAGATGACGAACCTCCTAGAGAGCGATGGTCTACGTGCTCTCAAGCAAGTTCACCAAAGCAAACCTATTCACTTATTCCAGATTCTCAAGTTCTACATCTTCAAACAACTACTAAAACCACCCAAAAGACGGACACAATACAAACAAATTATTATATAATAGCCCACTGTTCATTAACACGCGGAAAACGGACCAAATGAATTAGATGTGGCGGCCATCTTGGGACACTACGGTTTTGGCGCGCCTTTTACGACGCGTGCGCACTGTCGCAATGTCGTATTGTGTGGCTAATATTAGATACAGTAGCTATTGTACTCACATAATGCCTTTGGAGTACAGTTGGTAACTGTGGTCGTGGCCTTACTGACTTTGACCGTGGGTGTCATGTTCTGGGTCTATCTGTACTTGGAAATGCGTTCAACCTTACCTATTACATTCTGATAAAAATGAATTATTTGCTGTCACGTAAATGGAAAATAATAAGGTTCATTTGCAGATCTGAAGAATTATCATCCTCCTGCCTTTATTCCAATTTATTGAGCGTCCGCGCAGCATGTCTTCTTAATCTGCTTATTTTCCCAACTACTTTGGGGTCGGTTTCAGTCTAACCGGATGCAGCTGAATTCCAGTATTTTACATAGAGCGACTGCCTATCTGACCTCCACAATCCAGTTACTGGGCAACACGATATCCCTTGGTTAGACTGGTCGTCACTTGTCAGACTTTTGTGCTTCTGAATACCCGTAACGACTGTCAAAGATATACGAATACAGCCGGGACCAACGGCTTAACGTGCTTTCCGAGGCTCGGAGGAGTCTCGATATGTAATGGATGGTCACCCATCCACGAACTGACCGTGGCAAGCGTAGTTTAAGCTTCGATAGACTCGTGCATTGCCATGAGACCCTCAGCATATCTTCTCTTCATAAAAATCGCATACACTATTGTCTCGCCCTAACATACTTCGTTGCAGATCTAAAGTATTACAGAAGAAAAGATTATTACAGTAAGCTCTACGGGCAGCCATGTGGAATGGCTAGATTGTAAAAGTGGTTTAGGAATCCAAGACTGCATTTGATGCCCGGATAAAGTGGTTAATGGCAGTATCAGGGTAGCCCGCGAAATTCAATTTTTCTTACGTTTTTGCAATTTGCTGCTAAGTATCAGATTGTATGTTGATCTTAATATAATTCGCGGCCGTATCAAATGTTTATTTATAGAATAATAAACATAAAAATCATCAATACAACTCTCTAAGTTCATTATTATAATCCTATTGAATAACTACATATTTCATAAAATCATGTCATTTGGGGATATTAACTTAAGGAGCTGATTGCTGATTCTAAAGATTATAATTCTGTCGTCTGTAAATATAATTCTGCATATTTGTTACGATCGCGAATCATATTTTAATCAAAATACAACATGACACTGACCTGAAAATTGCAAAAAACCTAAGAAAATTTTAAATTTGCGGGCTTCCCTAGCGCATTCCCTATAAGTTTCGCTTTGGTTTTCAGTCTCACTCGGAGCTATTTGAACTGGATGTGGTTGATAATAATTGAACGGTCGTTCATTTGAATCAGGAATGTAATACAATCATCATTATCTGCCTAGCCTTTTCCCAACTATGTTGGGGTCGGCTTCCAATCTAACCGGATGCAGCTGAATACCAGTATTTTACATGGAAAGTTAAATTAATGGTATTGCGACTGCCTATTGAACTCCACAACCCAGTAATTGGGTAATACGATACCCCTTGGTAAGACTGGTTGTCAGACTTTCGGGCTTCTGACGACCCGTAACGACTGCCAAAGATCCACAAATGACAGACGGGACCAACGGCTTAACGTGCTTTCCGAGGCACGGAAGAGTCTCGGTATGTAAAGATCCACGTCCAGAACCCATCCACGGACCAACCCCGGCAAACGTAGCTTAACCTGATGGATCGACCCGTGCGGCTGTTATTACGTAGCCACGAGCTCCTCCAGGAATGTAATACAATCTGTTCGTATTTTATTTACTAACTTATTTATTTAATCCGTTAAAAACCGTACCACACAAGAGTACCTACCTCCAGCCTGTACTTAATTGATGACAGATAATTGCAAATCCATATCGTTTTGATAGCCAATCAATGGATATTCATACCCTATTTATCTGACACGAGTTTACGTCAATCGTTCCAAATTAGGGCTGGTACTCACGTGTGTTGTTTACAGATGAACTCGTTTTGTGGAACCATTTCATTTGATGCTAATGTGGTCTTGGCCTTAACTTTTGTAGAGGGTACCTCGGTAGAGTGCATTTTTTATGAGTTAAGGGTGTTTGTTGAACATTCATTACCACTATTAGTCCGTAGAAAGAGTAGAAAAGAGGAAATAATAGGTAAGTGTTCCACTGAAGATTCCTCCTATTCTGCTGCGGTGATCCCGTATGGTTTTTCATCCCCCCATGCTTTTCCTTTTTAACCGACTTCTTCAAAAAGGAGGTGGTCCCATATAAATTTTATTAACTTTGCTTGCGTAGTTTTTGAGTTAGCATCAATATTTTTCCCACTTAGTGTATGTAGATGATATATTGATTGACTCCGTCACTGTTATTTACATAGCAGGTAGGCGTATTCAAATTAGTGTGGGGTAGGTACCACAACTAAAAAGTGAAAAAAAAAAAACTTTTTACAAAAAAAAACAACCGACTTCAAAACAAACACAAAAAAAGTGAAAAAAAAAATTTATTTCGGAAGTCGGTGGCAACATACCAAAATTGAAAAGTAAAGTCACCGACTTCCGAAATAAAAATTATTTTTCACTTTTTTTGTGTTTTTTTTTGAAGTCGGTTGTTTATTTGTTTTTAAAATGTTTAAAAAAATACTTCAGACTCTCTTAGCAAGCCCTTTCATTTGTTATGCGGGTTACGTCACACGGTACAGTGTGCATTTTTATTTTTTTATTTGCCTATTTGTCTCCCAAAACTGACCCCCATATTCAAAATTAATTAATTTACGTAACGCGTCCAAGTTTGGGTCACAGAAATTGTTATGTGTACCAAATTCGTTCCATGAGATTCGGAGAAAATTTACTGTGACAGACGAACAAACACACGAGTGATCCTATAAGAGTTCCGTTTTTTCATTCGAACGTATGGAACCCTAAAAAGGTGAATACTGAGATAGCAGCAAACAGAGATATATGAAAGAAGAAAACATAACGAATACTGTTCCGATTAAAAATAAATCGGGAAAGGACCGTGTTTATCAGTTGTATAGCCTAACACCTTTTAAACATGACATTTCTGTATGGAGTTTGACATAAAACTGACATTAGACACGTGTTGAACAAGTGTCTTAGTTTTTGTGGTAAGGCCCAAAGTGTATCAAAATGGTGTCCCATAGACGATAAAACAGAATAATATAAGAAAGGTAACCATTTTAAACAAAATAATATGAAACGGAAACAACGATAAAGCGGTTTAATTAAAAGCCTATTGCCATGCTGCTCCCAATTAGCAATAAACCAGTGGAAATGATAAGCTTAGGCTGATCTGCATTAATATTTTTACGGGTAATTAATTATCGTATAGGAAGCAAGTCCATAGGGATGTTTGTTGTTAATTATTTTTACATAACGATCAGTTAACATAAAACCAGCTAAGGTTCTTACTCCCAAAACTAAGTTCCATCCTGCTAATATTATAAATGTGAAAGTTTGTGTGTTTGGATGTTTGTTACTCAATCACACAAAAACGGCTGAACGGATTTGGATGAAATTTGGCAAACAGATAGTTTATAACCTGTATTAATACATAGGATACTTTTTATCCCGATATTCCCACGGGATCGAGACTTACGCGGGTGAAACCGCGGGGCGCAGCTAGTAGTTAATATTTTAAACAAATTTCCTTTGAATATTTATTTATTTATTATTAACCAAACAACTTATAATAATTACAGTTTACACTACACATACAAGTTAAAACTTCCTTTGAATATTTATTAATTAATAACCAGAGAAAGATATAGCCGTCATTGACGGACAGAACGACATACAGCGGCGACTTAGGGTCCCGGCGACACCCGTCAACCCGTCAGACTACGAAACTATACTCCATTTGAAATAAGATTAGACGTATAGATAAGCCTTTTATACATTCCGTTCAACCGATTTTGAATTCTATTGCGTTGGTGGCATGACAAATGTCAGCCGCAGTAGATAGTTGGTATTGTGTAACTTTTTTTGCTTTTAATGCTATCCTTATGCCTACGGTATAGAAGTCAAAATCGGTTGAACGGACTGTAAAAGGGTTTGTTTTAATGTCTAATCTTATTTCAAATGGGGTATAAAAACAGAGAAAAGTGGAAAAAGTAGTCTTGAGTTTATAACTACTACTGTTTATACTGTAAATGGCTTTCGGAATGGACATTTGGTTCAACCAAATTGATTCATTTTGATTGAAAAACGGAGAAATGAAAGGCAATTATTCTCTTTTATGTTTGCACGGTTCACTGGACTTTTAATTTGGGTGGGTCAAGCGTGAACCGTGTAATATTGCCATGTCAGAAATTGAATCGATCCATTCAAAAAAATACCAGCGCATTCGTGGTTCCATCCCAATCTAGTGCTTTTAAGTTCTTTTATCTACACCCATGTTATAAATCCTCTATAAAAGTCAGAAACAGTTAGCTTATTGCCAACATTAAAACACTGGTTGTTTTAATGTTGTCATAGTAACCATAATATCATCCAAACGGGTGTTATTATGTTGTACTAAATTTCATAATGCAACTCATTTCAAAAAAAGAACATTGTCATGCAGGCGCGTTTCACTAACAGCACCGTAATTTAAAACAAAAAAGCATCTATTATTCGAATTCGAAAAAATCTAATTCACGTGCGTCGTATCCCTCCACTTTTGTTCGATATTAATATTGCAAAGAACCTTTTATAGAGGACTAGCTGCGCCCCGCGGTTTCACCCGCGTAAGTCTCGATCCCGTGGGAATATCGGGATAAAAAGTAACCTATGTGTTAATCCAGGTTATAAACTATCTGTTTGCCAAATTTCATCCAAATCCATTCAGCCGTTTTTGCGTGATTGAGTAACAAACATCCAAACACACAAACACACAAACTTTCACATTTATAATATATATATAGTAGGAAGTAGGATAGTAGAATTCATATCATGGGTGTAGATAAAGTCTTGTATGCAACTTACACATACCTAAATGACGAAATGTGACGTACTTAGGTAGGTACTATGGGTAACCTAACCTAACCTAACCTTTCAAGGAAACAAGGCATGTTGTAATGTCAATATTATGAATGTGATAAAATAGGTGTTGTTAACACATAAAAAAACATAACATTGAATACATTCGACATTTTGGTTATTACATTAGGTGGTTTATCTTAGCGTGCCGGGTTTATGACGCTTGGTTTATAACGATACCGAGTCGTAAAGTGTATCAATGAACGAGGTAGCTTTGCGATGAGTTCTGTATGTATTTATGAAGGAAGTAAGCTGCCATCTGAGATCTTATCCAGTACTGTATACTGGATTGAAGTGTTTATTTCATTATAATAAACACAGGGAGAAAGTGACATAAACGCGTAAATTGTTGTGTTTTGTACCTTACAGTCTGTGCTAAATAAATGTATTTTCTTTCTTTCAAATTACCATGAATTAAGTACCTACATGATAATTGATAACCGATGAAAAATTTCAAAGCTATTTTTTTATTTTATTTTTATTCATTTATATCAAGTAACAAGGCTCATATTGTTAGTAAAATATGTTAGTAAAACAGTGACAATAAAACACAGAAATAATTTGTGACATCACCGCTGCAAGGTGACAGGCCCAGCCGACACCTTGCAACAGTGGTTCACAAACACACAATCTAGCCTGCTTGCTACCATAGCCAGGATGCTGTTGGTGCTGCCCCGCACCCTACTAACCAGGGATGCGCACCGCTTCCGCATCACGGTGTAGAAGCAATCAACGCGAGCTTCAGCAAACATCCCTGATGCGCTGCAGTATCGAGGCAACCCCATCAACACCCTGAATGCGTTATTATATTGAACGCGAAGGGCGCTGTATGATTTCTGAGTAAAATGAGCCCACAGACTGCAACAGTAAAAAGACGTGCAGTAAGCACTAAATATAGTGCGCTTGACCTCCTTAGAGGCACGCCTGAATCTGCGGGCAATCATGTTAGCTCTCACACACAGCGCCCTCCGCTCCCTGTCAATATCTTCATCATCCTTGAGACCAGTGGTCAATAAGTGACCCAGATACTTAAATTGGTCCACCCTCACAAGGGGCATACCGCTTAACTTCAGTGAAGGTACAACTTCTGGGTACCTACCCCTGGCCCAAAGACCATGACTACACTCTTCTTAACAAGCCAGACCATGCAGTCTGGCATATTGCTCGCAAGTGGCCACGAGTGTCCTAAGCCCGCAGACTGACGCGCTTAGCAGCACCATGTCATCGGCGTAAATTACGTTATTCACACACACGCCATCAATATGACACCCGACACGCATACTGCTAAGCGCTTCAATCAGATCATTCACGTAAAGGTTGAATAGCGTAGGCGAGCATAACCCCCCCTGCCTCACCCCGCACTCCAACCCAAACGGCCTGGAAAGGGCCCCCGCCCACCTTACCCTATTGACTTGGTTTCCATACCAGTATTTAAGAGTATTCGTCACCTCTGGCGGCGAGTTAACCTCTTCCATCTTCCTCCATAAAATGTCGTAGGAAACCAAGTCAAAAGCCTTGCTCAGATCAAGGAAACAGGCGTAAACTGGAGTGTGGCGATCCGTGTAGTATTTCACAGTGTGCTTCACACTCAAAATAGCGCTGTCAGTGGATAATCCGGAACGGAAACCAAATTGGTTATCGTGAATACGTACATGACTGCTAAGTTGAGCATTAAGCACACTGTCAAACACCTTTGACATGATTGTGGCAAGAGATATTGGCCTGTAATTGTTCTTATCGCCCATGTCACCAGTCTTATTTTTGACTATGGGCACCACTGATGTTTTGATCATGTCACTCGGCATATAAGCATGACCCAAACAAAACGTAAAAAGCATAGCCAACACTCTTGGCAAATGCGGACCAGCAAATCGAAGATGCTCAATGCTGAGACCATCATGACCAGGAGACTTTCGGCGACGCATTGCGTTAATTCTGTTCAAGAGCATTTTAGCTGTTACTTTAACTCCCAGGTTTTTCCGCGTCTCAACATTGAGCATCAACCTCGATGGGCCTAATGGTGACTGCACACTAAAATGGTCTACAAACAGGTCGGCTATTTGCCCAGCATCACTCACGCCATCGACGCAAACAGGGAGGCCAGCTCTGCCCTTTAATCTATTCGTATGCTTCCAAAAAGATCTAAAATCGTTCTTTGAATGCTGTGAAGCTAGAATATCCATTTTGATTTGAGTCTCATGATCTTGACACCACTTCAAACGAGACTTAAATAACCTTCTAGCTTCACGCATTTCATCAAAAATACGTATTGTTTGAAATTTTTCATATTATTTTGGTATGAAACAGCTGGGGGTCTAAACCGGCCACATTAGCAATTCCTCTAAAAGCAGTTCATTTCCTGAATCCCAGCTGTCATTAGCAATTCCTCTAATCTTAATCCTAACTAACTAACGAAAGTGAGTTTGTTTGTTTATTTGTTTGTTACGCTTTCACACTAAAACGGCTAAACGGATTTGGATGAAATTTGGCACAGGGGTAGACCATGACCTGGAATGGGACATAGTATACTTTTTATCCCGATATTCCCACGGGATCAAGACTTACGCGGGTGAAACCGCGGGGCGCAGCTAGTGAGACATAAAAGCAAACGGATGAATTACTTCGTATTATGAATTACACGCAGATCATATTATGAATTGTCAGATGGTGACATTTTACGATGATTCATAAAATTTTCATATTATGATTCTGCTAAATTGACCGTTTTGAGCCCCCAGATGTATTATACCACTGAGTCTGAGTACACCATAAAAATGTGTGTGTACAAAGCCTTTTGTACATATGTTTTTATGAGTGAAAAACTATAATATGGTTTATTCGTCGACACGGCACGGTTTATAAACCGTACCGTAAAGAAACCGTGCCATGTACAAAGGGTCTTACGGATAAAATTGTGGTAGAGTGAGTAGATTTACAAAATTGAGATTTGGTCCCTCCAACTTGGCACGAAAAAAGGTTCATTAGAAAATCAGCGTCAGACAACATCATTCTGTCTGGCATGAAGCTTTTTGGCGCAACCGTGAAGCACACACATTAATTGTTGTTAAAATATTATTTCATTTAGTTATTTGTATTTTATGTTTCACGAACTGTTCGAAATAAACGTTATTTTTTCTTTGTTTCTTTATTTCTTTCTGTCTTTCCTTCTTTCTTTCTTTCCGTCTTTCTTTCTTTCTTTCTTTTGTTTTTCTTTCTTTCTTTTCATTAAAACTTGATCGTGAATTTGTTTAACAATAATGGTGCTGTGACGTTGGAAATTAAGGCTTGTCTCCAATAGTGAACGTTGCGGTTGGTTGATTTATTCTTTTTGCAAATAAAACGACACTTGATCAAAGGATCGCTTTTCAATTATGTTAATTGGTAAACGTTAAAGGTACAGTTGGACTGAAGTTAATTAAAATGATATCCAGTTACAATACTGATACTGACCTATTTCGGGGATGGTATTAATTAATAAAGCTTAACTTTGGAGGGGTCAGTACTGAAACAGACTTCGTTTCATTAGTCACTTAATCATTAACAATAATTTATATTTAGATTTACACGAAAAATAATCGTTACCTACATTTAATAACAATCAAAACAAAATAACAAAAGTCATTTTACGAAATTAATTTAATGGCACAAAACATCATTATCATCTGCCTAGCCTTTTCTCAACTATGTTGGGGTCAGCTTCCAGTCTAACCGGATGCAGCTGAATACCAGTATTTTATACAGAAGTCGCTCTGTATAAAGTACTGGTATTCAGCTGTGACCCTGTGGCTCTGTGCCTATACCTCGACAACCCAGAGGTTCTAGAAAACAGACGATCGCTTCGAAAGCGTTTCGTATTTCTACAACAACTTTCAACAGGATTGACATAAGCTTTTCGATAGCTTAAGTCAGTCCTATACATTTTTGCCTTTTTCATCATCGTTATCGCTGATAGAATGACACTTTGTCTAGGGCCTCAGTTACTGGGTAATACGATACCCCTTCATAAGATTGATTGTCACTTTCGGGCTTCTGACGACCCCTAACGACAAAATAACAAAAGTGATTTTACGAAATTAATTTACCTCATTAAACAAAACATACATATAGACATTTATTTTATTACATTTTATATTTAGATATACTTTTTACATTTTTAAACCCTTATCTATACATAAAAGCACAGACTTAACTAAAAAATAACGGCTTCTATTGTTACAGTGGACCCAAGACAATAACTTCGCAAAATACAAGGAACGTACCTACCGTTTCTACGTAGAATATCATTTTTCGTCGCATTTTGTCCGACTGTTCTTACGGTTAGAAGTTTATTTGGAAGGCCAAAACAGACAAATAAATAGCTCTCTGTAAATAAATAACTAATAAATACTTCATGTTGCTTTTTTTATTAACTTCCCCTTTCGACGTATTGCGTGGGCAGAGGAAAATACCTACACAACTTTTATTAATATGGTACGAAGTGGACTTGACCTCATTGTTTCATAAAATAAGTAAATAATAAACCCAATAAAGACTCATTCTTTTTCGAAAAATTATGCAGCTGCCGCCGAGGCCCAAACTGTGTCAAAACCCCAGTTCCTGAAAGCCTGTAGATCAGTCTCTGATTAGTACCCAAATATGCTGTCCAAACTTCTTATAAGTGACTTAAAAGTTTGTTTCAGTCTATTTATATACTTACTGATTTAATTTTATATTTAGGTACTTACTTATTTTTCACTTTTTAGTTGTAGTACCTACCCCACACAAATTCGTATACCACTACCTGCTATGTAAATAACAGTGACGGAGTAACTTAAAACATCGTCCACATATACTATGTGGGAAAAAAACGTAATATTGAAGCTTATTCAAAAACTACGCAAGCAAAGATAATAAAAATATGGGACCACCTCTGAAGTATGACCCACCAAACAAAAAAAGAATCATCAAAATCAATTCATAATTGTCGGAGTAATCGCGTAACAAACATAATACAAACAACAACAAAAAACATAGTCGAATTGAGAACTTCCACCTTTTTGAAGTTGGCTAAATAGTAGTTGTCACTACTACAGACTCACTATAACTTGTCCCTTGTCGTGATGTTGGCACCATTGCTTGTCAAATTAGCTTCAAGGTATTCCACATTGGGCACCCTTTTATATGGCACATAGAGTTCAAATCGGCGACTGACACAACAGAAGGCCTAGACAAGTGACAATCGCTTCGAAAGCGTTTCGTATTTCTACAATGATTTTGAACATTTTTGCCTTTTTAACCGACTTCTTCAAAAAGGAGGAGGTTCTCAATTCGTCTGTATGTTTTTTTTTTGTATGTTTGTTACTCGATTTCTCCGCCAATTGTGAATCGATTTTGATGATTCTTTTTTTGTTTGGTAGGTCATGCTTCCGAGGTGGTCCCATATCAATTTTATTAACTTTGCTTGCGTAGTTTTTGAGTTAGCTTCAATATTACGTATTTTTCCCACTTAGTTTATTTAGACGATTTCCTTATTTACTCTTTCACTGTTATTTACATAGCAGGTAGTGCTATTCGGATTTGTGTGGGGTAGGTACCACAACTAAAAAGTGAAAAATAAAAAGTTATCAAAGACAAAGTGTATCTAGGGCCTCAGTACTACCAATCGCGTCACGGCCGTCACGGGACAAGTTTTATTGAACGCACTGTACCTTTTATTGGTTGTAATGGTTGGCACTTACTTTGCGAACATCTCTATGCAAAACAAACACTGTGAATAAGGCCGGAGCGGCACTAAGCTCTTATATTCTACCCTAGCCGTTTGATCGCTAATCCACGTTGTATTACATAGCCTTATTGCTACTAAAATGAGTATATTGTAGAGATTGCGTTTTTATTAACACCAGAGCTTTTATTAACGGTTATGTAGAACCAGTTTTAAATGTTATAACGTAACTTTAAATACGCCCACGATCCCTGGGCACGATCCATGTGTATGTATGCACAAGCAAAATGTTTTGCGTGCTACCTACCGTAAACGGTGAATTTTCACACCAAAAATAAAAATATTTTTCCAGCAATTATTTTAGCATAAAAGTTACGTTAAGAACAGTCGGTTTCGTACGGAGAGAAAATGAAACGTTGCAGTTCCTGCCTTTTAAAATCAATGCAGGTCAACGATCCAACATGGCGGCGCTACGGAAATCGGAAAACATTTGCAATAGAAACTGCACACATACCTCACGATAATGGCGATTGGCGATAGTTTTTATACACAATGGGCTATGGTAGACAAAGGTTCATGTGGACTTTTTATTATGTAGTTACCTCGATTTGATAGACTTACTTTCATACGTAAATAAACGTATCCGCCGGGTTGTCCTGTTTTTGGTCACATATCAAAGGATTGCGAAAAGACCGAACAAGTTCGTTTACCGTCCACACATAGCTTGCTCAGTAGAATGCGGTTTTATACATGTATTGGTAATTAACACAGAGGAAATAATAATTCCCTGCTGCCGTCAACACGTCCATCATTGCGTTCAGATTAGCATTAGTAATATTTTGCCGTGTCGCGGATAACACGGCAAGGCTTTACGGTTATCTTTAGAAAGCAAAAATATTCTAGGGTGTTCGGCATATTCACTATTCATGACGATGTGTGGACGGTGTGTTCCAGTTATCCGGACTTCTACACGATATAGCCGAATCAAACACAGTAAAAAAACGCGAATACCGAATAGCGATGTGAAGTACCACCATTAAAGGGTCATAAAGCTTTAATGTCCTCCATAAATGTTAGGAATCTGTAACCAAAAGTCGTTCTGTCTAGACGGAATTAAGATTTTTGAAGATTAAAATAAAGGATATCTGTATTAAAATAAAATATAAATAAATAAATATCTCCTTGGTTCCAGGCTCCACGATGTACGGGCTCCTCCTCGAGAACATGGCGGAGTACATCCGCCAGACGTACGGCGAGGAGCGATGGGAAGACATACGAAGACAGGCGGGGGTGGAACAGCCTTCCTTCTCCGTGCATCAGGTCTACCCGGAGAATCTCATCACGCGACTCGCGAAGAAGGCACAGGAGGTAAGGATGAAGAAACAGTAAAATTTTAAATGAAATATATTCGGCTCTTCACTTTTTCGGCAAAGTAAACTCTACCGGCACTGACCTAGAGTTCAGGAGCGCGTACGCCCCACCACGACGTCAACGTAGAGAGAATCTCAGAATAAGGCACTACAAAAAGAATAGGTAACACTACAGTGAGACCATTTATCATCAACATGGATTGGTAAAATATAGCCAATGCAAATCATTATTATCCTTAGCAAAAAAGAATGAGTCCGTTTACGGCAAAACGCATCTTAGTTTTTGAATACTTATGGACCTAATGTAAAAAAAAACGATGTTTAAATACTTTTTAGGAAGTTATAAAGCTGAGCGTTAGCCTGATTTTTGAATACCTATGTGCCAAACACTTGGCTTGGCAGTTGGAGTGTAGGTAATGTTAAGCGGACCTCAACAAAATAAAAATAAACGCTCCTTTACAATGTCAATGATTCCGCGGCCTTGATCGCATTCTCCGGCAGCATCATAATTTCCAACATGGCCGCCCTAAAAGTTGAATCAATCGCAAAAAATCTGGGGAATCACTAAATTATTTAAAAAGTTAAAAATAAATCTTCACAGTATTTCGTATGGTGTTGACTAATTTATTAATATTTATGTATTTCGTTGGTTTATTTTTAAATTATGGCTCTTTGATCTGTGTCGTCACTAGTAGAGTTGGTTGCAGGAGACGATATTAGTATTTATTTATTATCCGCATATTTAGCAGTTATTATGACCTCATTCAAATGCAATCGTAGCGGGTGTCGACGGGAGTTTTTATATACTACAGCAACTAGGGCAATGAGAAAACTAAATGAGACGCTTTTTGCAGAGTCTGGTCTCTCGATTGCATAATAACTAAGTACCTATACTAGCTTTGCCCGTAGCTATGTCAACGTATGATTATGAAAATAGTTAGTTCATGGTGAACTGCAACAAATCATCGCATTATTTTTCGATAGTATAGAACAGTGAACCACTATCTAATTACTTAACTTATTTTCGTAACCGATTAAGACTAATCTGTTTCATTTTGACAGTTCAATAACATTAATTGCGTTATTTACGTTTTTGAGCATTTTTTTTTCCAACTTATAAAGCAATGTATTAGCAATCTGTTTCAAAACGATTCAGATTGTGATTGATCGTGTATTACGCAATTAGGGTGCTGGTATCCAACTTGCATGTGAAGAACGCACCTAACTTGGCTATTTAGTACCTAATACTAAATAGCCAATTAGTACCTAATACTAAATAGCCAAGTATCTGCGACCCATTTGGAAGAAGTGGTTTGTCATAGTTCTAATCTAACCTAACCCGGTCGGGGTGCCTTGGCTTAGTTACTACGACCAACCCACAAGACCTACTAATTAAGTCCGGTTCACAATTTTACAGGTGATAAAATCAGATAGAATACCTACGAACCCGGGAAGCGGGTAAGTGCAGGTTCATTCATAATTTAACATTATTAGATGTAGGTAATAAAGTCCACAATTTTGCGAATACTCGTAGATCTTATCAGCGACACCGCGCCGAGACCGAGCGGTTAATCTAATTAATATTATAAACGCGAAAGTTTGTAAGTATGGATGGATGGATGTTTGTTACTCTTTCACGCAAGAACTACTGAACGGATTTGGATGAAATTTGGCACACAGATACTTTACAACCTGGATTAACACATAGGATACTTTTCATCCCGATATTCCCACGGGATCGTGCCTTACGCGGGTGAAACCGCGGGGTGCAGCTAGTAGATTATAAACTAAGAGTGTGCTCACAATCTTACGGTGATGGTGATGGATTCTTGGTTCCATCCCATGGGAATTGTAAAGAAAACTAATTTATGCACATTCAGGACTGTACTGGATTACTCTGTACCTACCTAAATTATGATCGGATCATTGAACGAGCCTCTCACGATACTTAATTAATGTAAATTCAGCGCTCTGGTGAGCAAACCATTTTCGAAAGCGGAAACGATTTTGAATTCTATTTTCATACTCTAACACCCACATTTTGTTCATATCGTCTAAAGGGGACTTCAGTATACCGCAGACGGTCTCGGTATATGTAAGGCTACGGCATTCCGGGCCATGCTTTTAATGCCGTGGCTTGCTGTGTCATGCCGTGTCCGCAACCACTGTGCTGACTGGCTAAAGTTTCTACGATGGCATAACATAGGACAATTTCACATAGTTCGGTCATTCGCTATTTTAGCTATTTTAGAGCGAAGTTATGAAAACACTGAGAAAGTATCTAAGCCAAAAATAGCAAAATACCTCCAGTAAAGTTGGACTCGCTATTTCCGTGGGTAGTTTTATTTCCCAGATTTCTCGCTCACATTCCTGAAGTGGACGGGACATGTATTTTCAATTAAATGCCACTCTTGGCCACTAGGAGCGCCATTTATTCCTGCCAAGACATTCCGTCTGTGACCACGAATGCTGAACACTGCTTTAACGGCCACAAAACGTTTACAGTGGTATAAATTGTGAGAAAATGGTGTCATGGTAGTTATTTCGTGATGTAGTTTTTAATATCAAGAAACGTTTTATTAAACGCTACTAGTCCTTTGTTCTCATTATGTTTTCATATCATGTTGGCTAATATAACCAATCTGAAAGGTGGGACTGGCACCATATTTGCGTTTAATACACCATCTACCACAATCTGAATCATTTAGAAAGAGATTACTAATCCATTACTTCATAATTATTTTCGATCCTATTTACATAAAACACTAAAACTTAAAGAACTAATTTGTCTATACTTAGCTTTTATTGTTTATTAGAATATAAGTAATACCTATGTAATATTAAGTGAGATTACATACATACATATCTATTGTAAACTCAAACTCAAACTCAAAGCATTTATTTCAATTATACCATTTACATGGCACTTTTGAATTGTCAAGGAGTCAGTCAGTCAGAAATATGAAGCTAGTTGCCCATTCCAAAGCGTAGTAGGTACCTATGGAGAAGAACGGGCAAGAAACTCCATGGACACTCTTTTAAATCAAAATATTGTTACAATATAATGGTTACATCATTCATGTTGAAATTATACTTGTGAGAACAATGTAGAAAGCTCGTTAAAAGCGTCCGCAATTATAAAATAAGAACAATTCAAAAATTAAAATAAGCCATGGCAGCTAAGAAATGACCAGTCACAACTGACGGCGCCCGTTCACGAACATGACGCATGGATCAGCACCATTCAGCTCAACCATTTTGAAGGGAGCTAAATGATCCAACACATGTAAATATTCGTATGCCGCTTTTAGTGGCGGATGTGTTCGGACTATAATTTTATTATCCATCTTTGTACATACCATATCCTACGAATAAATGTCTTTGTCTTTGTCTTTGAAGAGGTCGCATATAATGTAGTTACTGAAGCACTGGCCTGTTTGCACATGCCTGTCACCGATTCAAATTAATATAGTTACGGCTTATGTTTTTGTAGTGTGTAACTTGTGACAAATATTGACCACGAAATATACGGCTAGTTTCTTCATCAAAAGTAACAGCCAAAGTAACGGTCAACTGTTCTTTTGCAATGTTGTATTTTCAATCTTCGGCTCTGAGTCGAGGGTTGTAAATCCAACAGAGTGGAGGAACACGTGACTCTTAAATAAAATTATCAGTCCACTGGCCATTATTGCCTCTATTTTCCATTGATCGAAAAAAAAACTGCTCAACAACGTAAGTAAATAACTGATAATTTTTAAAACCTGCAATGGATTAGCAATGTCCTTCAAAACGCTCGGATTGTGATTGAAAATGTTACGCAATTAGGGTGCTAATGTGCGCTTGACTGTTTCCTAACTTTATCTCGTTAAAGCCTAATTTAATTACATTTAGCAAGAATCATGTCTAAATGAATTATATTCAACAGCTTTAACACAAATTTTCTCTGTTCTTCAGAGCCTAACTTTTTATTAAGAGTAACTCAATAAACTTTTCTTAATTCTTTCCGAACATTTATCAAATTAAAGTAAGTTGGACAGTAAATCAATATGAATATTATAAGAAGGTAGGTACAGTCGCATCAATGGTAAAACTTGCACTGCGAAAACCACCCTTACAGCTACGACATAAAGGCGCAGTCAATTTTAAATTGTTCCCGCATATCAGTAATGTGTGGTTGACGGTACCTAAGTAAGTATTCCACCAGTCAATCAAAGCGACGACGCGACGGCGGCGAATGAATTTAAATAGCTTGTCTGAGAATTTTCTTCTTGGTATTTAAATTAACTACTTAGACTGACTTAAAGCGTTCTAATTGCTTTTGAAATTTTGTAGTATACGTGAAGATGACGACGAAATCATAATAAATGATCCCAGTTTGTTAATGCCCAAATTATAATAATATCACTCTCATTCAAAAATGATTTGACAAGTTAAAACGGCTTTGTGTTACAGTAGAATAATTAAAACAACGAGCGAGCCTTACCAGTAGTTGCTAAAAGCCGGGTATTCATTAGCGAGCCGTAACCGTAACCGTTACTGTAACCATTGCATAAACTGTTACCAAAGAACATAGTGTGTCCGTGGTTCGTAAACCTGCTGGGAGTTGGGAGCGGTACGTATGCGGCTAGCAGCAAGCCGACGATTACAAGGTACTCATATCTGTAACCGTAACGCTGCAGGTAACTGCAACCGTTACTGTTATCAAAAATATAGAGTGTGCGTGGTTCGCGAGCCTGCAACGAGCGCTACATGAGCGACTCGCAGCGAGCCGAAGATTGCTGGTTTTTGCCGCGAATCAAAGGGCGCTTGCAGTGTGCTCGTGGACACTCGTGGCTCGGGTACAGTGATGTGGCCTTCTCGTACACACTAGAACCTCGTTACTGTATCTGTTTGGTGGTGAAAGCGTTCGGGCGACGTCATGAGCCTAAACTGTAGACGCGTACACACTAGAACCTCGTTCCTGTATCACGCAAGTTACGGATACAGCTCGCTAATGAGGCTTAAGATGTTATAACTTCTGACATCTTGGCTGACAGTACCAACCTCTCGGAAAATGGGTTGGTACCATCTGACAGCCAACTCTAGCACTGCGCGCGCTCATAAGTCAAATCAAATAGCTGCTTCCTGTAACACACTTCCGTCGCTTTTGACGAAATCACTCCCACAGATTTTTATTATTTGAGACTTTTAGATTGACTGCCAAAAAGCTCGTAGCTAAGCAAAAACACACGCACGAGTCGATCCATCAGGTTAAGCTACGCTTGCCGAGGTTGTTCCGTGGATGGGTGACCATCTTTACTTATCGAGACTCTTCCTTGCTTCGGAAAGAACGTTAAGCTGTTGGTCCCGGCTGTCATTCGTAGATCTTTGACAGTCGTTACGGGTCGTCAGAAGCCCGAAAGTCTGACAACCAGTCTTACTCAGGGGTATCGTATTGCCCAGTTACTGGGTTGTGGAGGTCAGATAGGCAGTTGCTCCACATAAAATACTGGTATTCAGCTGCATCCGGTTAGACTGGAAGCCGACTCCAACATTGTTGAGAAAAGGCTAGGCAGATTGATTGAGATTGGTGCCGATTCTGTTGTTCACAAACTAAACTAAAAAGTTCAGTGCATCTTTTTCTTTCTATTCCATTAAGAAAAGGACTGAAGATAAATTTTAGTTTAGTCCTGTCAAATTAATCAGCGCCTGACGTATATTGACGTAATTTTGGTAGGCAAGTTTTTAATCGCGTCTAAACTTCTATGGAATATTGACAGTTTGACAGGACTAGACTAAAATTTATCTTCTGTCCTTTTCTTAATTAAATGGAAAGAAAAAGATGCACTAAACTTAAATTTAGTTTAGTTTGTGAACAACAGAATCGGCACCATTTACTGCCAAAAATCTAAAATAATTTCCAATCATGAACAAACCTAATACACACACAGTAGACAAACGTGACTATACTCATCATTCTAAAAAACTAGGTACCTACTACTATAGGACCAAAGATGAAATCGTGAAAAAAAAATCAGCTGTTCCCTACATTTGTGTTCACTTAAATCGACAAAATGTATGGAACAGCTGTTTTTTTTTTTCGCGATTTCAATGTTGGTCCCATAGAAAAAGTTGTTCAAAATGATGAGTACAATGACCGCTTTTCGGGTTTAGCATAAAGAAAAAATAATGTTGTAGAAGTTAAAATCGGTTGAACGGATTGTATAAAGATTTGTTTAAATGTCTAATCTTATTTCATATGGAGTATAGGTAAGTGTAATATGGAACAGCTGATATTTTTTTCGCGATTTCAGGTTTAGGTCCATAGTACAAGTTGTTCATAATGATGAGTACAGTCACGTGATTAAGTATAGTACCTACGAGTACCGACAGTCGGTCCGTCGCTTTGAATCTTATCTGTCATTGTTCTCAAAGATGAACTCACACTAGGTAGGTACAATCTTCTTAGATTTCCCTCGACGACTGATACAAAGGGACTTACATAGGTACATACATACCAACGTATGTAGAAGTACATTTAGATGTAACATACTCGACTAGTCTTTGGAACAATTCATTAATTCTTTTGAAGACATCTAAGCATTGCGTAAAGTGTTGGTAGGTACCTACTGATCAAAATAACTGGCTTCAAATCTTCCGAAGGACCAAAGATTAAAAATCAAAGAGGTTGTAGTAGATTATTTTGGGCTAAATAATGAAAGTGCCAAACAAAAAAAAATTATATATTCCGTTAGAACATGTCATTCTCTTCACTTTTCACTATTAGAGCAAATCTGTAGGGCAATTCCCTGGGCTGTTATACGTTATACGATTTTGAAAAATACTGTTTTCAGTATGTTTTAGTTAAAATAATTAATATTAATCTAATTAAAGTAATATCTTGTAGTAATAAAAAATGAAGAGAAAAACCTTCTCTTTCGAAATTTAGCTTTTTTTTTGGCCGGCCGGCACTTTCACAATTATAGCCCAAAAATGTATGGACGGTGAATGATGTCCTTTAAGTAGATTTGCAATTAGCAAGTACTAGAATAAGGCTAAGTATTTGACAAGCCTTTGTCCACCCATATACACTAATATTATAAAGATAAAAGATTTGTATTTTTGCTTGTAATGAATAAACTCAAAAACTAGGTACCTACTCAACTGATTTAAAAAATTCTTTCACCAGTAGAATGCTATAAAGGCTAACTATAATTTATAAAGATATCACGCGGTTGCTGGCGAATGCTATCATCAATATTCATCATACATAGGAAATCGTCAACAGATACAACTCCACTATTTCGAGCAATAATCGCAACGGCCCATTAGCTCAGTTGGTTAGAGCGTCGTGCTAATAACGCGAAGGTCGCGGGTTCGATCCCCTCATGGGCCACAAGATCTTTTTGCTTTTTTTTTTTTTCTATGAAGGAATTATCGAGATTAATAAAAAAAAACTTTCAACTTCGATTTTCAGGATCTGATAATATTTATTATTACAATACATTGTGAGAAGTTCTTATTATGAGTATGCAAATAATTATTATTGTTGGCAATTTTATACTGACGTACGTACAATTTGCCGTTTCTGTTTCAAATAAAAAAATAATGTACTTAATCAATCATCAATACTTAAAAAAAGTAATATTTCCTGAATTTAACAACTTCAAAAAAGTTACTCTCCGTTGGCTATGAGAATAAATAATGATTGCGTCATTATGAATAAAAAACCACAAAAAAAATTTTGGAGATGCTGGGATTTGAACCCAGGACTTTCAGCATGCGAAGCAGACACTCTACCACTGAGTTACATCCCCGGTATCTAAAATGCCGAAATTATAAACCACGTTCACTAACCACATTCTGCTTACGTATAATATTACAATGCGAATTGTTAGTTTTAATATCTCCAATTGAGCCTAATAAATAAACAACATTCAAGGAAAATGAAAATATAAATATTAAATAATAAAAATAATACTTAGATAACAATTTTTCTCAGGCGTAATTTTTGTTTGTTCACAGGTATTAGGTATGACAGAACGTGAATTCATGGATCAAATGGGAGTATATTTCGTTGGATTCGTCTCACAATATGGCTACGACAGAGTTTTATCAGTACTTGGCAGGCACATGAGAGATTTCCTCAACGGATTGGACAATCTTCACGAGTATTTGAAATTCAGTTACCCGAGAATGAGGGCCCCCAGCTTTATATGTGAAAATGAGACAAGACAGGGATTGACGTTACATTATAGGTCTAAAAGAAGAGGATTTGTTTACTACGCTATGGGACAAATAAGAGAGGTGAGAAATTGAATTGACAAAAAGTAAAAAATGCAAAGAAAATATAAAAAGTTATTTGGAGGCGCCGGGTATCGATCCCGGTACCTCTCGCATGCTAAGCGAGCGCTCTACCATCTGAGCTACGCCCCCGGTTGGATAAGTAGTTCAAATAATGGATCAAGTTCTCTTTTAGAAAATACGACTGGGAGAATAATGGTAACTTCATTTAAACATTTCTATTGAAAGTATTAATAATAGAGATAATCCGTTTTGATATTTTATTCATACAATTTTAACAACTCATATTATAGTCGTAACTCTACCTGTATAACGCCATCTATTGAGCTCATACTACAACTGCCCGACTTGCTCGTTTCTCTACCTAGTCACTAGATGGCGCTATACATGAGAACTTCAACTTCCTTGAACTTATTTTTTGAAAATCAAATAATGCTAATGTTTTCTTCCAGGTAGCCCGCCATTTCTATCACAAAGAGATGCGAATAGAGTTATTACGGGAAGAATTACTATTCGATACAGTACACGTAACTTTTCAACTAACGTTCGACAATCGGGCCTTCACGCTGGCCTCTTTAGCTATGACTAGAGAAGAAAAACATCTGCCAATCAGTGCGTCGGTACTGTTTGAAATATTCCCCTTTTGTATTGTGTTCGGGTAAGGCAGTTTTATTCAATTTCATGAATTTATTTTTTATTTACAATCTTTTTGATCTAGTATAAAAAAAAAAATTGTTGAGTACCTACTATGGAAAAAAAAATAGAAAATGGCGAGAACATACACGTATTTTAAGTTCCATGTCAAGAGTTTTTACTAGGTTCTGTTTCGAAGACAATAATAATTAAAAAAAAACAAATGTACCTACTTAGAGAGAAACACTAAACTTATTTAATTATTTCAGTTCGGACATGGTAGTGAGAAGTATCGGCAACTCTTTGATGGTAATACTACCAGATTTAGTAGGAAAGAAGATTACCAACTGGTTCGACCTGGTGCGGCCGCTCATCGCTTTCAAGTTTCAAACTGTAAGTGCAAACTATTATGTAGGTACAGTTGAACAAGCTATTTGGTATACCGGTAAAATATATTAATTTTCACCTCACAAGCTCGGAAAAAGTCTGTTTATCATTCGGAATCTGAGTGCAAAAGTACATTTTATCCGCTAGCGTGGAAAGAGTTTTTAACCAGCCGGCAGAGCTGTTTCAAATTTGGTAGTTGGTAAACCATCATCTACAATTCTACACGGTTGTAAACCAGCACTGTCCCCTCTGTCGGGACGCGGTTGGTGACCATGTAGCAGGCACTTTAAGTTCATGACAACGGATTCCCACACAAATTCTCGCTCATTTATTTTTACATAGGTATTTCTATTCTTCAGATCTTAAACCGCACGAACAATATCTTCGAGCTGGTAACAGTGGAGGCTGTGATGCATGAGAAAGCTCCGGACAAGCGCAACGAGTTGGTGCGACTGTCTGACGAGACCGAGGCAGCAACCGATAAGAATCTCAGGCTTAAAGGTAGGCAGGAGTTATGGATGAAAACAAAGACTAAGACAAATTAAGTAGGCATCCTGCGTTTCCATTCTATATTTGGTAAGACACTTAATTAAGTAAGTAAGAAAAGTATGTGTTTTGGCAACATCACTTTGCGGGTCATAGACGTTCAAGTAATTTGATCAAACAGACACCCATTCATGCCAATTCGATAAAACTGTTTAAACCAAAACCAAATCGAATGGGAATGACTACTTCGTCATGCCCATTCGATAAAACTTCAGCGGAAAATTTTATCAAAATGAATTGTCAAATGGTTGTCATTGATAGGTGTAATTTACTTACTAATTATTCTGAAATCAATTTAATGAACACTAGGCTAAAGTTGATATTAATTCTTTATGTGGTAAAAAGGATCTATTTTTGAATAAGGAATTGGTATCAATTTGTACGTCTCGTACCAAATATTTGGTACGAGACGAAGTCTTTCAGGCAGCAGAATCATTGAGAGAATACCTAGGTACAGAAGTAGTCTAGGTTACCTACGAAAGGCTGAATTAATTGAATAGGTAACCCTTTTCCTAAGGTACCTATTTTATTACGAAAGGGTTAGGTACCCCAAAATAATGCAGTCGTCTGAACATAAGGATGTAGACTAGGCACATATCCTATTCTATTTGCCAGCATATTTTAGCAGAGATGCGTTATCTATTTAGTTACTAGCTACGCCCCGCGGTTTCACCCGCGTAAATCTCGATCCCGTGGGAATATCGGGATAAAAAGTATCCTATGTGTTAATCCAGGTTATAAACTATCCGTTTGCCAAATTTCATCCAAATCCATTCAGCCGTTTTTGCGTGATTGAGTAACAAACATCCAAACACACAAACTTTCACATTTTTAATATTAGTAGGAAGTAGGATTATATGATTAAGTATAAATTCGTTGTACCGTTAAAACTAACAATACCTACTTATTCTACTCTTTAAGTATCTGCCATTAATATGGTCTGAAAACAACATGTTGCGGGAATATTTCTAAAGGGGATTGCCCGCCTTTAAAACATGACCTACATAACCAACCGTGACCTGGAAACCATTGCTCCCCTAATACTCATCACATTACCACTAAGATTCCAATCTGACAGTTGAACAAACCGTACTCGAACCCACATCAATCGGTGTCACAGTTTCTTAATTGAATTTAACTTCGATAGACTGTCACTGAGATTTTGTTACCCAGATGTTACATTTTCAAACAAAGTATTTTTTGACTAAGGGCTGAATTCATCAAAGTCTCTATCTAATATCTTTTATCCGTGGAAAAAAATTGGCGTCTGACAGTTTTCGTATGGAAAAACTGTCAAAAATTCAAAATTTATTCGCAGGATAATACTTATACTCAGTATCAAAGTTTGGTGAAATTTGCCCTAAGTATACTCCATTTGAAATAAGATTAGACGTATAGATAAGCCTTTTTTACATTCCGTTCAACCCACGCCACGGGTTAAAATAAATATTTACTGAACCAGTATAAATATTAACTAGACCAAATGTAAACTAGAGGTTAAGTTTATTCCAACCGTTTTCTCTGGGAGACATTTCAACAGCTTTATTGTTTTTGGAATGAAGTTCTCTAACGCGGCTTGCGGTAGGAGTAAACTATACTCCATTTGAAATAAGATTAGACGTATAGATAAGCCTTTTTTACATTCCGTTCAACCGATTTTGAATTCTATTGCGTTGGTGGCATGACAAATGGCAGCCGCAGTAGATAGTTGGTATTGTGTAACTTTTTTTGCTTTTAATGCTATCCTTATGCCTACGGTATAGAAGTCAAAATCGGTTGAACGGACTGTAAAAGGGTTTGTTTTAATGTCTATTCTATCTTATTTCAAATGGGGTATAGGTTAAGAAATTTCTCGAAATTGATGGGTAGGTACGACATTGGCCATCTGTTAGCTACAATAGAAGTCAGGGAAGCATATTGACAAGACTACTAACATTGTCCGTTTATTTAAATCCCAACTGACACTTGTATGTATGAAATGGATAAAACACGGAAAATTGACGAAGGATGTCAATTTGCTTAACAATGAATCTCTACTGTACAACAAAACAAAACAATGAAACTCAGGGTCACGAGTTCACGACCCTTGTAACTTATATTCTTCATAAATTCCACAAGAAAACTTTCTATCTAGTAAAACAAATGGAAATTGATGTCATACATCAACAACAAGTTGCTCTGTATCTCTTGTGACAACTAACTTTGATACCAACTGAAAGCTCAGCGTTTTGATTGAGACAGCCAGTGAAACTTTCAACTTTATGCTGTATGTTACAAAATTCATTTTCATCTGAGTCTATCATCATTTATGAGATCTTCGTTTTAGTTTCGCCGTAATCTGGCTCCAAACACTGTGTAGACAGCTCTAGCTAGGAATGAAGGTACGAATAAGTTGATGGTGGTTATGAAAATCACCTAGCATAATCAGCCTATAATGTTCCCACTGCTGGGACACAGGCCTTCTCTGTGAGTGGGAGTGGCTCGCCGTAATCCACCACACTGGAAATTATTTCAATACCACTGCTCTCAAAACGGTGAACGAAACCATCGTAGTCACTCAAAAATAGGTGATATTCTATTCTATAAAATGATGAATAGAATGATAAGAGTCTTTTTGTTGCAAAAGAGTTTAGTCAATATTTGATATTATCCATAGGTATTCAGTTAGAAGCTCTTCGAAAGATACTGATAAAAAAACACAAAATTACTTTACGTTGATATTTGGTCAAATGTTCCAGGCATGCAACCAAAGAAGCGCTTTGCGTATGACGGAAGACCTTTGCCTGACGTTATTAATTTACATCTTAAAGGTAGAGGAAACCAAATAGCACAAAACTTGGCTGTAGACAACGTAGCCTGGGCACTAGACAATATATTAAATATGGCACGATTCGTTTTTAATGCAATCAATACTGTAAATACAAGACTATCTAGATGACTGGTGCACCAAATAATTTGGCATCTTTACCAAATTCACTGTATCCTTCTACTTAAAGATCTATTTAAGAGGAAACGCGGTCACGTGGTCTTTGGTATGTCCATGCTAACGTATTCGTTATTATTTCCCTGGTTAATGATACTGAAACAAAATACGTTTATTTGCGGTAAACATAACGCAAAGAAAGAACACAAACACAAAAAAGAACAATTTGGGTGCGTCACATCCACGCAAAACGGCCATCGCTCAACATAATGCTGCGACCCTATGCGAGACAGAGCGGCAGCGCGGCGTTGACCTGATGACGTCGACCGGTGCAGCATACTAGCCAATTTTTTTTGTTACGATTTAAGTATTTTGTAACGTACTTAACTTTTTTTAATTCTAAAAGTAATATAATTACCTACCCCAAAAAAAAACATAGGGACATGGCAGTGGTAGATATAGATTATATCGTAAAAACATTTAGACGAGTATCAATAACCAGGGAGAAAACAGAGATTCCATATTACGTTAGTATGGCATTGACGCCAACGACCACATGCCCGCGTTTCCTCTTAACTCTATTTCGATGTTTAGAAAGCACTTCTATATCTTCTACTTACTTATCACTTTATGAGTTTACTTTTCTCAAGATTTTGGTTGCTTCAGAAAACTTCCAATGTGTTAGTCGAAATCTATTTTTAGACCCCAATCTTTATCGACAAATATTTGGATACTCGGGGAGGGTTTAAATTGCAAATCCACATCGAACTTCTTCTCGCACTGAATAAGTAAGATAAACTTGAAGTTCCACTTATCCGAAACTTTTGAGCTGTATATTTTTAGAATACATCAATATTTATGCTGAGATTATTTTGTTGATTTTCCTCTCCACCATCGTTGTTATCGACTTATTTTCTTCATTGTAAATCAACTTTTTTTTTCCAATTCGCAAAATTACTTTTATATACAGTCAGTTTTGTTCTTCAATCACCACTTTCATGTAGAATACCTATTCCATTTCTTCTACCGTCCTTGATAAGAGTATGTTCTAAAATCTTAGTTTTTATCCAGGTCAAATGATCTACATGGACAACTGGCGGATGATGATGTACCTGGGCACTCCTGTGATGCCGGACCTAGCTGCTCTTGTATCTACTGGACTTTATATCAACGATCTGTCCATGCATGACTTTAGCAGGTAACAAAAACTTTCACTGTCCTTAAAGCCAACAACAATAGTAAATGCATTATTTAACAATAGCGTAATTAGCGTATTTATGACAAATTAAATACTAGCTTTTGCACGCAACTTGGCCCGCGTGGAGGTCGTAAATTATCCCACGAGAACGTCCTACCGGGATTAAAAAGATGATCCTATGTCCTGGTCATGGTCTACCCATATGCCAAATTTCATTTAAAACTGTTCAGCCGTTTTAGCGTGAAAGCGTAACAAATAAACAAACGAACTTACTTTCGCATTTATAATGTTTGAAATAGTTAGGATGAAAGTGTTAAAACAGCATTTAAAATATAAGATTGTATCTAATTTAACACGCACTTTTTCACAAATGATGTACCTAATACACGAAGAAATCAAAAGTTGTTGGTTTGTATAAAACATACTTATTCCCGATATTCCAGAGACCTAATGTTAGCCGGAACACAGCAATCAGTGGAGTTGAAGCTAGCATTAGACCAGGAACAACAGAAGAGTAAAAAGCTAGAGGAATCAATGAGGAAGCTGGACGAGGAGATGAAGAGGACAGACGAGTTGTTGTATCAGATGATACCGAAACAAGTGGCTGATAGACTGAGGAATGGGGAGAACCCTATAGACACGTGTGAGGTGAGTAATGTAACAAAGTAATATAAAACTAAGAATTCAACTATCAATGCAATAATTCACTAACCTGTGTAGACAGGTCGCAAGAGAGAAACCCGCAAGCAATCTTTAACGGGTTAAAATAGTTGGAAACCTCTAATTCTCTGTACAGTGACTGCATTTAGTATATCAATATCGTCTACTTACATGCTTATGTGTTAGTTAGGTTTAAGAATAATCTTTACTCTCACAAGAACATTGTATGACCATCACTTCATTATTATCAAATCAAGACATCTTACTCACAGCGCCTTGTGAAATCTCTAGCTGTTCACTATTACATGTTTCCCCGACTACATTTTGATACTGCATCAGTTACATTCATCAAAACAAACTAATCCTCAAGCTAGAAACATACGTCCACAGTCCCTAGTGAGCAAACAGTAAACCAATATAGGAAAGATCAGAAGCTTAGCAGAGAAGCAAGAGGCAATCGATCTCTTAATCCGGACTGGGATCATTTTCCTAAAACTTCCGTGGTCTTTGGGATTTGCATCTGCTCAAGAGCGATGAAAATAAATCGATTACAAAAATAACTAATTTCTAATGCAAATTCAGTGATTGCTTTAATATTTTCGGTTAGTCAGCCGGTCTTTCCTGTAAAATTCTCACCGTGAAAACTTAGGCGACGTGAGCTGTCAATGAATGCCTAGCATCAACCGGTCGATTCGAAGAAAACTTAGGTGAAGTGATCTTAAAGTGAGGTGTCATTCATCAGATACTAAGGATTGACACTATTGACAGCACACTTCAAACTCATTTCACCTAAGTTTTCAAGGTGAGATTTTTACAGAATAGACCCGCAGCCGGTCTATTCTGGCAAAGCTTGCGCCCTCACACCCCTAACTGCCGCCGCTGGAGACACCCTGGGCGTCGGGAATCCCAGGCGGATTCCCGGCCACCATAGGCGCGGGCTTGCGGACGGCGAGCAATGGGTAGCTCGCCGTACGATAAGGACCAGGCCCGGGTCGATGGCGTGTCGTGTTCCACGCGCGCCTCAAAGAGATGTCAGCACACCTGACGGGGTCCGATAGTCCGATAGGACCGATGCCTGCCAGCTGCCAGGGTTGCGGAATAGTCCGAAAGGGATACCGGGACCCTGGCAACAGGCAACTGATGGAACACAGGTGGGTTTTAGTCAGTAAAAGTCTGACACGCCCTTCCGCTCCGCCCAGAGCGGGAGAAGTCATTTGATGATTTCCCACACAAAAAAAAAAGCCGGTCTATTCTGAAAAGTAAAAGTACGTGCTCAAATATTATCTTCTGATAGAAAAAGTTTGGTAAATATTTGTGTCAAACCTTCGTGGAATCTTTCACAATAATTTTCCTCCAAATACCTACTACGTTAGTTTTTGTTCCCATTGTTATTCTGTCGCTTAACATATGATAAGATATAAATCATATTACTGTAACTCAATGCTTGTCTATCATATTGATAAGTCACGCGTTACGAAATTTCCTTGTAAGTCCTTCTCTATCAGAATAACAATTTTTTTGTACATATTCACAGGAACAACGTACCTACCTACTTCCTTACATTCTTTCTTACATTCATTCTTCCTTACATTTCAATTATGTATTGAATTTAGTGTAGATAGTGTAATAAGTTCCAAAGTAAGAATTTTTTTTTTTACTTAGTTCGTGGCTAATATCAAATGGTAAATTATGGATCAACGTTAGCCCAAGTAAATATTTTGTTCTTACTCAGTGTCAGAGAGGTCCTGTCAAATAGATTTTCAATTTAATCTAATTCGTCCGCGTTACTAACCGAAAAATCAACCAGATTTTATGAACTGTCAATATCTGTAATTTCTAGATGATATAATCCTCGCTGATTACCTCAAAACTTGAAGCCACTAATCAATTTAACATGTAAACGATCTAACTAAACATCGTTTCTCAGTTATTTTTCTAACAATGTGTTGCACGTTACCACGTAATTAATGTCTGAAATGTGACGGCTTAAAATTTTTCACGCGTGCAAAAGAATGTGTTACGTTTCCACGATTTCCTTTTAATATTCTTCTAATATGACCTTATCTTGTCACAGTTTTAAAATGTGTTTAAAGACGAATAGGATAGAAAATGTTTTTTTTGCATAGAATGTGGTTAAACATATGAGTTGTTACAAATAGTGTTTGTTGTCAGTTACATTCAACCATTTGGCATGCAAAAATCACTTACTTATATCTAATACTACAACCAAAAACTGGAGAATAAGAGTCACCAGACTCTGATTCTCCAGTTTTTGGTATAACACAAGATAGATCATTCATTTACACAGCAAGGCTCGGCTCTCTCAAGAAGACTAGGCAAGTTAAAAGATTAAGCTTATGATCAAGGAAAACATCGCGAGAAAATAAAGTACAAACTGATTTTAATAGACTTACTACCGCAACAGCAAATTTATGACCTGGAAAATGAAATCTTTTCACGAATTAGTGACGGTTCAGAGATAAACCGACCTCGCTCTCTGCTTACCCCTATCCGCTGTTTTGTTAGCCACACCCTGCACAAACATGAATCCGTGCCGACTGGCTCTCAGATGAGATAAACGATAAGTTTAGTTTATTATAACAATGATTATGAGGTTTGCTCATTTCTGGGATTAGAGGGTTTAAAGTTTGTATAAGTAAGAAGTGGTGGTGGGGTTAGCATTAACTATTGTTGGTTAACTAAAACTTGAAAATCTTTTAATAGATATCTTTCTTGTATATTACCTTTTTGTAATCTCGTCAATCGTCATCACAATTATTATGAATATTATTACGTCAACGTTTGTGTTCAGGCGCTTCCTTGCATCGAATCAATTCCTCGAATATCCCCATAGATTTACTCCTGTCATAACATCAACATCTAGATTATCATCTTTCTTAACATCATTCGGCAACCTCACCGTTTCATTGGACCTGTAAACTATAATCGTTTCCTACAAATGTTATTTAATGTTCAACTGGAATATCTTTTTGTTTATTATAACTCACCACTGCCTTCCTTATGCACCCGCAGATGTTCGACAGTGTATCGATCTTGTTCTCTGACGTGGTGACCTTCACGGAGATCTGTTCCCGCATCACTCCCATGGAGGTGGTGTCCATGCTCAACGCTATGTACTCCATCTTTGATACGCTGACTGAGAGGAACCGGGTTTATAAGGTACGTTGAGTTCAGCATTCATAAAATGAGTTTGACATAATACAACAAGCAGGTTTGCGAGAGGCCTATGTAAAGCAGTGATCATCTTTCAGTCCAGTTGGGATGATGCTGAATCAATCCTTTCTTAAAGTTAAAGGTTTAAACCATTATAAAAAATTTGGTCAACCAACTGATTGATCAAATCGATATTCCAAGGCGAGTTCTCTTGAATAGTGGATATTATTATGAAAACCTACAAATAAAAGAATTTTGTATAATTATATCTGTGTGATCAATTTCAGGTAGAAACAATAGGCGACGCCTACATGGTGGTATCTGGGGCACCAGAAAAGGAAGACAATCATGCTGAGAAGGTGTGTGATATGGCGCTCGATATGGTTGACGCTATCACCGACTTGAAAGATCCTAGCACAGGTAAATCCAAACTTGCATACTTTATATTTAGGTAAATGTAAAAGTAAGTCTGTCTGTTAACTTTTCACGCCTTAACTGCTGAACGAATTTCAATTAAATTTGCCTGGGTTAGGACATACGCTACTTTTTATTTCGTTAGAATGTTCCCGTGGGATAATTAATACCCGACCTCCATACGGGTCAAGACACGGGGCAAAACCTAATAACCTAATAAAACCAACTGTTCATGTTTTATCGCATTATGAGCAGTGGTAAGTTGCTTAGTCAAGATCAGGAATAAATTAAATAGAAATTCTCAGTATCCATACTCTTTCACTCATATTTAGCTATAAGAGCTGTAAGTTTTCAGAGGAAATAAAAAAAAACATATTTCCAGGTTCCCATCTTTCAATAAGAGTGGGAGTTCACTCTGGGGCAGTGGTAGCAGGCATCGTCGGCCTCAAGATGCCTCGGTACTGTCTCTTTGGAGACTCAGTCAACACCGCCTCAAGAATGGAGTCTACATCAGAAGCTATGAGGATACATATCTCACAGACAACGCAGGAACTGCTGTCGCCGTCTTATATGGTGACTGAGAGAGGAGAGATACAGGTCAAAGGGAAAGGTAAGGATATAAATAGTTTTGTTTGGCCTTGAACCGTTTAAAAGAAAGGGATTCCTGCATTGATGACCCTTCTGATTTCTCCTTAATGAGGTCGCCAATCCAGGAATCTCTAGAATCATGTCAGACCTTTATAAAATTAAATAATTGGAATTCAGAAAAATCGGCTAAATAATCATCATTTAACTCATTCTATGATTTGGCATTTATAAAATCAGTGTACAAGTACTAGTAGATATTATGAAGGATCATCATCAAAATGTGCAATGTTTCTCATAAGCCAACACAAACCGTTGCAGGTGCAATGAAAACATACTGGCTGGAAGGTCGCGAATCAAGACCATCGTTAACAAAAGTCATATCACCACAACTGACTCCTGGCACGGAACTAGAATGGGAAAGAGCTGCTGACGTCAGAGACAGTATTGCAGAACATTCAGCCCAACAAATGAACAATAAAGAAGCGCAAAATTCTGGAAGGATCCAGAATGCTGACAACCATCTCCCGAATGCCGTCAACTCTGGTCCCAATTCTTTAGCGAATAGTTCAGGGAATTTGATGACGGTTCAGAATACAATCGTTGTGAGGAGTTCGCAAATTTCGAATGCCCCGAAGACGACTATGACGTCACCGGTAGAAGAGAGACGGATGTATTCTCCGGTCACTTTTCAAGATGTAGCCAGGAGGAGTATAGCTAATTCACCTAATAGGACGGAAAGGGAACGAGGTGAGATACACATCATATTTAATCGAAAATAGGTAAAAATATAATAATTTAAATATTAATAAAAATATGATCTTCCTTTCATTCTATAGAGCCAAGATCAAATTCAACCAGTTTAGCCGGGATGTGGACAGACGCTGAATCCGTGGAACCACAAAGGACAGCGACGGCTACAACCATAGATAGCCTAAATTCGTCAATCTGGTAATTATAGTCACTGTCTGTTTTCGGGAGATCATAAAGTAGGTAAAGTCCTATACTAAGCTTTCACAGTTACTTTATATTTGATTTTGTATCACTGTCAAAATCACAGTGATCTTTATTCTCGTTACAATAGGGTTGCTGGTGAGTTGCTGCTGTCAGAGGTACAATAACTCTGAAAAGACTGTAAATTGTGATAGGGAACTACCTAATAATTTTGTATTGACTGTTTTTACTAATCGTTTTTAAATGCTGGACTTTTTTAATTGCCTGGCAGTCATGTTGTAAAATCAAGATAATTTTAAGTTACAGTTCGACGTCCCCGTGCAGAGTTGGGACTGCGCCACAACCCAACGACCGAGATACTGATAATATGATTGACACTGTGAGTCATACTAAATTAATAGTTATTATGAAATGAAAAAGCAATAAAACTAAATAAATCGTTTTTTATGGATAATGAAGTTCAGATTCCACCAATTTATACTTAATCACATTTTGGGGTGTGCATGTGCATGGAAACACACAATATTAATCGCTTCAACTAAAAATATTTAAATATTGCTACTCTGAACTGCTTGACACCTAAAATTGCTAAAACATTTCGGTGGTGGATCACAAAGAATTTGGTGGAGGGTCTAAAAATCCTGCAAAATTTTTCGCCCAGCCGAATTGAAGATCAGTTAGTATGACCGCTGAAATGTTCTAGATATCGTTAACTAGCCCACGGCTAACGTTTGGGTGCTTCACGCTAATCCAACAGTGCGTCGCGCGGATCTCACCCGCTCGCTCGGCTCCGCCAGCTATAGGAGATTCCTACTCTACCCTCAGACCCGAGACCGCATCTTCGATTACGGCCAAGCATAGTGGGGATGAAATAGGTAAGCAGGTAATGTTCAGTAAGAACGATTTTATTTAACGCAAGATGGCATAAGGGAACCTAGACCCCAAACTGAACACCAATCAACAAACATCTTATCATCCATGTATACAAACAATTTTTAACAAATTATCAAAAATCGTGAACTACGAAAATATTGTTATTTATTGTTGCAAGTGCCTATTATTACACTGCATTTTAAAGTCTGGAATTGTGTGTTTCTGTTACCACATGCAAAAGAACTAACAAAATGTGCAGTGACACTTGATGATACCCTTTCACTGAATCTGCAGTTTGAATCAGGCAAATCTTAAACGCTAAAAGCTTATCAGGAATAGGTGATTTTAGAATATGTTTATCTTCTTCAGAAACAGACACCGAATTCCAAGACGCCCACAATGACATGAACCAAGTACCACACCTATGTACCCAAGAATCTATTGAGAATCATCCTAAACCTGGAAAAGTTGGTAGATTCAAAGCGCGAATAGCTCCCGGACACAACAAAACTTGTTCAGTACACAAACAAGTACCCAGAGATTTTTCTAATAAAGAAAAACAGCAGCTGCAACAAGGGAATGTCAATCCTCATGGTCATCATCACACGAAGAATGTAAACCATCATCAGTGTTGTGGAGCATTCGGAAACCCTCATGTAAGACATAAAAATAATTCTAGTTGTCATCTTATTTAAAGTTAAAATAGTTTTTAATTCACCTGTTTTGCCCTCTGACAACTTAATGTCATTTTAACATTATCTTCTTCAGTGTATTTCTATGCAGTTTCTAAATCGTTTTTTTGTTTGATATTTATGTCATTATTATTAAGTATAGTACCTATTCGATAATTTTTCATTAACCTGAGAATAGTTGTTATGATAAATCTTTCATTCAGTAAAGGTTGTATAATGGTAGTTCTATCTTCGTCTTTAACTTTGCGTATCCATGTTGTCGACTGAGGGTAAAACGGGTTTCTAGTGTATATTAATCAGAATTGTTAATATCAGTATTTTAACAGAATAATCTATTAATTATCTCGGCCTAATGTATCGTTTTGAAAACCTATTTAAAAATTCACTCTAGTCCATACCTAAACAATTTTTATATTTCGAAATAATACAAATAGTTGTAGAAGATAAAGTTATTATGATTGTACTTAATTACTTTTGTGAGTATCAAATAAAATCTATAATTCGTGCAAATAAAAAAAAAATCCACTATGTTTTGTCTCAAAAATATCTGAAAATAATATTATAAGAGCTTCAAAATTGGTGGAACATTCTTATCGTTAAAAATATTTAACTTTTTTAGTATTTAATAGATCTCAGACGAATACATCCCAAAAATAATTCCAAAGATTATTGTTACGAAAGAAAAAAATCAAGTTATGAGCTTTACAAGATGACAATAGAAACTAAACATAAATATTTAAAAAAAAAAACAAAATGTTTGACGCTGTTTGACGGCAGTTTTGGAGTAAGAGAAAAATAGATAATTTACCATAAACGTATTAATTAAAGAATATATTTTCTTGTACACGCAAAGACGATATTTTTATTGTACCTTATTGTAGATAGAACGTTACTTAGTAACTTCAAAAGATCTTTTCGGATCGTCTTTTTTAGAATTTAAAGGGCGTAGCAGGCAGGTCATCACCATCATCTTTATTATGTCTAAGACCACAGTTATTATTTTTCCCCAATAATAGCAGCATAGGTTTTTAACATTTCATATATGATTGAAATGATTATTGCGTAACTTCCTAACAAAAAAATTGTATACGACTCGCTGTTAATAATTTTCTTAAACTAAAATATCTAATCATTTATCCCATCAAAATAAAATGCATATTTTCTAACTTTTGTAAATAAATGTACTTATTAAAGTCCTTGCTACGCCCTCACTAGGCACAATTTATTAAAAATTTGTAATAATGTTAATCCTGTAGATATTTAAGGAACTCACAGGAGCCACGATCAATGTAATTTTTAAGTTTAAAATATTAATAAAAGTTTTTACTCTAATGTCATCTATTATACCTACGTACTAGGTAGATACGTACTGATCGCGATGAACTAAAAAAAAAAAAGGTACGTCGTACACGTCGTATTTTAAAATTATTTTTTCCGTATAAAAAAGAGATATTTTGAAAGACACCTTCAATTATTTTTTAAAGTTTTTTAAGTCTGTTTTTTAAATTATTATTAATATATTTAGAAAAAATCATTTGCGATACGCTGCCTTCAAATTTTACCTTGTATTCTTTTACACTTGGAAAATACTTCCTTAAATAAAATAGCGTTTGTATTACGTAGGTACTTAATAGGTAGGTACATAGATCTAAGTAATTATATGTTAATTTTCAACAATACTTGTATAGCTGAAATGCACCGCGTAGCTAAGTGTTGTGAGTCAATTAAATTAATATTTATCTTATCTAGTCCTTTTGAGATTATCCATGTTGTATTTTACATGTTCTTTATGTTTTTGTTTTGTACATTACGTATTTTTTTTGTTTTTGTATTTTTTTTCTTGTTATTTTAAGAATGTGACGTTAAATAAAAGCTTTAATAATGTGACTTTTATACTTTTAACAGTTTTATGTGCTTAACGAATGTTCAGGAAAGATATCGAATCGAGGTCTTTACGGTAATGTGTGTTTCATTTTTATTATAATGTTATATATTAAATGGATGCAATTTGGTCCAACCCTATTAAGTCGTATATCGAATTTAAGCACTTCCATATTGCAGTAAGTACCTAAGGTTAAATCGTACGAAAAGAGAGACCTAAGCCCTCTTTTTGTATGTATTCATACAAGATAACACTGCAGCCCTACTTTATTGTTTTAAATTACGACTGGGTGTTTGTTCAAAACTAAATTCGTTCTAGCGAACCGTCTAAGGGCACACGCAAGGAGGTGATTTCGAAGGGAAGAAATCGTTAGGAGGACTTAGGAGGACCATTTATTATTTATAGTATATTACCATTTACCCCCCATACTATTACCTAATACATAGGTACAATATAACGAGCGAGGAAAAACTGCGAGCAACCGAAAAAACGAAAGTGCAAAAAACGTAACGTCATAGTGATCTAGATCTCCAAGATATGAGAAATCTCGTAACATGTAAAATGTTTAAATAAACATTCACAATTTCCCAAGTATAATAGGTAGAAATTATTATGTACCTACTTAGTTCATTTGACAATTGTAATCGTAAATTGCGTCCTCAATTGGATAACTCTGAATCTCCTTTTTCACAAATATCTCGAAAACTAAACGTGGTATGCCAAAAATAATGAAATTTTCATCCCCGCTTGTGTCACACAGCAACAGCCCTCAAATGGATAACCTTTACTTAATTGACCTTGACGGTGACCTTTGTCAATTTTATTTTTTATTTTTAAGCAATCGGTAAGCCAGATGTCATAAAACTTATGTGACGTAACAGAGCGGCAAACTTATGTGAGGCGAACTGTAATTCCAACAATTTTTCCATTGGAAGTTGGAACTTTGAAACACCTTTTTGAGTTTATCCCAAATATCTCAAAAACTAGACGTCCTAGACCAAAAATAATGAAATTTTCATCACCCCCTTGTATAACACCCCTCGGGATATCTAAAGATAGATTAATGATGACCTTTAATTGACCTCGACCGTGACCTTTAACCTTTTCAAATTCTAGAGGTTCTGTGTTCGACTGCGTGTACTATTATTGTTTTTTTTTGTACAATGTAGGTATGTTCACAGTTTTTTTATTTTGAATTGAGAATTTCAATTTGACATTTCTTATCGTTTCACAGCCGGTTTCTGATTTAAGTATTTGAAGTTGAGAATTGCTCAAACTCTTCTTAAGCATTACTTAAGGTGATTCCTAAAATTGATTTGCAAAAAACGTATTGAATTTCGCGGGTGACATGAAAGGAATCACCTTAAGTAATGCTTAAGAAGAGTTTGAGAAATTCTCAACTTCAAATACTTAAATCAGAAACCGACTGTAAGTCACTTAGAATTTTTTAACTTTTGTGAGATACTTTTTACCCGACTGCGGCGGAGTCCAAAAGGAGGATAATGTTTTTAAAGACATCGTTACCTATCATTATTTATTTGTTTAACTCTTGTTTAAGTAGGTACCACTCTGTACAAAAGTGCTTGAAAGTTACCATTTTGATTTAATTGCCAAAATTGTGAATCTCACTTTTGTGGTATTAAAAAGCATCCAAAATGTTTTGTTCTTTCATTTTTTAACCCTTTGACTTACAGTAAAATGGTCCTGGTAGACCTATAAAATCCCTATTCAATTTCATCACGACTGCTTTGAAAACGGTGAAGGAAGACATCGTGAGGAAACAGGCATGTCCTAGAACCAAAAATTTGAAGACATGTGACATATATAGATCTAGGTACCAACCCGCACTGGGGTCGCGTGGTAGATTGCAGCCCACTCGCTCTCGAAGAGAGACAGCCTGTGTCCCAGCAGTGGGAACATTATAGGCTGATTATGTAGGTATTTAAAATGGAAACAAATCAAAAGAAAGCCACATAAGTACTTAATTCTTTATTTTACATATCTACGGTAGTGTTAATTATAAAATACCATGTAATGAAATAACAATTATTAGATATATAAAAGTAAATAACAATAATTAAATGAGAAAACGTAACAATAGAAAAATCTAGATGGAAGTATTGTTACGTTAGCAACTTCAATTAAAATAGGAATCTACACATTTACACGTAACACAAAGACACTGTTTCCCTAAGTTATGTTATGAAACAAAACGAAATCTTACATAAATAAAACATCATGAAGAAACATTAAATTGTAGTCATAAAAATATAATAACTAAACAAATATTCACACTTATTATCATAAGCTTAACTTTGTTCTTAATAATCAAAGCTAAAATAATATCAAATTAATTAATTACCCTCTAGCACTGTAAAACTTACTCAAAACTTAGCTCGGTGCCCTTCAAATGCTGTTCAGCCCACTCATCGAATCTTCGAGACAGATCATCAGACATATAATTCTTCCAGTCCCCAATTTCCCCTTTCCTGATGAACCTCAAATCTGTGGATTCCAAATAGCTCACGCCGAAAGACTTTTCCAAGATGGCTTCCAAGTTGACAGCTCGATTCGTCTTCATATTTTGGAAGGAGAGATGGTCGCAAAGTTTGTCCACTTGAGTATCGCTGAGCTCCTTATTCAGGAAATGAGCAGTTCTCCTGACCACAGAAGGCAGGTCATGCTTCATCTCTTCAAATTTGATGAAAAGAACATTTGGGTCGTGACGGCGGTTCCAGAAACCTGAATAGGAACAGTTTGTTAAGGGTCATGTAAATTACGATCTGAGACTAAAAGACCAAACTTGATTTTAATCGAGTAAAGAGTTTATGACAGTTTTTAAAGAGGTAGATAGAGGGAGGCAGGATCATATACTTAGGAGGGAAAAGGGGAAGAGTAGGTATAAGTATTATAATGATGTTGATGATGATGGTGTGGTATAAATCATGTTTTCACACCACCTGCTCGACAATGTCAAATTATATGTCATGCAAACCTAACCTAAAGTAAGTCATTTAAGACCTGAGATCTAGTAGGGTAATAATATTGTACTGAATTTCATTATGACCCGCTGGTCATTAATGTGATTTGAATTTGGAACATAAAGTAGAACATTTACGGTAAGTAGTAGGTACATTCCATGCATTTACCATTAAGATCTGCACTAAAAATTAATTGTTCGAAAATCGAACTGGCCTCCACGAGTAGAATATAAAAAAAAGAAAAATAGAAAACAAATTTTAAAGAGGCGCGAATACTGAAAATTGAATTGCCTGGTTAAACAACAAATTACTTAACTACAATACATACTTTCACAAAAATGTCGAGAGACGATAGTGATTTCTCCGGAGTACATTAAATCCGAAGCCATTGGAATTGCCAACAATCTACTCCCAGAAAAGTCCAAGGAATCGTACATTAAAGCCTACGACGATTTTTACAAATGGAAAACTACAAAGGGCGTCAAGTCTGTATCTGAATCAGTGCTTTTAGTCTACTTCCAGCATTTATCATGTACAAAGAAGTCAAGTAGCCTATGGTGCATCTATTCGATGCTCAGGTCAACAACAAGCGTCAAAAATAATATACAAATTAATACATAGGTACACCAAATTACTGGCATTTTTTAAAAGGAAATCGGAAGGACATCGTCCTATCGTCGTAATAAATACTTGGATTCTAGTACTAATGCTTTTTATTGTCTCGTAGATGGTGTGAAAAGTAGAGTATTCTCCTCGGGGATAAAGGTGCCTTCGTCTTGGGCGAACTTAAATCCCACGCTGCACTCAGGATTCTTGTCTTAACTCCCTCGCTTTGCTCGGGAGTTAACTCTAAACTCCGTCGCTCCGCTCGGGAGTTAACGCTCAGAATCCTTCGTTTTGCTCGGAATTCAATACGGCGCCCGCTACATAAGACACTACTTTATCCCCTTAGTGCATAATCTACTATAAAATTCCCTGTGAACTTACCAAGTATATGGTTCCATACGGGTCCGAAGGGCGCGCGGTCCTTCATGAAGAGGTCGCAGAACTCCTCGAAGGTCCCTTTGAGTCCGTGTACCAGGGTGCAGTAGTGGTAGTACGATACCACCATGTCCTTTGGGTTGCGGGACGTGTATATCACCTGTTAAAGACCAACGCTTTTAGGCCTAGAAAAATTTCTTATTTGTAAAGACTTGAAGATGAAATTTGTTTCATAAATAGCTGGATCACACCTCATAAGGCTATTGATTATGTAGTGTAGGTACCTTATTACGTTACCTATTTAAAAAGTAAGAACTATATTTTAGATTTCATAGAACTAGAACCTGCGAGGTAATTGCGTAATACATATAAAATGGCAATCGATCGCAATGACTTTCATTTTGACAGTTCATCCACGTTCATTGCATTATTTACGTTGATGAGCATTTAGAGGTTTGTGGAACAGGTTGTAAAGTCCACTCATCCTCTATAGAAACGGGAGGATCCTCCAACCAGACGGGTGTCGTGTCTGGGCGCAACTGTCCAACGATTGATATAGGAATCTTGTCTATATATCCATCGCGCGGTAAACTCTAATTGCGCGATGCAGGATTTTTATATGAAGTCAGGATTTTATGTGACGTCAGGTCTTTCGATGCGTAGTTCCCATGTGGCGATGTAGGCCGCTACATGCATACGATTTTTTCAAACCTAAACAATGGATATCAATGACAGGCATTCGTTACGTAAATATCTCGCGAATCGGTATTCCTCTAAGCTATATTTCTAACCAGTGACAAAAATATGGCAGTGATTCTAACCCTGGAAAATGACTAGTTCTAGGATAAACAATAAATTAGACTTTAACAAATCGCCAAAGATAGAGACATTATACTTTACCTTAGGTTTAGCAGAACCATCATCATTCTCAATATCAACAGGCAGAAGATCCCAGGGCAGATGGCTGCGGATGTAGCGAGGGTACGGCAGACGGTGCTTCACTAGGTCCACGGAGGTGCCTTGGACCGACTCCTTGTGCCAGGTCGAGTGGCCAGCCACCATGATGCAAGATAGCTCCACTAGGGGACATCTTATCTAGGAGTAGGAAATGAATGACTGATATCATAATCAATACTATGGTGGTCGCGACGGCGGACAGTTGTAATGTAATGTAAAGTCAGGGAAATATGTTAAAACTAAGTGATTACCAAAACTATCGGCTACCGAGCCCGCCAACGTCACCAGTTCACCATCACCGCCTCTGTCTGAACAACGCATGAAATTTTCTTGAGTAGTATCTACGACTCAGCCAAAAAATATAGTTGTGACCATAAGGCGACACCTGCATACTCTTTGGTAATGAGTTTTATAATTAAGTAGGACCTATTAGGTTCCTGTTACCCAGACAATGAGTTAGATACAGTTCGATTCAAACTTAATGGCAGCTCGGAACTTGATGCGAGTCGCTGCGCAGTAACAATTTCATGTGTCAGCGGGGGTGAGGGGTGGGGTACTGCGCAGTGAGAAGCTAACTTCCTAACCGCCATTAAGTTTGAATAGAACTGTACTTGAGTTAGCTAGGTACTTATGAAAATGTTTTTCAAGGCACAGATAATTTGATCTCAAGATGTTGTCTGATATTGCCTTTAACAACATTCATTAGAAGGAATAAGTAGGATACATTAGCCACATCAGGAGCACATGCTCGTAACCATAATATAATATACTTACTACTTAGCCGCCAAAAAACAGAACAGATATAACCACCCAGAAGTAGCCATGACACAAGTGCGCAAAGCGTCCGCGCAGGCGTGGCAAACGAGAGGATAACGACATGGGCCTGAAGATAGGTATAGACAAAACAACGATATCGCTGACAAATCCATACTATTCGAGTATACACCCTAACAAAATAGAAAAAGCTTACCTGTTGCAAAGATTTAGCGCCCTCGTAATCTAAGTCGTGCCCGATGAGCCACACCATTTCCTGTGCCCATGTAGAACCTGGACACAAAAGATGCCATTCAAATATTAAAACATTACACATGGGTTCAGTGGTTACAAGTGTGTGAGGTACTGGGTTCGATCCCCAGGGCCGTGTTTAAAGCTAGAAACAACACAACTGGCGAAATGCGGATGGTCCTACTATAAATTAAGGCCCAACCGTGCCTATACCTTCGAGGAATTTAATAGATAAGTAGATACAGGGCATTGACCTCACACGAAATCAAAACAAATATAAAAGAATACACTTGATTATGATTGAAATCTACACTGATAGACCGATAAACTGTATCTTCAAAATTACTCACCAGTCCTAGGATAGGAACACATCCAGACATCGGTATCCTTGATTTCCATATCCAAAATGTCCTGCCCAATAGTCATATAATCAGCTGGCAGAATCACCCTTCCCGGGTTAATCTCCGACATACAATCCTTTTTGTCGAACATTCTATCCAACAGATCACCTGTTTCCGGATCCAATTTCGAAAACGTCAACACTGGTTTCGTCTTCATTTTGAGAAAAAAAAAATGTATTTCGAAAGAGGTTTTATATCAGCCTATCCGTAACACGTCCAGTGAATGCCTTCAACGGAAGTGTTGTGATTGCGTGGTGCATCGGTGCATCGCGTTTCCCTCGCTTATTGCAGAAAGCCGTTTACTTTCTAGCAGTAGGAATACCAGTATTGTACGCGGATAAAGGACAGTTAGGAAATTGTACTTAAAATGCTAAAGGGGATTTATAAAATTTAATTAAAACGTAATGTAAATAGTATGAGAATTGGCAGCTCCGGTTGGTGACTTAAAAACGCGGTCAAGCATATTTTGAATCTATGTACAATGGTAGGTATTTTACCAATCCATGAATAAAAAAAACCCACAGTTATAAAATAAAAAACATGTATTTGTTAATGAGTTAGGACTTATTTATGGAAAGAAGGACCAATTATGGAAGGTGTTAGTAGGACAGTACTTAGGACCTTACCTACTGGTACATACTGGTGTCAGGAACTTGGTCCTATTTTGTTTTTCACCATGGTTACCCTAGGAATGCACGGTGCATAACAAGCCTAGCCGGTTGGAGCTTTATTAGCTTTTATTCTCATTTGAACTTAGGTACCTACTACCTGGCCATGCCATGACTAGGCTTACAGTCGCGACAATATAAGAAGTGTTATTTTTACATATTATATATTATCATCTAAATATACTTAAACAAAATTATTCGATACATTCCTTTTCAGCATTTGACGTACCTTACCTAGTCATAGCTAAGAGTTAATACTTTTTAAACGTGGGTTCGATTCCCAGGTCAGGAAAAGTTTAATTGGTTTTTTCTATCTGAAACACATTAGCAGCCCGTCATTTGGACTTGTGCCCGGTTGATGGCAATAGGCTCGCCCCCTATTACATGGGACTTAAACATAACGTAAAAATTGTGTGTAGGTAACATTGTTTTAAATAGTAAGTAATATATATGTCAATGGTAGGTAACTAGTAGTAGTTTAAAGTTTAAACCATTAATTTTATTTAAATGTTGCCACAAAATATGAACTGAACAATTCTATCACTTCTCACAAAATTATTACGCTCGTTGTCATGATTACAACAAAGTGACGGCGTTTTGCTAGACCTATGACACTGACAGCAACTATATTTCTATATAAAATTGAATTTAATTTGACGGACAATTATTTTCTAGGAATTCTAGGTACTTATAATTAATGGTTGAGAAAAACAAAGTCAAAAGAAAGCAAGGAAATTATTATTGTACAGATTTTCTCGCAACTGCAAGATCAGTGTAATTCACTGAAAACAAAAGTCAATATGTACTGATTTTTCTGTCAATATTACTGTTAAAAAAAATATTACTGTGAAAATCTGTCAATGTTACTGTTAAAAAACCCAAGTTTTCGGGGAAACAATACGTGATGATAAGTTTATGTAAATTTTATATCAGTTCAGATTTTCTCTCTTCTCAGTTTTTTGGCTTTGTAGCTATGATTTAGGTAAAAAACTGGTGTCTCGACTAATCGACTTTTGTTGCTGATCGTACTAGGTAGATGTAGCTGTCATTGAATATCAAGGAGTTAATTCTGTCTAACCCTTTGAATAAAGTCCTTTAAAAATCTCAATCAGCACAATAAATACCTACATGTGCAAGTAGAAATTACCAGCCTGCAGCCACAAATCGGGCTGGCACAACTTCCGCAATCCTCTTCCTACTCGGTAAATTTTCCGATTTCGTATAAGCATTTACGTTTGATAGTGCATTTACTTCGTTGCGTAACGGACGAACGCACTCGACCGTGCGCGCACGCAATGAGGTGCGTAAACGAACCGGGGAAAGAATTAGCTAATGAATGGATATGGCATGAGGAAGTTATTCGTTTTATTTTTTTCACTTAGATTATCAATTAAAATAGTCTACAAGCAAACTATGAACCTATATAAAAAATTAAAATATATTTTAACAACAAACTGGCATCAAATATGTATTGATCGTCTTTGATTTTTAAATGAAAATCCTATAAGTACCTACTTCGTATAACATACATCTAAAACATTTATAAAGAATTAAATTAAATAAAGTTAATAATTAGAACTTTTCTAGTTTTCATTTCGATTTCGGCAAATCAATACGATTTTCATGCGCGCGCAAACTTTGCATTGGATGTTACATTTTGACAGTTTACGTCAGTTTACGTTACTTGCGTATCCGGTAACCCGTTGTCTAGGCGGTCGATCGAATAAACAAAAAGTATTAACGTCAACAAAAGTAAACAAAACAGCCGTCATCATTGATTCCTTCAGGAAAATGTCCAAAGTGACTAATGTTAATTCTAGTTTAGCTTATGAGATACTGTTATACCTGAACAGTTTTTATCTTGGGATGTTTTTCGTGTGTGAAGTGGCCATGGGCATTTTGAAAGCCATCAATGTTTCTTACCCAGAGAATGCGTTATTAACCGAAGCCGGGATATTTAGTGCACTATGCCTAGTTGAAGTTGTTCGTATATTCTTGGGAAGAAGAGGGAATTTAGCTAGTAAGAGTAAGTATTTTTACTGAAATTCAGTTCCTTCAGACAGTACCAACTGGTAATGTCTTACTTGTAACCTCGTTTCGTAGCAGCTGGACCGATCTAGATAAAATCAATAAATTAAGAAAAAATACTAATAGAATTATTCCTTCCTTACAAGATTCTTAGAGGTTTCAATACATAATTTCAGAAAACAAAACTAACATTTTTTTTTCCTTTTCAGAAGTTCCAGTATTTTTCTCCGTAATGCTGACAATACCTTCAGCAATAGGAGTATGCTACTTCCTTATATACCAGACATACATACTCCGATTGGAGTACATTTGGTGTGCCGTAATGTTGATGTTTCATGCTTTAGAGTTAGCGTTTGCTATACTCTTCATAGTAACAGTGTGTAAACATCAGCAATATGAATAGAATGTAAGCACATACTTGCCAAAGAGATATTAATGCCAAAATGTTGACTGAGTTTTAACTACTTTAAATATTTACTCTGTAATGGCTTTGAAAGTACCTATAGTATTCAAAAAGTTTTATGATCTATGGCTTTAAAGTTCATTCACACATATCAGTGAAGCCACAGTTCTGACACAGTACCGGCACGGTGCAAAATATTCTTTCATACATTCTCGTGCCGGTGTCGGCACTGACACTGACAAGTGGGGATGCGTTCATAAAGAATGTATGGAAGAATATTTTGCACTGTGCCGGTACTGTGTCAGAACTGTGCCTTCACTGATATGTGCGAATCAACCTATAAAGCACAGAGTACATTTTTATCTTACGGTATCATGGAAAAATTACATTTTTGTTTTATTATTGAGCCTTATGTAGATATTAAACTTTACCTATTATTATAGATAAATGTTTAGACCAAATAGGTACCAATAAGTACGAAATTACAATGTTAGTAAATAAAAATCCTTGTAGGTTTGTGAGGTGTGCCTGCCACTGATTAAAATAAATTGTGTAGGCCCATGTTCCAGAACTATGCTAAAGGATGAATTTTGATTCAAAACTATACCCCATTTGAAATAAGATTAGACATTAAAACAAACCCTTTTACAGTCCATTCAACCGATTTTGACTTCTATACTGTAGGTATAAGGATAGCATTAAAAGCAAAAAAAGTTACACATTACTAATCTACTGCGGCTACCATTTGTCATGCCACCAACGCAATAGAATTCAAAATCGGTTGAACGGAATGTAAAAAAGGCTTATCTATATGTCTAATCTTATTTCAAATGGAGTATACATAAAGATGATACTCAGATGGCTTCTAGGTCTTAGTCTTAATGTGTAAACACAGCCCTTTGACACAGCCTTTACCTAATTAAAAAAAATGTAAGAATAACTTTTTAATGTTGATGAAGTTAACTATAATTAGATGTTTCAACTTATGAACTTTTAGATGCATTTAAATGATAAAATATTCTTCAACTACTGTTCTTCTGTGCCTACTTTTAGATTAACAAGTTTGTCCAATTTCAAATATGGTCCTAATTTAAGAATTATTAGCTATCAGTGACAGGCACCTGTATGTATTGGCCACCCATCCTCTTTTCTAAGGTATTTTAATGAAGTGGGACCCAATCTATGCAGGTGTCTGTGTAAATTAATGAACTTAAACAACACAATCAACTGCTCAATTTTATAGTTCTAAAAATATTGAAATAAAATTAAATGCATACTATATCGTATTTTATTCTAATTCTACAATACAAACTTAATCTTATTCATTGGTAGGTGGTGTTATGTGATCCGGTAACTTCTGGCATTCGATCTTTGTAACCTTCAGAGCGCAACCTTCTGGAAGGTTTCTTTGAATGTACTCTAAGTATGTGTCACATGTGGAGCCCGTGAGTCTCTGAAGATGTATGAATCTGAAGTATGTTCTTATTTCGTATTGGACTCTGTGCTTCTTGTAAATGTGGACGCAGCGGAGAAGGGTGTGCCTTTCTTTTTCTGCTTTTCGCAGTGCCCAACTGTAATTGAAAGATAAGAATGAATTATTCTACTCATGGGGATGGTACTGCAGGTTAATAAATTTGAAGTATTTTAAATGAAGATTGTAACTATTACTATACTCCAGCAAAGTTGCTTGAATAAATACAAGACAGTTATTTATGAATAATGTATTGATTTATCGAACAAAACCTTCAGGACAGTATAACCTTAAAACATACATACCTCTTAGTGACTTCAATACCCAGATGCGAGGCTGCCGCGACACAGAACCAGGTATAACTCAGCAGTACCGCGGGGTCGATGCCCCGCATCTCAAGCTCCACTCGTTTATATAACTTGTCTAGTTCCACAGTCGTCAATGGCACTGGCTCTATAGGCTTCTGTATAGGAACCACGGTGGCCGCCGAAAGAGGTCGGATAGCGTAGTTAGATGTTAGGGCACCGCGAACCATAGGCGCTGAACGCCATAAACTCTATAAATAAAGCATATGCACTTAGTAATGGTAAAATTTCAGAACACAGGTAAAATGTTTATTGACGTTGGAGGTGCCTTACTCTGATCGCGTTCATGTTTTTATCTTCCAGATTAGGTATTAATAGTTATTTCAAATGATGTTTTCAATATTATCTGTTTAATTCAGAAATAAAAGTTTAACCTCATGTTTACTAGTTTTGGATATTTTGACAGTGACGAATGACAGAAGTGAACAGAAATTTGAACAATTTTGACTTTGACAGCCAACGTTCCGTTCCAATTAGAGATAAACCCGAAATTTTGATGAAAAAAAATTGTTTGTAATTATAAACCATTGAATTTGATATAAATGTTTCCACCAAATATGAACTAAACAGCTCACACTTCTCTCAAAATTATTACGCTCGTTCTCATGATTACAACAAAGTGACGGCGTTTTATTGCTAGACCTGTGATGTGACACTGACAGCGATTCTATTTCTAGTTGAATTTATTTTGACAGTAAAATTGTTGGTTGAGATTGAGAAAAACAAAACAAAGTCAAAAGAAAGCAAGGAAATTATTATTTTACTATTTACATATTTTCTCGCAACTGCAAGACAGTGTAAGTCGCTAAAAACAAAAATAAATATGTCGCTGTCAATGTTACTGTTAAAAATGTTACATTGCAAACAGATGAATGGCAGAAGTTCGAGCGCAGGGGAGGACTCGGCCTGCGACAATACCTCGCTCGACGAAAACTCAGGACGAAAAATCGGCATAAAGAAGGAACATACCGACGATAGCATTTGCAGGGTTTGCCTCAAAGAAGGTTTTATACCAATCCACGGGAACAAAACAGCAGAAGACCTCTCCGATTCGTTCAACACGTTTGCCGGCATAGAAGTAAGAATAGATGATCCATATCCTAAGTACCTATGTGAGCCATGTAACACCCTTCTTCAAGGAGCAATAGAATTCAGGAAAAATGCACAACAGTCTGATGAAATTCTAAAACATCCTCCTGAAGATTTGCTAACCATTGGTAATGATGATACATTCAATTATCCTGAGGACGACAACTCCTGGGATTTTGAAGAACGCAAAGCAAGTAAAAAAAGGATATACCATTGTAAAAAATGTGAAATATCATTTGATACATTCAAAGACTATGATGACCATAGAATGACTGAGGAACATGAGAATAGGAAAATTGCATGTCCTATCTGCAACAACTCTTACACAGAATTGTATTTTAAAAAGCATTTAGCATTACACAAAGATACAGCCTCATATATGTGTGATATTTGTGGGAAAAACTTTATAATGCAGGGCCATTTCACTCGTCACCGACTGACACATTTTTACAAACTACCCTTCAAATGCTCCCTCTGTCCCTACAAAGGAAGGTTCAGCGAATCCCTAAAAATGCACATGCGCTCACACACTGGAGAAAAACCATACCAATGTGCACAATGCCCTTCAAGATTTATAAATAAAAGTAATTTAAACAAACACACATTGAGACATAAGGGAGAACATGATTTTAAATGTGAAACATGCGGTCGAGGCTTTTATACTAAACGAGAATTGGAGTTGCACTATAAAGTAGATCATACGGGGATAAAGGATCATGTTTGTAATATTTGTGGGAAAGCATTTGGTTATAGGAAGCAGATGATGAAACATCAGCTAAAAGTGCATAAAAGAGCTAAACTGAGGAGTGGGAGAATGCCTCTGTATTTGCAAGTTGAAACTATGAAACAACAGGGCCAAGATATTGAGAGTTAAATGAAAGGCTTTTAATTCACACACTCACACCACTGCCTAACCCCTCGGCGAATACAGGTGTGATCTTTTATTGTTTTTGTAAGTTCTAAAATCACTGCCAATTTACTTAACTTGACAAAAATAATAAAATATTATATTATAGACTTAAGGTCACTATTGTATTAGGTACTGCCATATTTTTAATATTCTATGATCTGAAAATAATATTAGGATTAACAGGTTTCTTAAATAAAAGGAACAAAAATTACATATAATAATAAAAATATATAATTTATTAAATATTCAGTCTTTTATTATTCTAGGGTGACCAACAGGCTTAAAACTAGGGGACAAATAGATCAACATGCCGCGGGACCAAGGCGCAGTTCCATAGTTGCGTATTGTTATGTATGCAGAGCTTACGCACGTTGGCTTCATGGCTCCTTTGTCCTGGCTACCTTTCCAGAATATATACTTTTTTTTAATATGTTAAACTAGCTGACGTCCGCAGCTTCGCCCGCGCGGATGTCGGTTATTAAATTCTAAAACCTTCCTTTCCTCGAGAACCACTCTATCCATTGGTGAAAACAGCATGAAAAACGGTGCAGTAGTTTTTGAGTTTATCGCGAACAGGACGACAGACATACGCGGCGGAGGACTTTGTTTTCCCCATCTAATCTATTATGAATTTATTACAATGCTACAAGGATTTAGTGGTGTGTGGCCAAAACCGGAACTAACCTTGCTTACCTTGCCACCTTGTTTTTTCAATACAATTTCTGTACTTAACACAATTTTATGAGCCAACAGCGCACAACGCCCCCCGGTTAATGTTATTCAGGCGCCAAAATATCCTTGTACCTATAAACATTTTCCTTCATTCGCATGCTGACGACTTGTTTGTTGCCTGCTGCCGGCGTCAGGGATCATGGTAACAGCCACAACAGAACTCGTTGACCCAGCAACTACGCGTGTCAACAATACAAATTAATCGTAAATTTTTACGAGCCCTGAGAATGGCTTATTCAATGTTTTATTGAGCGATCACGCACACGCTCCATCAGATAGACAAGTGTTCTATTATAAAAGGTTTGAATCGAAATTCGAACCTCCTTTCGCAGGTGTTTCAAAAGTACTGGCCCTATGGAAGTGAGCCAAATATAATTTGATTTGAAATTCGAATTTGAGCTTTGACAATAGAATTACCTTAAAAAATAGATTGAAATAGACAAGTCTATTTCTGGACTAAAACTTCGTCGCGTATTTTTTGTGTCATAAAACTCTAGTTTTTTACATGAAAGAATGGCAAACGAGGCCGAAGAAACAATTCGCAAGTTAGCTTTGCATAAAGGAGTCGCAGGAGTCATAGTGGTGAACGGTGAAGGTATACCGATCAAGACTACGCTCGATAACCATATTTCAGTTCAATATGCAGGCCTTATGAGTTCCTTGGTAGACAAAGCGAAGGCTGTAGTAAGAGATCTAGATCCCACGAATGACCTGACGTTCCTAAGGATACGCAGCCAGAAAAGTGAAGTGATGGTAGCTCCAGATAAAGAGTTTATACTGATCGTCGTTCAAAACCCGGTTGAATGACGAAGGCTTTGGCTCGCGAGCCAATTTTTTATATGCTGTGGCCTTTTTTGTTTGAAATTGCGCCAATTTCTTTGATGGTTATAGTTGCCATCTGTAGTCGTAAATTTGCTTTTAATTATATTTTTCAAATTGTTACGGCCCTTTCATACGTCAGTTTTTAATTAGTTAGGCAAGGATTTTAATCTAATTATAAAATGCTTCCATCAAGAGACATTACTTTTATTTAAATGTAACTTAATATTAATTTCCATTATTGGAATACTGTAGTATTATAATCATTTTATTTTTTCTTGAGTGCTTTAATCAATAAATGAAACTAAAATTACGCATAATAGTTTTATTACTTACAATAGAACGATCACAACATATTAAGAATGGAATACTAATTACTAATTAGGAATGGAATATTCACTAGTTACTGCCAGCCACCACGGCCTCTACCTCTAAATCCTCCTCTAAAACCACCACCTCGGTTGCCGAAGCCGCCTCGACCGAAACCGTTGCCACTACCACCAAACCCTCCCTGGTTGCCGCCAAATCCGCCTTGGTTGCCGCCAAAGCCGCCTTGGTTACCGCCGAAGCCAAATTGGTTGCCACCATAGCCGGGATTTCCTCCGCCAAAGCCTGGGTTTCCTCCGCCAAAACCGCCTCTATTTCCGCCGAAACCGCGGTTTCCGCCGAAGCCTCCTCGGTTGCCGCCGAAGGCCGGGTTGGCGCCGAAGCCCCCGGCTAGGGCGCCGCCCCCTCGGGGCCCGCTGGTGCCCCAGCCTCTGTTCCCTCTCTTGGCTACGTCAGGCCTGAAGGTAGGTGTGCCACATTCGCGTTCGATGTTATAGTCGCCTGCTTCGATGACACATAGGGATTTTACGCAGTCGATGACCTGTGGGAAACATTTTTCTATAGACATTTTTTGTAGGGGCTAAATGCTCTATTTCTTTGATTTCTCTCGTAACTCAAAGTTCCCATAATAACTAAGGGAAAAAAGAATTTCAAGAAATATTAGGCATTGCTGTAGCTGTGCGCGTGCAATCAAGAGAATTTATGAATTTGGTAAAAACTATAATTAAGTATAGAGGGCCTAGACAAGTTACAATCGCTTCGAAAGCGTTTCGTATTTCTACAACGAATTTCAACAGGATTGACATAAGCTTTTCGATAGCTTATGTCGGTCCTATACATGTTTGCCTTTTCCAACATCGTTATCGCTGATAAAATGTCACTTTGTCTAGGGCCTCAGGTTCTTCATAATCTGGCGAATATGGTAAGCATAAAAATAAATAGACATCCCAAATTGCATTGCAACATTCGGTGCACCAGCATCCATATTTCTGTACACGCTGCCATACCACAAGAGCTGCAGTTCCCTGCTACGTTCCTATTTTATTTACATTTGAGTGTTGAGAGGAGGTTGACGAGAGATTTTCGCGTACTAGATTGTCGTTTATCATTATCATTTTGAATTTCTCAGTAGCAGCCCGCTTAAACATTACTATAAGTAGGTAGTCTGGGTACCTACCCAGACCAAAGTCATTATTTTCATAGGAAAATGAATAATAGTATTCAATAAAACTTGAAACTTGAAAGTAGTATTAGTATTTCAATTATTTCAAGCATCCTCCCAATTAAATTATGAAATGCCAAAAGGGGATTTTATTCGTGCACGGACCCTTGAGATAAGACCTAAACTAGTCTAAAGCTACCTTTGCCTCGGCAGGAGTGAACTGCAGTGCAGCATCAGGTTCGGCCGCGGCCCGCTCCACAAGTTTCTCGATGGCGGGCCGCAGAGCCGTGACCAGCGCGGCCGCGCGCGGGTTCATCTCGAAGTTGAGCCAGTTGTCGAGGCGGACTACGTTGTCGATCTGAAACCATCATGAAATAAATTCGTGTTTATTGACATAAAACTTATTATTAAAAATTATTTACACAAGTAAAGCGCCTGCGGGGTTTCAAACCACGAGACAGATCTCGTAGTCAGAGCTGCTCCTCTTCCCGCAAAAAAATAATAAGTAAAGAATGTTCAACATACCCACTCCACCTTCCTGCTAGCGAACAGCAACACATGCAGTGGCGCCACCATAGTGGTCTGCTTGCAGCTGATGGCGCGCGTGCGCACCTTCTCGCCGAACACGAACAGCGGGGAGGGGAAGCGTTGTTCTTGGTTACTGCAGTTGACTGAAGTCTTAGCTATTAGGGCCGGCTTGCCCTCTGTTGTTAGGACCTGGGGAATATAAAGCAAATGATTGAATTGATTTGAAATCATCCTATTTCGACGCCCACATTTCGCCAGTTATGGCTATGTAATCTGCCTATTGCCATTAACGGGGCACGAATTCAGACTTCAGGTTGTTATTGATAAATTCTTAATAGAAAAACACTTTGTCCGACCTGGGAATCGTACCCAGGGTCTCATGCTCGCTACACTCAGCAGTGGCGCTTGTGACCACTGGATAAACAGTCAGGCAGTCTAAAATGTGAATAGCGCTATGCACTTTATACCGATGTGCTGGTCTGGTTGGTTAATATTTACAGAATCCCAAAATGTGCGAATGTGCGTTACACACACAACAAAATACTATTTAATTATACTCGTGACTCGTTATGTCATTAGTAAATTCAATGTATAATAAACTCTGCCGAAGCAGAGTATTTCAAAAATGCATAAGACTCATTTGAGTGTTCCCCTCCACGGAAATCTTTAGTAAAAGGCGAAAGATTTATACGTTTTGAAGGGAAACCAGAGATACCTTATTCGTTCAATACAAGTGACCCAACCAAACGACGGAGAATCTTGACACCGCGATTCAGAAACGTGACGTAAATGTACAGCGCCATCTATTGGAACAAGGTGAACTAAACAGGGCTTAAAATACAAAGCTTATTACGGGGAGTTTATGCCGCCCTTTTTAAAAGTGCAGTGCATGTGCAGTGTAACCGTGGCTAGGGTGTCATTACAATGGGAAGCAGAGAGGGGTTGACTTTTTTATTTTGACCTTCAATCAAAAGCAAATCGTAAAATGACGTGAAGAAAGTTTTGAGTATGAATGTGGATGGCTGTAAGCGTAGGGGGACCAAAGAAACAATGGATGGACTGTGTGAAAGATGTTATGGATAGAAAATGGGTTTAGAACTAAAATGACGACTATTGAAGACGTATGGGAGAAGACAATGGTGCCGATTCCCTTGTTCACAAACTAAACTAAATTTAAGTTCAGTGCATCTTTTTCTTTCTATTTCATTATGAAAAGGACAGAAGATAAATTTTAGTTTAGTCCTTTCAAATTAATCAGCGCCTGACATAAATTGACGTAATTTTAGTAGGCAAGTTTTTAATCGCGTCTAAACTTGTTTGGAGTAGTGACAGTTTGACAGGACTAAACTAAAATTGATCTTCTGTCCTTTTCTTAATGAAATAGAAAGAAAAAGATGCACTGAACTTAAATTTAGTTTAGTATGAACAAGGGAATCGGCACCAATGTTGTGCCGAAACTAAATAAATTGGAATAAGGTCAAGCAAATGACGAATGATTGAGTATACATCATATATACATACACAGTCATACATAAACTCACATTTTTTTTCCATAGGGATAGGCAGAGACTTCAGCCACTTGCTTACATACACGTAATATCACGATAAAAAAAAAATTGTATTGCAGCTGTTCTTTGGTAAGCGCAGCACTTGAGAACGGTTGGACCGGTTTGGCTTATTTCTTGTTTAAAAATTTTTCGACACAGGCCGAATTGTGTTTTAATGGAAAGAAATATTGGAAAAAAAAACCCATAAATTTTCAAATTCGCGAATGAGTGATAATGAATCCTATGGGATTTTTTTTAAAGTGAAAACTTCTTTAGGCGAGTTGAGCACTTTTTGGGTGATTAAAAATCATGGAACTCGCGTCATCGTCACGCTTGAAGATATGAATGAGTGTTACTTAGTTTTCACTTCTATCGGCAGTCCCCAAAGACTGCCCCGCATGTTTTTATGAATAATTGAAATTCAATTTGTGTTAAGCCAATATGCATGAGAGGGCTAGTTCAAAATAATTGATTTATGATCAACATAATCAAAAGATAGTCCGACCTCTCTTCACTTTGATATTGTTAGATGTGCTTTCTCTACAGACAGCTTACCTTCCTCTTCCCCTGGTGCAGACACACGTTAGGGTACAGCCCCATGCACATGAGCGCTATGACCAGGTCCAGCGTGGGGTCGGAGCCCGTCGGGTGCCAGCGCTGAGGCACGCAACACTCTTCAGAGAACCCGATGGATGTTGTTAGGATATCTGGAAGACGTTTAGGAATTATGATAGGTTTATACAACGTGCCGCTACAATGGCGACATTAATTTAACACACTTATACGCATATTCGTTTTATGAAAATATTTGAGTTTCATTAAACGTTATTATTTATTGATTTATTTAAAATTTTCTAAATTACCATCCTGGAGCAACCTGTACTTAAAGAACTGTAGCGAAGAGGTCATTTGCAGGGGTCACGGATCAGTAGCGTGCCTAGGGTTCTAAATTAGGGCAAGCCCACAGACTATTTACGATTAAAAAAAAAAAAAAACAGCCAAGTGAGCGATTTACGGATTTTCTTTGTTGTTCATGATAACACCATTATTATAAGTAAGCGCCATCTATATTAAAGAATGCGCGTTACCACACCGATTAGGACCTTTTCACCATAATAAATTCTTTCGCTTGTCACCAAAATTATTCAATCATAAGCCGCTAGATGGCCCCCAAATTATCGATTTGTTGTTCTTTTACCGTAAGCATACTTAGTTTTATGAATTATAATGTCGATTGAAAATGTTAAATGAGATATTACATTAGGTACCTATATAACATTTTATAATTAATCATAATGACAATAGCCAACTTTAATCTTTATTTCAAAACACCTAGTTACGAAGAATACCTATCTTCGATAAGAAAATTATTGTGTTTTATGATCTTGATGAGATGTAATAATAATAAGATGGTTTGTTTTTCAGTGGTTTACCGAAACTACAATTGCCATACAAACAACACTATACAAATTTTGATGTATTTCATGCCACCAGCTACCTAAGTTTGTCATACTCATCAACATAATAAACAATCGAATGCCAATTTCAATTATATTCTTCAACTGACAAAAATACTTGTTTTTTTCCAAATTTTATTAGGTACATTCATTTGGGGTTGATTACGGTGAAGTAAAGAGAGAGTTACACTGCCAGAAAACTCAATGTAGATACTTACCTTTTCGAACACAGTTTCCGAATTCACATTTTGATGATAAAAATAACACTGTACTTACTAAGACACACACACTTACGAATTACAGCCGCAATAACTATCAAATCATTTTAAATAGTAAAACTAATTCATTATCTCAGCACTTGGAAATAAAATACTGATCTCAAAATATTAATTTCAAAACAATAACAAATCGAGTCACGACGACTGTCTCGTCGCGGACTTGCAACTCACTTTACGCGGGTCAACATCGCGGCTAGTGCATTTGCGCGAACTTAACTCTAAAAAAGCCCGGCTTTTCATTTCATACAAATCTGCGTATAAGTACTTACCAATATATCAACAAATGTAAACGTTTCTATAGCAATTTGTAGGCGAAAACTGCTAGACAAAGAAAGGTAAGGCAAGCCCCATTGAAAGCCGACGAGTGTGAGCGAGAAGGCGCATTTGAATGCATTGTAGTGGCGCGTAGGTTTGGCAACAAAGCGCGGTATTAAAAATTGTATTCTTATGAATGATTGAGTTCAATGAGAGCGTAGATCTGGCACCCTTGCGCAGTGCGCGCGGCAGATAGAGCGGGGATTTCGAAATTTGATTATTCCTATGACATGAATGATTGAGTTCGAGATTATTGACTGTTTTTTTTAATTTATTTTTTATTGGTAGGCTTACGTTTGTTCTTGTGAATAATGATTTTTGAATATGAAAGTACCGCTGGGTAATACCATTATTATATAGTGTTATTTTTTATTGATAGGCTTAATTTTGAAGGCAAGCCGGGCTTTTGGGCTTCTATGGAAGGAACGCCACTGTCACGGATCATATGTAAGCGAATAGAAGGAAAGCCAAGCAATTTCTTAGAAATTATGCCGACAAAGGATCTTGACTGATAGAACGTAAGCTGGTAGGTAGCTTCATGAATGAATCTTTTACACAGAGTAATCTCAATTTTGGTTATGTTTTTATTATTTTATATTACTGGCCACTATCCCTACCCGTATTTAAATTAATGTCGCCATTGTAGCGGCACGTTATATAGCCGCAGCTTTGGATAGCCAATAGTGGTCATGCAAGCTCCCTCTATCCATGTGACCATCCGTTCAGGTTCACTGAACAAAAAGTGACGTATGAAGGCGACGATCGCTTTTATATAGGACGCGGCCTGATGGTAGAAATCGCTTTGTGAGATGCGATTGATGAGAGCGACGATGATGAGCCATCATCATCGTCAATCAGATAAGATAGTATTACTAAAAAATACAACATGATGACATCTACTGATGAACGCAAAGACAGTTCGCATACTCATCACCAAAAAAAGCCAGGAAATATCGACAGCACAAAAATAAAAAAATCTTTTTAAATTTTCTATTCTATAAGTAGGTAGGTAAATAATAGGTAGAGGAACTCGTGGCAGAGGAACTATTCGCTACGTAATAACAGCCGCACGGGTCAGGTTAAGCTACAATTGCCGGGGTTGGTCCATGGATGGGTGACCATCTTAACATACCGAATACGTTACGCCGTTGTCCCGGCTGTCATTTGTAGATCTTTGACAGTCGTTACGGGTCGTCAGAATCCCGAAAGTCTGACAACCAGTCTTACCAAAGGGTATCGTATTACCGAGTTACTGGGTTGTGGAGGTCAGTCATAGGCAGTCGCTCTATGTAAAATACTGGTATTCAGCTGCATCTGGTTAGACTGGAAGCCGACCCCGACATAGTTGGGAAAAGGCTAGGCAGATGAAATAGGCAGGTAAATTGATCTAAGGTATTTTAGGAAGACTGAAAGCATATAAGTAGTACAGTACACTAACTTGTAAGTTGGTACTTGGCTTCGGAAGTGACTCTCATAGTGGTCTGCTGCAGTCCCTTCCACTCGCACCATCTCACCTCAGCGTCTTCGCCTTTAGCGTGTTCTCGTTCCCACATCTGTAATAAAAAAATTATATATTGCTTATAATTTAATGCATCCACAACTATAATATAAATAAATCTTCTATAGTAGGTGCAAGCCTTTTTTATAATATTTTACTTTTTATATCTTTGTCTATGTTACATTTTACATCTTTGTCTATGTTCCTTGATTTTGATTGACTTATTAGACTTTTGTTTCTACCCGAACCAGCTTTTTCCTTTCACTTCCAGTTTCCAACATCAATACCTACATTTATAACAAAATAGTAACGAATAATTTTTGACCATTTCTCTGTCTGTATGTTCCGGATTGGCACAAAAACGGCTGAACAGACTTGGATGAAATTTGGCACACAGATAGTTTATAACCGGGATAAACACAAAGGGTACTTTAAGTCCCGGTAGTACGTTCCTGTGGGGTATTATTGCCTATTCATGCTTTATTTAAGAAGATATTGCCTGAAAACCATTCCACGTCTAGAATTTTCGAAACAAAGTCGAACCGAAAATCCATTATAAATACAATAGACGTTGATATATTTAGTAACCTATTCCGCTTGACTATTCTTCAAGAGTCCGAAAAACCCTGTAAGAAATCGACACGTGTTTCACCTCTCAACGAGGCATCCTCAGGATGACGATTGACCAATTGCAAACCAGAACGCGACGTGTTACCACACCGAGCGCTGGACGCAAAGTGTGCGCGCTCTTGAAGAATAGTCAAGCGGAATAGGTTATTAAAAATATCAACGTCTATTGTATTTTACAATTAATTTCTAAGACTATTGACTTTATTTTGCCTTACCTGAAAAGCGTTAAGCATAGCCACATGGTCCGAAGCCCGGTCGCCCGCTAACGCCCTCTGATGGTTGGAGAGCCTCCTGCGTCCCTCCACCACGAAGATCTCGGGGAACGTCGTGGAGTTGGCGGCCATCGTGGTGAGCGCGTCGCCCACGCCCAGCACGAAGCCCAAGACCATCATCTTGCCGAGGCGGGGCTCTGTGGACGAGATGGTAGAACTTACACTAGAGCATCCTAACTCATTCATTCATTATCAGCCTATAATGTTCCCACTGCTGGGACACAGGCCTCCTCTCTGTGAGAGGGAGCGGGCCGTAATCCAACACGCGGGCCCAGTGCGGGTTGGTAGATGTCACATGTCTTCGACTTTTTGGTTCTAGGACATGCCGGTTTCCTCACGATGTTTTCCTTCACCGTTTTGAGAGCAGTGGCGATGAAATAATTTACACAAAGTAAAGCGCCTGTCAGGGTTCGAACCTACGACCTACGACTCGTAAGTCGTGGCCGTTACCACTGGGCCACCACTGCTCCAGCATCCTAACTAATATTATAAAATTATGCGAAAGTGAGTTTGTTTGTTGGTTTGCTTGTTACGCTTCACGCTAAAATGGCTTAACGGATTTGGATGAAATTTTTGGCGCAGAGGTAGACCATAACCTGGAGAAGGACATAGTCATTTCATCCTAGATCGCAGACGAAGTCGCGAGCAACAGCTAACAATCTATATGTCGCAGGGAAATGAGGAAACCAGGGATTTCACGAAATCCGTAGAGATACCACGAAATCACGGTAGATGTCGAATATTCTTGTCACTAAAAATGTTTAGTGATATGATAAATGCTAATTTAATGTCAGTGTTATGTCGTTTCACTGAACTAAATCTAGTAAAATGAGAGAAGTGTTAAAGGATAAAATAACAAAACAAATTAACTGATGCATTTTTGTTGATCTCTGGAACTACTTGTTCGGACGAACGGACTTTTTCTTCATATAGAAGTAAGTAAAAACAAAATATTGTTACCTATGGGCAACTTAGCGAGTATAGTCCCCAGCGGCGTGAGATTGTCTTCCGCGTCCAAACAGCCCAGCTCTCGGAGTAGCGCCTCGGCTTCAATCACTGCGTCTAATGGCGGAGGTTCTGGAGCCTTTGAGAGGAAGTGCCCGATGCTGCCCAGGCGCAGGAGTTTGATGCTGGAAAGAAAGAGAATTTTTAAGATGATATTGGGCGCAAGATAAGGTTTGGATGTCTTTAGAACTGACTGTCAAACTTATTTGGCAATAATTTCGAATGTTTTTTTTTGTGTGATTGAGGCCCCATCAGCTATAGCCGATCGTGCGAATCTCGCATGCTTAACAATCAACTTTTAGCACAGTATTCCCTCCGAAAATCAGGTAACCATGTTGTACTGTCCAAACCTGCCCATTCTCCATACGAAAATACCTTTCGGAAGGTGCAACTAGAATCAGCATGCATGATGAGCATAGTCTGGAAAGGCTTCTGGCAAGGCAGAGCACCGGCAAGATGGTCAGACACGATCAAGGTTGTTGGAGACAGCATCTACCATGCGGTCCACACTGCAGTAGACCGCATAGCTTGGAGACGCCTCATAATATGTGGTCGCGATCTTCTGCCTTGAGGGAACGATGAAGATGAAGAAAAAGAAGAGAGAAATAGTTTTTGTTTTTCTATTTGTTCAAATGTGCCTTTTCAAAATAATCTATCTCGTAAAATATTTAATCAGAGTTAAGTTGCTTATTAGCTTAGTTGTTTATTAGGCTAGATTGTAATCCATTACTAAGAACTCTAGTTCTTATTAACACAGAGAAAAAAAAGTTCCTTTTGATGTCAAACTTGAAATAAATTATTTGACATTGACTTTTTTCATTATGTTGTCTTCTCAATAGTAGGTATGTACAGTCACGGACTTTAATTGATAAGCCACCTTCAAACTTTTCAATTTTACAGTTTCATACATTCACGAGATTACACGATTAAACACGAACTCAAACCGCACGTTCGTAAACAAGATGACAAATACATTACTTATAATCGGAAATAGTCTTATCCATAGACGTTGACTAATAAGTTCTCAATGATAAAAATAAATAAAATGTTGCATTAAGTTTATCCAATCTATTTGATACTGACCTCCTTTGAATCAGAGCTCATTAACTCGATTATTCCGAAAAGTTATCTGAAGACAGTGACAGTTGAAATGTCGATGTCAGAGACGTTAATTTCGAAGTTGTCGAAATGACTTTTAATATTTCTCCATACGCTAACGTTACTATCGCTACGCTTAAACAATCGTTGCTAGGTTATTGTTGCTAGACCTGCAATTGGTTGACTTTGGGTAGTCACTCTGCTGTCAAGTTTGTAGTTCTGGCTCTCAGGTTAGCCAACCTGTAAAGTTATTAAATATAATTTTCTTCTACTAATACGAACACATTATGACTTTCCGTGTCGGGAACCGAATAAACCCGATTTGCATTACACGGCTAAAATACGAACAGTGCCAGGTGGCTTATCAATTAAAGTCTGTGACTGTACTTCAGAACAAGTTGCTTAAATCCTGCAGTAATTTACATGTAAACTAAATTGAACGATCTTAACTATCACCGTCCCTTCTCACTCAGCCTGTTAGTAAAAAGTAGCACATTTTAATAAACTCAATCCACGCTATAAATAAGCTTCATTATTATTACCTTAGTGCCAATTCATGCAGCGGCGTGCGGAACATCTCAGCAGTTTGATGTTCTTCCAGTTTGTCGTATCGTGCGCGAGAGCACAGCGTGAAGCACACGCCTGGACGGACACGACCGGCGCGGCCTTTGCGCTGGAAAACAAATATATAAAATATGTAATATTTTCACAAAAGACACGAAAATAACATTGGTATTTAATAATCATGCGCAAACTGTTTCTTCGCACAGTGCATTTTTGTAGATCAGTGTTTTTCAACGTGTGGGTCGCGACCCCCTAGGGGGTCGTGAAGCCTCTATAGGGGAGTTGCAAAAGGTTGGGAAAGCTACTGCAGTAAAAAAAAACAATAAAGTTTAAAAAGATTTATTAAGAAAATTGTTAACTAAAAGACATAATCATTGGTATCAAATAAACAAAAAATCATGGCATCGGCCGTGGTCGTACGTATGCGCGTAAATTACGTTATGAATTGGCGATGCATTCGATGTAAAAAAAATGTGTTTTACGTATTTAATTATTTATTTATCCGAACCCTAATTATGAAAATTTAATGGATTGAATATTTGTCACAACATTAAATACATGAAAAAAAAAAGCAACGGGTAGGGGTCGCGAAATATTTCTTCATACAGGGGCCTTATAAAGGGTCAGTCATGAAAAAGGTTGAAAAACACTGTTGTAGATAATACTGTTGTAATTATGATTATTCTAGAATGCGACAACACTACTGCCATGACTGAAGTCATTCTTCATATGCTCCATATTCAAGATTCACCGTAAATCAACTCCAGTGTGCAGCGCCTTTTATTCAAAGTATTTTTTTTACTGCCTCGTTGTTCTAGTTGTCGCAAGCGCTACTGATAAGCATGAGGTCGTTTTTTTTTTTTTGTGCGTTGGAAATCATCAAATGCCTTCTTCCGCTCTGGGCGGAGCGGAAGGGCGTGTCAGACTTTTATTGACTAAAACCCACCCGTGTTCTTTCAATTGCCTGTTGCCAAGGGTCCGGTATTCCTTTCGGACTTTCCCGCAACCCTGGCAGGCAAGCATGAGGCCCTGGGTTCATTTCCCAGGTTGGGCAAAGTGTTATTGGGTTTTTCTATATGGATTTTTTCTTTAACAGCCTGGAGTTTGATTTTTTGTGCGGTTAATGGCAACAGCCTCGCCCCTATTACATGGTACTTATACAAAACTGGCGAAATGTGGGTGAACTATAGGTACACCTCTGCCCAACCCCTCAGGAAACAAGGCGTGATGTTATGTTATTTTATTTTTCAACCTTTTACACAATAAGATGAAATTTTCATAGTTTTATAATAGACGTCAAATACTCAAGCATAAGCATAATCAGCCTATAACGTTCCCACTGCTGGGACACAGGCCTCCGCTCTGTGAGAGGGAGTGGGCAGTAATCCACCACGCGGGCCCAGTGCGGGTTGGTAGATGTCACATGTCTTCGATTTTTTGGTTCTAGGACATGCCGGTTTCCTCACGATGTTTTCCTTCACCGTTTTGAGAGCAGTGGTGATGAAATAATTTACACAAAGTAAAGCGCCTGTCAGGGTTTGAGAACCTACGACCTACAACTCCTAAGTGGTGGCCATTACCACTGGGCCACCACTGCTCATAAATACTCAATGTTGTATAAAAACCAGTTTACCTGTTCCAGATTAGTCCTGCTAGCCCAAACAGTAGCGTACGAGGTCATGTTGTTGTGTGAGGTGAACAACTTCATCTTCGCCTTGCACGAGTCTATGACGAACACAACGTCGTTGATCGTAATTGAAGTTTCTGCTATGTTCGTTGACAGGATCACCTGTGGAACACATTTTTGTATATTTTTTACTGCATTTTCTAAGTCTATTGTTGTATTACAGACTATACTCCATTTGAAATATTATTAGACATTTAAATAAACCTTTTTTACAGTCCGTTCAACCGATTTTGACTTCTATTGCGTTGGTGGCATGACAAATGTCAGCTGCAGTAGACAGTTGGTATTGTGTAACCTTTTTTTGTTTTTTCATCCTTATGCCTAAGGTATAGAAGTAAAAATCGGTTGAAAGGATTGTAAAAATGGTTTATTTAAATGTCTAATCTTATTAAGAGGAAATAGGGTCGGTCTTTTCTCCATACAAAAAGTCAGAATTTGAGTTTCAGCTTTCGTCTATTTCCTCCTCCAATATTAGATTTGAAAGATATTGTATAAATTGAATAAGAAGGATATTTACTGTGCCCCTATGTTTTTCTTTTTTCATTAATAGTTGTCAAATTTGTGCATTTTCTGAGGGTTCTAGTGCTTCTACAGATAATGTATCATCAAAACGGAAAACATAGGGCATAGAACTAGTTGATATTTATTTTACTGTAAAAATCATTGCTCTAAGCTCATAAACCAGAGAGAAAACAGGCGAGAGAGTTTGTATGGGGAGGTGACCGACCCTATTTCCTCTAAGAGAAAAGACTATTCAAATGCCTTACCTTGGTCATACCGGGCGGTGGAGTAACAAACACTTTCTTCTGATCCTCTCTAGGTATCTGACTGTGCAGCGGCAATATCACGTATTGCGAAGTATCGCCAAACACGCGGTGTTGGGACAAATGTTTGGCCAACGCGAAGATGAGGTTCCAGCCGGGCAGGAACACTAGCACGGCGCCGTCGCCTTTGAGGTCGCGAATGTATTGGAGGAGGGCTTCGATTAGCTCGAAGCTTAGCTGGAACAAAAACATGGGTAGGATAAGTAACATTCTTATCTAACCTACACCCTAATTGCGTAATACACGATCAATCACAATCTGAATCGTTTTGAAACAGATTGCTAATCCATTGCTTCATAAGTTCAAGAAAATCTACTCAATAACGTAAATAACGCAATGAAACATTCATTGCGTTATTTCCGTTGTTGAGCAGATTTTTTGAACTGTCAAAATGAAACAGTTTAGTCTTAATCGTTTACAAAAATGTGTCAGTACTGAAAGGGGCCGGAGTAGACCCCACATTTATTCGCTCATAGCATAATCAGCCTCCTATGTTCCCACTGCTGGGACACAGGCCTCCTCTCGATGATATGGAGTGGGCCATAATCCACCACGCGGGCCAAGTGCGGGTTGGTAGATGTCACATGTCTTCGGATTTTTGGCTCTAGGACATGCCGGTTTCCTCACGATGTTTTCCTTCACCGTTTTCAGAGCAGTGGTGATGAAATAATTTACATAAAGCAAAGTGATTGCCTGGGTTTGAAACTTGAAAGTCGCGGCCGTTTCCACTGAGATACCACTACTTATATTTCTCAGTTTGTTTCTACCTTTAAACATTCATTTGTAGAACGTATTTTTCTTATTAAACATTATTTTGTATTACTTACATCTTTCTCCGAGAGCTTCGACATAGTTTGGCTGGTTTGTGGTAAATAGTCGGTGCCGAGTTGACAATTCTTGTTGAGATCCTCTTCCTGTTCGTCAGCCACACCTGAATAATAAATACAAAAAATATTATACTGTTATAATTATTTAAATTCTTACATGATTACTTAAGAATATAAATAATACATGGATTCGGAAATAATTCGATTAATTTCATTTTTAGATTCGTTTTTTTAGTTCATTATTATTACTAACATGCTGCCGATTCATTTGGCAGACAAAAAAAGCAAAGACCACTTTAGAATGATTGAGACATCCAAAACACACATAAAAACGAGTGAAACCGCAAGCAAGCGCTAGTATAAAATAATATTTACCATCCTCGTCATCGTCTTCCTCTTCCCCGCGCGAGTTGCTCTTCTTGCCCGAAGACTTGCGCTTGCGCATGTCGGCGGGAGGCACAAACTTGGTCAGTTCCACGCAGTCTTCGAGGAAGTATTGTTTTACGGGGTATGTGCGGCCTGGGACCTGATGGAGGCAGTGATTCGTTTTGGTAAGTTTAGCTGAGTTCTACTTCCGACATCGCCCGTGTCTCTGATGGTACTGAGAGCTGAAGATGACCGACATATCAGAGTACAGCGACATCTAACGGATGTAACTTACCTCAATAACAGGACAGTTTCCGAAGTAGCTAGTGAACAACGTTGTATCGACTGTCGCTGACATGAGAATGATGCGCAGATCTGGGTATGTATGCGCCATGTCACGGAGTAGGATTAAAGCGAAGTCGGTATCTGCGTCGCGTTCGTGAACCTGTGGAGAAATTGTGATGTTTATTTACCCGTTTTAAAGAAGGAAACATTTTCAAAAACGGACAAACAACAAGGAGTTTCCATTGATAAATGCCAAAAAATAAGAATAGGTGTACAGTAAACTACAAAAGTCGATTAATACTGTCACATATCATCAAAATAATTTTTATTCTGTAAATTTTACTTCTGGTCCGACTTAGTGCGGATTTCACCAATGAAACTGAACGCGATCAGCACTTCTAAACCGCGTTGATCGGCTGTCAGTGTCAATATTCCACAACAATTTTGACAATGGCAGCTCTTGAACGCGGTTTAGATGTGCTGAACGCGGTTTAGATGTGCTGAACGTGTTCAGTTTCATTCGTGAAATTCGCCCTCAAAGATTTATCTGAAGTGATTAAACGACTTTTGTCGCAGACCGTATCTTATTAGGGATGGTAACAAATATTAGAAATATTCAAACAAATAATGTTATCTCAAGGAAGGCAAAGTAAAAGCTTTTACACTTTCTTTTTAAATATTGTTAGCACTATTTGCATACAACAACATTTTGTAGAGTTTAAAATTTAAAAAAATTGTCGACGTTCCTATTGCTACGCGTTCTAAATTGTTTATCTATTGGGATTTAGCCATACGGCCACACCCACCAATACCCACAACACACCTCGTCCAGCAGCACGTGGCTCACGCCGCGCAGGCCGCCCTCCAGCAACACCCACTACCACTCACAACACACCTCGTCCACCAGCACGTGGCTCACGCCGCGCAGGCCGCCCTCCAGCAACACCCACTACCACTCACAACACACCTCGTCCAGCAGCACGTGGCTCACGCCGCGCAGGCCGCCCTCCAGCAACACCCACTACCACTCACAACACACCTCGTCCACCAGCACGTGGCTCACGCCGCGCAGGCCGCCCTCCAGCAACACCCACTACCACTCACAACACACCTCGTCCACCAGCACGTGGCTCACGCCGCGCAGGCCGCCCTCCAGCAACACCCACTACCACTCACAACACACCTCGTCCACCAGCACGTGGCTCACGCCGCGCAGGCCGCCCTCCAGCAACACCCACTACCACTCACAACACACCTCGTCCACCAGCACGTGGCTCACGCCGCGCAGGCCGCCCTCCAGCAACACCCACTACCACTCACAACACACCTCGTCCACCAGCACGTGGCTCACGCCGCGCAGGCCGCCCTCCAGCAACACCCACTACCACTCACAACACACCTCGTCCACCAGCACGTGGCTCACGCCGCGCAGGCCGCCCTCCAGCAACACCCACTACCACTCACAACACACCTCGTCCACCAGCACGTGGCTCACGCCGCGCAGGCCGCCCTCCAGCAACACCCACTACCACTCACAACACACCTCGTCCACCAGCACGTGGCTCACGCCGCGCAGGCCGCCCTCCAGCAACACCCACTACCACTCACAACACACCTCGTCCACCAGCACGTGGCTCACGCCGCGCAGGCCGCCCTCCAGCAACACCCACTACCACTCACAACACACCTCGTCCACCAGCACGTGGCTCACGCCGCGCAGGCCGCCCTCCAGCAACACCCACTACCACTCACAACACACCTCGTCCACCAGCACGTGGCTCACGCCGCGCAGGCCGCCCTCCAGCAACACCCACTACCACTCACAACACACCTCGTCCACCAGCACGTGGCTCACGCCGCGCAGGCCGCCCTCCAGCAACACCCACTACCACTCACAACACACCTCGTCCACCAGCACGTGGCTCACGCCGCGCAGGCCGCCCTCCAGCAACACCCACTACCACTCACAACACACCTCGTCCACCAGCACGTGGCTCACGCCGCGCAGGCCGCCCTCCAGCAACACCCACTACCACTCACAACACACCTCGTCCACCAGCACGTGGCTCACGCCGCGCAGGCCGCCCTCCAGCAACACCCACTACCACTCACAACACACCTCGTCCACCAGCACGTGGCTCACGCCGCGCAGGCCGCCCTCCAGCAACACCCACTACCACTCACAACACACCTCGTCCACCAGCACGTGGCTCACGCCGCGCAGGCCGCCCTCCAGCAACACCCACTACCACTCACAACACACCTCGTCCACCAGCACGTGGCTCACGCCGCGCAGGCCGCCCTCCAGCAACACCCACTACCACTCACAACACACCTCGTCCACCAGCACGTGGCTCACGCCGCGCAGGCCGCCCTCCAGCAACACCCACTACCACTCACAACACACCTCGTCCACCAGCACGTGGCTCACGCCGCGCAGGCCGCCCTCCAGCAACACCCACTACCACTCACAACACACCTCGTCCACCAGCACGTGGCTCACGCCGCGCAGGCCGCCCTCCAGCAACACCCACTACCACTCACAACACACCTCGTCCACCAGCACGTGGCTCACGCCGCGCAGGCCGCCCTCCAGCAACACCCACTACCACTCACAACACACCTCGTCCACCAGCACGTGGCTCACGCCGCGCAGGCCGCCCTCCAGCAACACCCACTACCACTCACAACACACCTCGTCCACCAGCACGTGGCTCACGCCGCGCAGGCCGCCCTCCAGCAACACCCACTACCACTCACAACACACCTCGTCCACCAGCACGTGGCTCACGCCGCGCAGGCCGCCCTCCAGCAACACCCACTACCACTCACAACACACCTCGTCCACCAGCACGTGGCTCACGCCGCGCAGGCCGCCCTCCAGCAACACCCACTACCACTCACAACACACCTCGTCCACCAGCACGTGGCTCACGCCGCGCAGGCCGCCCTCCAGCAACACCCACTACCACTCACAACACACCTCGTCCACCAGCACGTGGCTCACGCCGCGCAGGCCGCCCTCCAGCAACACCCACTACCACTCACAACACACCTCGTCCACCAGCACGTGGCTCACGCCGCGCAGGCCGCCCTCCAGCAACACCCACTACCACTCACAACACACCTCGTCCACCAGCACGTGGCTCACGCCGCGCAGGCCGCCCTCCAGCAACACCCACTACCACTCACAACACACCTCGTCCACCAGCACGTGGCTCACGCCGCGCAGGCCGCCCTCCAGCAACACCCACTACCACTCACAACACACCTCGTCCACCAGCACGTGGCTCACGCCGCGCAGGCCGCCCTCCAGCAACACCCACTACCACTCACAACACACCTCGTCCACCAGCACGTGGCTCACGCCGCGCAGGCCGCCCTCCAGCAACACCCACTACCACTCACAACACACCTCGTCCACCAGCACGTGGCTCACGCCGCGCAGGCCGCCCTCCAGCAACACCCACTACCACTCACAACACACCTCGTCCACCAGCACGTGGCTCACGCCGCGCAGGCCGCCCTCCAGCAACACCCACTACCACTCACAACACACCTCGTCCACCAGCACGTGGCTCACGCCGCGCAGGCCGCCCTCCAGCAACACCCACTACCACTCACAACACACCTCGTCCACCAGCACGTGGCTCACGCCGCGCAGGCCGCCCTCCAGCAACACCCACTACCACTCACAACACACCTCGTCCACCAGCACGTGGCTCACGCCGCGCAGGCCGCCCTCCAGCAACACCCACTACCACTCACAACACACCTCGTCCACCAGCACGTGGCTCACGCCGCGCAGGCCGCCCTCCAGCAACACCCACTACCACTCACAACACACCTCGTCCACCAGCACGTGGCTCACGCCGCGCAGGCCGCCCTCCAGCAACACCCACTACCACTCACAACACACCTCGTCCACCAGCACGTGGCTCACGCCGCGCAGGCCGCCCTCCAGCAACACCCACTACCACTCACAACACACCTCGTCCACCAGCACGTGGCTCACGCCGCGCAGGCCGCCCTCCAGCAACACCCACTACCACTCACAACACACCTCGTCCACCAGCACGTGGCTCACGCCGCGCAGGCCGCCCTCCAGCAACACCCACTACCACTCACAACACACCTCGTCCACCAGCACGTGGCTCACGCCGCGCAGGCCGCCCTCCAGCAACACCCACTACCACTCACAACACACCTCGTCCACCAGCACGTGGCTCACGCCGCGCAGGCCGCCCTCCAGCAACACCCACTACCACTCACAACACACCTCGTCCACCAGCACGTGGCTCACGCCGCGCAGGCCGCCCTCCAGCAACACCCACTACCACTCACAACACACCTCGTCCACCAGCACGTGGCTCACGCCGCGCAGGCCGCCCTCCAGCAACACCCACTACCACTCACAACACACCTCGTCCACCAGCACGTGGCTCACGCCGCGCAGGCCGCCCTCCAGCAACACCCACTACCACTCACAACACACCTCGTCCACCAGCACGTGGCTCACGCCGCGCAGGCCGCCCTCCAGCAACACCCACTACCACTCACAACACACCTCGTCCACCAGCACGTGGCTCACGCCGCGCAGGCCGCCCTCCAGCTTGCGCAGCAGCACGCCCACGGTGCAGAACATTATGGAGCCGTACGGACGGGGCAGCATGGACTCGAAACGGACTGAGTAACTGTGGGTGAAAGGATTTCAATATTATACAGCCCTCCGCAGACAACCCAGTAACTAGGTAATACGACCCTTTGTTAAAACTGGTTGTCAGACTTTCGAGCTTCTGACGACTCGTAACGACTGTCAAAGATCCACGAATGACAGCCGGGACCAACGGTTTAAAGTACTTTCCTAGCACGGAGGAGCCTCGGTATGTAAAGATGGTCCCATCCACGGACCAACCATGGCAAGCGTAGCTTAATCTGATGGATCGACCTGTGCCACTGTTATGACTTAGCCGCAAGCTGATCAGTTTGTTTTACCAGAACTTGATAAGTATTAAGTTTCTGTACGTACCCAATACTATTAGCCAGCTCTTCACACCGCTCACTAGCAACTCTTTCAGCGACGCTAACAGCTGAAATACGTCGTGGTTGAGTGACACAGACGTTGGCCCAAGCACCTTGGCCACTGGCTATGTAGTCGTCTAGGATGAATTGACAGACCTGCGGGAAATGTTTATGTTAGTATTTGAATGTGGTAGTTTCTTGTGATTGCAGACCACCGGCCCCTGCTTCGCACAGTTTTTATAACTAGACAAAACGAAAATTATTTAAACAGTGAATTTGAACTTTGTAACAATATTTTGCTCGCAGGAGATCCAAGTGAATACTTCAGAGCCAATATGAGTTGTGAGCAAAAACCACACCCCTAATTTTGACCACATCTTTCTGATACAGCCTGTATAGTTCGTTTTTTTGGATTTATCATGAAATAAAGAATCTATTGACATTATAGTGATAAGATTTCAATCAATTTGCTGAGCCAATTCACAGCAGTTAGGTACTTCACAGGAGCAGCTGTTGGTTTGTTTAATAAAGAAGCTATGATTGTAACAAATCTTCTTTAGAGGTGAAAAGCTGTTAGGAGCTGAGGTGATGAAGAGAAACGATCGGTTCAAAGCGTTAAATCGTACTGGTTTTATTGTAGAAACGCTTAGCTACTAATACAAGTTCTTATACATAAAAATCAATTGTGGGTTACTTAAAAATTAAACATTTTGAATAAACCAATCACAGCACAGCACGTATCAGTCTGTAGTTCCTCAAACTCACGACGGGGGCGCCACCATCGTGGTGGCGGTAGCAGGGCGCTAGGGCTCCGCGGTCGACCGCTCGGCCGGCGCGCGCCTTTTGGATTAAGGTGCAGCTACACAGCCAACCAGGTTGCTGGCACGACTAACAGCAAGGGGCGCCCTCTTGCGGTTAATTACTTAACCATCGTCGCTCGTTCAAAATTAAGAGCGTTTATTGTAAAAGTGGGCAACGTCGCAAATAGATGTCAAATATTTCGCTGTTTTGATTAATTTGTCAATATTACTGTGTGGAAATATGAAATATGGCTAGACAACTCTCTAAAATATTGATTATGAAATGCAATAAATAATATCGTAACACCGAATATTAAGTTTTAGTTGGAAAAAAAGGATTTGGAAACTTTCCAAATGCCTTTTTTACACCTAAAACCGGTTACAACTTAAATTCAGCGTTATAATTGCAATTCATAATCAATATTTTGGACAGTCGTGTAGCCATATTTCATATATGGTAAATATTTGACAGTTATTTGCGACGTTGCCAACTTTCAGAGAACGCTCTTAAGGTGGATGCGCTAGGGTAGCCCGCGAAATTCAAATTTTCTTACGTTTTTTGCAATTTGCAGGTCAGTATCAAGTTGTATGTTGATCTAAATATTATGAGCGGCCGTAACAAATATGGATTTACAGAATTATAAACATTAGAATCAGCAATACAACTCTCTAAGTTCATGTAAGTGCATTGACTGACGATTTCATGAAGTTTTCATTCAATGCACTTCCATGAACTTAGAGAGTTTCGCGGGCCACACTAGCGCATCAACCTTAAGAAGCTCAAATATAAACTATTTACCTGTGTAGTTTTACCACATCCAGTGTTACCCCTGATGATAACTACAGGGTTCTCGTTGATAGCCTCCATGATTTCCGCCCTCATTGCGTACACCGGCAACTGTTCCCTTTCGCGGAGACTGTCCTAAAATATTACAAGAGGTTTAAAAATTTGCGTAGTCGTCGCATCATAAAATACATATAACAATCCCAGGTAAGATTAATTTTTAAAAGTCAATATTGTAATTGAAAACTGTACGCAAAAGACTGGCTAGAAGGCTAAAGGGATTATAAACAATAGAAATCCATGTCTGACGCCATCTGCCAGGGTTGCGGGAAAGTCCGAAAGGGATACCGGGACCTTGGCAACAGGCAACTGAAGGAACACGGGTGGGTTTTAGTCAGTAACACGCCCTTCCGCTGCGCCCAGAGCGGGAGAACTCAATTGATGACTACCCCCCTCAAAAGAAAAAAAAATGTCTGACGCCATATTTTAGATGGAATTCATCATTCTCCTGACCTTATCTCAATGTATTTGTAGCCGGCGCAACGTGTCTTTTTCTTCCATACTCATCAGTCGTCATGTCGGCTTTCTAGCCATATCATCTTTAACACAATCCATCCGTCATTACTTTGGTCTTCCCCTAATCTTACCCATCCACATTCATACTCGAGACTTTCCTCACATGCTTCCACACAACGTTTCAGTCTATTTATGCCAATTCCTCTGTTGGCATCAGCATCAGCCATTAGGGGTGATGCCTTAGAAGTTTTCATTAAATATTTGTAATATTATACGAACCTGGTACAAAGAACTGTTCTGACACATATCTCTGTGATGTTTCTCGAGATCGGAACTGATTTCGTCAAGACTTGTGGTGGCTAGCGGACCTTCATCTGTAGAATACAATACATTATTTTAGTGAAAAATCTGATATTATAAATGCAAAAAGGAGGAGTGGAAACGCTGGGAGGGGATGCTCTAGGACATAATAGTGACCTTATTGGTGATGTGATGTGAGAGGTCAGGCGTAGTACTCGCAACCGGCGTGCGTGTATGATGTATAAACATAAATTAAACAAAAATAGTATATAAGGATCGTAGAAGGTGGCGTTCTGTACCTTCTGCCTACCCCGATGGGAAGAAGACGTGAGTTTATGTACGTGTGCATGAATAAATGCAAAAGTGTGTTTGTTTGTTTGTCTATCACGCAACAACGGAGCAACGGATCTACGTGTTTTTTTTCCATAGATCTGATAACATAGTTTATGGGCAGCCGTGACAAAGACAACTATTAAAAAATACACGTTACTTTTTTACGAGCAATTACTTTTGCCGGCTGTCACTGAAAACCAGCGCAAACCAGCGCTGGGGCTCTGTCTCGCATAGGGTCGCAGAATTATGCTGAGTGACGGCCGTTTTGCGTGAATGTGACGCATACTTTCCCGCAACTTGTTATTTTCATATATTTGTCCTTTCTTAGCGTCATGTTTACCGCAAATAAACGTATTTTGTTTTTGATTTTTTGTTTGAACTTCAAAATGCGTAGATGACGGTTTTGCGATTTTTTTACACCCTGTATAACTTACCAATGTTACAGCCAGTCCAAGCGTTCCAGTTAGCTTGAGGAGGCGACCAGGAGACTACGCCTCCGGGTGTAGGTCTCGCCTCACGCATCGCCTTCACTCGGTCCACTTGGAGCAATGTTAGGCCTCCAGACTGACCCTCCTCGCTTGAGTACGTGCTTGATGGGTCTATTTGCACCGGGTCGATTTCTAGTTCTGTAAAATTTGTTAATGTTGAATTATGATTTGGTCTTCTTTTGTCAAATTGGCAAAAACTATAAGACCCAATTGCTCAATCTGTTTTAAAAATATTAGACAGCAAGAAAGTATTTTAACAATATCAATTCGATCTTTCTTTTTTATAAAAGGGCTTGTCAAGGGAATTTGTTTTTTTTTTCACGAATCGTGTGTGTTTCATGGTGAAAGTCGTTTAGTATGACAGGTAGAATCACCCCCTTGATGGATGCAGTTCTCCAAATCACCACCCTGTATATATATACACCCTGTATAAATGAGGTATTCCTTTGGATTTGAATCTGGTAACTTACCTTGTAGCGCCTCTTCTAGTTGTCGTTCTAAGTCAGGGCTGATAGCGACAGGATACGGTTTCATAATCCCTTCTGATGTCCTGTTAGAACAATATTTATTTTATTTTTTAAATCGTCATTTTAATTACATAATAATAATTAAAGTTGAACCCTGTTCCCGATACCGGTGGGCTACTATTTTTTATATTTTGAAATGTTTTTATATTTTTATATTCTAATATTTAAAATGTAATTTATAAGTAACTTTATGAGATAAAAGAATAAAAATTCTTTGACATCTTTTTAAGAGTAAAAATACTCATGATTAAAAACAAATTTTGCCGCATTTTTTTTCAATATTAGAAGAATTATTACAAATGGAATAAAAAAACAAGCGACTTTTACAGTACTCGCAAATGATGTGTAACATCTGACATCTTGGCTGACAGAACCAACCTCTCAGAAATGGGTTGGTACCATTTGACGACAAATTATAGAACCGCGAGCGCTCATTGATCAAATCAAATAGCGCGCGCTTCCCCGGCTTCCTGTTACACTCTTCCGTCGCTTTTCATGAAATCACTCCCACAGATTGCAGGAAAGCGAAAGGAAAGAGAAGAGAGCAGTGGTGGCCCAGTGGTAACGGCCACGACTTACGAGTTGTAGGTCGTAGGTTTCGAACCCTGACAGGCGCTTTACTTTCCTAGAACCAAAAATTCGAAGACATGTGGATTACGGCCCGCCCCCTCACACAGAGAGGTGTGTCCCAGCATTGGGATCGTTATAGGCTGATTATGAGAGGAAAGATTTTACACATCAAAAATGTTGTTTCATATAAAAATTCAGTCAGCATGGCTGAAAAAGATGCTAATCATAAGTACTTTCACTTTTAAGGATGTTAAAACTTTACCTGTCCCTCTTCAAGGTCCCACTGAAGGCCTCAATCACACCGAGATGGTACAGTTGTCTCACAATGGACAACGCACAAGATTTGCTAGCGGTCTGCTTGTTCGACGCGGTCTCACGGCCGGTCACGTTACGGCCAAGTTGACGAACGAATATCGACATCTCACAGCAAAAGCTCCTGGAATATGTTTTTTGGATAAGCAGAGAATCGAGGAAATTATTTATTTATTTAATCTTTTTTTTTTGGCCTAAATAAAAAAGATTTATAAACGAATTTAAACAAAGAAGACGTGTGTAAGTGGTCTGTTATTCTATAAATAGTTTTGTATTTTTATTAGAGGATACGACAAATAATAATGTTTAAAAAAAATACGTTTACAGCTTATTTATATATTGAGAAGTATCTCGCTCGACTTAGCCCTCCGATGACAACTCTTTTTACATGCAGAAAGACGAAAACTCCTTCGTTTACTAACTATTCAGTCTTTTTAACAGACGAAAAAATAACGACGCGCATGTCGACGCGTATATTTTTTTTTCACTTTACAAACTTTATGTTCGAATCATAAGTATAAGAAAGAAAATATTGAAAACCAGTCATCTGCCTAGCTTTTTCCCAACTATGTTGGGGTCGGCTTCCAGTCCAACTGGATGCAGCTGGATACCAGTATTTTATATGGGGCGACTGCCTGTCTGACCTCCACAATCCAGTAACTGGGTAACGATACCCCTGGGTAAGACTGGTTGTCAGACTCTCGGGCTTCTGACGACCCGAAAGATCTACAAATGACAGCCGGGATCAACGGCTTAACGTGCACGGAGGCACGGAGGAGTCTCGGTATGTAAAGATGGTTACCCATCCACGGACCAACCCCGGCAAGCGTAGCTTAACCTGATGGATCGACCCGTGCGGCTATTATTACGTAGCCACGAGCTCCTACAAATATTGAAAACCAGTATAATTAAATATATGAACTTACCTCTTTGTTGACTAGAAGTCACGCAATTGTTACATTCTGGAAGTGTAGCCAAGTACAGTCAGTTTAAAGAGCTCAAACACACCTGTATTTAGAACAAAATCCAAGACTATCATATTTATTCGAAAAATATACCAATTTGTTAGTAATAAACAGATGGAAACAAGCGTGTGTACTGTAAAAACACCAATCAAATACTTGGTATAGGCAGTGCCATATACGAAGATGCGCCCCACTCCGTACTAAAGTACAGTAATCACGGAGTGGGGGCAAGGCTTAATAATAAGTACTAATTATTGTTCACATCTGTTTAAAATTCAGAGAATAGATCATATTTCATTCTCTATATTTTTTTGTGGTTAATTATGGTAAACATTGTCTTGGATTTGTTCTGTGTGGTTTAAAAATCTTAGCTCTTGAAACCAACTTGGTCAATTACGAAGCTAACTTTGCCTTTTAGTTTGCAAAGGCAGCTTCAATTGTTGTTTTTATAAAATTATATATATTTTGCTGGCAACACTCAAGTTTATTTATGTGGTCAACTTCACAAGGCAAGGAGATACAGAGTGTTGCATAAATGGTTAAAGTAAGAAAAATGCGCGCGCATCCTTCTAATTTTCTCGCATCGGTACGAACTACTTATAATTCAATAGCTCATGCCGATGCCGTGGCCTTCATATTGGCCAGTCAGCCAGGGCCCTATTTAATATAAGTGACAATGAGACATATTTGCCAACAACATACAAAATTGGCACATTTTCACACCAGGTGCTGTTGTCAAAAAAACTTGTAAAATTGTTAGATTATCAGCTCTGTCGCCCGTCACCTGTCGCCAGGCGGTCGGTTTTTTACACGACTGCCCAAAAAGGAGTGTTATGTTTTTATTAAATAGGCCCCTGGTGGTAGTGCGGCTGACTGCCTAGGATAGGTACGCCAAAATTTATTAAAATTGGTCGAATTCGACACACAGTGCGTGCAATCGCTCACTTACAATCTCAAGCTCATATTTGTCTTATTTCAAGAACTTGATGATTTTTAAGGTAGTTGGGCATTGAGAATTCTAAATTATTCCTGTGACATCTAGTAAAACGTTATCGATCGCGCGATCTGGCGTGCGATTGACACCGCTTCATGCGTTTCGCCTCATAAGTGTTGCCAGCAGCGAAAAAGAAAATACTTGACAACACTTCCATGTTGTCTACATTAAATCTGCAGCCAATGATTTTTCATTTGTACAATATGAATAATCAGTGGCTTGTAAAAGCATTAAATTATTGGTGTCTCTACAACTGTAAACGACGCGGCCGTAAATACGACAATCAAAACTCTTAAGAGTCTTCATTTAGGTTTTGTTACTGATCATAGTTTCGGATTTGTGAACAACATTTAAAGAACTCCTTTGATAACATTGATTGATGTTCGATTTGGCATGAAAGCATATCACATGGTAGTGAACAGCTATGCTGATGGACAGTTTCTTTATAATAAAAATAATTGATGTGCCATATTAACGCCTGGTACTGCACATGGTCATGAGACAACTTTAATAAACAATATGAGGCATATCATAAATGAAAGCAGTTTTTTTGTCATCCATACATTTGTAAATTAGGCAAAGTAAGCTTTGGTTTTCAACTAAATGTTACTACTAACTGATAGGTTATTTTATAATATGCAATGCCTCATAATTATGAACTGAAAAACCAATAGTTTGAAGTAATATTTTATGTTTTTGATATTATGTATTAGCATTTAGAAGTGCATGCCATGAAAGATAACTAAAGCCCAATTTACATGATGCAAGTTTCTTGCCCACCGCATACAATAAAATTGAAGCAACAAATGACTTGAAGTTTACAACTTTATTCTTGCTTCGACTTATGGTTTACCCCAGGCAATTACTTGACTTATAAAAGACAAATGTTAATATTGACACAAACAAGTGATGATGTCATCATTCAAGGCATAATTGTAGACAGTAACCAAGAGTTACTGCCTTTCATGCACTTAATTACAACTAGCGAAACCTTTCAAATGTAAGAGATAATAAATATGTATAGGCTACTAACATGAATATGAAAATTACAATATTTTAAATACAAACCGAGTATGATCCGGACCAACAGCTTTATACATATAGTCTGTATTTATCTTGTTTATCTGTAAGAATTGATGAAGCTTGGACTTGGCATTCTCCATTGTCCAGTTGCCATGGAGACTGGCGTTAACATCCAGGTCTTCAGCCTCTTCTACATTCTTTTGCTGTTGCATGCGGTCCATGTACGTGAAGGTCGAAGGCCTGTCGCCTTGGCTTTGCCCGCCATACGCTTGGTATGCTTCTCCCATCATTTGGGGTCCCATACCCTCCTAGAATGGTTAAAGTTGGAAAATATTGCCAATCAAATTATAGGTCACAATTTTTGCACTCATTTCAACAAAATTTATTCAGCAATAGTTGAGTCTGTACTGAGGAATGTCCAGCTCATATGTTATAAACTCAGAATAAGTATGGTAATGAAAAGAAATTATAACAAAAATTTTCCACAGTGCAAGCGTATAATCAGTCCAGTAAAACTAGTTTTTTGCCATTTAATGATTCATGATTCAGTGATGATTTTTTTTTGTAAGTAATTCAGACTGTGTTAAACAGTAAATCATCTTCAGGACTGACATAGAAATGTTAAAAAACAAAACACCAACCTGAAACACAGATCTTTGTTGCTGCTGCCGTGGCTCTTGCTGCTGCATATCTCCATTTCTCTGCCCCTGATCCTCTTCCTCAACCTTGACACCCACTCTCGTGTCGTCAGGCACTTCGGAGGCCGCAACCTGGTCAGTCCTCACCAGGTAGCTAACAAAGTCCTTGGAGGCATTCATCTGGGCCTCCTTTTTCGTCGTGGAGTTACCCGCGCCGACATAGCTGATGGTATCGACGCGAACTTCGCATAGAAACCGCTGCCTATGACGCGGCCCTGGAGAGTTTAGGTTAGTTTTAAGGGGAATTTAAAATGTTTTATGATGGATAATTTCATGTTCATTTTGGTTTTTCTAATGGAAGTGCAGATGCAATTGAAAATATTGAAAAGTATTTTAGGTTTAGAGCCTGTAAGGGAGTTTGAAAGGGTGAAATGAACTACATCTCATTATAAATAATGTGCACAAATATTAACATTTATGAATGCTATACTAGCCAGGATATGCATGGTATACATAAGCCATCGTGAGCTGATGATCATAGTTTTCTACAGCAAAATAACCAGTAATTTTCCATACCTGTGGCCCGGATATCATAAACCGGCGTAAGTCCTTTCTTGGCGCACCAAGAGTACAGGAATGATTTCCCATCCATTCTGGATTCGTTCGATGCACTTTTTTTTAAATAAATGAGACGAATTTTTAACCGTAAATCTCAAAAGATTCCTAATTTGGTTCAATAATTACAGATTACAGCTAATGAGCCAACCAAACGCGAAACGCCGCTTGGCTTTTTCAGCTTTTGACAGCAAAATGTCAGTTTGACTCAATGTCAATAGTGATGCACACCCAGAGCGATGAAAAGTGAGATATATTCGGCAAAAATCTTTTTCCGATACTTTTAATAATAATTTATATCTCAATAAATTCAGCCTATCGCAATCCACTGCTGGACATAGGACTCTCCCAGGCCGTCCCAGCCATCTTTGTTGGTCCATCTCGCTAGGGAGCGTCTCACACTACGCTTGCCATCGGTCTTTCGACAAACATGGCCACAGAACATACTTACTCTAAACATGGCCAGCCTACTCACACTTCAGCTTGCTTATTCTGTAAACACTTTCGGTAAATCCGTTTCTTTTCCGAATAATTTCTTTTTATAGCTACATTGCGTTATATAAAAGTCGTCTTTCCAATAGGTTTTTTGAACCACAGCATGTAACATGCTCGTTTACTGTTCGAGCGAACACTCACTGAAACTAAACTATTTTCATTGATGCTAGAGCCGCACGCTGCGTCAACCTTGCGAGTGATCTTTCGTTTGCTCGGAAGGGTAGATTCACACTAATTAAGGGTCAGTTCACACAGGGACGCGACGATGCATAAAGAGGCCACAGTGGTTTCGCGCTGCGCCTGCTGCGAGACGCATCCACAGAGTACATTTTTATATACCTAGTCATGACGTCGCGTCGCGCCAAGGCAGTGAAAATACCATTTTTGCATTCATTAGTTTTTTTCCATGTACATCGCTTTCTGGAGAAGGGTTGGGTAAGTGTGTAAATTTAATAATTATAGGTGTGGTGGTACTAGAGTATTGTGTACTAGTGATTTAAATTGAAACGTTACCCTTAACATCCGTTACTGTTATTGTATTCAGGCGTGGCGATTGTTTAAAAACAGGAGTTTTTTTTTATGTCTTTGTTTATTTGAGAATCAAAGAGCGCGTTGAAATCAAAGAACGCGATGAAAAGTTTATAAATCTTTTTTAATAAACACACATACATCACTCGTTCTCATAATGATTACGTTACCCTTTGAACCATTTTAAACATCGGCTAATATTGCAAAAGGAACTAAATTATAATAAAATAAATACATTAAGTTCATAATTTAATATTTAATTATGAATTCGTGTGTAAAATAGTTCAAGTGTAACCAACTTAACATTTAAAAATAACAAACTTTAACTTCAGCGTTGTTTCACAATCATGACAGAGAAATTGTTTCAAAAGGATTTCTAGATATTTTCTAATTGACTCGTATGTCAATGTTCAATTTTGAACACACAAAAGTTAAACATTTATATATTATCCCTGCGCATAGCCCAATTTGTTTCGGGTCAGTGCAACATGTATTATGCTTCCATACTTATTTCTATAAATAATACAGCTATTTCAAATCACCTAATTTGCTGATTTTAGTTTGGCTTGTAATGTTAGTCACTTGGTGCATATTTGCCATTCCCAGTGTGTTCAAAATTAACCACTATATACTTGCCCTATTCATAACTTGTGTTTGTCATTTTTATTTGTGATGGAAGCAATTGTTTATGTATATTTTATTAATGCAAACAAAGTTAATTAAGAAGTCTTAGATGAATAGGGATAAAAACTAAAGTAATTAGTTACTTTTTACGAAAAAACATTACCCTCCTTCTGGGGCAGTCGGGTAAAAATAGGGATCAAATCGATAATCAATCGGAACGTGTCCCAACACTAATCGTTATGATGGCGCAATACTTTCAATTCATAGCTTTCTATCATACAATAGGTTTGTAACATAAAATTAATATAATAAATCATAGCTTTATCTTATCAAATAATAGAAAACGCAAAATATGTGGATAACCAGTTCCATAAGTAGTGAGCAAGCAATAAAAATAGGTATGTATATTTTTAAATATTAATAATAAAATAGTGACTATACATATGTATAATGTTTATGTACTTACTTAATATTTATGTAACGAATTTTAATTCTAAATGTTGAACTGCATTTAAAAATATACTATAAAATATTTAAAAAAAACACTGTCCGATCCGAAAGGTGCACAAAGGTACTGCAATAACATAACATAACTAAAAAGCAAAAAATCATTGGACATTAAAAAGTAATTGCTAAATTCACATTTTAGTACCAAAATTACTCCAAATTCATTAAAAATGGGCAAATTTTCGACAGGGATCATTCATAAGTTATCGACTTGTTGACCCGCTAAAGGTCGGCCGGCCGCGAACATGAAAAATTCAACATGGAAAAAAAAAATGAGGCGATTTTTTTATTTTTTCTAGAAAATTACCACATAAATACACTCTCAGTACGATACATAACAACACCCTCACGGATCGGCCAGTTTTTTTTAAGGTCATTTATGTTATTTCTACACTATTTAAATTAAACATAGCTAACATGAATGCCAAAAATACTTTTCTGAATGAAAGAAAAATATTTTTTCTGTTGAATTCTTATAAAAGAACCTAAAAGTAAATATATATGAAAATGCAGTCAAACTTCACGATTTTTATTACGATAAGGTTATATACGGGGCTATTAATGACTATTTACCCTTTATACCTAAGCAAGGGACCACAAACAACCAAAGAGAAAATAGAGTTGTCATGAGATTTCATTTTTATTAACGCAAATTAATTAAACAAAAGTGTATATTAACAAGAAAAACATAAGGTTGATAATTGCAAATGCCGTATAGCGTCTTTAGGTTGACGTCAACTTAGTAAAATTATTTGGTAATGCTTCGAATGGGTGATGTAAGGAGGCGGTTGTGGAATTTACGGAGGCTTTGTTCCCTCTCTTTTTCCCACGTAAAGATTATAATATAGCGTCATCTCTTTCTATCGTGTCGAAGATTTTAGAATGTTATATTTGAATAATTGACCTGATTTTTTTGGCGTTAACGTTACAGATACATTTTAGGATTCGGAAACATTATTCTAAATCACATTATGCCTTGCTTAAATCGAAAAAAAGTTGTTGCGATTTCGAGTTACTTTCTGACAGTTTTTTTTTTGGAGAAAATCTAAGGAATAAATTTTTAAATACAATTTCTAAATTATCTTTGTGGGTAGATCAATCTAACACAGACTATAGGTAACAATATAAATACATCAAGGAAAATTTATTTTGTAGTTAGAATACCATTAAAAATTAGTCTTTTATATCTCATACATATTGGTCTCAGCATATTCGAAAAATAATTATTGTTACACAATCATATTGCTTTTTCACATTTTTTTTTTTAAATAAACCATTTCAGGAAGATTATTTAGCGATACAACTTTTATACGTCAGATGATGTTTATGCTAGCTGTCATATAGCACTGTCTCACTCTCTCACAGTATCATCGCAAAAAAATACAACCTGTATGTAAACAACCGACATTCCTAAAAATCCGAAATTAAAACGAAACAATTGAACAACTAATCTGAAGAAAAGAACTGTTTTAAAAAAGGAATGTCTTTTAATCCACCAACTTTATATTCTGAAAACTCATTTCAGGGGGCCTACCACGTGTGGGAATGAGATGGAACTATACAGACTGTATAGCACCATCTCTCTCACATAGGTGGTAGGTCCCTAGGGCTATTCTGAGTTCTTCAGATCTTCTCAATACAGCCTTTTCCTGGTTTGTTCCTGTCGTTTCTGGTAGTACATGATGCCTAGGACCACTAGGACGATGATGACGATGGCTATTACCATCATGTAGAGGAACGTTTTGACTCCAGACATGGCGGGCTTGGAGTCATCGATCCTCTCACGAGGCGCCTCGAAGGAGGCCGCTGATGGGATAATTTGGGAACGGTCTTCGTCTTTGTTTTGCTGAAAATATATAAAAACAATATTATTAAATGTTTTAATTCGTCTTTGGGTTAGTTTGCGGTTTCTTGGACTAGTTCTGCACTGAAGGCCAATTCTCGTACTTAAAAAACGTTCACATTCAAATCGCAATCTGTCAAAATTGACAAAATGTTGGTAAATCGATTGTATTTTGTTTTTGATAGATTGCAAATGAGATACGAATGTTCTTAAAAATTACGGAAATTGCCCCTCTAATAATGAATCTATATTACGAGGTAAAATTTAAGATTTTTGACGGGCAAAATCCGCCTTTTTAAGACAGACTTTGAGAGAAAGAACATGTTTGATTGAGCACAGTACCTTATACAAGGAACTTATTTTAAAAGCAAAAATACCGGCCAAGTTCGTAATGGACAGGTTATTTACCAAACAGCACTGGGCACCGCATGGTAGATTATGGCCCACTCCCTCTTTAAAGGAAGGAGACCCGAGTCCCACCAATAAAAACATTACAGGCCAACTGATATAACGGGAATGTAAGAAAAAAAAAGTGTAATAACTTACAGCTTCCAGCAGATCAAGCTCGAACATCTTGATAGCGATGATGTCATGGTTGTCACTCAGGTCGCCGGTAGTTGCCGACGCGCCGAAGTAGTAGCCGGTCGGTAGCAACACGTTCTCAACTTTGAGGCATTCCTTCCAGGAGTTCTTGCCTTCAAGGTCCGTGGAGACTGGAGAGGGAAGATTGGTTTTAAAAACCTATACTAATATTATAACCAGGTTTTTATGATTTAAAAAGGTATCCTCCGGCAATACTGATAAACAAATATTAAGGTCCGTATTACAGAACGTTCCTCAATTCCAGTTTGATCTGCAATCAGTTGATCACTGTTTGAGTACAGAATCAGTACTTGAGCATCGGTCTTATTCCAGAACGGTAATCAATCTATACTCAGCTGAATCGAGACTCAAATCGAGCCTCAAGCAGAGATGTGTATTGTCTATGCATCAGCCTGTTTTCGTTTACGATTTATTATAATAACAGACTTTGATCAGATCTTCACTAGATTAGAAATATTAAAATACACCATAGAAGCCCAGTTATTTAGGAAATCAGCGTTATTAATTCATTCCTGAATAGTAAAATGCCCCATTTATTGAAGTAAAGCTCTTTGAAGTAAAGTATAGTAATTTTGTAAGCAAAATTGTCAAGCTTAAAAGACTTGTATTTGTGGCCTTAAATAAGTATGCTATTTAAAATGTCAGTATGTAAAAACATCAGTGTGAAAAACATTAGTTTGTTGTTTGTATATTTTAAACAGACAGACAGACGTACATGGCGAAACTATAAGGGTTCCTTGTTGACTACGGAACCCTAAACTATTATTGTTTAGCTGATTTTATTCCTAATACTTAACACTTTTAAAATGGCAGGACGGAAGAAAAATTTTAGTACTTTGGAAAAAAAAACTACTAATAGAAATTTTAAAAGACTTTAAACATATAGGTAATAGAAAATAAAAAAACTGATAATGACAGCACAGGAACCAAAAAGGCTGCTTAGATCCGTATTGCGGAGAAATTTAATAGTTCGCCTAGTTGAACAGAAGAAATATTGACAATTTGTTAGACAATCTATGCTCAAGCGCGGTCTCGACCACACTTGGATGATTACAGATTTGATAACTGCTTGGGTTCGATTGAGTAACTGAGTAGCGATCTAAAATAAAGCCAAACTCAGTTGAACTAAGATCAATGAATCTATGCGTGAGCAACGTTCTAAAATTAAAACCGGACTTAAAACTAGTTTTAAACAGAGATCAATACTTGAGTTTCCTTCTGTATACGGACTGTATACTGTATACGTATACGGACCTAAGAGTGTTTATTCTGAAAGTTGGTAACATTCAAATTCAAATATTTACCTGTTTTGATTAATTTGGCAATATTACTTGTATGGAAATATGAAATATGGCTAGACAACTGTCTAAAATATTGATAATGAATTGCAATTATAACACTGAATTTAAATTGTAACCGGTTTTAGGTGTAAAAAAGGCATTTGGAAAGTTTCCAAATCCTTTTTTCACAACTGTAACTAAATATTTGATGTTACGATATTATTTATTGCATTTCATAATCAATATCTTATAATATTCATAATTAATATTTGACATCTATTTTCGACGTTGCCCACTTTCAGATTAAACGCTTCTTATTTCACTGATAGAAAGCTACATTCCCAAGTGACTTATTATGTTACTTGGGAATAATGTAGCTACTTTTTAGCTTCAAGAATCCAGAAGAAGAGAATCACCAGAGAAACCGCGAGGTGCAGTTAGTTTTAAAAATATAACTGGTCTCTGAAGTAAATAATGGCATCCAAGGATGTCCAGGACAAGTGGTTCAGGAGCTGATAGTGACGCTTTGCAAATGTATTGAAACTCGAACGAAGAGCCGGGAGAATTAGTATATTTTAATAATAGTGCTTCATAATATATTAGTCTTACTTTTTTAAATGATAAATGATTTTATTTCTTAAGTAGGGTGTGTACAACCACTTTTACACGTTATTCATTTGAGATTAGTCTAGTTAAAAACTAGGATGAGGTCGGCGTTTCCTATCTCACTACTTTGAGAAGAAAGGCCGAAACAAACTGAGAGGTCACATTCTCTTTTATAGTCCAGACATAATCTTGGTCAGATCATGTGAAGACCTTGTACGACTGGTGTCTGAAATGGTCGTTTGAGGAAAGAACCACACAGATTGAGTGGACCTTTCCAGTCAGTGCACAGTTTTATTTCTTGCTTTCCTTGTCATGTTTGAGGCAAGGCCAACTTATGTATCAATCGGTTTTTCGACGACAGATCGGATTTTTTAAATCCAAATATTATTCTTAGAATTCAGACTTCTACAAAAACAACATACCGGTCAAAGTGTCGTCCATATACGTGATAGATACGTGCGTATCATGGTTATAGTTGCGGAACTTGCTCTCGCAGCCGGCGACCTGCGTGTGAGTGCCATCCCTGTCGTGGTCATAGTGTAGCGACCCGTTGTTTATCATCGCTGATATGTACGGGTGCTGGTGCTGTAATCAAATAATAGGATACGATTAGAAATACTGCTTCCATGGAGTAGTGGCCGCAAGCGCGTCTGCTCAGCGTAGAGTACTAGGTTCGATCCCGTAAAATCATAAAATGAAAAACAAAAAGCCCGTCTGGATTTGTGCCTGGGTAAAGGCAATAGGGTCGCTCATTATGAAATATACAGGGTGTTAGAGTAAACGAACTTGCGTCTCAACACGGGCGGGGTATGCGGGACGTGACCTGACCGGCCGGGAGCGCGACCCCTCCCTCAGTTAGTCGGCCGTTTCGCTAGCAAGCACGCTGTCAGATAGAAGCTTCGTTTCTTTTGTTGTTTTCGGTCATTTATTTTTATATTTAAGTCTGTCTTAAGTTACCCTTACACCCTGTATTAGTACAGTAACTATATTTATTAGAATACAAATTAATTAACATAAGCATTTACGTATTTATAGGTACTACCGATTGGGTCCCATTCGTGGCAGACCAAGACGAAGATGGAGGGACGGACTTGACTCCTACCGAAAGGACTGGCCCACAATGGCAATGGACAAAGTGTGTGGAAAAGGGAAAATGGGGGCTTTGCCCAACAGTGGGACATTACGGGCTGAATAGGTAGATTATAATACTCACGTTATGAGCACCATTATGGTTACTGTAGGTATCAACGATGATTCCCAGGCCGTGGAAGTAGTCCTTGCTGCCGAACACCGGACCAGTCTGCATGCGGTCGCGCACGTACCATATCGCGAACCCATCGCCGAACAGGTCCTTGCCGCGACCGTGCACTTTGAACTGGACCTGGAGCTCCCAGTTGCGGGTTACACATGGCTGGAATGAGAAAAGGTTGGGAATAAGAACCTTGGAATGCATGTCAGAAAATTATAGATTTGAAAATTGGTGCAATTTTAAAATAAGTAGGTATATTTTGTTTAAAAAACAATCATTCAGATTTATTACATTCCCACGCTTTAATCTCTCAGGATTCATAAAACAAAACAACAACTCTTTAGGAGCATCACCAGTATTCAACAGTCATGACTGACAAAAGTTTGATTGGTGTAACATACATCAATTGAATGGACAAGGCATTCTAGTACCTATGTAGTAGGTACAAAGTCGATTTTAAGTTTTTTTTTATGTGAACTATGGAGCAAAATATCTCTGCACAGATGTTGAGTTAATACAATAATTATTAAGTCTTAGGTATTAGATAAAGTGCTGAATAGCAGTTTATCAAAGAAATACTACGTAAGGTAGTTGTGACTGTATGCATGCAATGCTTTTATAATGTTAGAAAGAGGTAAGGGATTGCCAGAGTGAAGTGTTGGAAATTCAAACTACTTACCTACGAATTTGGATCTAAAATCAACATGCTCACATTGGCAGGTAAAATTACCTAAAAATAAAATACGACATCCGATATACCCATGTGGATGTATGAATGATCTACGATTTATTATGACAACTACCATCTCGACAGACAAAACATTACAACAATGACTCACATTGTATCAGACACGCACATCACAAAACATATTATTGATATATTATTGTTGATATATCTGACGAAGTGATATGACGATCACTCGTTATGAACTAAATGAATATAAACAACAAAGTTTAAACACGAGCAGTGTTTTGGCGACCGAACTGTATGTTATTGCCAAATGAGTGGATTTATTAAGACTTTGTGTGAAATTGTAATTTCATGGTTTTCTCAATTGTATCGACGCTAACTATATTATTACGAGAAAAGTTCATGCTGTGTTACAAATATAAACCAGTCAGAAATGTGCTAGCTAGTATAGCAACCTTAAAGGGCGTTTGTGCACTACAAGGAATTTTACTGTCCGGCGGTCCGATGTTGATAGCACCTTTATTTCGAAGCAGTAAGGTCTGTTTTCGTACGAGTGTCAAGTAATACTGCTGTGAAAAAAAATCCTTGTAGTGCACAAACGCCCTAACTGTCCAAGGTATGCCGGAAATAATATTTAAGGCGCCCGCAGAGATAAGTTTAAAAAAAAAACATTTTATTAACTCCGGTAGCTATTACGAATGAGAGTACCAATTTATAAAAAAATTGATTCAGTAAAACAAAATAGCGCACCATCAGCATAGGGAACATGATCAAAACTACCAGGCAGACAGACCTTCGAAGAGAGCACCTAATAATACGATCCATCGTGCCCAAGGGTACGTTTCAACATCAATCCCTTGACCCAACTGCTCAACGAGAGCCTCTTCAAATGAGGGTCGAGGCTCCTGCTTCGTTACTAGAACATTGACCTTAGCATTCATTAAAATAATTAGTAGTCAATCAAGGCAATCGGATCTTATTAGAAATAAAATTATTTCATGAGAAATTACTTCTGAATTCTGTTTGTGAGACTGTACCTACTCGAAGAGCACTGGTATCCAAATAACAATATTCATTTGACGCCGGATGAAGATATCTAGGAATTCCCGATGCGATATGAGAACTGTCTGAATTTAAATAAATACCTACGAACTGATAGCGATTATAGTTAATTATGTGAGTTTCCTTAAGGAATGAAAAACTTAATCATTTAATACCACAGTACCTAGTATTCATACAGCATAGGTATACAGTAGTACCTACCATGCCTAACATATCGAACAAAGCGTATTCGTAACTATAAAACAAAAACTTTTTACGAAAAAAAAACAACCGACTTCCAAAAAAACAGAAAACGGAAGTCGGTGTCTTTGGTTTTGAATTTTCGTTTGTTGCCACCGACTTCCCAAATTAAAGTTATTTTTTACTTTTTAGTGTTTTTGTGGAAGTCGTGTTTTTTGTTAGTTAGTAAAAAGGTTTTTTTTTTTCACTTTTTAGTTGTGGTACCTACCCCACACAAATTCGTATACCACTACGTAAATAACAGTGAGAGGCACTTAAAGCACCATCCATATAGGCTAAGTGGGAAAAATACGTATTATTGAAGCTAACTCGAAAACAACGCAAGCAAAGTTAATAAAATTTATATGGGACTACCTCTGAAGCCTGACCTACCAAACAAAAAAATAATCATCAAAATCGACTCATAATTGGCGGAGAAATCGAGTTTACAAACATACAAAAAAAAAAAACCTACAGACGAATTGAGAACCTCCTCCTTTTTGAAGAAGTCGGTTAAAAATTAAAAAGATTTTTTTTTGACTTCCCGTCACACACCATACATTCCTCGTATATAAACCTACCTCCACATAAATCATATATAGAATAATGTACCCAATGTCCGGCCTGAAAATAAATCGACTGTTTACCATAGCATTACAAAGTTAATATATGATCTCTCTTGAGTACATAATATATTATATCCTTGAGACGAAAATAGAAATTGATATTGATCATACATTTCTACAGGCGTCTTCAGATTTACGTAAAACACCATCCATATAGGCTAAGTGGGAAAAATACGTATTATTGAAGCTAACTCAAAAACTACGCAAGCAAAGTTAATAAAATTTCTATGGGACCACCTCTGAAGCACGACCAACCAAACAAAAAAGAATCATCTCAATGCATAATTGGCGGAGTAACAGCGTACCAAAAAAAAAACTGTTGAATTGAGAACCTCCTCTTTTTTGAAGTCGGTTCAAAATAAATTAATATCAAAGTCATAAGTATTCAAATTCTGTCTTAGTTTAGATTAAACAAATAAAATATCGACAAGTAATGTGAAGTAATCACAGACAATAATTTAATGCAAATACTGGTGGACAAAGTTCAACTAAAATAATAATCATTATGCATGCTACATGCTAGTCAGTTACTATGAACAATCGAGGTTTTGTTTTATTATTTGAGAGTTCTAAACATAATAATTGCGTAGAATAATAGATGATGGAATAATAGACGTGGCTCAAAAGGCTGCCCAACTTAAATGGGACTGGGCAGGACACTTCTGCCGCATGCCGGTAAAATGTGGGCCCAAATAGCACAGAACTGGTGCTCTGAGACAGTGAGACGGGGTCGCGGCACACCACGTAGGAGATGGCGGGACTAGCTGGATAGGTTTCATCAAAACTGGAAAGAGAACGAGCGGGCTCGCGAAAGATGGAAGGAGTGGAGGGAGGCCTTTGCTCAGGAGAGGGAAAGGGAAGTCTAGAAAAAAAAAAGTTGACTATGATGAATAGATACATAGACCTAGGTATTAATTTTTTAGTGTGCGTCGTTGAGCTTGTTAACTTCTGGACTGTATTTCTGAACTTCGAAGTTTAAAACAGCGATGTACTGTATTTATAAAATTTATGAGTACGACTTACGTGAGTTAGAATGTACGCTATGACGAATTACTTAATTGAGAATGTTCATTATCGCGATGTACGGAACTCCGAAAGTTTGCTATGACGAATTACTTAATTGAGAATGCTCATAATCGCGATGTACGGAACATCGAAATCTTGCTATATCGAATTACTAAATCCCGAATGCTTACGATCGAGATTCAGTGAGTATTTCGTTTTTATGTGTATAAACGTATATGTTTTAAGGCGAAAGCTTCAGGGTAGCCCACGAAATTCACATTTTCTTACGTTTTTTGCAATTTGCAGGTTAGATTAGGTTGTATGTTGATTAAAATATGATTCGCGTCTAGGTCTAGGTTAGAATAATCCTCAAATGTCATGATTTCATGAAATAGGCATGCAATAGGATAGAGCTTAGTGAGTTGTATTGATGATTTTTATGATTATACTTCGATAAATCCATATTTTTGTTACGGACGCGAATCATATTTTAATCAACATACAACCTGATCTGACCTGCAAATTGCAAAAAACGTAAGAAAATGTGAATTTTCGTAAACGCAATTTAGATAAGTAGAAGATCTATTTGTGAGGTTCTTTCCTAAAAAGACCTCTCAGACACTAATCTGCATGGTGCTCATATGACCTGAATTTTAGGTTTGAATTAATATTTCCTGCAGAGCATAAAAAAGAAAAGCATAATTTGGCATAGCATTAGGTTTAAAATTTCGGCCAAGAAGAGACAAATTAAATATTGTCATCGCCTGCAGACATTTAGTTCCAAATACCAACACAATGGTATATTTACCTATGTATTACATCATCAATTAACATATCCCGATACAGAGTCACTAATCAGCAGGCTTATAATTACAAAAAAGTAATTTCCCGTCAAACCATACTATAACAAAAATGAATGAAGCATGAAACATTTCATTTGGCATTGAAATTTATTGAAATTTCAACTATACTATACTAAGCCTTTCCCCTAAGACACAATTTTGCACTCTATGTAATTGTCATAGATTACAGTTTTGCATACTGTTGTGTAGTGTAATTTTGACCTTGTTCCGGTTTGTTACTCCCATTCCGAAATTAAACAATTTACCTGAAGGCTAGTGTTTCCTTATGTAAGAGCTATAATCAGACTTACATGCTTTTAGATTTGATAATGAAAAAAGTTATGACAATATTATTAATTTTATAAAAAAGTAGGTGCGCCCCGCGGTTTCATCGCTACCGTAGGAATATCGGGATAAAAAGTATCCTATTTAACCTAACCCAGGTCATGGTTTACCTATGTGCCAAATTTTATCCAAATCCGTTCAGCCGATTTAGTCTGAATAACCCATAACGATCAATTGCAATTGTCAATTTTCGCGTGATTGATTGATGCGCAAATTGATGGTCAACCAAATGCAATTGAAACGATTGACAATATTAATACAATTGCAATTGATCGCTCCGGGGCCCATCAACAAACAAACATACAAAAAATCAAATCTTTTCTCTTTATACCTACCTAATATTAGTTTAGCAAATACTTTTCCTGTTTTATATACTTTTCAGCGTTTCGTGAGACACTTAAAATAATACAATGTACAATTAATCGGATTTTTGTACTCTTTTTCCTTGTAACTGCTAACAATAGAACTTTATATAAAATCTAAAGTAGATATTAAGATATCAAATTACTTTTAGTTCCAACTTCATTCAAAGACATCATATCCTTTGTTTCCTTATCAATTCTATTTAATAGTGTTAGATATTGTAAACAAGTGTCACAGTTGGTTAAGAACCTAGTAACCTAAATGACTTTGCAATCAATAAACAAACAAAACATGTTATGGTCCAGCTGTGGAGAGAATGTGTTCCTCACACCTGCAGTGACCTGCTTGCAACTTAATACTTAATCCACGTTCATAGACAGTGTAAAGAGGTTTTTGTCTTTAGTCAAAGACAATAGACACTCTTGCATAAAACCTCTGACAATATTTATAATTTATTCCATTATTACAAATACATGAATGGAGTGTAGTCCTAATGGACCATTTAGACAGGGCCAATCCTCAAGACAATCCACTAAGCCTATCCATTAATTTGCTTCATCAATGGCTTGAGGACAATCCAATGCAGTGGACAGTCTCTATTTTGTCTTAGCTTCACAGTCTGAGAAGTCAACATGACTTGATAAAGTTATAATTGATACTTATAACACGAAAATTATATTGTGTTGTTTGTAATTTGAAAATAATGTGCTGGGGAGATTTTTGTGCCACTTCTTCCCAGTTAAAGCACTAGGAAGTGACAAAGGGTTGGCATTTTGGGGGACTTTCTTATGTAATTTTGATCTCATAAAGTGCTGATTCTCAGCCTAAATAACTTTTCACTGAAATTTACAAAGTCAGATCATCACCTACACTTGAAAAATATTGTGTATGTTTATGATAATGGTATTCATGGCTTTTTGTTCATAAATATTTCAACATGAAATTATGTGGGCAATGGTATGTTTCAGGCAGAATTAGGCAGATTATTTTATACTATTGTTTCACGTGTAATTCGTGAATAAGCAAGAGAATATAAGCATTTTCCCATAAAACAATTACTTTTCATTTTATTACCATACAGGCCGTATGGTAATAAAATGAAAAGTAATAAAGATAATCAAAGTTTTCAGTTTTACTGTCTACTTTGTTATCACTACGATGGAATGGAACACACACGTGTTAGTCATACAATTTTAAAGAAGAATGTTACAAGTAGTTCCTAATAAATGAAGTAGTCAAAGTCAAATAACTTATTTCAAATAGGCACAAGGCACTTTTGAACGTCAAAAACAAAGAAATAGAACTGATTCTAGTTGCCCCTTCCAAAAGGAAGTTTATGTATGGAGAAGAATGGGCAAGAAACTCCACCATTACTCTTTTAAAAATGTCAAATCAATTATATAATTATATGTGAAGACGATGCACCTCCAATAAAATTAATGTATCACAAAAGGTAAAAAGAATTATAATGGTAGGGGTTTATACACATAAAATATGAAATATATCTGTTAAAATTCACATTTAAATATTGAAACAATAACAGATTGTAGTTTAAAACATCTGAGCAAACATAGTCGGTAATAGCATGTAAAAATGTTACATTGTATTTATTTTATCAAACTTATTAGGTACAGAATTATGAAAATCTGCCAATTTTGCTCAGCTTATCTCTAATAACAGATCAGAGTCGCCTCGTGGCGCTGTGTTCACGTTAATAACACCTTATCGTGCATTTATTCATAGCTAAGTAAGTGATAATAACTGTGTACTCACGACAGTATTCCAAATAGCACCAGACTTCGACTGCAAGTCGGGCGTTAGTCGTACGTAGTTCGAAGTCACTATAGTGTTACCTAAGAAGTCCCAGTAAGGCACCGAATATCCACCTCCTGTAGTTAATTGATTAATTTTTATTGTTAGCGCAAATTCGAGGTAAGATCAAAGTCACCGGCCAGGGGTCACTCACCTTGGTAAGGTTTTGTGAGAGAATGCTCTCGTCTGATGTAATCCCTTGTGTTCCATTCTGCTAGAATAGAACTAACTAGTATAGAAACTAAGAACACTTGCACCCAATAAAGCTTTTCATAAAGCATTTTTGTAATTTTCTAGACGATGCACTAATACGTGACAAGACAAACGCCAAATCATGGCAGATGGCAGCCGCTGCCTAGTGTTGCCAAGATGCTGTTTTTGTAGTAGAATTTTGTTTTTTTAATTATCTTTTTATTATTCGTTGTGAAAAAGTCTAAGGATTTTTATGAAATCATGGTATAAAACGACGTGTGGTACAGATTTTTATAATAGTTTGCTTATTATTTTAACGTATCCAAACTTTAAACGGTGTTACCACGAGGCCGTACCGTTTGGCACCTCAGTTTTTATCTGAAACATCGTAGTTCGATACTCTAGTCACAGATATTATAATACAGTTCGATTCGACTTAATGGCGGCTCGGAAGTTAGTTTTTCGCTGCGCAGTACTCCACCCCTCACCCCCGCTGACATATGAAATTGTTACTGCACTGCGACTCGCCTTATGTTCCGAACCACCATTAATTTTGAATTGAACTGTACTCTACCTGTCTACTACTACTACTCTAGTCTACCTGAAGACTCGTGAGATGGGAAGTTAAGAAAGTACCTAAACAATGTACCTACGAAATTTTGCACACTGACACGTACATCCGTTAAAAGGAAGGTTAGCATTTCATTAAATACAATTTCTTGCATCTTCATGGTGCCTCCTCACATCTGAAGCGCTCTTTATCCATTACCAACACAAATCAAAAACGTTATGTTATGACGTACCAGACTTGTCGAGTGAGAGCAGTGGGCCAGTGGTAGCGGCCACGACTTACGAGTTGTAGGTCGAAGGTTCGAACCTTGACAGGAGCTTTACTTTGTGTAAATTATTTCATCGCCACTGCTCTCAAAACGATGAAGGAAAACATCGTGAGGCAACCGGCATGTCCTAGAACCAAAAATTCGAAGACATGTAACATTTACATCTACCAACCCACACTGGGCCCGCGTGGTGGATCACGGCCCGCTCCCTCTCACAGAGAGGCTGGAGGCCTGTGTCCCAGCTGTGGGAAAATTATAGGCTGATTATGTACCACACTTTTTATACTATTTGGTAGATTGTTTATTATATGCTCTGGTAGCATTGACTTTGACATTGTCAATAATTCAATATTGTATATATTTGACGATAAAACAGTTCAACAAAACATTTCGAAGTGGTTCATAGACTTGTCAAGAGATGGCGCTGCATATCAAGGTTTCAAAATTAATTCTTGGTCTCATCAATAGATGGCAGTATTCCATTTGATAATTTATTCATCCAGATTTTTTCAGTCTTGCTTTCTATGCACTATAGATGTAAGTGCAATAAGATTTTTTCTTCAAACTTGCCAAAAGCAAAGAGTACATCGAATAAGTAAAAAACATAGGTAACTCGTTAATCGACATGCACAGCAAATCGCATTGGCAAATTGCACCTGCGGCAAAATATTACACGCGATGAATCGAATAGCGTGAACGAGAAGCCATGACAAATAAAATGCCGTTATTGGTCAGTTAATAAACTGTTGGCTTCTGTAAAATGTTAATGTACGACAAACTCCATCTTTGATTACCAAGGAAATGGTACAAAAGTGGTGCAGGTACCTACTTACAAAGTAGTTTTTCTGACACAGCCGCCACTTTAGTTGGAGTCATGCTTACGTATGTACCTTTAAATCTTTTCTCCATTATCAAAGGTCCTCTTCTATATCATAATTTTATTGTTCATGGTTGAACTATTCTGTAAACATCCAGGTCGTTGCTAGCAATGAATTTGCTGAATATACGGGTCGGTGAACTCTGATGCAGTTTTCAGTTCTGTGGTAGGTACGTGCTTATTGCAATTCTCGTGCAATAAACGGAGTAGGTAGGTCTACTCAATCTACCTACGTAAATAAATTAAAATATTTTCCTACTTCTTGCCTAAATTATAGCTATATAACTTTATCGACCATGTTCCCAATAAGGCATTTTTATAGGAAAATTTAGTTCGTTCATATACGTAGGTGGCGCCTTAGCCACAGGGAAAATAAAAAACTTTCATGCAATGTTTTACGAGAGTTCTTAATGATTTTTTTATCGACTAATTAATTCAATACACTTAAATTTAAGGTCAGCTAATCGGATCGGTTTAAAATTAATCGATTTTCAATGAATCAGTTTGGCAATTATTTCGAACATGCCACGAGAAAAGTGTGAAAAATATTAAGCCAAAATTACAAGAAAATTTTTAACTACCAATTTCGTTCCAATTACAAACGTAAATATCAATCAACGTCAACCCACTACTTCGACAATGTTGCCCTACGAAATTGGTATTTTTAAAACGTCATAATCGAAGGGTTTCGCACTTTCCCCGCCAACTGATTGATGTCCCCACTTTCACTGACTTTGCTACATAAACTTTGTTAAGGTCAAAATCGCACATGTGGCGGGTCATTGACATTTACTTGGCAACTTTTACCATACGGGTTTTGCTTGCTTTTCGGTGGTCTACACGCAATCGCGGCTACACTACAGAACAGTTTTTGTAAATAGCTATAAGATTATTTTCTTCGTTTTAAACAATTTTCAGACACGTAAGCAAAAGTTTTCAATGCTGACTTAGTTGTATTTTGGGATATTTGCTTGGTTTTTTAGTATAACACACCTTCGTAGCTTATTGAACAGAAAGATGGGAGAACGAGTTCAATGACCTACAACAGACAACAGTCAAGTCTGCTCACGGCACTGCCCAATCTATCTATCTTGTTTACGACATCATATACATTATTTCTGTGCCTCCTGTCACAAGTGATACAAGTAAAAAATAAAACACTTTACAGGAGAACAAAAACAAGATTTCAAAAATTCCAGTTCGTGGACTAAGTGGGCTAGGCTAGACATAAGTACCTTATTTTGTAGATAAAAACATTCACTTTCACTGTGCATTTTAATTTTTGTGTTAATAGTTCTAAAGTAATTCATGAAAAACCTGTAAGTTGTACCTTTTTGTATTTCCAATATGTGCTAAAATTACGTTATATATGATACAAGTACAGTTATATTATGTTGCACCTATAAGTTGTCGATAAATATACTGAAAAATTAAATGTGAAAATTAATATAATCGCTCTAATACCATGAAGCACGAAAAAAAATGTGTGGAGCAATTACTTACAGGGGTTACAACTTGACATATGTATATCTAAATTCACGATTTTTTGGCCAAAATCCTGGCAGTTGTATCCTTTTGCACCCAACTATCTCCGAAACTATAGCAGATAAAAGAACGTCAGTTAGACCAAAAAAAACGCAATTTTTTTCTGATAATTTCTATGTAAAAATCACAAAAAGGGTACAACTCGACTAAAATCACTCATCACAGGAGGCACATATTTAGTGTTAGCTTTTACCCACAGAAGGTTTTGAGATCTATAATTAAACCATTTACAGGCACTTTTGAATTGTCAAAGAGTCGGTCAGTTAGTCAGAGAGTTGAAGCTAGTTGCCCATTCCAAAACGTAAATCTCTATGGAGAAGAACGGGCAAGAAACTCCAAGGACACTGTTTTAAAAATGGATATAGATATTACAAAATCCTGGGTACAGTATTCATGTTGCTTCTATATGTGAGAACAATGTAAAACAAAAAAAGAATCAAAAGCAATTCAAAATTTAAGATTAAAAATAAGCTCTGGCAAATAGAGGTGACCAGTCTCAACTGACGGCGCCCGTTCACGAACAGACATCTACCCAGACAGGCAGGAGTTCGTCCTGACTGCCATCAAGTGACTATGGAAAAAGTTGGCTACATTCTGTAGGTATGTGTTCAGTCGTCATAACCCACCTCCGGACCTTCCGGGGCCTCAGTATTTCTGAGTTTCCTTAGGTATACACAGACACTGAGCCTGTCAGAAGGCGTCCTCTTGGAGTCTGGAGTCCAGAAGGCTTTCACGTGGATTTCTGTGGAAAAAAACTTTTAGAGTTAGAGAGAGTGGTTTTGGCCTAGAAGTGGAACAGTGTTAGTTATGATGATGGGATTTTAATTCTTGACAAGCGTTGGAAATCTAAGTAGGTAGTTAGCTGGTCTACCTACCCATAATTTCTAATCCAAGATTACCATGAATATGAAATGGAATATTATTTTTCACTTTCTCTAAAAAGTTTTCTAAATCGGACTCGGCGAGAATGCAGTTTCTACTTATAGACATCTATCTATGTTTAGGGTTTTTACAACCTACACCAGGCCGACATACTCTCTGTTATCCTCATGACCGGTACAGATTGGTGAAACACTGAAACGTAACATGAAATGTAATACAAAATGAAACAAATTCGCATTTACGTTGCATGTTGCATTGCATAGGTACCTGTTTGGACGGCTCATTTAAATTGTGTTCACCTACATTTATTTAAATGTCTTTTCACCAATCCGTACCGCGCAAGAACAAGTCACCTTTGATCACCGTTTATTTGGAACCCGTGGAAATAAAAGCATTGAAAAGCAGAAAAAAAACCTGCTGGAAAACGTTGAGGTCCCGTCTTGCATGTTAAATGTTAACCCAACTCTAAGTAAGTGCAAGACCATCAAGTCTGCAAGTTTGGAAAATATTGAAAAACTGATCAGAAAACCCTACTATTCACTGCTTGAAAATCAAAATAGGAAATAACATTCAGATATTTTATCAAAAAAAACTTTCGCAATTTTCGACGCGATTCGCTACATTGTATGTAGGAAAATACCTATCTACTTTAAAGTTCGATGATACATTCTCAGAATAGAAGTGTTTACAACTGTATTGCTTTTCTAAAATGTGAAATCTAAGGGCAAGGCCCGACGCGTGGGCTGCCAATTGACACATCATGGGAAATCTTATTGTTTGCAGAATACAACGTCGCCTATGAAAATGTTATATTAGTCGTAGGTCTGGGTAGATGAGCAATGATAAGTTCGATGTTATAACGCGCCAGTCTGAATGAGGCATAAAAATGAGCAGGGTTTCGAAAATTATAATAGGTACAACGTTGCTTTTACTTACTTTTTTAAAGATAATATTTATATAATTTAAAAACTTACAGACTTAAAATAATAATATGTACTAGTATATAAAATGCCATACAACATGGCAATGCTGCCAGCCTTTTGAGCACTTTGTCCTGTTGACTGCGATGCGAACGAATTTTTTGATGCCGTATGACTTTTTCCCCGTCTTTTACATATGTTTTGGCAAAATAGATATTTGTATCAAGTCGAAATCAAATCCCATCATGCTCTTTTGTCAAGCACAGAACCGGTCGATGTGGCAACTCTTTGGGGAGGCCTATGTCCGGCAGTAGACGTCTTTCAGATGAAATGATGATAATGATGCTCTTTTGTTTAGATAGTTATGCGACGATCAAAACCAAGCGAAATTGGATTTAAACTCACTGGTTTCCCGAATAATAGTTTCCTACATAGCCAAATAGAGCACCAGACTCTCAATTTACTATTTAAGATCTAAGACATAGAACAAGCTAGAGAAGCAGATAGAAATGCAATGGAAAATGCATCTATCTTACAAGAGAACAAATAACTTTCTACATAGATTGTTGGATATGGAATCAAAGGGCGTCATAAATATCTTGCAGCAATTGTCTATCAATTCTGCCCATTAATGATTTATATCCGTCATTGATCAAAAATTTCTTAAAGTTTATGGTGTTTAGAGATTAGAAAACTTTTAACAATTAAATTGAAAGCTTTTCAATTTTCCAAAGTTATAGAAAGTTATTATAGAAACGTGAATCGAAAGTTGTGGTTGGTATGTGTCAATGAGACAGTATGAAAATACAAATGTCACTCCTCTATAGTTGTCTTCTATAGTAGTCTCCTCTATATACTCTCTCCTCTCTCCGTGTGGGTCGTGGTTTCGAACCCAAGCTGACGCTTTACTTTGTGTAAATAATTTCATCACCAATGCTCTCAAAACAGTAAATGAAAACATCGTGAGGAAACCGGCATGTCCTAGAATTTAAACTCGAAGACATGTGACATCTACCAACCCGCACTGGGCCCGCGTGGTGGATTACAGCCCACTCCCTCTCACAGAGTCCTGAGGCCTGTGTCCTAGTAGTGGGAACAGTATAGGCTGATTATTAGGTGTTCCACAGATATCAAAACAAATCCAACTGCTTCTAGTCTTTATCAGAATTGTAGTGGACTTTGATAAAATTTCGATGGGTGGATATGATTCTCGATATTTTATCGCTAAGTCATACCTAACCTAGTTAGAAACCTCGCCATCGGTCTACATCTAAAGTCTAGACAGATTTTTCGGTGTACGTGACTGACTACTTCAGATGGCGACTGTTTTTTTATTGAATTGTGGAGATATTCATTTATGTTCTGATACATATAACATATAGCACACGATACCCGTGTATTTGCAAATGCAGAAGAGTAAATAAAGTACACTCATATTTTGTCAGTTAAGTTCAATGTTTATCATGCACAATCCATACCGAGATAAACATACATCCTAAGTAAATGCTAATCTCTCTTTTGGTCACCTTACCTTTGGATTTGTATAATCCACCATCTGACTCGTATCCTGTCTCTTCTAGAGCCCTGAGTACTGGTTTATCTTGAGCATCTCTCGACCCATTTCCCGACTCTCTCCTGGTACTTTTACCTTCGACGCCCTAAAATGCTACGTCACAACTTTCTACAGACATAGGTTAATGAAAGTGTCAGATAAAACCAAAAGTGGTGGCACCCCGAAGGCCAACCACTCGACCTACGACAATACACACATTTAGGTCAGAGAAAGTGGAGAAAGTCTATATTTGACCGTGATCTACTCTTCATACTCTCCCTAGATATTTTTATCGTGTTCTTGACATTAACCATTCACTTTTTACTGATTTTATAAACCAATTTCAACTCTATCATCCTTAATTTTGATGTCAGAATAGCGTGGATCGAATGTAGGTCACAAGCAACAATGTTCTTATGATTGTGTTTTAATGATGATTTCTTTTTGATCTTTTTAATGAGACTAACAGCTAACAGATAACTCATTCAATCGAGATTATTCGAGATTGTTACATTCTCGATCGAGCACATAATAAGGATGACTTTATGTGCAGAATTCAACTAGAGAAACATTCAATAGCTGGTTAAGTCAGATTAGAATTCTCGTTCAGTCTTCGATTTCACATTTCGTTTGTTTCCAACTGATCGTTAAACTTAGACAATACGTAGGTACACAGAAACAGAGCTGCATAGGCGTTGCATTTGTCTAGAGTGTTCGACCGGGGAAAGATCGTGCGCCCGCCGAGATTTTCACCGCTTTCTATACACTTTCACTTCCGAGACATACAGACGGGCAGACAGACAAAACGACTATAACACAGGCATCGGAACTGTGTCGGTGACTCAGTATATGTTTACAAACTAACACTGGTTTAAAAGGAAAAAGCCGGTGATAAATGTACATGCTTAATATTAAGTGGCCAATGAAAGGAATGGCTGCAGTGTCTCTGAGTTTATTTATTTTTACATCTGGTTAGTCTTACGGCTCAGCTGATGTTGTCAGAGGTCTATTGTCGTGTGAATGGGAGTACACAACAAGATGTCTAAGTTTATTTTTATTGTTCTGATTTTTTATATTTTTGTTTGATCTAAGTAGGTTGCTTTTTCGCCGAAAGTGTGTTCATTAGCTTCCATGTGAATGTTATTGTAAATAACATCTAGTTCTGTGTATTCTTGTGGAAAAGCTACCGGATACATTTTCATAAAGTTTGTCAAAAATGTAGTTTGATACATGGAAGCAGAATAAAGGGTTTTCATCCCCGGAAGAGTAGTTATCATATGAAGCACAGGCACTGTAAGGCTATCTCATGAATCTGATGACAATACGGCTTTTACTAGTGATTGTGAAGAATCTTGAAGCCCAAAAGTTCTGACAACCAGTCTTACCAAGGGGTATCGTATGACCGAGTGACTGGGTTGAGGAGGTCAGATAGGCAGTCGTTCCATGTAAAATACTAGTTTCAGCTGCATCGGGTAAGACTGTAAGCCGTTTCAACAGAGTTGGGAAAAGGCTACGTAGATTGATTGTGAAGAAGTCTTCCAAAGACTTCCAAATTATAATTTCCGGATTCATTCATGTCTTTATTCAAATGATGATTATGTGGAAAGACCATTATGTTAATAATTAGGTCCATTGTTTTCTTTTCATTAAAGGTCATTATAACTATAAATAACACCAGTTAGAATACGATATTATTTGCTATTTGGCACACCTTTTTCGTGTTGTAGTTTTCACTACTAATAGACTCGCGACAATCTAAGAAGTCCATTTTGACAGCTATAAAAATCCTTTGTACAGCGATGAAAAAAAAAAAAAAACTTTTAGGTATACTGATTCTCGAGACATATTGATTAAACATATTTAGAGAGTTTGTAATCGACGACTTATCTGCATTGCTTAAAACTGATTCTCAAGGCATAATGTTTTATTACATGTACGAGAACGAAACGTCAAAATGGACTTCTTAGATTGTCGCGAGTGATGTCTCTTCTTTATTAAGAGTGGCATAAATTATTCTTTGACATTCATGCAATCCAAAATGGTGATGAATGAAATTAGAGTAACTAAGTAACATGAAGTCTTTATTTCCCAAAGCTAGGTGTAAGTTAGTTATGTCCTAGAGTGGAGACCGCGTATCGGCAAGCATAGTGTGGGACTAGCTAGATGGACCGACGACCTTAAAAAGTTAGGTGGGACAGACTGGATGCGGAAGGCGGAGGACAGGGTGTTGTGGCGCAGCCTGGGAGAGGCCTATGTCCAGCAGTGGACTGCGATAGGCTGAGTTGATATAATGATTTTTAGTCGATATTGTACAAAATCAAGACCACTGAATATAGGTGCTATTTAGATATGTATTGCATGCATGAGGGTGAATAAACATATGGTCATTTGCTTCCATAGATATCCGGAGATATGCCTTCTATCCATAGTGACGTCAATATGTCATGACTTCACCATTTATCGAGAGATCTCATCATTTATCGCCCAAGAGAGGCCTATGTCCAGCAGTGTACTGCGATGGGCTGAGTTGATTGAGGTGTAAATTCATATTCATACACATTTCCTCAAATTTGTTTAATATTGTGTTAAGGCGAGTTCACTGCCATAAACCTGATACAAATAGGTATCTGGGGACATAATAAATATTGACTACTACTTAATATCTTTATTTTGTTGGATTTTGTGTCGATTTGTCTAATTTATGACTAAAGTTACATACATAACTCGAAGATTTTAATAACCTGATATTTTACAAATAGTGGGAACGGTTCAATAAATTAAAAGATTTTCTATTTCTATGACATTCATCTCATAAGTCATTTTTGTATTTGTAATTTTCTTCACACATTTTTATGTTACTAGATTTTCATTTCTAGTTTTTAGTTTTTGAACTTAAAATCATTTTCCTTAATTTTCGTTCAGAATTATGTTGGGTTGTTGTGTTTTCGAATTAAGTAGGTATATGTTTCTTTGGATTCTTGTGAATATGTACATATTGTGTCTGTTGTGTGATCTATGATGTAAATCGCAGGAAATAACAATAACTCTACTGGATGAGAATCAAGTAACTAGCTATTTCTATAATTAGAATTTAGGCGTAGTTATAAGACGCATTTGACGCCCAAAATGCTTACAAAACCATTATATGAATGATATATTGAATTCATCCCATGAGTTTGTGGAGGGCTGTCCCTTACACTCTCTATGTATTAATTCAACTTCTACAAACATACTTACACCATAAATATTTTAATTGCACACAATTTATTTTATGTATCAATTATTGAAGTCTGAAATTCAATCAGTGTCCGCGAGATCGGTCACTGACCTCGCTTGCGATTCAAATCGTTGTTTCTTTAATATGGTATGCGTATGCGCGTTCTACATTCGACACTTTTCTCTTGAACTGAATAAATTGTTACATTCTTTTTTTCTGAGAATGGTAAAAAGAGATCGAAGTGTCGGTCAGGAAAATAAACGTTTTTGTTATCATCCTAACTAATATTATAAATGCGAAAGTGAGTTTGAATGTTTGTTACGCATTCACGCTAAAACGGCTGAACGGATTTGGATTAAATTTGGCACATAGGTAGACCATGACCTGGAATAGGACATAGGATCAGGACCAACGGCTTAACGTGTTTTCCGAGGCACGGAGGAGTCTCGGTATGTAAAGATGGCCACCCATCCACAGACCAACCCCGGTAAGTGTAATTTAATATGAAAGATCGACCCGTGCGGCTGTTATTACTTAGCCACGAGCTCCACACTCATGAATCTTAGTGTTGTATGGTATACTTACGAGTATTTCTTCTCCCCAGTATGAGTCAGCATATGTTTGGCCAGTACATAGGAGTATGTAAAAGACTTGCCGCACAACGAACACTGGTACGGACGCACTCCCATGTGCAATCTGTTTAACATAGAGAACGATTAGTATGGGTTTAGAAACATTTTATATGACTCATTAATTAAGGACATAAATACTTTTATCCAGATTATCCCACGGGATCGAAACTTATGCGGGTGGAACCGCGGGGCACAGCTTGTTTCAAAATAAAAATCTAAATCAAAATATTTCACATAAACCTACAAGGGCACTTATGAAACGTCAGAAGCTAGGTGCACGGTTCCAATTGGTCGTTTCTTGTGTAGTTGTAGAAATGCCCTTTTACATGTGTTTTCACATAGATACATGAATACTTCGATTGTATTTGTATTCATTGATGATACAATCTGTTATTTTAGTTTGTTTTGTTTTGATCACATTGTGGGCGACTTTCTTGCGACATAAATGGAAATCTCGACCTGTGATGACGTAATACAGATCTTCATACGTAAAGTCACGCCTTCTTCTTTGGAGGTAAGCAGAACGCCACGATCTTTTACATACTCTTCTTATTTTGTAATGTGCATAATATGAGTCCATTGTTTTCTTTATACTCACATTTTTTGTAAATTTTGTTAATTTATGTACTTAACAGGTTTTAATTTTAACACCAGTCAATAACCACACGAAAAAGAAAAACAATCATTAAGATAATTTATTCCGAAAGGTTTATGTGTGTAATATAAAGTATCAATGGATATTACATAGAATTCTTGATGTTTTGACGTGACGCTACATCAGTTGCACCCGGGCAAAGGAGCCAATAGGGCCTAGTATTAAATAATTGAGTTATTATTTATCAAACCACCAATACGTTTATTTCTTTCGAAGACAACTTGAATATCTGTCAGAACTCCAACAAACGCTGCAGATCAGCTGACAGATCAATTTCCTCAGATCTAATCTAACAAAGAAAATACATTAAAATTTATAACCGATTATAAGATATTGTCGAGCTAAAAGGATTTATTTAACTGGCAGCCATTGCGGAAATGTTTATAACGTTTACGATGATTGTTGATGATCAGGATGCCATTAATCCGTCCGATATTGGGCCTGGTTGAGGGTCGATGAACTTGCGGATGAGTTCAAAACTTCAAATCGATCTTCTATAGATCTCCAGCTGACGTTTTTGAAATATTAGATGTAAAGGAGATTGAACAAAAGAGAATCGTTTCTTATTCTGGTATAAAAAAAAAAAACACTTCGGCCAGTGTCTGTACTACATATTTGAAATAGGAACAGAAATAAGAAAGTTTGAATCGGGAATAGAGAATGCCAGTTTGTGTTCTCTAAATGAAAAATTAAAGAAATACAACACTTGAAGAAAATAGAAAATTCTATTTTGGATCATTTGTCATTTTCGCATCTTGATTTGTATTTGAATTATTTTGAAGGATATAGCTAATCCATTGCTTCATGTGTCCGAAAAATGTGTCTGCTCTGCAACGTAAATAACGCAATGGATTTTGTTGAACTGTCAAAATGAAACAGATTGTGATTGATCGCGTGTTACGCAATTAGGGTGCTGGTCACTCATTAGCAAAAGATTCGCTCTCTATTGCATGGGAATTTTATCAAATCGAATGGCAAAGTTGTACAGGCGGGTATAACTAAAATATAGGTAAAACTTTGAATTATTATCTTATCCTTCGGGGAATAAAGTGTGATGTCATCTATTTATGACCGATCTATTACTGCTGGAATTTCACCCAATTTCTTTTTCTCTGTATGGAATCCCTAGCTGTTGCCCGCGATTTCGTCTGCGATCCAGGATGAAAAGTAGCCTATTTCCTTCTCCAGTTCAAGGTGCCTTGTGCCAAATTTATCCAAATCCATACAGCCATTTTAGCGTGAAAGCGTAACAAACAAACAAACTCACTTTCGCATTTACTCACTAGCTGCCTCAATAGCTGCTCCCGTGGGAATATCGGTATAAAAAGTACTTATCCTATGTCCTATTCCAGATCACGGTCTACTCCTGTACCAAATTTCATCCATATCCCTTGCCCTTCAGCCGTAAGCGCAACAAACAAACGAACTCACTTTCGCATTTATAATATTAGTTATGATTAGGATTGTTTGTATCAAAAACATGCCCAATTGAGGCATTACGCTTGTTCCTATCATACATACATATATCATACCTAAAAAAACCTATCACAAACTAAACTGTAGGTTAAAGTTTAGTTTGTGATAGAACTTCAACGATTAACCATTAATTATTTATAACTCCATTACAATCCAGTTTTCTAACCTGACTGCAGGATGAGATCGATAAATCAGTGTATTAGTATTAGCTCCCGTCAGCCTACGCGTATGCTGGTAGGTGGTAAAGGAAATCGATTACTTTGATTCTTGTATAGGCGTTAAGTTACCGACAAAGTAAGTAATTATTGACTTTTGATCTGTTCGAAACAGCTCTGGAAAATTCTGACTTCGATTGACTGATTCTGAAGACTGGGAAGTTACGATGAGCAGACAATGGACAATTTGAATTTGCCCGCGGAAAATTTGGAATCGTATCGACTTCCAGGCGTCCAGGCAATGTTGTCCGCGTTCGCGTTAGATTTCTATAAACGATTCCGAATTGTCCGCGAACAAATTGTTCATTGTCTGCTCATAGCCTTATAGCTCGTGCTGGCACAAAAAGAGAAGAAGATAAACTGGCTCATGTCGATAGTTCGATGCTAAGACCAACAAAAAAAGGTAGACGGAGCTCTCCGAACATCAAAAGTGAAGCCACATTTTTACCCGACTATGGCGAAGAAAAAAGGAGGGTTATGATTTTGACCGGTATGTATGTATGTATGTTCAACTGTTCCCTCATATCTTCTAAACGACTCATCACAATTTCACAAATGAGGTATCGTTGGAAACGTCTTGATCGTCCGCTGGTTATAGGCTATGTGACGCAACATTAAATTAACTGACATAAAGTCAGGAACTAAAAAAAAAAATTGTTTAATCGTCCCATGTTGGGAATCAAATGAAAGGGCTTAATGAGCACATTTCAAATATATATATATATTATAACCCCAAAAAAATTAAAGTAATAAAAACTAAAACCCAACTACGACTAAAAAGGTATAAACAAGACACCACAGACAGATAAATTAAAAATCCGGCGTCACGCGTCAATCTGTTTGATTTATGCCCTAACACGTGTCTTTTTAGTCGTAGTTGGGTTTTAGTTTTTATTACTTAATTTTTTTATCTATGTGTGTGTTAAAGGGTTGCCATTTGTAAAAGTTTTTCCCTATAACTGCAACCTTTTTCTTCTTCTTCTGTCTGAGGGTAAATATAGGTATGTCTAGCCATTACCATCCTTCCGGGGTGGCAGTGGCGAGTATTTTTACCAATGTAGGTATGGGCTTTACTCGTGTAGCTCGTGACGATACGATAGAACGATAGAAGCAGATCAAAATAATGCTTCTTATCAACCGGACAATTCCTTTGCAGCTTGTGATATGTCAGAAGTCCGATGAACGATGGCACAGGCACTGATTCCTCGTCTAGGTATGTAAGAATGTCCTTATAGTCTTCTTACCGTGTCGATGGCAATCTAAAGCCTCGTGCAAACTGGCGCGATATCGCGGTCGCGACAGGCAGCGCAACCCTTGTCGCGCCTGTTTGTGGGAGCCTTAAACGGACTCGGCCCAGAATTCGGCTACGTGTTTGGCGCCATCGTTCACAAATTCCTATAAAGACTCGTGCAAACTGACGCTATATCGCGGGCGCGACAGGCAGCGCCACCCTTGTCGAGCCCGCGATGTCGCGCCTGTTTGTGGAAGAGCAGCTGACCGTTCAGCTGTGCAGCTGTCCTTATAGTAATTTGTAGACTCTGTTGACCATCTTTCATCAAGCTGAAATGAATTTGGACTCGTTTTGCCATTGTCATGAACACAAGAATCTTCTTCACTTTTTAACCGACTTCAAAAAGGAGGAGGTTCTCAATTCGTCTGAATGTTTTGTGTGTTTGTTACGCGATTACTCCGCCAATTATGAATTAGTATAAATAGACGATGTTGTAAGTTACTTCGTCACTGTTATTTACATTACAGGTAGTGGTATTCGAATTTGTGTGGGGTAGGTACCACAACTAAAAAGTGAAAAATAAAAACTTTTTACAAAAACAAACAACCGACTTCTAAAAAACCACCAAGAAGTGAAAAAATACTTTTTTTTCGGAAGTCGGTGTCTTTGGTTTTCAATTTTCGTTTTTTGCCACAGACGTTTTTTTTTGTAAAAAGTTTTTATCAATGAGAAACTTGACTTAAGTGTATAAATTGGATCGGAAGCGCTGAAAACATCTGCCCAATAGAGTCTTCTAACAAGAAACTATTGCTAATGTGTCAATATTCTAATTATATGTCTCATGGAGCTATTTTACTTAGAACAGTGTTAACACATGTCGCATACATCCCCCTTGTTAAAAAACTGTAATTTACTATGCTAAGACAAGACATACCTAGCTAATGTTAGTATTTGTATTAAAAATAACACTGTTCCAATTATTTCAGACATGGTGTAGTGAAGATGCCATAATGATACGCTTTTAAAAGAGTCGCTTTTTAAAATATCCACTAAGAGGTAGTTGTTTGCAGCTGTAGCTTTGTCAGAAGCAGGTGTCCTCACTCATTTCGCGTCTACAAACAACGCTTTCGATTTCATTGCGTTTTTTCTTCCTATAATCGCTCACTGAAGACAAATTAACAGGCCATTGTACATAATATTTACGACCGCTATCGCACACGGTTACAAAAAACGAAAAGGTATATATTTCGCTCAACATACACCTCTGAAAATTACTTCGTATGCCAAGTTATGTTGGTTTATTTTGATTATATATACATATAGCTATGTTACATAGGTTCGCGCATAGATATAAATAACTAGGCGCACAACGCAGACAGGTGGTTCAGGTTATATGAACCCGCCGGCTTGGTGTGACCGCGAAATTATTTTCAAGACTACACCAACCTCGAGCGCACACAAACATACAGCGACTCCCATCCGTACACACGTCTCACTACTAACGTGCGAATGTAGTGGTAGTCGTGAGAAACTTGCTGTTCTATGCCAAAACGGCACATACACTAGCCACTAGCGAAAGAAAATGAACTCTAATTACCCGCTTTACTGATTAAATTCGCCGCCACACCAAAACGTGTTCGCGTCATTTCATTGACACGATGCGTATGGTAAAGTTGCTATCTTGTTCGTAATGTCCGCGAACGGAGGTACATTCAACTTTTAGCCCAGTAAACTCTCGAAGTTCGTTCACCCACTGCTTGTCAACTGACGTAAAGAGAGTGAGACGGGAGAATCGACAGATAGCGGCGTCTCAGTCCCACGGTATGTTCAAGTTTAGAAGTTTTTATTAAGCGTACGGCTGTCGAAATAGTTTACTTTTGTTTTGGTTATGCTTCCCTAGTACTTTTGACGGTTTACGTTGGCTATATCGATAGATAACGTGACTATGATGTGTTTGCGTCACGTTTCAGTTGTCGATGATCGGAAATTCATACAAAGAAGGGTCTTTCTTTTTTAATTTATGTATCAGTGGAAAAACAGCTTGTATACCGAGAAAACTGAATGTGTAGCGCACCACCATTGTTATTTTGTGATTTAGGAATAGATTGTCTTTTGTTTAGTCCTAATTTTTATTTAAACACCAAAAGATGTCAATTTTTTATAAATTTCGCGTAACAACCCAACTACGTACCTATTTATAATCTGTATTCTCTTTATTTCGAAAAATATAAATATTTTTTCTTCTATTTTATAATTAAAGACGAATTCAGGCTACGTCGCCATATCTAAAATCACCATTACGAAACCATAGCACATTGCCGATACGCACCACGAATTTTTATGCGACTCAACCATTGGGCCGAATATTAAGCATTTTTTGAAAATGGAACATACTAGAGATCGGTTCTGCAACAATTTCTATGACGTAGCTGTCAAAAATGAAAGAATGACGATCGTTCAAAACTTCCGTAAACGCCAAAGGGCATTGTTGAAAACTCCAATGTTATTTATTACTTTTTGACAAAACGATTGTTAAAATATTAAGTAACATAACATAACATCACGCCTGTAATCCCCAAAGGGTTAGGCAGAGGTGTACCTACTCGTAGAACACCCACGTTTCGCCAGATATGTTTAAGTACCATGTAATAGGAGGGAGCCTATTGCCATTAATCGGGCACAATTCCAGACTTCAGGTTGCTACTGAAACATTCCTGATGGAAACACCCAATAACTCATTGCTCGACCTGGGAATCGAACCCAGGACCTCATAATCAGCAGTAGCGCTTGCGACCACTAGACCAACGAGGCAGTTAAATATTTAGTAAGTAATCCATGTGTAAACGAGAGATAACAAATGTGGTGTCATTATCTCCGGACCTTTTTGGAAAATGTAAATTCATAAATGTTGATAAAGATCAACAAGCTAACATTTAGAAATATGTGCAGTGTTAGATCTTTTGATAAATTAATTTAATTAAGTACCATATATACATTACAACTTCATTAATTTATGTTTCTTGTTTCCTTTAATACCTAAACATGAAATTGACAATATTTATAAATCTGCTTGCCTTTGCCGTTTGATTAAAGCTTTTTATTTTTATTTCGGGGTACTGTCGACAATCGTAGTGCCGGAATCAAGTGGATTCGATATTGGTTCTATTTTCAAAAAAAGACAACAAAACAGCACTATGTTTTGATCCCTACTCTAATTCGATTTTCAAAAAACAATTGACTAGCATTTGTTATTTTGTCACTGGATATTTACAAACACACCAAAAAGGTTGCGTACATCACAACTAGAGGTTCACACGTTCAAAGGAATACCGAATTGAGAAATGTTGCCCACGTGAAATCATGTCTTCGACCACTATTGTGGGTTGACCCCTCCTGTTTTCCGCATTCCACACAAGATGGGTCGTTTTAGGGACGGAAGTGAGTAAACCCGGGGTTCATGGCAATCTGGTTGTGTAAATACCTCATTGTCTATGTTTACTGGGTGGGTGTACCGGTTTTTTATTGTAAATGTGAGGTGAGGTTCATTCAAGCATTGTGGTTTGGACATGGTCCATGATGTCATGCAAGGTGATGTTGTAGAATTCAACTCATTTATCTATGTTCTGATGTAAGTAAATAAAATACTGGACCGGAAGCTGACTCCAGCATAGTTGAGAAAGGGAGCCAGATGATGATGATCCAAGTTCTGAATTTGGTCTAAGGTTCTGAAGAATAAAAAAAATACACAGTAAGCTTCGTATTGACGAAGAAAACCATGTTGAAAAGGCTACTCGCAAAACACTGTATAAGTAGGTACGTAATTTAATAAAAATATCAATCAAGGATGTTTATGGATCCCGCATGTGATTAATCTTAAGGCATTATGAAACTGCAATAAAATTTATAGGTGTACCTATCATTTATTACATTACTGAGCCGCATTTGCAACAAATGACAAAGGTTTATTATCACATCTATATGTTTCAACATAAATATCACAAGCAACAATATAGCTATCGATGACGTCGTGATAAAAAATCAACGTAAATCGACTATACAAGATCTAATTTCAATACTGAACCATAGACAAACTTCAAACCTTTGTAATAGATTCATTCGATGTTCGAATCGTAAAAATGCCGTCATAAACTCGTAATGTTAGTTAATTAAGCGTAATTCCGCGGAGGCGTGGATCATACTGGCGCGCTACGAACTTTTCTACACCTCTTCAATTCTCTATTTTCCTAGTACCTTGCTGGTTAATGTTGGTCTCTGCTTTCTTTTACAATCGACAGCGATTGACGCGTCTCGGCAACCTTTTCAATTAAAAATAACTTTTATTATGTAGGATTAGAATTCAATTTGGTATTTTAAAAGGAGATTTATAGCTGTCGGTGCAAGAGGCGTGTAACGTCTTAAATGCGTGTCTGTAATTAAAGTTTGGTTCGATTTTGTTCTGTGTATAGTAGAATCGCCAGTAAATGTAACTTTGTTTTCTAAGCACGCATATGACGGCTTTACACATATGGGTTTGCGGATGCTGCGGTGGCCATCCGCGTAATTGTTGGTTTTTGCGATTAAGTGTTAAAGTGCTTTCGCGCAAGTAAACAGTATTTGTCTTAGAAATAATGTAGGTGTGTTGAAAGCAAGATTGAGGAGTGTCAAATGACATTTCATTTTCAATTTCCACTTCAGATACACAAACTCCTAGTACAAGAGCCAAGGCTACACAGATGGTAGCCCTGGTTCTTGTACTAGGAGTTCTTGTATCACAAGAGCCAAAAAAGTCTATGAAAGATCATCGTATTTAACGGCAAAACAATGGAAAATCTATGAAAACTTGTTATTTTTCAGATCAACCGGCAGCCTCAAAAACAATGTGTAGAACCCATTGAGATTGAACGCAATGGTATTCACTTGGCAGTAAAGGAACCCAGTAATGCCAATTAAGTCATGCAAGTCTCTATAAAGGTTTTGTTAAATAACAAACATGCAGCACACCCCCAAAAATTTCCCAATTTTTTTCCTATACTCCCCGACTTCTCTGATCATAAATGATCATATGCCGAAGAATCCCGACGCATCCCGAAGTCACGCGGTAGGTGGCACCACGGCACTGACATTAATGACGTAAGTGGAACCTATAAAGAAAATGCCTGCGCGACACGGAATGTATCAAGAGGAGCGACGAAGCAATACAGGGACAGACAGGATTCAATTTTGTATGAAGCATTCAATTAAAAATGAGTACTTTTTTGAAGGAAATGGCAAAGGAGAAGACAGCGCCTTCCAAAAATACCTTTCATACCTTCTTAGTTTTTTAAAATTAAGGGGATCATCAAATTTCCGAGTTACACGACTCTGTGAGTTAAAGTTTCCTTTGTCAGGACTTTAAAACGTCGTCAGTTCTATCAGCGAACTAACAAAGATCGTTTCTCAAAGAAAAGTACTGCTCACAATTCACATATAAGCAGAACCGTTGGGTAGGTTCCGCTGGATCGAAGCTAAGATGGATCAGAGTATCCACGACCGTAGGTAAAATTTTCAATCCCTTCAGTGTCTGCTACGAAGATGACAAGATGGTATTTTTATTTTGCCCCCACAAAGGCTTCAGTAACAAATTACTCGAATTGTCACAATTACTGTCATTTTTTGAAGTTCTTCGACAAGACTAGAAAAAGAATTTAGCAAGAGTAAAATGTAGTGAGCATCGAATCTTGCGCACCTATTTGTACGTAATCTGAGAGAAGCTTAAGTAAGCAGACACGGAACGTATTATAGACAACCTGTTGCACTAAAGAAGTGGGCAGCAAGACATGTAGGGGGACTTATTATGCTCATGCGCACGTTCAAACATGCAACAATATCTGAGAAGTGATAACCATCTTGTCAACATTTAGGATTCTGGGCATTGAACCTTTTACATAGTTTATGGTGGAGATTTAGTGCACTCTGAGACTTCCTTAATACCAGACCCATATTCATCAAAAAGTATGTACCTAGCTTCATCAAAAGAATTACAATTAATCGGGTACAAATCCAGATTGAGTGCTACTGAGAATTCCCAATAAGTTAAAATCTTTGCGTCGCCCATGGATTGAATTCAGGACCCCACGTTCAGCAGTCGCGGGACCACTACTCCAACGAGGCATTGAAAGACAGGAGTAGAGGAAAAGGTGTACGTTAGCATTGTACCAGGGAAGAAGAAGAAAGAAGGGGTTAAATCTGGTCGTCGCCGTGATTGTTTGTTTAGAAGGTGTAGAAGGTGTATCTGTAGAAGGTGGCTGCTGCACGAGACATCATCTTCGAGTCGTCTTTTGCACCAAGCATTACCTAAAGGCTTGAATAGGAAACTTGAAAAAGAATGAGTATTTCTTAAACTTCTTAACACTTGGAAAACTACGCAATATGGAACCTTGTAGCCGTAAGTCACATTATTGCATTAGGTGCTACGAATTGACTAAGAGACGCACATGTAGCTTCAAAGGATTGTCTCAAACTGCTGCCAAATTGTTGGAAACGTTCCTTACCACTAGTTCCATCGTCAACTCGTTTATGCAACAATATAAGAAATGCGATTAGCATCATGTCACCACTTGAGCGGTCATTGAACTTTTAGCCCAGTGCTGGCAGACGCGCGAGTTAGACGGGTGCAGGAACAACTTGTTTAGAATTATGCGCTCCTGGTAGGGTTGTGAACTTGTGATCAAAGTATTAGTATGGAGTGCATAAAATTAAGGATAATATGAGAGAAATGAAAATGTAGATTTTCCCATGAAGTGTTTTAACTGTTTTTAGCACTGGAATACTAGCTTAATTTTAAGAGATTGTAATAACAAAAAAAGTGTCCATATCTCTTAATTAAAAACAGAAAGTACGATTGTAGTGAGAGAAAAAGGAATTATGTCATGTGTAGGCGAATCAATAAGCACCTGCATATGTAAGTGGTCACCAATGAGTTGGCATTTTAAACTTGTTTTTAATTTCTTTGACATTCGCCATCCCTGAAGACGGGAGTATCGAACGCAGCATCGCGCTCACACAGATAGCCGATGATAAAGTCTAACGATCGCCACTCGATTGTGTCAACTCGATATCATCTGATACATCCTGCTCCCCTGATTACTTATGTCAGTCAATACGGTGAGTATGTTTCACTTCACTATGTTTGACAGTACCTACAGGTGAAATCTAGTTGTAAAGTTCTTTTGTTTGAGAGGGACTTTCTGCTGATCCACTAGAAAAATTGAGACAGAGAGTATGACATAATTCGGAACAATAATCAAAATAAAACTAAAGAATTTGAATCATTCGAATAAAGAAGCATTGGTTTTGCCATGAAAAGTACTGAAAACATACTGAAAACTGCTCATAAAAACGTGTTGAAGTTATATCTGTTGACGTTTATGATGTCCTAGTAAAAAATAGGCGATGAATTGGCAATGTATGACGTTTAGTATTGCCAATTTTCATTCAACCTTTTACGTCAAATTGTGTTAAAACAATACTGATAACGTAAACGTGCAAATAATGCATGAAAAGTATTTTTCCAACATTGTTTTAGCTTCCCATCTAAGATATTATAAATTGTCAACTTCCCCATTCCTGAGGCAGTAAAACGGTTCTAAACATGGTGCACTTGAGGCAGAATTATGTAGCGACAAGTAACTTAACTGGCTACAGGATTGTAATAACCATTAATATGTAATATCTTGATCAAATAGAACATACATTCTTAGGCCGTGTGGGGTCAAAAGCTTGCAGTGAAATGTGAAAGGGGTGATTACTGCTGGCTAACATTCGATTTTCAAAAAAAGATTGGGCTCACAGATTGACGTTTAAATTTGACAGAAGCACAATGAGACACCTACTACAGAAATTTTATTTTATTTTAAATTACACCTTTTTACGTCACCCAGCCCTAAGTAACAACTCTAATGGTAGATCCAGACTAGCGCTTGTTTGTATCATAGTAAGGTAATTACTTCTTCAATGGAAGGGATTACAAGATATATCGAGATTTACAACGTCCGGACTGCAACGCGATTGACAGAGATACATAGCGTCTTAGGTAAATTCTACTTTATTCTGCGGAAGTGTTAGGAATGAAAATTTTACTTGACAATTTGTTTTATGTGGTGGATTCGCCACCACATTAAGACTGTTAAAGATACTAATACAAGCTCTAAATCTTCTTCGTTTTGGTCATTATTAAGGGCGAATTTCACCAATGAATGCGATCAGCACATATACTATGTTTAAGGGTCAGTGTCATTATTTTTTACTAGCTGCGCCCCGCGTTTTCACCCGCATATGTCTCGATCACGTGGGAATATCAGGATAAAAAGTATCATATGTGTTAATCCAGGTTATAAACTATCTGTGTGTCAAATTTCATCCAAATCCGTTCATTAGTTTTTGTGTGAAAGAGTAACAAACATCCATCCATCCATCCTCACAAACTTTCGCGTGTATAATATTAGTAAGATGGAATATTGACACTGACAGCGCGTTTTAGATGTCCTGATCGCATTCAGTTTCATTGGTGAAATCCGCCATAAATTGTTAAAGATTTTCCGTTCTGTGTCACTGTACAAAACTGAAGTATACTAGCTATATAAAGTTAGATAATAAACGTCTTCAACAGCATTTTATTTAACAGAACACATTGCAAATTTACTACGGCCAGATTAACTGAAAATAAACACAAACTACGAACGTAAACACCAATAACTAATACCATGTAAACTTGTAATAATTTCCGATTTTCTCGCGATTTTCCCGGCGGGTTCACATTAATTGACGCGGGACGGGTTCCGTACATTTGCATCCGTAGTCATTCACCCCGGAACACTGCATGTGGTGGCCAGCATCATGAGCATTGAGCTAGGGGAATGAATGGAAGACACGCTTTGATCCGGTGAGTCATGAACGTTCCTTGTGGACTCTTTATTGTTCTATGAAACTTATGATGCCTTAGTAACAGAATACGGCGGATAGATCTTTTCTTGGGCTAATTACGGAGAGAAAAAGACGTTTTCACGTCAAAATTGGTCCGCATGAAAAAAGTTTGCCGCTTTTCAATCGTTTGGACATTATGAGTTTAAGTAAGTTTTTTATTTTTAGGGTTCCTTAATCTTGACTTTCATCACTAAGTAAGTATGCTTATTGGCTAAAGCGATACAACATTCAAGTAACTACTTGCAAGTCAAGTTTTCCCTTTGCGTACAGTTCGGAAATTATTGAAAATTTAATTGAATTTCAAAGTAAGTCTAAGTAAGCAGGTACACTTTTTATACGTCGAAAACTATTAAATTCAAGTCAATCAATTGATAGTGATTAATACAATTTAATAAAGCCCCCGAAATCATACGCACTGCATGCTACAATGTACGTACGCGCGTAGCGCTACGATTCGTAGTAGGCTCTACGCAAACAGTGTTTTAGTTTAGGCTACGAAAATAGAGATCATTTAATATTTCTGTATTTTTTTTCTTACTGTTTTTTTTACTTGATCTATTGCAATAGGTTGCATAGATGACAGTAGCCTATCATTCTAACCCACGGAGTATAGAAAGACCTATCATTCTTTCAGTTGGTACAGCCAGCAGACAAAAATTACCAATCCTTGCGCTATGCGTGGTGATTTTAAAATAATATGAAATGAAAATGATGTAAAGTGCTTGACTTTTACTGAATTCATCAATATGGACAATAATTGATACATATAAGTACACGAAATATTTACATTAAATTAAATTACCTGCCTTTGGCTCACGCTATCAGGTAAGTAGGCCAGCAAAATTGTTCCAAAATCAATAGAACACTGTTATCACGAAACTGATTATCGATCGTTCTAACTGCCGACTAATACCGATGTTCTTTGAAGCACTGCGCTCCTGGTAGAGGAAAATTCGCGTGAAAATGTTCATAGAAGTTGTCTAGGTTTCTTTATTTTATGAAATAGGTAGTTTTTGTAGTAGTATTGAAGTTTAAATATAGAATAGAACCTGATTTTATGGCATCTGAATAATGCAAAGTGGCTATTCCTGATTAACGAACTTTTTGTAAGAATCTCTTTTGTAGCAGCGTAAAAAGTCTCTGTTCGTTTTGACGTTAATTTGAAGTAGGTAAATAAATTGTGCTAAAAATTGTGAAATAAAAATGTATTCAGAGATGCATTTCACTCAACGAATGTGCATTCTCTTTTGTTTTGTCTCCAAATGAGAGAGCTGTTAACAACAAATTAGTATAATCGATTGTTGACTCGACTCCACAATGACTAATGTCAATTGACAGACAGATGCGAGAAGTCATTATGCTTTTATTGAAGAAACTCACAAACAAAGCCTTTGTATTGTATGCCAGACGCTGTCAATGAGTTCAAATTGAACGTATTGATCACTTCATTGATACTAAGTACGAACATAGTTATAGAACATTCTACGTTCAAGATATCTAAAGTTGTTCCAAATATTTTGTTAGCAAGCAAAAGCCATTGTGATGCCTGTTTATACTGAGTCATAATAGCATTACTTAATTTAATTTTATAACTTTTACTTTACAGCTAAACATACGTTTGAACACAGTAATGACGCCCCGACATGATAAAATGCGGCACTTAATTATAAAATATCTTCAGATTCACTACTCTAACGTTTTCAATTACCTAAATAACACTCATTAAAAATGCTAAATTAACACTTTGAATATAATCGCTATAATGTCATGCATCCATGAGGAATTTCACAAAGAATGTGTCTGCACAAGTTGAAATGAATTTTAGGCGCGAATGCCCTTTTTCCTTTTCTCAACGCGGAAATGCAAAGACATTTTTAAGAAATGGCCCCGTCAAGCCGGTTGGGTTATTTTAAACTGCATGTAAAAAAAAACTCGTACTAAAATGTATGCGCAAACGAGATCCAAGTTACCAGGGTTACATACGTTGACGGAGTTCGCCCAGTCATACGAGTCGCAACTTCATCGACTCTCATTAAACATATCGCCTACACGCTCACTCACACCACAGGTCTAATATTAATTGCAACCCCATCTCTTTCTAATTTAACATTTAATTTTAATAAACGTCAAATTGTGAGCCGATTGTGATCGCGCAGGTGTTTCAGATCAAATGATAAATTTTTATCATCAATTTGTCTGCGCTTCGATTCCGAGCAAACGTGTCATGAATTCACTGCGGCTGATTGGCTATATCTGTCTCTGTCTGTCCCAAAAATGAACGCACACAAACAAAAAGTTCGTTCACACGTTAAAAATTTAAACAAAGAATTTGATTTTCGAAAAGCGTTTCGAACGTGTTGATTCTATTCAAAGTCGGAAGTGACGATCGGGCTCACTAACGCAAGTGAGTTATCAACATTTCTCACGGTTAGTTTCCACCGGTGTGTGTCGAGTCCATCTTTGTTTCTTCGCTGGTGTTGCCCTGTATGCATGTTATCTGGCTGGCGCTGTGTGCGAGAGCTGAGAGCAATGAGACGCAAGCGCTTCCTAGGTTCGTTCAACTTTTAGCCCAGTAAACTCTGGCGAGTGACTATACTTAGCTGTGCTTGTGTAGCCAGTATCTATGGTGTACAATGGGGTAGGCTGCATAGTGGCGCGCATTTAATGCCATGTTTACACTGTCCCTTTGTTCTGGACGCTTTATACTGTCATTTGCAATTCTATGTTGTTTAAACATGCGCTCGTTTGACTATAATAATGATTTCTCAGGAGAAAATGTATCTATTATTGGACACACATTGTAAATATCAGCTATTGACTCTAAATGAATTGCTTCCGGGCATATTGTGTTTGAAATAGCTTTGAGTTTATTATAGTTTTTCTCGGAAATGTCTATAAAACTTTCATAACATGCAGTATAAAAGGAATAAACAGATTATTATCTACATTTTGCACCTAATAAAAATAATGTATGCAGGATTGACCACTTGTTCGGCTGCCTGATCAATCGGATCTTGAAAACATTACGACTAATAGACGAATGACTCACGATAAACCAGATTCTCGATAATATCGACTTATCGGCACATCTCTAATCATAATAATTTCTCGTTCTGATTAGCATAGGTCCTCGGACCACTACTGCTGGGTTAAAAACTTGCAGTGTTTTGTTTTTAAAAAGAGAGACAAAAAAATAAGGAAAAAAAACTACGCGTTAAATAACTTAGCCGCTCTGAAGTAGGCTACAAATGACTGCGCAGTAGTCAATCTTACTTATAAAACAGTAGTGCGCATGCGCAGCCTAACTTCAAAGCGGCAAAGTTATTTGACGACAACTGTACAATGAAGAAACAATGTAAGACATTTTCGGTGCTCGCCCAGCTTCTCCTACTCTTCGTTGAAAGCATTTATTTTACTAAAACACACACAACATTACGAACATCTATCTTGAAAGGATAGGCAGAGGTGTGTACATGGGGAAATAGGCAACAATAGCGTCACCTTCAATTAATTAAGCCCACAACAATACCATTTTAGACTCCGGAGGTCCAAACTTTGTGCACGCCTTAGCATTCGGAGAGCATCATACAGAAGAGTTTTTAACCGACTTCAAAAAGGAGGAGGATCTCAATACGATCGTATGTTTTTTTTTGTGTAAAATGCAGGCGACTTTTCGTGGCTTTTGTGGACAGGATATTAATTAATTCAGATCTGTTATAGTTGTAATGGCAATCATGTCATTTGTCTTGTTATATAGATTCTTTTATATTTTTTGCATGTGTATGTTGTAGATTTATTGTCTATTTTCTATTTTGTTAAGTACCTAAGCTGGAACTTTTTGACAAGCATATACCTACTGTGCTCCCATACCTATTAACACTGTAATTGGAAAACATTGTAACAGCCAATTATTTTTTAAAGAGTAACCGTGGAGTTTCTTGTCGGCTCTTCTCCATAGGAAACGACCAATTGGAATCGTGCACCTAGCTTCTGACGTTTGATAAGTGCCCATGTAGGTGTATGTGAAATAAAATATATTTTAGTTTGATTTGGAGTTATCCTGCACACGTTGCAGATAAAATACTGATAATTGATTACTTATCAATAATTCTTCAGTAAAAAAATGCAAAGATATTTTTAGTCACCAACGATATTTTAAATAGCACATTGAGAAACTTATATGTAGGTATGTGTGTGTGAGACTCCTGCGCATGATTCCGATCACGCGCGCAAACGTTTTGGAAATCAAGCGATACTATTGAAGTGATCGACGTTTTTTGTTTTAACTAGAAATCGTAATTGATTTAAATTGTTTACTGCGTTTAGGAGAATATTAAAGACTGAATTATCTAGAATAATGTATGTACAGTCACGACCACAAATATGTAAGCATAAGTTCAAAATCAATTTTCTCGTGGAATATCTAATGATTGCATTTGACATTAGACCTATTTTATAAAAGCGTGGGTTATAAAATACTATGTACGAACATAGTATTTTTACGAAAAAAAAAAAAATTACAATCAATACAGTAGCAGTAAATCACATTTAAAAGTTACTATACATTTTAGTGCAGCGGACTGAAAAATAATTTGACTAGGTATTCATGTGTAGTTCTTAGACTTTAGTTAAGTTTACTTAAGTATAAGTACATATAGTTAGTTGCAAATGCCTTTTATTATATTTTTAGTTTTAATAGGTATATGTAGGTACCTATACTTTATATGTCAATACTACCGTTTGTCTCTGCATCACCCAAAGTTTGACTGCTAGAAAATGCTCATGGCATTAAGTTCGCCTCTGTACATTTTGTGGCCTTGAAGTATTAAATAAATAAATGAAAAAACTGACTAAGTTATGATCTCCATAATAAGGCGTTCTGCATTTAGTTTTTCTGCGTACTCAATTAGGAAAATACCTACGTGATGTTGCAATGCTATGATGTTTGAACACAAATGTATTTTATTTTATAAGTTATGTGTTATTCTTTATTTATTTAAAGCGTTATTAACATAAATTATAATATAATAGAGGCTAAGCTAAAGAAAAATATATAAAAATTAATACCAGAAAAATAAAATAACTTTAATTCGTCGGTTACACAAGGAGTGCCATCAATTTATGTTATATACTTATTCTACATCTCGATTGCAAAAACTTGAATATAAAAGTTAATAAACTTATTGGTTGTCGCACGACACGGGAGTGCATTCGTATTCTTTACGCGAATCGTTGGAATTAGTGGTGAAAAAATGTATAATCTATTCGCAGCTGCGGAAGGAATATCGAATGATCTTGTTGTAATCGATTGGGTTTACGTGTTGTTTTCTGGTATTCGCTTTTATGTATTAACACCAGTAATTTAAAAAATCATAGAGTGCACAATACATTTTTAGCACTGTTACACCTTTAGGTTACAGGTTTTCTCTTAATTTGTATTTTGTTTAAAAAATTAAAAAAATTGTCCCATTGTTTTGTGGTTAAACGAAGTTATCCTATAGTTAAAAAATCTAACTAAAATAGAGAATTCTTAAATTTCTGACAATAAAATAATCAATTTGCAATTTTCCTATGCTGTTTTCCCGCTACGAAAAACAACGCCATCTGCCGCCGAGTAGTGGAACTTTAAAACTCGGAAAGAAATCGTCAATCCCACAACGTTGAAACTTCGGCAAGTAATAAAGCAATTAAATTGCTAAAGTCAAGAGGAAAGCAATAACTTACTTAGTTTATTAGTTTGTCTTGATTCACATTATAAATCGTTCACCTTTATTCTGATTCGATGCGAAGTAGCCATGGTTTGGTTTGCTCATTGGATTATTATTGGAAAATGTATGGGAATACCGTAATTCCTATACATGATTAAAATAACATGAGTAATTTTCAAAATGTAACTAGTAATTTTAATGTATACAAACGAATAATTTATCCTAATTCGACAATGTTTCTCATCTCTTTTAAGTTTTTAATTTTGACTAATAAACAAATAGCATCATTTACCTAATACTTATTATTTATATTCACTAAAGGAGTTAGTAAAAAAAAAAACTACCAAAACAAAAAGCAATCTACTTACAATAACAATCACCGATCGCGAATAGAATCGATACTCGATAGTAATTAGTACAGAATAGGGGTGTTCGGGTCGACGACCGAACTTTTGGCGATCGGACGACACTCGAATCGATAATCGACCGTCTAGACCAAGTGTAGATGAACTTATTTTAAATACTTGTTCAGTTTCCTGTAATTTACACTATTATTATTCTTACAAGTTAATTAGGGAAAACATTGAATTATTACATCCGGAGGAAAGATTTTGATGACTGATCGGCGATTGCTTTATTTATTTTTAATTCAAGCGATACAACACCATTACACTAATTAAGAAAGAAACATTGAAAAAAAAAATTGACAATTTTGTTGTAAAATATATCATTTAATTAAAACTAACTTGGAACAGTGGACTCCCTTGCACACTTTCTCTCACCGAAAACCAGACTTATACGTTGAATTTTAATTAGTAGGTACAGAAATCAAATGAAGGATTTTCGTTACCCAGATGAAATTGTTGGTAAAAGCACGATAACCTATTAAAATTGCGATAAAAAAAAAACTTGCCTATCGTCGAACATAAAATCTCCTCCTTTTTGGAAGTCAATAAAAAACAAATGCAGGAGAAGCTCAAAAAGATTGAAACTTTTTCCGGCCATAGCTCTTGTTCGGTGTCGAGAATTCAACGGTTAAGAAGGGTAGTTAATTAAGTATAGGCACTTCGATAAAACTTAGCCAAAACGCAATAAATTTTGCGAATAAAGACGAACAAGAATCGAATAAGAATGTTCATCGTTACAAAGATGACCTCACAACTAGAACTTCATCATTACAACTGTAACAAATCTGAATAAATATCATGTGCACAAAAGCCACTAATAAAGAATTGAAATTAAATTGTAGGTATATAATGTCAAATAATGCGGATGAAATTGAAATGTAATAATGTACAAGTTGTATAATTATAGTATCTATCCAAACTTCTCAAGTATAATTTTCTCGTAACTTTTGTCAATAAAAAATTGTTTGACCACATCTGTTAAAGAAAATGTGTTACTTATATGCAAATATTGAAATATTTGAACTAAATATGTGGACCTTGGGAGTAGAGAAGTTGGAGTCACGCCTTAACATGAACTTCAATAGTCGTTTGTGGTGCGAATTCTAACTCAGTAGGTGATATGGAACCCGCACCACAAACGAATCGACGACGAAACCGTCATGAAGGAAGAATTTTGGCCGAAAGGTGTGGCGTACCGACGTTTTCATCGAAGGTTACGCGACACTACACAACGCAACGCGACGCCGCCACCGCCACAGTCATCACTTCGGGCACAATAATTTGTTATTATAATAAAAATATGTATGTATAGGGTAAGGAATTTATCTGTGCGCCTGAGTCGCCTGAAATAAATGGAATATTATTATTATTTAATAAGGTCACTTCATTAAATTAAATTAAATATTATGGAGGAAATTTTCTTTACAGTTACATTATTTATTTTCATGAAAGATAGGACGAGGTTGTGGCATTTTGTCAGTATAATGACACACGGCACCTGTTCAAGCTATTTTCTCACGGCGGCGGCCCAGCATGCTACCACACGTAAACCATATACTTATTAAGAAATATTCCCGCATGGCTGAGACGAACTTGGCATCAATCGAGACTTAATCATTTCCTCTAACTGGACACTTCGATAATTAGACTTTTTTTGTTGTTAATTACCAAAAGCTGTCGTCTCACAGAGGGGAGGGGGGGCTAGGACGGACGTTGAACTTCGCCAGCGCGAGATAAATCTGCCACAGAGAAAGACTTAAATCGCAACTTTTGCAACAAGAAAATTTGTACTCTAAAAACGGTTCATAGAGCTGACTTTTCGATGCACACGGAAGCGGGATCATTGAGCTTTGTAGCAATTTATTTTGCTAAATCAAAACGTCGGAAGCGCTTCGTCCATTGACATCCGAATTCCTTCTTTAAGTCAACGACCTAAGATTCTATTTTTATTATTTAGTGAAAGTGGTAAGGTCGATTGTAGTGTCTTCCTGGTACATATCATATCAATTAAGCGTATTGGTTTGCTAATTTATTAAGTAATCAGGGCAGCTCACTCACGCGCCTTAATAATACATCGTTTGTAATAGCATTGAATTATTAAATGGTACTATTAACACTTTCTTCTCACAGGAAGGATGTTGTATTATTATAAATGATTAAGTTGTATTGGTCTGTGAGAGATTGGGCTGAATAATTGCATAAAGGTAAAATGTATGTTGTTAAACGGGAAAAAATACTCCATTTAGTGTCGTCTGGGTTTTAAAATCATTGCTAATATTGTCATATATCTCTATTTTTAATAGAGACCAGTGGTGGCTCAGTGGTATCGACAACGACTTATAAGTTGTAGGTCATAGGTGAACCCTGACAGGCGCGTTACTTTGTGTAAATTATTTTACCGCCACTGCTCTCAAAAACGGTAAAGGAAAACATCATGAGGAAACCGGCATGTCCTAGAGCCAAAAATCCGAAGACATGTGACATCTACCAACCCGCACTGGGCCCGCGTGGTGGATTACGGATCACTCCCTCTCACAGAGAGGAGGTCCGATTCCCAACAGAGAAAGTGGGAACATTATAGGCTGATTATTGTCTATTCGAGCAATTGATAGCGAATAGCATCAATAAATAAATACCTGAGAAGTTTTAGTAAGTCTAGCATAAGTAGACAATAATATTACTGACATTTCGGTGCAACATACTTTACCTACTATGTACGTATAATATGTAAAAGCACAAAATGCATGACATTTCTTCTTAGCCTATTTTAAATTCAAATACTATTGTAATGCGGTAACAAACTTACACCAGATTGTGAAAAATAGAATACAGCGGAATCCTGCTTTACTTGAATTCCTGATAAAAATCAATCTGCCTAACTCTATTCCAACTATCTTGGGGTCGGCTTCCAGTCTAACAGGATACCAGTATTTTACATGGACCGACTGCTTATTTGGCCTCCCCAGCCCAGTTACTGGGTAATATGATACCCCTTGGTAAGAATGGTTGTCAGAGTTTCGGGCTTCTGACGACCCGTAACGACTGTCAAAGATCCACGAATGACAGCCGGGACCAACTGATTGATCTACCCGCGCGGCTGTTATTACTTAGCCACGAGCCCCCGTGAAAATCATTTATATTGGTCTACACCTGGTAAAAGACTTGTTTTTTAAAGTGCTTTCGGTTTAGTCCAAGACTCCTCGTGATTATGCATGTTGACACTTGTAATGTAGGTATACATGGGTACACTTCTGCCTAAACCTTCGGGAGTTACGAGCGTGATAATATGAAATATTGATACTCTTGCAGTTTAAAGAAATTACTATTGTCTACTTCCGTAGTAGAATTAAGAAGATATTACTGCACATGTGTACCAAAACTAAAAATCAATGTATTTAGACCAAACAAACATATATCTACCAAAAATATCGTAACTTCATCGGTACCTATACAATAAATAAAACATCGTAACTACCAATATTGTACAGTCAGATGTGCTGCAAAACGCTACTACTTGACTTTACAAGACAACAAATTGTAAGGTCTAGTTCAGACTCAGTCGAGACGACAAATAGTCGTCCTAACAAAACATTACTGCCTCGTAGCGTAGGTAGTCGAGCGCTCTGTTAGGGTTGCAGGAAAGTCCGAAAGGGATCCCGGGACCTTGGCAACAGGCAACTGAAGGAACACGGGTGGGTTTTAGTCAGTAAAAGTCTGACACGCCCTTCCGCTCCGCCCAGAGCGGGAGAAGTCATTTGATGATATAACATCCTCAAAAAAAATAAAAGAAAAGGTATTCAAGCGCTATTGCAGAGGTTTGATTCCCGAGTGTTATTGGGTTTTCAATATCGGCAAAAGAATTCCATGGACAGCCAAACGCACAGATGTCCAAATCCTTCCCCAGCTCGATGGTATGATGTATGTTGACTTGAAATAGCATGGCAGATGAGAGTATGTCATGCTCACTTAAATGTCTCGCTGATCGTGGCGCGTGTGTTGGATCATTTGGTTCCCTACAAAATGGTTGAGCTGGATGGTGCTGATACGCGTGTCATGTTCGTGAACGGGCGCCAGTTGAGACTGGTCACCTCTTATTTGCCAGAGCTTATTTTTAATCTTAAATTGCTTTTGTTTATTTTTTGTTTTACATTGTTCTCACATATAGAAGCAACAAGAATACTGTACCCAGGATTTTGTAATATCTATATCCATTTTTAAAAGAGTGTCCTTGGAGTTTCTTGCCCGTTCTTCTCCATAGAGATCTACGTTTTGGAATGGGCAACTAGCTTCAACTCTCTGACTAACTGACCGACTCTCTGACAGTTCAAAAGTGCCTTTAAATGGTTTAATTGAAATAAATGCTTTGAGTTTGAGTTCGATGTCAAGACCCGATTGTCTGCAGTTTGCCTACAGCGTATTATAACCTACTTCGGCCACATATTGCGAAGGGAGATAGCAGCCTTGAAAAGCTGGTCACTGATGACAATACCGAAGGAAAGGGAGCACGAGGCCGGTCGCCAACACGATGGTCTAACCAAGTAAAACAAGCTACGTCCTCAAGCAAATTTCAGCAGCTGGTGATGGCAACTTTGGACCGGAGTCGATGGAGGCAGATTGTCCGTTTAAAGGGGTCCAGTTACCATGATCCTCAGTAATGAGGGACCGACTGAAGAAGAAGATCGGAAAAAGAAATCAAATGAATTAATGAGTTATGGAACTCAAATAGAGTTGGGTAGACCATCTGGCAAGGCACCGTGATGTCATAGTGGTTATCAAGGCCTGGAAGATAAAGTGTCTGGCGGCGAGATCAGCGCATGGCATTTTTACCATCGCGTCAACCTGGATGAGGCTGTCACTCTGCCTGGGAGGCTCTGCAGGAGCGTGGAAATTGGCACAAGAAAAGAGGTGCCCAGCAGTGGGCGGTGAAGTCATGACGTTGCTCGTTTGTCACGGCACAGTGTGAACAGTGCCTTATTGAAGCTGCAGTAACAGTTCAGATGAAATCTACAGTCACGTGGAACACAACGTGTTAATGACGTGTTTTGAAGGGAAAATAAGGCTATGAAGTGAATTAAGTAGTGGAAAGGTTATAGTGAGCAATAGTTTTGTATAGTAGTTCTCTTTTTTGAATATAGGGCATTGACCGAGGGTTACGTGACTGGTAAAGGCCGATGGGGCAATGGCGCGTGATTACAAATGCTTCTTCATCCCAACACTTGCATATAGTTGTCTCAAAGAAGCTTCCGGGCAGAAAAGTTTTACTACGCATGCTTCTATATCCCAACACATGAGCTGTGTTGAGGCGAAGAAGGAAATTTATGCGTTGTGTTTGTACGTAAACGTGTTTACAAAAGCTTCTTCGTGCCAACACTTGCAGGGTATTTAAATGTGACTGTCTGAAAGCTTCGTTCTTACCTACTTCTTTTCTGCTTACATGTGTAACTGTACAGTGTAGTGAAACGACATATCACTGTCATCATATTAGCATTTTGTCATATCATTAAACATTTTTAGTAAGAAGACGTAATAAACAAGAATATTCGACATCTACCGTGATTTCGTGGTATCCCGAGGGATTTCATGAAATCGCTGGTTTCCTCATTTCCCTGCGACATATATAATATCCATCGCGCGGTAAACTCTAATAGCGCGGTGCAGAATTTATGTGACGTCAGGATTTTTGTGTGACGTCAGGTATTTGATGCTTAATTCTCATGTGGCGATGTAGACCCATCTGTAAACACACGGTAATGGCGATTTGAAAAAAGGGATAGTCGTGATGAAATAGAGGTATCATATTTATAGATTGCTTACAGAGACGGTCAGGGGTCATCAAGAAGGGTGATTAAGTTTTGACTAGGTAATGAAAGTGTTTGCCAAACTAAAGCTCCTAAATTCCTGACATTGTTTGGCTTCCGTTCTAATCTATTCCTGGAGCACTATATCTGCCAGTAGCGTTTAAACCTAGATATTTTACAAAATATCGTGTTTCAGCGTTCTAATTGGCTTAAACGTTACTATATCACAGTTGTGAAGCCTCCTGTTTAACTCCTGAATTCTCCATCTAATATGGTCGCTAACTTCCAAGTGCCAAAAGTTTTGGTTTTTTTGATAGAGAGCCAACTAATATTATATATGCGAAAGTGATAGGGGTAGACCTTGACCTTGAATAGGACATAGGATATATACTTTTCATCATGGATCGCAGACTGCGGATCGCTGATCGCGGGTAACAGTTATTTGTTAAAAACAATAGTTATTTGTTATGCAAGGCTGCAAAGTTGTTTTTTGGCGCAAGTCATGGTCAAATATAGAATCCTGAGAGTTGTGAGGGTTTCAAAGGTACGAGACGCAGAATAAATTTGCTGCCGAGCGAAACACACAACTTTTCACCTCACTACAGCGAGGAAAATGCTTGGTGTCTCCATGCAATGAACAAAAATATTGTACTCTTAATGTACTTTTCGCGCAATTTTTCCGGTAAAAAGCTCAATTCGGCTTTATGTACCGCTTGCACTAACTCTGCACTGCTGAACAAACCCAAATGATGGAAAGAGAATTGAATATACAGAAGAAAATTATATAAAGTTTTTTGAAGTGAAAACTTCTTTAGGCGCTTTGAGCGATTTTTTTCGTGCTGGCCAGTGCGATTATTCTAAAAATGAGGTTGGCGCATTGACATGAAATAAGTATTAATGCATTATCAGAGTACTCGGCGGTATAGAAAATTATTAATTATAAGGGTTCGAATTTAAAAAACTCTTTCCACGCTAGCGGATAATCACTTTTGCACGCAGATTTCGAATGACAAACAGAATCTTTCCGAGCTTGTGAGGTGAAAAAACTTTTGACACTTGGAAGTGACTTTTTCAGGCATAACGCTGTTTTTTGTTACGTGACGATTTCTGCCAGTTTACTCCTACCTACTGTAAGTCGCGTCAAAGAAACTTCGTTCCAAAAAATAGAAAGTCTCCCTAATCAGAATCGCAAAATGAAGTAAATATTAATGGTTTGTTTTCCAGAGCATCCTATTTATGCAGACGTATTCTGGTACGTTTGTTGCGCAGGCGCCACATTGCGCTCGCGGCGCACGTCGGGTCAACGTCCTATATCTCTGCCAAATAACAACTGAATAACGCATGATGAGTCTCTGGTGTTAACTGATTTTCATTCATATTGATCTTCATTCTTGTAGATTTTCTTTAGGTGTTGTGGGTACATGGTATCGATTGAAAACTGGAAAACTGAGTAGATATTTGATCATAAATCCCAAATATAATTTAAAAGTCGACATTCTAAGCTTAGTTCCCAACACCACACCGAGACCACCTTACATATTAAGGCCCCTCCGTGCTTCGGCAAGCACGTTAAACTGTTGGTCCCGGCTGTCATTCGTGGATATTTGACAGTCGTTACGGGTCGTCAGAAGCCCGAAAATCTGACAACCAGTCTTACCAAGGGGTACCGTATTACCCAGTTATTGGGTTGTGGAGGTCAGATAGGCAGTCACTCCATGTAAATACTAGTATTCAGGTGCATCCGGTTAGACTGGAAGCCGACCCCAACATAGTTGGGAAAAGGCTAGGCAGTTGATGATGTGCTCCTAAAAAAAGTATTGAGTCTACGAGTAGGTATAATTATGCTAATTAATAACAATATTATGCGGTACACCTCTGCTCTGCTCCCTTCGTGCTTCACAGTTCCGCATATCATATGCGTTAACAACTCGTTGTACTAGGTATTAAAACTGGGACATATTAATCTATACATAATAAATTAAAGTCGCTTTTCTCGTCTGTCTGTATGTCCGCGTTGTTCTTCTAAACCACGCAACAGATTTCGATGAGGTTTTCACCATCGTTTAGAAAATTTATTCCGGAAGGTTTATTTATTTATTATTTATGTACACACAGTAAAATACAAAGAGATATGACATAATTATGATATGAGTACAAAGGTACTGCTTATTTCTTAAGAAATTTCTTCCAGCAGACCTGAGATAGGAGAAATGAGAAAGAAATGTAGACAATAGTGTGTGAGAACAAGAAGAGAAAAACAAGATAATGCGAAGTCTTAAATAAAATATTAAATATACCTACACATATACGCAAGAAAATTAACATATACTTAAATAAATACATAAAGCTTAAATATATAAACATAAATACCCTATAGGTTATTTATGTTTATATAATTATATACTCATAGTTGAGAGGAAAGATAATGCTCTTTTACACGAAATTTAAATAAAGAAACAGTTTTCAAATCACGAATGCTAGGCTTATGTGTATAATACTTTACTATTAAAGTTACATATAACTAAGAAATCTCGATATTTTGTCAAGTCGTAAGAAACGTGCGGGTCGCTAGTTATAAATAAATTAAAAGTGAACAGCATTCGCGAAGCCTTTTTCTTTAATAAAATATGAACATACATAAGCCGTTGTTCAGTATTAGATTAGTATCTAACGAAACAAAACGTCTACTGCAAGTAACAAGAAAAAACAACATTCAATTAATAATATTCTACTGAAAACGGAAGCAGTTGTCAGTTGTCTCATAAAAAATCTGTATCCAAGAAAACAACCAATCATAATACATCAATGAACCCATAATGTTAACGCTTAAAAAAAATATGCAGGCTGAATATGAAATTTCCCGTGCATGTGTGAAATGAGTTTAAAAGTACAATATGTCAGGGACGGCGATAAACCCAACTGGCGGTTCAAGGTAGCTTAATGTTAATGTAAAAACCTTTTTTTCATTCAAAAGAAATGGAAATGGGGGATTTTTATAATGTAAACCAGTATTTTGGTATGATTTACAGTATAACTAAATGTAGTCAGAAAATCCATGGTGTAATAATTTTTGTACTTATAATAAAATATAATATAATCATGATTTTGCTGTTGCCAGGTTTCGATACTTTTTCTATAGTTGGGGACATGGTGAATTGTTTCTTTGAAATTATAAAAGCTTTTCTACCTGAAATATGCGTCAAACGCATGAAAAATTATTCAAACCTATGACGACTTGACATAATCAAAAGTGACGAAATGTTACCAATAACCGTAACGCTCGGTAAGACATAGAAATCGAGCGCTAGTTAATAAACATTCTGATTTATCCGTCATCATTGAAGCAAGTAATCAAAACTGATTGGTGAGTTCATCGAACTGTCACGTTGCGCATGCGCCATGTTTGATACAAAACGATCTGAATGTATTTGAATGTATGAAACGCATTTACAATTAAAACTATGTAGGTACTGTAAATGGTACTGTATTACCGTTTTTTTAAATGGAACTCTAAGGATAATAATTTAGATATTACTAGATTTTACCCGCGGCTTCGCCGGCGTGGATTTCGGGAAATATCTCACGGGAACTTACCGGAAATAAAAGTACTCTATGTGTTAATCCACATTATAAACTATCTTCCTGCCAAAGTTCGTACAAACGGACATGACGAAATTATAAGGGTTCTTTTTTGAAACTTGGCTACGGAACCCTAAGTACAAAACATATATGTTCGTGAAATTAAATCCATCTGGAGTTACAGTACCAATCCACTGTAACTCAAGATTATAATATGAATAAACTAATTTTTCATTATTTTATCAATGCATCGTTATAAACATATCGTGTCAACAAGATAAATCCCATTTCCTGAAAACATTGACGACGAGGAATATACTGGTCACATTTTTTGATTGAGGAAAACTTTTTTCACTTTTTTCACGTGTTACATGAAGCAATCTACGGTTCGCCGACTTCCAAAATAAACGAGGTTTGATTTCTTCACCTTGTTTCTCATTGTTTGCCACGTGGTTCTGAAAACATGTCCGAACTCGTGACATTATGTTTTATAGAAGAGCACCTTAATTGCATAACACACGATCATTTACAAACTGTCTCATTTTGACAGTTCAACAACATTCATTGCGTTATTTACTTTGTTGAGCAGATAAATTTTTCGAAAATAAATGAAGCAATGGATGGAATCTCCTTCAAAATGATTCAGATTGTGATTGCTCGTGGGTTTTGCATATTCGCAATTGAATAAAGGTTTCAAGAGGAAGGTTCAACTTTCAACTTTTCAATGCCTGTTCTGAATAAATAACTGAGGGCTAATTTTCGTACTAAGGGCCGATTCAACCAAACTCAGATATCTTTTATTCGGGAAATAAAATTGACGTCTGACAGATTTGTATAGAAAAACTCTCAAAAATTTAATTATTTACTCGCTGGATTAGACTTATACTAGGGATAAAAGTTTGGTCGAATTCGCCCTTAATAAAACGTTCACATTCAAGTCGCAATATGTCAAACTTGTCAAAAATGTTGGTAAATTGATGGTTTTTTTTGACAGATTGCGAATGAAATGCGAATGTGAACGTTCATAAAAATAAGGGAATTACCCCGCTGCTGGTAACTAAATCAGGTTACTAAACACGTGTAAAAGACGTAGCAAAACAGTCACATGTCTTTCAAAGTCTGTAATTGTTCTCAAATGTCATGATATCATGAAAAAATTGTTCAATGGAACAAATCTAACTGAGAGAGATGTATTAACGATTCTAATGATTCAATCTAGCCGTTTCCCAACTTTGATGGGGTTGGCTCCCAGTCTAACCGGATGCAGCTGAATACCAGTATTTTACATGGAGCGACTGCCTATCTGACCATCACAATTCAGTAACTGAAAGAAAGAAAGAAAGAAAAATAGGTTTATTTGTCACAGAAACACGTGCTTAAAAAGAGATAACAGTAATCAACAATATTAAACAAAAAAAAACAAAAACTGGACGATACCCCTTGGTAAGACTGGTTGTCAGACTATCGGGCTTCTGACGACCCGTAACGACTGTCAAACATCCACGAATGACAACCAAGACCGACGGCACCGTGCTTTCCGAGACACGGAGGAGTAAAGACGGTCACCCACCCATGGACCATCAAACAACCAACTCCGGCAAGCATAGCTTAACCAGTGAATCGACCCGTGCGGCTGTTATACTTAGCCACGATGTAAGATTAAAAATGCTGGAAATACAATACATATACAACGTTATTTTTTCTTTATGCTAAACTCGAAAAGGGGTCATTGTACTCATCATTTTGAACAATTTTTTCTATGGGACCAACATTGAAATCGCGAAAAAAAATCAGCTGTTCCCTACATTTGTGTTCACTTAAATCAACAAAATGTATGGAATGGCGATTTCAATGTTGGTCCCATAGAAAAAGTTGTTCAAAATGATGACTACAATGACCCCTTTTCGGGTTTAGCATAAAGAAAAAATAATGTTGTATATTAAAACAACACAAACACAACAACAACAACAACAATATATGTTTGTTATGATCGCGAATTATATTTTGATCAAGATAGAACCTGACACTGACCTGCAAAATGCCCGCAAATTGAAAAAAATATTAAGAAAATTTGAATCTCGTCTTCCTCTACAGCGATCCACCTTAATGCACGAGATTCTTAAAATCATGAGAGAACCTTAAAAGTGAATTGATAATGCCCCGTCAACGCATTGTTGCATTGTGAGAGTTTTCATGTTAATCGCTGACCCGATTTAATGCGGCGAGCTGTCATCAAAACAAGGAGTCTTTGACCTGTTCACTATTCAAAAAGAAATCTTGATTCAAAAAGAAATCTGAAAAACGTGTGGTCGTTTATTTTTCTTTTGTTTCTAATTCCAATTTTAAAATATCGCTCCATAAATGGAAAATGTGTCATCATTTAAGGTCGTGTGGCAGGTCTTGTCGGATTTCTATACCTTTACGAGGCATAATTTTCGCCAATTATCTCCAAAAAGTTGACTTTTTCATTGTTTTTTCTCTATTCTGAAAGTTCCATCATAAACTGTGTATTACAATAGAGTTCTGAACGCTTGATTACATTAACACGATTACTTTTCATTTCTTTAGAATGAAAATTAAGGCTTTTAATATTCCTTTGTTACTTGAACCGGAAGTTGGTATTACCGCCGTCCCTGACATATTGTCCGTATTTCACGAATGAGGGGAAGTTATTGAATATGGCTTCATTTGTGTTATTTGTAGTCAGGATCCGTAAGGAAAAGCGGGAAAATGTATTTGCATCCAAAGGGAGTGCTTTTTATGTATTCAAAGTTCGTTAATGTAGTGACTTAAAATACTATGTGAATAAATATCTATTATTTGCAAAGTGCTTGTTAATTGTTATCTCACTAAGGTAAGTAAGTGCGAAATAATTTAATTTGTATGATCCTTCAAAAACAGTTGTAAACAAAGCAACGTGGTAAATGACGTCACATCCTGACGGCGTCAGAAAGGGACGTTTAAACTGTATAGGAGTTTAAAAAATGTTTTTGAGTAACAAGTACTTAGTAGTTGAATTTAACTTTTAATACTTTTCTTGATTATAGATTTAGTGGGAAAAAAATAACATGCATATTCTATTTGTTGCTTGCCGTGGGCCGACGACCTCCTGAAAATTTCACGCCTTTTTTGTATATCACCTTCATTTGCATTACTTTTTGTTTGTATATGGACAATAATATCGTAAGTCGATTCATAACTGCCTGGATTTTTATATGATTTAAAACGAAAACAAACTCCAAGGACACTAAGCCATATTCAAGTCCAATTTAAACTCGCAAGCTAATTAAAAACTCTTTTACTTTCGTTATTCTGCATTTTTCTGGAATGCGGATATGAATTTATTTTTCACAATTCAGCCAAAACCAGTCTGTTGCGGATGTAGAGGACTGTTGCGGACAAAGGAGGAATTTCCAATTGTTTATGGTGCTAAATAATGGTGGGTGAAAACCTAGAAGGTGTAATTTTTATGGAGCCATGAGGAAAACATTAAATAGATTTTGACGATTGCGGTATCGTTCATGTTGTTTTATGTTCTTGTCTCTGGATGACTGGTCATTTGCCTTTGCTTTGTGTACATATTTTCGTGTGAGTATATTTAAATGCTCTGTATCTAAATCGATTCTAGTGGACCTATCGAGAATGGTTTTCGGTGTTTAAAATCATTGGTATTCTCATCATGCAGTGCCAATTAATTGGTGTTTATTTTGGGAATTTTGTTTCGTCTTAAACTGATTTCGTTTGTCTGGTTAGCTTACCGTAAAGAGTTTCCTATACAACCAGCGGTGAGCAGTACCTATGATATTTATGATATCTTTTATTATCTCGAATAGGTTCAGTAAAGTTTTTTTGTTTTTGCCGTTGATGTACAAGGAGCTAACAAAAATATGCTTTCCCCGAACTGGTACCAGGCTCGCAGAAACGTCACGGAGTTTACATCTAAAAATAGCCCACTAAAAACTGGTTTTACAATCCGGAACCATTCCTAGTAGGCAGCGGGGGGGCTCCATATTTCATACGAGTAACGACAGACTTGCGATAATTACTCATAATTATCAGAAGTGGAACAAAAAGCTCTCCATGCCTATAATACCATGGTTGGTTATGTCTTAGATTTTTAATTAGGGTGTTTCTAGATTGTGTTTTTGTGCATTTTACTAATGCGGTGCTAATGTGACGACGTAGGGGGTACTTTTTTAACAGATTAAAAAAATCGGAAATTTTTTATCTGAAATTTTTGCTGGGATCTGTCTTTTTTGACATTTAAAGTATTTTTGTTTGTTACTTTGATGGTTTATTTGTATTTATCCCAATAAAAGCATTTTATTCCGTCTGTTTTTTTCTTTCTAAGTATTTCATTCAATGCTGTAATTTAGCAAGTACTAAAGTCCATAAGATCACGCATGCTGCCGGTGGTGGTCAACGACTCGGCTTCAGTTACAGTTAGCGCTACAAATACATACGTTTTCAGGTTTACAGCGACGAAGGTCTGCTTGAATTACTTTGCATTATTATATTTTGTTTGTTTTTCAGGAGAAATCAGGATTATGAATCAGGTATTAGGCTTTTCAATAATGGTCAATGAGAAAATTGCATTAAAGACCGACTACTTGGTAGTGGAATTTGTAACATTGTTTTTTTGCAAGTTCTCCCTCTCATCTTATAATAATTATACGAGAGGGAAGGAGACAGGCTGCTTTCAATATAGGTGGCTATTATTCAAATATTGAAGCAAATAAATTGTATACGCTACAACTGATGAAACCTTATGAAGTTATACAGAAGAAAAAAGAAAAATAAATTACCTACATTTATTTGCTGTAAACATGAGAAATGAAAGAACACACACATGAAAATAACAAATTGGGGTATATGCGTCACATCCACGCAAAACGGCCATCGCTCAGCATAATGCTGCGACTTTAAGCGAGATAGAGCTCTAGTTTTAGCGACAGACGGCAATAGATATATTTAAATACATATATTGACATCCTCCAGAGTTCTCGCTGTCAGTCTAGGTAACAGCCCCTGATCCTGACTGGCTTATTTATTTCTTTTCAGCACAGTATAATGAAATGAGCTATAATCTTATAGCTCACGCCGAGAGTGTCTAGGATACAAGCATTTAACTGCGTAAAATTACACTTCTATCACTAGCTATGTAGTACAAAGTTTATTAAAGAAAAAAAAAAAGTATTTGTACATTTTTGTATTTGAGCTATGGGAAAAAATAACGTAAATACAGTGTATCCCACTGAACCAGTGAAAGCTCGAGGCCAACTGGAAAATCTTAAAAAAAATACACTCCACTAAAAGTATTATCCCACTACAATATTGAATAATTCATGACCTGACCACCTAAGCTCTAGAATCTCCTAGTCGGTGACGCTACTGAATATATTTTACAGGTTGTTGGCAGCATGGATATTTTATGTAGGCGCTGAATGGTTCCATTTATTTGGTATTTTTTTAGTGTTAAGGATGGCAGATGATGATGAACATAATATTGTTATGTTTGATTAAGAGCGTTGATTCTAAAAGTTCGTAAATAACTGTCAAATATTTACCTGAATTGATAATTTTGGCAATATTACTGTATGGAACTATGAAATATCGCTAACTGACTAAAATATTAATAATTAATTGCAATTATAACACTGAATTTAAGTTGTAATGGGTTTTAGGTGTAAAAAAGGCATTTGGAAAGTTTCCAAATCCTTTTTTTATATCTAAAACGAAATATTCGGTGTTACGATATTATTTATTGCATTTCATAATCAATATTTTAGACAATATTACCAAATTAATCAAAACGGCGAAATATTTGACAGCTTTTTGCGACGTTGCCCACTTTCAGAATACTTACACGCTCTTAAATAAGAAACTTCTAACAGATCTAAGCCTCCCTGAAAAACTGTAATGACACATGTATTAAAATCTAGCCTGTAGGTATAGGTAGACATCAACGTTCGCGGGTGTGATGGATGGGATGAGATGGGAGTGGGTCCTGGGATGGGAGTGGATCCTTTTCAGGCTTCTAATACATTTGTAGAGCAGTGGTGGTCCAGTGGTAATGGCTGCGACTTGCGAATTGTATGTCGTAGGCTCAGACCAAATAAAATATCAAGGTAGAGCGCTGCGAAAAATACAGTAAAGCATGTTAAAACTACGCCTCCGCTCTGAGGATACACGCTCACACGCACACATTTACAATCGGACTACAATCAAACTACACCTCACTAAGTGCACACATGTTAACGAAATCGGCCTTACGTCACTGTTGACAGCGGTCTGTCTTGGCTTTTTATTAACGGACTTCTTCAAAAAGGAGGAGGTTCTCAATTCGTCTGTATGTTTTTTTTTTTTTTTTGTATGTTTGTTACGCGATTACTCCGCCAATTATGAATCGATTTTGATGATTCTTTTTTTGTTTGGTAGGTCATGCTTCCGAGGTGGTCCCATATAAATTTTATTAACTTTGCTAGCGTAGTTTTTGATTTAGCTTCAATATTACGTATTTTTCCCACTTAGTTTATCTAGATGATATCCTGTTTGACTCCTTCACTGTTATTTACATAGCAGGTAGTGGTATTCGGATTTGTGTGGGGTAGGTACCACAACTAAAAAGTGAAAAAAAAAACATTTTACAAAAAAAAAACAACCGACTCCAAAAAAAACACAAAAAAGTCGGTTGTTTTTTTTTTTTGTAAAAAGTTTTTATTTGGTCTGAGGTCGTAGGTGGTGCTTGAGTTTGTGTTAATTATTTCATCGCCACTGCTCTCAAAACTGTGAAGGAAAACATCGTGAGGAAACCGGCATGTCCTAGAATCAAAAATTCGAAGACATTGACAGCTACCAACCCGCACTGGGCCCTCGTGGTGGATTACGGGCCACTCCCGAGAGGGAGGTGTTCCAGCAATAGGAACATAGGCTGATTATGCTAATAGGGCCTACTTTCATTCCATGGAGTATATGAACATATACTACTAACTGCTGGGCAAAGATCTCTCCCATGGGTTCCATCAGTTGCATTTTCTGGCCAACCCGACAACGTTAGGCCTGCTTCAATGACGATGCCCCTAATGACTGTGCGTTTGCACTGGCGAAACATTCACAACAAAACATGTTGAAATCTCTATCTTCTGTCAATGTTCCTGTGCGTTTGCACTGACAGGAACTAGAGATGTCAACATGTTTTGTTGTGAATGTTTCGCCAGTGCAAACGTTAGGCAGCCACTGTTTTAAACCTTTTAATAAAGACAAAATGTTTATTCTGCAGCCCTAAAAATAATTTGGACAAGATGTGTAGGTTATACTGCTATTTTAAATGTTTCCAGTGTGTGTCTGGACGACAGAGATTTGGGTAAAAAAAATACGCATTATCAACAACTGTTCGTTCGAATAACGATCTCATTGTAATAATTGAATTATTTATGTTTCTGTACATATACACGCTGATTTCCTCTTACAGGGTGATCTGAATATTGGCAGCATTTGGAGAACACCAAAAAAAAACTGCTCAGAAAATATCTATTGGCTGAATATTGTGTGCTCCAATTTCCAACATCACAGGTGTAAACGCGAGAAACACGTCGCGTAGTCGAGGTTACCTCGCTTCGCACCCGCGGAGATCACGCTCACAAATCGTCTCGCTGGAAATACGCTGGCAAACCATCAGTATGAAAACGCTCTCACCGCTGCGTTCTGTAGGTACCTCTCAACGAGTTTTCTAAGTAGGTATGAATTAAAACAATATTCGAAGGGCCTTTTAATGGAATAATAGAACGTTACGCAAGGAACTCTTTATATTCAACCTCCTTGCTAACACATGAGAATAATCTGCACTCATCTATAAACTTTATGAGTAACTTTAGTACAAAATGCACATGAATCTGTAAGATTTGTTTAGATTTTAAAGTTAAAGGAGATGGGTGACGGTACTATACAAGCTTGGCCCAGAAATGAACACAAATAAAACAAAATGTAAAAGTAGCTATAATAGTTTTTCATAGTTCTGTTTATTTTTTTCATAGCTCTGTTTATTTTTGTTCGTCGTAAAACTTTGTGAATGGACATAAGAACCGTTCCAAATCTAATGATTTTTTTTAAGTCAAGTCTTTTTGATATAAATTTAAACCTGTCGATCGCGGTGTAAGGCACTATCTTCCAACAGATTGAATTTCACTCATATCTAACGGCTGTATCCGAAATGATTCATTTGCTATGCCTCATAGAGCGTTGGATTTCCGTTGCAAACCAGGCAAAATAAAAGTGGTACTGACAAAATAAAGGTGGAACTATAATGCGATGATCCATAGTCCAAGAAAGGCGAAGTCACTCAGAAATACAAAAAAAAAGATAACACAGCCAAAGATATTTTTTTAACAAATAAGAAGAAATCACAACAAAACATTAATGATTCTGTCACACGCAGCTTATGGCCCGACTGTCAAGAAGGGTTATGTTTTAGAACTCGATCGCAGCGCCTCGTACCGGGTCCAATTGTGAATCTAAACAATCCAGGAACCCAATCAAGCACACACAAAAAATGTCATCAAAATCGGTCCAGTCGTTTAGGAGTTCAGTGAAATACATTAAAAAGATAAGAATTTTCTTTTAAACAATTAATCGTTGTAGACGGTCACAGTGAATTTGTACACACGAAAATATTGAAAATCACTCATTTATACCATTTCAAAAAAACTTCAGCAACATTTCAAAATTCGAAGAAATTTATAAAGAAACCTACTTTCTCAGACGGTCACGTGCAAAAGCTATATATCACAAAATACATAGGGTGGCATGCATTATGTAGTTATCACTCATCATGCACTGCTTATATATACTCAAAGAAGTCAAAAACAAATTTGAATTTGATCATTTGTTGCGAAATGAACCTTCATGGAGTCATATTTATTCAATTCCCTGCTGGAGTCAATGTACCAGGAGATAATGGGGCCAGGGAGCTGGTTGAGGTGGATCTTACGTGGTTCTGATCACGTAGCTCCCTGTGAGTCATCAAGATGGGATCGAAGAACCAAAATTTTGTTCTAATGACGTGTCATTTTGTGTACAGCCAGCAACAAAAGTATATTCCTCCTCATCATCATCATTTCAGCCGAAAAACGTGCACTATTGGACAAAAGTCCATTAGCACTGTCAATTTTAATTATGAACCAATTGACACAAACCTTCGGTAAACCTCCATTATCCTACCATAAACTGCTTTTTATTTATCTGCTAAGAGTAGTAATACTTTTTTTTACTTTTGTCAGGTTTTTATTAAAACATTTTGCTCTCAATAATTAGGATTCATCATCATCATCATTTCAGCCGAAAGACGTCCTCAGCTGGACATAGGCCCCCCTCAAGCACCGCCACTTCGACCGGTTCTGTGCTTCTCGCATCCAGCGGATTCCTGCGGCCTTCACCACGTAGCGTTGGAAGGCCCTACCTACGTGTCCACCTTCCAACGCTACGTCGCGTCGTCCGGTAGGCGATCGCTACTCCAGACTGTTTCGGCCCCATTTGTTCTGCGAGCAACGCATGTGTTCTATTCTGTTCTGAAATTAGGATTAAAAAAAAACGGAATTGTTAATCGAATTGTGTTGTTGAATGTACATGCGAACAGACGTGTTCCTTTGGCCATAATCAACAATTAACGGAGAATAGAGTTACGTCCAGTATCTGAAAGTTCTTTTTAGTTCATCTTCTGTGGAATCCTATGTATACTTATAGGATTGCTTGTTTTCAACCCAACCACAAACAGTTCACATGATAATTGCACTGATTTATAACCGTAGGTCGGTGAAGGAAAACATCTAGAGGAAACCGGCATGTCCAAGAATAAAAAATTTGAAGCTATGTGACCTCAACCAACCCGCACAGGGCGCGCGTGGTGGAGCCGAGCCCACCATATTTGTGACAAGGCTAGGCAGATGATGAGATGTAGATAAATTAAGATATGACTTAACTTAATTTAATTTATCTTAACTTAATTTAATTTATTGACTTAACTTAATTTATCTGTGAAGATGAATCACAGATAAATTAAGTTAAGACTGCTGAAACGTAAGGATCACAGACACAAGCCTTTATATTTCATTTTTCAAGCAAAATAATGAATGCTCAACATTTCACAATAACAAATCAGTCGTCAACAACTCCACGCTTTCATGTGTTATTCATTTATTTTTTTAAATAAGATCATAACATTATGCTGCGTTTGTGTTAGTGGCAATTGAATTTTAAAATAGAGGGGGAAGTATATTGGGTATCAATTAATTATGTAACATGAGTTTTTTGTGTACTCGTATGTTAGATAACACAGATTTTTGTGTATGTTAGATAGAAACGATTTTAGGGTTACATACAGTATTTTCGTAGTGAAAGTTTTGTTTTGTTCTGTTCTGAGGTTTTTCATTGTGATGATTCTGTAACATCACGCCTGTATTCCCCGAAGGGTTGGGCAGAGATCGAATAAAACACTTCTTGATACTTTAACTAATTATAATAACTCAAGAAATCAAAGATACATTTTATAATAATCTTGCCCGCAAGCAGCGGAGAGCCAACTCGATCAATCTTCCTATTCTAAAATACAAACTGCTAGAACATTCGAAACAAGCCATTCTTAACCGCCAGCACAATTGTAGGTTGCTTATTGTATAAAACCTTACAGTACCTAGTACCCATATTTCGCCAGTTATGTTTAGGTCGTATGTTATATGTCTACCTACTGAAATGCCATAAAGTTACTTAATGTTAAATCGTTTTGTCCCAAAATAATGAGCGTTAAGTATAATGTTGTCTGCTAATTGTACTGATAAAATAATTAGGTACCTATTCATAAACTTTTTATTTGAAATGTACCAGAATTTAAAAGTTAATACTACACAATGACACTAAAAAGCTGCGCAGTATAGAAAAGAATTTTGAATTTCGCTCAACTTAAAAAAAAATTAGTATATTAAAAAATAGTATCAATAATATTTTTTAATATACTAATTTTTTTTTTTTTAAGTTGAGTTGTTGATATTATTAACTGAGCGAGATGATATATTATGTAGCAAATTTATTTTATTTTGTATTTTATTTAATTTTGTTCAATCAATCTAATCAATCTATTTATCTAAAATCTATTTTTGTTTATCAAATTATTGTTAAAATGCATGTTTTATATTATTAAGAATGAACTAATTAGTTTTTTTAATTAGGAACAAAGGAACATTTTATGATACTATGCAATGAATAATGTAAGTTATTTTTGGGAAATAAAAGGCTTAAATAAATAAATAAATCAATAATATTTTTTAATAAATATCGTACATACTAAGTAACCAGCCTAACTTGTGTAGGTACTGTTAAGCTGGTTATACACGTAGGTACGATATTAATCATGAAAGGTTTTATGCATGCGTGCTTCGAAGGGGAGTTGAATGGAAATTATGTGGTTTTAAAAATTATAATTCTTGGACAATATGGCGTCTTTTTCCGGTCAAGTTCATTGCTGAAATTTTTTAAAACGGTCAGAAACGTGCTTGAATTTTATTATCATTTTGATTATGAATTTATTTGTAACTTTTCATGAATGATTTTCATGTTGCTTTCTTATCGTAACGCTTTATCAATGATTATTATTTTTAAATAACTTTTAGTGGCTGTATTAAGCCGTCTAGTTTTTATAACAGAGCTAGATTAGAAATGAAAATAACACAATACCTACTTCATTTGCATGGGAGTTACACGCAAGATGAATTTATTATCTTTGCTTAAAACGAACAAAAAAAAGGAATAAATAAACCAGAGGACTAAATGATAATTTATGAATTTATAAGTGACAGCTTCACACTCTTTCAAAAGTATAATTCCAGTCCAGTTTCATATATCACAATAATAATAAATATTAAAAATATCATTTTTCAAACATCGACGAGGTTTTGACAACGTTTTGCGAAAAAAACTTCTGAAGTATCATTAATATTATTTAAAACGATTTGTAGGCATGTAATGCACATTTGGCCTTTTGTGGCCTGTTGTGGCCTGTTGTAGCCTGTTCTAGGGCATTGTTGGCCTTTGTCACTGTAATCCTTTTGTGATAAGTTAATAAAGTGTGGATTTTCAAGCGGCCTGCGTTTTGCGATTGTCGCAAGACAAGGTGCAAAAAAATATGTTCGGACATGAATGACCGATGTTTGTGTACAGGGTGTTTGAATTGGAGCTACAGTATTTCCAAAATGATTTTTCTGTTAATATGGCAATGAAATTGATTATAAAAAAAAGAATTATGAAAAATATTAGAAAACAAGTTAAGTCAAAGGTTACTTACATTTGTTTGATTTCAATTTTCAAGTTTTCTTTGAGTTCATAGGGTCCTAATTCTTTAAACCCCCGCTGAAAACAAATATTAATGAATGTGAGTAGTGTTTATTGGTCAAAAATACTTCACATCTTCCAAAAGATATCGCGCTGTATGTAATGTGTGTCGTGGCAGCGGGCGGTGTAAGGCTGGTCACTAAAGCTGCGGACACAATACAAGGACAGTTTGTAATTCGCACGTCTGCACTAGCCCGCACGAGGCGACCATGCATGGTAGGCAGAAAGTACTGAGGAAGAGAAACATTGGGCAGATTTTGAGGTATAAACTGCAGACTGTGAGCTACAGTGGCCAGTTTGCTTGGAAATGGACTTTATTAGAGAAAAGGTGATGAAGAACATTTTCTGCAGAACCGCTAATAACATCCTTTTACGATTTACGACCACTAATCCACCTTCCATGCATGGTTGTAAGTTATGCCTAAATGCCCTATTAAATACTGATGATAGAAAGCTCCCATTTTTGTTTTATTTGGCAGTGAACCTAGCAAGCCGGCACTTTCGAGATGCCATACACACGGAACCCACCTCATCGATCCTTCAACCCTCAATCACCGCATTGTGGTCAAGTCGACCATATTGTCCACTTTAGAAAAAAATAAGGATTATAATCTTGTAATACATTCTCGACAATAGATTGGGACACTGCGTGAACATGTTTTTTTTCTATGAAAATTAGGAATAAGTGGGCTTGAGTCTCTTGTAAAGGGTTAAGGAGGTATGTGGGTAAAATATCGATAGTTTTTATTAGATTAGGGTCAATTATTTTCATAATTTAAAAGTTTTCAGCGTTAAAATAATATTAAAATAAATGGGTGCACTTGTATAGTGCTTAGAGGAATAATCGTTGGTTAATGCCTTATTTCATTCAAAACTTTGACCGGGCCTCTGCGAGTCGGCTTCGGCCCCTCGTACGACTTCCACAGTTCCGGGACCGAGAAACGTCAAAGATGTAAAAAATTGTAATATTCTGTACAAGTATATAAAAAACATTGCCACGCTGTGTACTACTAATACTAATAAAATTCATTGGCCCAAAAAATATTAAATATTTTAAAGTTGTTTTGCAAATATTCTGAATATTTTTTCATAGGTATTTTAATTTTCGTGACACGCATTCATGTCTGACCTGGTTTATGGTTTAACTTATGTGTAATGTTTCAGAAGAAGTGTAATCAAAATGGTTGGGCAATTCCAAACCAAATAATTATTCAGAATACATAGATTCTGGCATTTCCAATTACTCTATTGTAACAAAATGACATAAACTGGATAATACTTTGGGCAGCTTAGGAAGGTAACTTGACAAAAAAAAAAAAAACTCAAATACCTACTTAGATTTTAAACCTTATCAGTTATCAACCTTACTAACAATTTTTTTTTCTAATTTTTTTTTTTTTAAATACGACACGGCCACAATTCATCGACAAATAATCCCTTTAACATAGATCCCATCCCTCTCCCACAAAAACTGCGGATATGTCTCAAAGTATCCGAAAGCAAGGTGCTCGCTGACCACCGGTACATCACTGAAAAAGCGCAGCGGACAAAAATGAACACAATTGCATCCGATGATGGATCACCCATGTGTTGTCCGACGAATGTCTATGGTAAGAGTTGGATTAGTAGGGAAGGGATGTTTATTTGTTTTATTATGAAATTGTATAGTGATAATATTTAAAACTAAATGAATACCTATTTAAAATAAAATAAAACTACACGTTATGCAGCCCTATAAGTTATTGTTTTTGCATGTTAACTTAAGCATAAAACCGGTATACTAAATTATTATTTGTAGTATATTATAAAATAAACATTTTTGGTTTTTAGTTGAAAGGATTTCGTTGTTAAATAGCAATAGTGTAAGAAAACAATTTCTGTTTTTGAGATAATATTTATGAATGATGAATATCAAAACTAATAAGATGGAAATGATGTAGGTATAATCATGTTAGCTGAAAGACTCGCGTCACCCAGGTGTCGCCACATCGACCTTCCCTGTGCTGATGTATATTAATTAGGTGTATATTAATGTGCGAAACCAAAAAAAGGTATGTTACTGTAAAAAAAATTAGGTACATGTTCTACAAACTTATGATTAATTACAAGGTAATTAACGTAAAACCGCATGAATACTTACGTAAATGAAAATCTATTGCTGTCTGGCTGACTAAAACCTGTGAGTGTAGGTACCTACTGGCGATAAATTAAAAACTGTAACAAAATATGAATGACAGTATTAAAATACGTTCTAAATTGTAGAAAATCTCGTAAAATAATATTTTATTTTCCTTATTTACGACGCGATGACGACGGCTCGAAATATCAAAATCAAAATCAATTGTCATTTATTCAATCTAGGCTGAAAATCAAAACTTTTTGAAGAAAATTATATAAGATACCTACTCTTAAGGAGCACCGCTGTCTGTTCAGTTATAAGAATTTGATTTTATACAATACTAGCTGTGCTCCGCGGTTTTACCCGCGTTAGTCTATAGGTCCGTGGGAATATCGGGATAAAAAGTTAGGATACTTTTTACAAAAAAAAAGGCACATGAGTAGACCATGGTCATGTTCTACTCATGTGCATTTCATCTAAATCCGTTCAGCGGTTTTAACGCGAAAGCGTAACAAACAAACAAACTCACTTTCGCATTTATAATATTAGAGTAATTAACAAGACATTATTAATTACAGAATCAAAACACAAAACATTAAAATAAACTATTTGGTATAATGTCAGCTAGCACACGCCAATAAACCGACAAAAACATTGTAAACTACCGAATTTTGCAAAAGCCCTTTCCGTATAAATCTAACCCAATCTCAGATTGACCAGAAGTGTCTGCGCGCGTGCTTACCGCGATTAACACTCCTAAACTTTTAATTTCAACTTTATTCCGTTGTAATAAGGTTCATTTTCGTATGTTGATTGGTGAAATATTTCGCTTAGTGCTTGTATTGCCATTTATGATGTCTTCCGCACGTGTCCATCGATGCATGTTTATCGAATGTTTGAACCGATGTCTGAATCGATATAACACATCATTTATTATCATTCGAATGAATCCTTCCATCTTATTATTCGGTTCTCAGTTAAACGACACCATTTTTTTGTGAGTCGAGATGTTATTTAAATTACGCGTTTAACAAGTATTTTTGGAGTTGTGGGGTTTTTGTGACTCCAAGTTGTTATGGCTTGAAATGATTGAAGTTGTGAATTTTTGAAAACATTATCAGCTGAATTGGAGCAGTGGTGGCCCAGTGTTAACGGCCCCGATTTACGAGTTGTAAGGTCGTGGGTTTGAACCCAGACAGGCGCTTTACTTTGAGTAAATAATTTCATCGCCACTGCTCTCAAAACGGTGCAGGAAAACATCGTGAGGAAACCGGCATGTCCTAGAACCAAAAATTCGAAGACATGTGACATCTACCAACCCGCACTGGGCCCATAGAACATTATAGGCTGATTAAGATCAGCTGAATACAGTTTTCTAAGTCCGGTTGCCTTTGTCGTAATCAACTTTACTATAGTATTTTCTCATCTGTAAATCATGTAATCTGTGCAATCATTAACATAATATGCCTAGAGCTTCTAAGCCAAGGAGAAGCAAACGCTATGGATGGCTCAGTAGAATGAAATCACACCCATTCATCCAAAAACATCACTAAAATTACACCACCCTTTCGTTTTCGCCGAAATTTTAACCGAATTTGCGTGTATTGTTATCGTCATAATGTTAATTAGCCAAAAAATATTCAGTAGTTTTCGCTAGTTCACTTCAAATGCCGCACACTGGGCAAAAAACACGTTGATCCTAGACAAAATTTACAATAAAAATGCCACCCAAATATCATTATTTACGGCGCATTAAACTGAAAGATGAAAAAAGTTATTAAGTAGTGCAAAATTGGGTGAGCATGTTAGAATTAGCTTTCGTCCTTGGGTGGTAAGCCAAGAGGTGGGATAAGGATTGAAGTGGCCAGTTCGAGTATTTATTTAAAGGATTACGCACATTACGTCCACTGAAGGACATTGCTAGTCTTTTGTTAAACTTGTTTTGTTACGAGAAAGCTTCCTCTTCTCGTTTTATTTACTTACGATATGGAGGCTCAAATATTTGGAACCGAATTTTGAATGACAATGACCATACGTTGGTACTTGAGGAAAAAATTATGAGACACTTTCTTTCTTGTTGTGCGCAAATAACCCACGTAGGAATGAAAAAAATTCATTTTTGTAACATTTCAATTTAAAGGATTAGTTATTTTATTAAAAAATATCTAGAATACGCCTACGCCGATCGCAAATGGATTATCCACGTCTTTATCTTATTATAAAAGGGAAACTCCATAGGGATCCTTAATCCTTTAAAAATGGTCACTAATATTGTTAATAGAAACCCTTCAACCTTCCTTAAACGAAGATTTATGTTAAAGATTGCCACAATTGTGTAGAATCGAAAAAAAATGAAAGGAAGCGGCGCTAACTTCTAGAAACGATAATCCCTAAGGAATCGCAACCCGTCTGTGGTCTTGGACATTTTGGATATTTTTTTCTTTGTCCAGATAAGTGGTGAATGGGGAGCATTGTGCACGCGTAACGTACAGGAAGCTATTCTGTTCAATTGTTCATGCTTCGATGGTCAATCCGTATACATATTAATATAAGAAAGTAGCTGAATTATGTTAACAAGGGCATTTATTTATGTATTTTGTTTATGTAGGCATTTAGGGACGATGTTATTTATGTGGAGTGTTTGAGTAGGACGATTTAATACTCAATAGATTATGTGGTTACTCTACTCCATTTATAAATCAAGCTACTTTTTATTACACTGTAGTATGTGACGTGGTACACTTTGTGATGTTTTTCATGCGGTGGTCCGAAATCCTCAAGTCAGAAGCAGTTTTATTATTTTTGTAACAGGAAAATATCGGTGTGCTTCTTTTTACATGATATTACGCGTCAGCCATGAGTGAGTATGTCGCAAAAAATATAAAGTTTTGTCCTCATTTTGGTAATCTTTTGTAGGAATACAAAATCGTGACTGAAAGATGTAATTTAAATTACATTTGAAACGGAAACCTTGTGTTAACAAATCCTAGCACACACATTTTTAGGGTTCCGTGCCCAAAGGGTAAAACGGGACCCTATTACTAAGGCTCTGCTGTCCGTCCGTCCGTCTGTTACCAGGCTTTATCTCATGAACCGTGATAGTTAGACAGTTGAAATATTCACAGATGATGTATTTCTGTTGCCGCTATAACAACAAATACTAAAAAATAAATATTTAAGGGAGCTCCTATACAACAAACGTGATTTTTTTTGCCGTTTTTATAGATAATGGTACGGAAACCTCGTGCGCGAGTCTGACTCGCACTTGACCGGTTTTTTAGGGTTCCGTAGTCAACAAGGAACCCTTATAGTTTCGCCATGTCCGTCTGCGGCTTAGCTCAGAGACAGTTGGTACTAGAAAGCTGTAATTTGGTATGGATATACATATAAATAACGCCGCCAAAGTGGTAAAAAAAATATCATAAAAGATATTTTTGTTTAGGGTAGCTCCCCTACAGCTTGTTAAAACCATTTTTGGATTCAGCAATCCGTTTGCGGAATATTAAGCTTTAAAGTGCTAATTTTTATTAGAGCCAAGTGTCCCCCCCCCCCCCCTGCCAGCTAAATGGTTGGGTTTGGATATGTGAAAAAAATCACGACAGTAGTTTATATAACGAAATTAAAAGGAAAACTATCACCGCTACGTAGGCTCGACAAGTTACCAAGTAATAATCGACCAACTTAATTTTGCAGTTGTAAAAACATGTTCTCCCATACATTCTGTATCGGAGAACAAGTTTTTCAACTACAATGTTAAGTTTGTTTTATAAGTTCATCCCAACTGCGGAACCCTTCATTGTGCATGGTAAGACATGCACTTGGCCGGTTTTTTTACTACAAAGATCCTAATTGATTTGTAGACTCGTGCACCCTGAGCAGACGGCTCAATAAATATTCTTGAATGTCTCATCTTTTCATTACATCATGACCTACTTACTCATACAGATTATCTCGACATGAAATGAACCGCTGTCAGCATCAACAAATTCAGCATTTGACCTACCAGGAAACCAGTCACATAAAGAGCTAAAACAAACAAAACAAAATCAAATGAACCAAAAAGGTTTACACACACAAAAGTATGAATAACTCCTTCAAAAAATTCTCAGGTCGTCGGCACACTTATAGTATTTCTGCTCAAACTGATTCATAAAGCGCTAATTCGTATCTTTTTGAATGCAAATTAGCAAATGCGTGATTTTCCGCCTTCGTTTGTAGCAAGCAATATGTAGATGCGTACAGAAGGTCATCTCCATCCATACCTCATCTGCCTAGCTTTTTCCCCAGTAAGTTGGGGTCGGCTTCCAGTCTTACCGGATGCAGCTGAATGCCAGTATTTTATATGGAGTGACTGCCTATCTGACTTCCACCACCCAGTTCCTGGTTAACACGATACCCATTACTAAGCCTGGTTGTCAGACTTTCGGGCTTATGACTCCTGTAACGACAGTCAAAGATCTTCGAATGACAGCCGGGACCAACGGTTTGACCTGATTTCCGAGGCATGGAGAGGTCTCGTTATGAAATAGATGGTCACCCATCGTCGAACCGACCTCGGCAAGCGTAGCTTAACACAACTAAAATTGTTTTTAAGTAAATTGTTGCTTACGTTAAGACTCCAGGTTACTTGAAACTAATAATTATGTTTCATTATTCGTCGATCGACGCGTGTGTGTCTATTTTTAACCGACGAAGAAAAAAAGGAGGAGGTTCTCAAGTCGACACGTATATATATACAGGGTGTAATGGTAAACACCGTTGTCACTCAAACCAGTTGACTTAAATATAAAAATAAATGACCGAGTAACAACCAAAACAAAACGTTATTTTCATTAAAAGATTTTAAAAAGTTTCTATCCTACACCGTGCTCGCTAGCGAAACAGCTGACTGACTGAGGGAGGGGCCGCGCTCGCGGCCGGTCAGGTTACGTCCCGCACCCCCCACCCGTATTGAGACGCAAGTTCGTTGCCCTAGCGCATAGGGTGAAAGGGTCAAATACTCTTAAGGTAAAACGTAGATTTTCTTAAAAAAAAAAAAAAGTATTTTTCCATTGATTTTACGTTCTTAAAATGAATCAAGGATAACGGTGTTTACCCTAACACCCTGTATATATATATTTTTATGTACGTTTTTCGCTCGTTGCGTGGAGTCGAACTTCTGTACCTATGTATATTGCGGTTGTTAAACAAAAGATTAAAGTCTGTTTAGTCTATGAACGGGGTCAATCGATGTGTGGGTCATTGTCTCACTAGTGTCAATTTTGCATGTTTTTCTTTGCTTTCATTGTGTTTGATGTTTTCATTAATATTGGCATGTAATGGTGCTACTGCAGGGTAAAGACCTTTGCCGTATAGACATCGATTAAGTGTTGATCATCACACTCAATACCTGCGTAAAGTATACACTTCCAGGAGGGTCCTATAATATTTAATAGTATATTATGCAATTAGTGAATAAAGGACGGATTTAAAGCGAGGGCCATAGATGAATCACGATCGTAGGGAGTGATTCAAGTGTTAGAATCCTGAGCGACGCGAGTGATTCATGGCCCTCGATATAAATCCGTTTTATTCAAGAGTTGCATACAATATTTATACCATGACTACCAGAAAAATAACTTGCAACTTCGAGTAAGTATGTTGTTATGTCAATGTTATGCCTTGTTTTTATAGTACACCGTAGCATAGAATACATACTCCATAATTTCGATGACTTCTCTTTCTTCAACAACTCATTAAAATAAGTTAGGAAAACAGACTCTGAAATGTACCAGAAGCTTGATTTAAATTTTTCCATTTGCACAACTCAACGTAGGCTTTGATGTAAACCAGCAGTGATTTGTTGGGTAGCAAGTTTTCTACTATATCGGCCGCCCTCTCTTTCATAAACTCACTTCTTCATCACTTGAATGCATTTTCAATCGATTTATTATTATGTAACACTAAACTTTGTATTCGTACAACTTACAGTATTTAAAATAGCGCCAATTTACTAATGACAGCAAATAACACAAACCAGTTTTATTCTTATACTAAACTCCTTGTTGAAAATGTCAACCAATCAAATCGGAGTTTGTATCGAGTATTTTTTCGCAAGGACGTTGTATAGCATTGAGATGGAGTTCGAATATACTGGTGTGTTCTAAATTCAAACACCAAAATAGTGATTAAAAGTGCTTTTTATTCACTGTTTTCAGTGAATAAAATAAGCTTTTTAGAGGGGGAATGGTATAAAGGATATTATATCCCTATCCTATATTATGAAATTGAACATAGTTCATTTTCTTTTTATTTAGTAACTAATTCAACGAACGATGTCTAAAACTTCCTATAAAGATTAAGTTTTCTGCTAGTGCTGTGCAATTCTGTAAGTGACGACTGTAGTGAGTAAGTCGTTGAAGTGCCATCTCAATAAAAAATATCAATTTTAAGAAGAAACAAGGCGTGGTAAACTAATTCACTGCAACGTCCAAAAAACAAATTCTTGTTCTGTTCTTTTACATCATCATCTGCCTAGCCTTTTTCCAACAATGTTGGGATCGGGTTACAGTCTATGCAGATGCAGCTGAATACCGGTGTTTTGCATGAAACGACTGCCTAATTGACCTCCACAACCCGGTTACTTGGTAACACGATATCCAATTTGATCTTATACCCACAAAAACATTGATTTAATTCTACAGTCATCACAGCTCGATGTTTTGTCAAGGCGTAAAAACCGTGCGAAGCAGGAGCGAGTTGCTAGTAACCTATCATTCTGCCTACTCCATCAAACTAACTAGCTAACCTAAGTGCTACTACAGTTCAGCGAGTGAAAGGGAACCGGGTTCGGTGCCCAGTTGATCACAGCTTCCTTGTTCCGACTCGGTAATATATACGAGTACTTCCTACGGTTAGTGTCGTTGTACTAATATTATTTGTATTGGAAAGTTAGTGTTTCTTTAGAAAACTAACTATTTGGTGGGAGAAAATCTGCGAAGCTAAATTTTGAATTGAATATCAGAAATGTTTAATTTAATCAATATATAACAAAAAAAAAAAAAGTAATAAAAACTAAAACCCAACTACGACTAAAAAGGTATAAACAAGACACCACAGACAGACAAATTAAAAATCCGGAGTCACACGTGTTACGGCATAAATCGAACAGATTACGTGTGACTCCGGATTTTTAATTTGTCTGTCTGTGGTGTCTTGTTTATACCTTTTTAGTCGTAGTTGGGTTTTATTTTATATAACTTTTTTTTATTTTTATTCTTTTGGGATTATAATATATATATTTTTGAAATGTGCTCATTAAGCCCTTTCATTTGATACCCAACATGGTACGATTAAACCATTTTTTTTCCTGATTTTATGTCCTCTAGAGGGCGCCATTTTTAATTTAATGTGACGTCACATAGCCTATAACCAGTGGACGATCATGAGGCTTCCAACGATACCTCACTTGTCAAATTGTGATGAATGGTTTAGAAGATATGAGGGAACAGATGAACATACATACATACATACATACCGGTCAAAATCATAACCCTCCTTTTTTCTTCGCCGTAGTTGGGTAATTAAAAAGAAAACATAAAGGGGAGGGGCTCATTGGGCATCAAAGAATTCGTCCGCATCGCTGTCACTGGGAAAAGTGCCCAAAAGGTTGGCAGCATTGCCACGTTGAATAGCAATGCTGTATGTATGTAGTAGTATTGATGTATGATGTATTAATTTTATTCGAAAACTAATTATTTTGAAAAAAAATATGATTAATTCAGTTCCAGTTCAAATGCAGTGGTGGTCCAGTGGTATCAGCCCCCGACTTACGAGCTGCAGGTCGTGGCTTCGAACACAGGCGCTTTACTATGTGTAAATAATTTCATCACCCCAGCTCTCAAAACGGTGAAGGAATACATCGTGAGGAAACCGGCATGTCTTTGAACCAAAAATTCGAACACATGTGACATCTATCAATTCGCACTTGGCCCGCGTAGCCCACTCCCTTTCGCAGAGAGGAGGCCTGTGTCCCAGCAGTGGGAAAAAGGCTGATAACATTAATAACTCCTCATAAGCAACATAACTATGATTGGATCGAACAGCAATACTTAGTAGTACTAACTACTTATAGTCCCGATTTTTATTGGTTGAATACGAGGCTTTTGGCCACTTTTATATGTGTATTTTGGCTACTTTTGTATTTGTATTTTGTCTTTTTTTTGTTGTGTGTGCGTTTGTTTTGTGCAGAGCAACAGTTTTTCTTTCTTTCTTTCTAGTAATAGCGCAGTGAAAGGGGAAACAAAGCCGAGAGTTACTGCCTGGTTCCTGATTGACGTTAACTCACTTCCGACTGGTTGTCGTGTAATACAAGTTGTTACTACAGTTAAAAATATTTAATAAAATTGTTTACGGCTTTTCTACACGTTTGAACTCTTCTTGCTATCTATACTATAATGTAGAGATAATAAAGCCGAATAGTTTGTTTTTCTGTTTGTTTGTTGAGCACGCTAACCTCTGGAACTTCCAGTCGGATTTTTTGAACCGATTTAAATGAAACACAGATAGTCTAGAGCCTGAGAAAGGACATAGGCTACTTTTTATCGACATACCACGCGGGCGAAGTCGCGGGCGGATGCTAGTACCTATTATATATATAGTTTTAATAGGTTTACGTAATTAAATAAATATTTATTCCACAATTTTAGTTATTGCACCTACCACAGTTTGTCTGTGTCTCTGCATCACCCAAAGGCTGACTGGTAGAAAATGTCTATGGCATTAAAAGTCCGCCTCTGTACATTTGAGTGCTTAAAGTATTAAATAATTAGTTATCTACTATATCCTGTAAACATTTGTTGTTAATCTCCTCAAAGAGTCCCTATTCGTCACATTAGTACAAGCAATAGAAATAGTAGAATCCTATTTCTGTCTACAAACTTTAAAAAAACACGTCTTCCCACAAAAGTGTCATAATATTATACATTTTCCGCATAATTTCCAAACAAGTTATGATATAATGAATGTAAGCTAATAAATTGAGCCAATGAATATAAACTACAGGTTTATAATCTCACAAGTATTCCCGGCATCTAACATTACCGATCCCGGGCCGGAAGTGGCCGGGCCGGGCCGGCTGCCGGCTTTCTCTTCCGGGCGACAGAAAACTGCGAACTTCCCGGACACGGGCCATTTTCCAGAATAATAACTGGTTTTAATCAAATATTGAATACGAATCATATTCAGTTTGCTTGATTACTTTCGATTACTAATGTAGCATGGAGTTGGTTTTATGTTGTGATGCTAATGAGGTTCTTGTAAGGTCTTTTTAACTTGAAGAACTCAAGAACAAGTGGCCGAATTATAGGATCGAACTAATCGGCAGCATTGGATCGTAGTAGATGGCATGTTGAAGAAAAGAACATCATCATTCTAGAAGCCACTCCATCATTCCATATTTAGCTTCCACCATCCGGAAGCTAAATATGTAACAATTTAACATGCTGCGGATACGATAAGCCAAAATCCATACTAATATTATAAATTCGAAAGTAACTCTGTCTGTCTGTATGTTACCTTTTAACCCCTAAACCACTGAACGGATTTCGATAAAAATTTGGCAACGAGATAGATGGCATCCCGGGGAAGGACATAGGCTCCTTTTTATCGACATACCACGCGGGCGAAACCGCGGGCGGAATTAATATTTTTGTCTAAAAACTATGACGAACATCCGCCATAACAGCGTCCTAGACATTTAGAAACTGACCATTGCAACTTAGTTACTACCTATAGGTATACTATATAGCTCAGTTCAGGTCATAAACATTTTACGAGCGCTCTCAGCGCAGGCGCCGCTCTCATAGCGTTAAATGTACAACAGTTTGCTAAGTGGGACAGGATGCACTTTCTAGGTGTACATACTATTGTACTTTGATTTATTTTGAGCTCGTAAGCGAGAAACGCTGAAAAATACTCTCGAAAAATAACACATTTTGAAGAAGATAGAAGAGACCTTTATACAGGGTCAAATTAAATTAGGTAGCAAAACTCCGCAGACGTGTCGGGTATCGATATTTTGCGAAATTAGTCCCGCCCGCCAACAAAATTCAATGGATTAGTGGCGGCATCCACATCGCCATATGCGAACTACGCATCGAAGACCTGATGTCACACAAAAACCTGCATCGCGCAATTAGAGTTTACCGTGCGTTGGACATATATACAAGATCCCGACATCAACCGTTGGGCAGTTGCTCGCCAGACACGACACCTCTGGTAGGAGGATTCTCCCTTTTCTATAGAGGATTAGTGAACTTTACCTCATACCTCTAAAGATTTAAAGGGCCTTGATCACTTGAATTATCATCATGGTCAACCGGCCATGCCATGTTCAACATCCCTTTTTAACAATATGAGTAGACCGTTTTTGTTTTTGGCAGACACGAGAGGGGTAAACTGCTGCCCTTTCTCTCGAGAAGTAGTCTTTAGTGGATTTTACAACATCCCCTTGGAATTATAACGCCCCTCTTTTACCGTCTGGGGTGAAATTTAACAATTTTAAACAAAATATACAATCTAATTCTAACATTATGTACAAAAGGAAAAAATAATATATAAAGGAAGGGCTCATAGGGCGTCAAAAAATTCTTCCGCATCGCTATCAGTGGGAAAAGTGCCCAAAAGGCTGGCAGCATTGCCACATTGGATGGCAATGCTGATATGGGGGTTAAAAAAGATATGAAAAGGAGAATGCCAGAGCTTCCTACAAGACTCGGCCAGAACCGACAAAGATGAACTATATTTCATAAAAAAAGGAAATAAATATAGAATTTTATACTATAATATTAGTTTTCTATTAGAAGCACACCAAAACAAGTTATAGTTTTTTAAAGTTGACCACTTCTGATTTTAATGATAACATGAAATAGACTATTGAATTGACTTTTAGCACATTATCCTCAGTTTCAACAGCCAAGTTAGTCATAAATAGTCCAGTAACACAGCAATAAACAACACAAAACTAAAAAAAAAAAGGAAATATTTCGTTAAAAAGTACGGAGAAGTCAAACTTTTTGACAATGACAAATGCCACTTAAAGTGTTGTCAGCACTATAATTACTTCTTAGGAATAAACTATTCTAAACAGTATCGATAATCGTTTTTTTTTTTTTTAATTATTACATTACTATAAAATATGCTTATTCAAAAATATAGCTAAACGCTATTTATTAATATAATTACGAGTTACGATGTATGTAAGTAATAAATTCACTTACGTATCTTCATATTGATATTATTGTAATCAATTAGCAAGTGCAATTTCGTATCGATATTATTTTATTCTGGTATTCGCAACATTTCTAATTGAAATTGAAGCTAGGAAATGTGTTGTTAAATTTAATAACTATTTAAAATTACTTTTCAACGGTGTGGTTCTACATATTTTATTTATATTGTATAATTCTTACTGTTTGTTTATTATTAATTATCATTATTATAGATAGTCTGTCGGACATTACATACAATTCGAGCCAATTCTTGGCATTGTCCTTTCAAAGTAAATAATCAAACTAAAAAATCTTTAAGTAATTACTTCTAAACAACATTATAAAACTAAAACTAAACATCAGACGTGTAATAGTGCCCCCTAGGCAACGAATCCCGACTATAGTTAGAAAGTAGGACAGGATGTACCTCACTGCACATTGCAATGTCACCCATTACATATTCTAGGCATAATCTAGACTCGCCGATGACTAATGTTCTAATGTATATTACAAGGACATGTATCAATATGCTAAACCATTTCTGAGGCACTTTCTTTGGCTTGTTTTGTGTTGCGAAGTTGGTCAGGTTGATTTTATCGGTACCTATGACTCCTATGAGTTTATGGAAGTGCAGTTAAAACATGGAGTATAGTTGATTGATTTTATTCAATGACTTACAGTGTCCTTTTGTAGCTCTGCCTTCTGCTACATCTATCGGGCATGGGGAGCTTCCAATGCTCTCCTAGTTATCATAATGTATATCTTCTACTTTAAAAACATCTTGACAAACAACCCACAGCCTGAACCGCTGGGTCTAGAAGCTTGAAATATTGCACCAGAGTTCCTCAGAAGTTCTCCTCCATTTAGGAAAAAATCATCCCCTAAAGGGGTCAAATAGTGGATGAAAGTTTGTATGGAAGTTCGTCATTTTTGCCGATGGGAAATCTCATCGGGGACGCGGCTTGTCCGCCTATAACCGGCTAATGCTGGATCACAGGCATCTTCTATTGCGCTTATCACAATTCTGTTTATTTTAGGAAAATCATCAGTATATACATGTGATTTTTTAGTAAGAGGAATCCAAATTATACTTTAGTTACCTATACGTTCACAATTACTCGTTACTATGTTTGGCTATAAACGCGCCACTGAACATTTAGGTACATCAATCTGCTTTCCCTGATAGAAGTTTAATGACGCGTGTCATACATACGTACCTATCAAAATCTATGGAGATACTGACAATATGGCTTTTATAGAAAGGCTTTGAAAAGGAGAAGAATATTTTAATCAGTAAGATAAAGAAAAGTAGTACGTTTATTTGACACCACTGTCCACCACTGTTTTATCGGATATAACTATTTTTAACCGACTTCTTCAAAAAGGAGGAGGTTCTCAATTCGTGTTTTTTACTATTTTTTATTAATAGATTTTGATGATTCTTTTTTTGGTCATGCTTCCGAGGTGGTCCCATATTAATTTGATTAACTTTGCTGGCGTAGTTTTTGAGTTAGCTTCAATATTACTTATTTTACCCACTTAGTTTATCTAGACGATGTATTCATTTACTCCTTCACTGTTATTTTTATATCAGCCAGTGGTATTCGAATTTGTGTGGGGTAGGTAAAACAACTAAAAAGTGAAAAATAAAAACATTTTACAAAAAAAAAAAACCGTAATCCAAAAAAAACACTCAAAACTGAAAAATAACTTTAATTTCGGAAGTCGGTGTCTTTGCTATTCAATTTTCGTTTTTTGCCACCGACTTCCGAAATTAAAGTTATTTTTCAGTTTTGAGTGTTTTTTTTGGAAGTCTGTTTTTTTTTTTGTAAAAAGTTTTTCTTTCTTTCTTTTCTTTATCTTGCGTGATAACAGTATATCCAGCGTATCATTGTCCCACTATAGGACAAAGACATCTTCTGATAAAAAGAAGACATGAGCATAACCAACAATAACAAACACGAAAAGCAAATACATACAACTTCGATCATCAATTCTCTTGAAAAGCGTGACATATTTAATGGCAATACCCACCCATATGATCAACACATGGGTAAAACTATGAAGTAATTATAAATACCCATAAACTGTAAAACAAAACAAATATAAATAAATACCTCATGAATCTACCACTTCTATCGTCTATTTTACTTTATAATATTCCATCTTTACCAACACTTTCAACAAACTGTCAGACATCTTTTCTAAAATGTCATAATACTCATCTCAGTTCAATACTTTAGTAGCTTGTACAAAAGTTAGCCAATTTCAATTCCCCCGTGTTTTGCCCGTACACGTACAATAAAGGTATTACCTAATGACGTGTGCTGCTGATATTTCTTCCTGGGTTCTCCTATACGTCAAGCATAGTAAGAATAACGTGTGAGGTCAATAGATCAGACTTATGCATTAAGTTGCATCACAGTAACCCTGTTTTCTTCACTGAACTGTTACTACTGATGCTGAATGAGATGTTATAATCAAATGTTGCAGTATTCGGTTTTTATTTTGTGCTCATCTGTCAAATATTCGAAAAAAAATAGTCTTACCATTCATGATCATTTTCCTATCCTTATCTCGATGAATTTGAGGTTTGCTCAAAATTATTGCCTTTTTAGGGTTCCGTACCCAAAGGGTAAAACGGGACCCTATTACTAAGGCTCCGCTGTCTGTCTGTCACCAGAGTGTATCTCATGAACCGTGATAGTTAGACAGTTGAAATTTTCACAGATGATGTATTTCTGTTACCGTTATAACAACAAATATTAAAAAACAGAATAAAATAAATATTTAAGTGGGCTCCCATACAGCAAACGTGATTTTTTTTTGCTCGTTTTACTCGATATTGATAACGGCAACAGGTAGAAGCTTGTAATATTCACAGAATATTATTATATTTACTTTAAGGCTCGTGCAAACAGACGCGATATCGCGTCTGTTTGTAAGAGCCTTAAAAATAAATAATTAAATTAAAATAAAACAAATATTTAAGGGGGCATACAACAGACATGCCGTTTTATAGATAATGGTACGGAACCCTTCGTGCGCGAGTCCGACTCGCACTTGGCCGGTTTTTATTCCATACATCTCTGTTGGCCGTCATCTCATACACTTCCTTCATCGCATCATCTTTTACTCAATCCATTCATGCTATAACTTGGCCTGCCAATACAATTTAAACCAGAAATTCTTTCCAAGAAACATCAAATAAGGAGAATTTGATTTGAACCATTTAAATATTTTCACACTCGTATATGTTAATCTACATCTAATCCATATTTAAGTACTTCCTTTCTTGAGGAATCATTATAATTATCTGTTTATAATGTAAATAGGCGTATGTTTAGAATATGAATCATCATTAAAAGCTGTGTTCATTAACACTTATGTGTGAATATGTTAATTTTATGTTATTTTTGTAACTAAGTGTCAATGTCAGGGGAACTCTGCGCTGAAACTTTCTAATAGTAATAATATGTCTTGTTGTTCTTCTAGTTCGATGATTTCATTCACTTCTGGGCCGGCAAACAGGTTAATAGCTCTAAAGACTAAGAGGATGAGGAGGATTGCTGGTTGTATTGTCAACATTAGGGACAATCAATCTGCCTAGCCTTTTCCCAACTATGTTGGGGTCGGCTTCCAGTCTAACCGGATGCAGCTGAATACCAGTATTTTACATAGAGCGACTGCCCATGGTAATGCGATACCCCTTGGTTAGACTGGTTATCAGATTTTCGGGCTTCTGAAGACCCGTAACGACTGTCAAAGATCCACAAATGACAGCCGGGACCTTAACGTGCTTTCCGAGGCATGGAGGAGTCTCGATATGAGTGCAAGCGTAGCTTAACCTGATGGATCGACCCGAGCGGCTATTATTACTTAGCCGCGAGGACAAAATGAAAATATTATGTCATGTGTGTGTCTGTTATTTTACTTGCACTCTTACCTTTTCCCTGTGTGAACTGTGATAGCAATTTCAGATTAGGCACTCTTTTTAATATTAATACCAGCGGGTCTATTCTGTAAACACCTCACAGTGAAAACTTAGGTGCAGTGAGCTGTCAATCCTTAGCGTCAGGTGGAGTGACAGCACACTTTAAGCTCACTTCATCTAAGTTACCACTACAGAAATTGACTAGCATCTAAACTAAACATTCAGGTTGGAACTCCGGAAGCTATAATAGAACATCAGATCAATAGGTCGGTAGTTAACGACAACTGGCTAATTAGAACCACGACACAACTTCCAGGTATACCTGGAACTGCTAATAAATATAGGTGAATTAGTATCGAGAGTCATTCTCACGAGTTATAGAATGGCGGAGTATTCTGCACACGTCGCCTAGACGTGGGACATCCGTTTGATGTAATGCTGCCAAGTCTTCGGGACTGTGCAGGACATGGTAGCTTTGAGCTAGATTTGTAATAGAAATTGAAATATTAGGGAAATGCGGAGGGAAAGCAAGCTTTATATAAAGTTAACATAATGAATAAACGACAGGAAGAGAGTTTAGATGAAGAAAAATTACTAGAAAATAACAAAGGTGTGAATAGTGATATGATAGAAAATTGAGATATGATATAAGGGAAGCAGAAAATATGCCGAATCCAAATAAATTGGATTATGGGGAGGAGAATCATGATAATGGAGAACACACATATTAAAAACTACATCAATTAAGACAGCTTCCCCATATAGCTTCACCAATCATTCTTCTGCCACGGCTATTAACACAATTAACCTAACAGTCATATACTTTTAAGTTACATCACCACTATGCCAAGTAATAAACAAAAGCAAACGTACATTAAGCTATCGACACACTGACAGACAAACATAAAGCTTCACTAGACAAGCGTGGTATGAACAGCACATATGACTACATGGCTCTAGGCCAAGGTTGGGCAGCCCGGCTGACTGCTGACGTCAGCAATGTACTTATGGCTGAAAACACATCTGAATACATATGAGTGTTTGATGAGGCAGAATTCTTTGGCTAGACACAAGTGTTCCCATTTCTCGCAAACACTACGAAATGGAGATATAGGTATATTTTACAAGATGCAAGTGAAAATGAAGATGTAAAATGGGTTACTTGTAATTCGACGTATATCCCTCAGGAGCTGATAGGGGCCAGAATGCAAGAAATTGAACCCCCCATATGTATGGCCGAAATTCAATAGTTTTCGAGATATTTTAATTTCAAAGGTTTTCCGATATTTACCCAAAATGACATGACAAAAAAAAACTACATATTGAATGGGTACCATTAAAAAATGATATCGTAACTGGCACTTCAATTAAATTTAGTTGTGACCTAAATTATGTTGTTGTTGAAGAAAGTTTCTTGTCCACATTACGACCATATTTTTCCTCTTACAAAAGTGAGATCACTTTTGATACAGCATCTCATGTTGTTTCTGCCTACAGGTAACAATATAACTTTGCTAGCATTTATACTCTCACGATCTTTGATAGAATTAAGGGGAAGTTAAAAGCAGGACTGTCTGAATTTTTCTTGATAGATGGGGCCCGTAACTATGTTGTAACTATTTAAAACAATTTGCAAGTCTCATGTGCTTATGTGTGGAAGGGAAATACCCAAGCATCGACTCTAGTCACAAAAGTGTAGAAAGTATTGATGGACGGTTATCTTTGTTTAAATAATATCATTTCAAGTAATTGTAGATTTTCAAGCATTTAGGTCAAGGTTTGTTTTTAGGGTTCCGTAACCAAAGGGTCAAACGGGACCCTATTACTAAGGCTCCGCTGTCTGTCTGTCTGTCCGTCTGTCACCAGGCTGTATCTCATGAACCGTGATAGTTAGACAGTTGAAAATTTTCACAGATGATGTAATTCTGTTGCCGCTATAACAACAAATACAAAAAAACAGAATAAAATAAATATTTAAGGGGGCTCCCATACAACAAACGTTATTTTTTGCTGTTTTTATAGGTAATGGTACGGGACCCTTCGTTTGCGAGTCCGACACGCACTTGGCCGGTTTTTAATGAAATTAATTGCTTTATTTTCTGCGGTTTGGCTTCGGGAAATAAACGATTCTAGCTGCGCCCCACGGTTTCACCCGCGTAAGTCTCGAACTCGTGGGAATATCGGGATAAAATTACCCATGAGCCAAATTTGATCTAAATCCGTTCAGCCGTTTTAGCGTGAAAGCGTAACATCAATTTCGCATTCAGTTAGGAAGTTAGGATTGTTTTAGAGGTTTTGATTTATTTTCAAATGCCCACTGTTTAGCAGAAATCATTCGAGGTGCAGACTATATTTGAACTTACTGCAGGATAGACTTTAAATATTATTATATATATTATTATTATTATATTATATGTTAACGATTTGGGAAAACCTATTCCCAAATCGTTATCATTGTTATGATATGTTCCATTTCCATTATTTTCTGTAAAACATCACTTTTTAACCGACTTCTTCAAAAAGGAGGAGGTTCTCAATTCGTCTGTGTTTTTTTTGTATGTTTGTTACCCGATTTCTCCGCCAATTATGAATTGATTTCGATGATTCTTTTTTTGTATGGTAGGTCATGCTTTCGAGGTAGTCCCATATAAATTTTATAAACTTTGCTTGCGTAGTTTTAGAGTTAGCTTCAATATTACGTATTTTTCCCACGTAGTTTATCTAGACGATGTTTTCATTTACTCCTTCACTGTTATTTACATCAGCTAGTGTTCCGAATTTGTGTGGGGTAGGTACCAAAAGTAAAAAGTGAAAAATAGAAAAATTTTAACAAAAAAAAAACCGACTTCCAAAAAAACTGAAAAACACCTTTATTTATAAATAACTTTAAAAAATTTTTTTTTTTCGAAGTCGGTCTCTTTGCTTTTCAATTTTCGTTTTTTTTGTGTATGTTCAATTCAGTCAGTTTCAGTGCTAACATTCAGTTATCACTGTAACGCGCAGTGAAAATTGAATTTTGGGCAAGTTTGACACCAATTATTGTTCGGTAGGTTTTTTTTATATAATACTATTATATATAAAAAACCTACTACTAAAACTAACCTACCTTGCTGGGTGCATTATACATTTAACCATTTTCCTCATGTTAATATAGTTTAAGTATGCCTATCAAGCTAAGTAGTACAATATTCTTAAATGCTCCTCATCTTAGACGTATTTTTATGATCATAAGAAGATAAAGAATCTATTACATAAACTGTAGTTCCACTATTAAAAATGAACTTCCTCTAAAACCAAATACCTAACGGAAATAGGTAGCAGATAAAGATGCAAATCGCAAGAATAAAGATAACAGGCATTAAAAAAACGTATTTAAAAAATATCTAAATGCTCACGGTGCTGGCCATTATGCCAAATGTTATTTTATATAGTTTGGTATACATGACACTTTAATAGGTTTTCTAACCTCCTTGCTCAGTGCCAATGGCAGATATATTGTTTATTTAATACCCACTCGTATAGCCAGGTGTGTTGAGGATCATGCAAATATTATGTAACATCGTATGAGAGAAAAGCCAAATATTTATTTTTCGAATAAATATCAGGAAGTTTTTCCATGTAATAAGGGGCGAGCCTATTGCCAACAACAGGCCACAAACTCAGACTACGGACTATCATTAAGAAATCTTGATGAATAACCCCAAAAAAACTTCGCATGACCTAGGAATCGAACCCAGGACCTCAAGCTCAGCAGTAGCATTTGCGACCACTACACTAATGAAGTGGAAATAAAAAAATAAATGGTAAAACGATTTTTTTCAGACTTCTTGTCACACACCATATCCTCTAAGCCAATCTATTGTAACCATATTTTGATTTAAAAGAGTGTCCGTGGAGTTTCTTGCCCGTTCTTCTCCATAGGAACCTACTACGCTTTGGAATGGGCAACTAGCTTAATTTTTTTGACTGACCGACCCCTTGACTATTCAAAAGTACCTGTAATTGATTTATTTGAAATAAATGCTTTGAGTTTGAGTTTGAATCTCCACATGAACTAATTATTTTAGCGATATTAGGTACTAAAGGGATACCAGTCTAACCATCTTGTTAAGTTTTTTACTCGTTAATTGCTCCTAAGTATTTACACTTCAAAGTCACAAACATCTGTATAGCCCTCTTTTTTAACCGACTTCTTCAAAAACGAGGAGGTTCTCAATTCGTCTGTATGTTTTTTTTTATTTTTATGAATCGATTTTGATGATTCATTTTTTTTTGGTAGGTCATGCTTCCTAGGTAATGCGTAAATTCCTTGCGTAATTTTTGAGTTAACTTCAATATTACGTATTTTTCCCACTTAGTTTATCTAGATGATATCCTGTTTGACTCCTTCACTGTTATTTACATAGCAGGTAGTGGTATTCGGATTTGTGTGGGGTAGGTACCACAACAAAAAAGGGAAAAATAAAAACTGTTTACAAAAAAAAAAACAACCGACTTCCAACAAAAACACTAAAAAAGTGAAAAATACTGACTGAAACCCACCCGTGTTCCTTCAGTTGCCTGTTGCCAAGGTCCCGGTATCCGTTTCGGACTTTCCCGCAATCTGTGTAGCCCTGGCTTTTGTACTAGGAGTTCCTGTATCACAAAAGCCAGAATTTATTTTCTTCTTAAAATTGCGGGTGTTGCCCTTGTGGAACATATGAATTGACTTCTTCCGTCATTTCAGTTTCCAACACATATTTCTAGTCATTTTGTTAAAGACTCTCCCGCTTCTGCATAGAACTGAATTCAGTTTATCATCATCTGCGTGGCTTTTCCCGACTATGTTGGGGTCGGCTTCCAGTCTAATCGGATGCAGCTGAATACCAGTATTTTACATGGAGCGACTGCCTATCTGACCTCCACAACCAGTTACCGGGTAACACGATACTCCTAAGGGTAAGACTGGCTGTCAGACTTTCGGGCTTCTGACCGTGATGACTGTCTGTGTGTGATCTAAGAATTGTAGAATTCAGTTTAATAACTTTACAAAATATTTCTCAACTCCTTACATAACTCACAGAAAGTGACGAACCAGGCGATTGGCCAGACCATTACCATAATCTAGATTATGTCATGGGATTACTAGAACTTGAATAATCGCATTTCACTCGAGGTCATCATTGCGCATGCGCGGTGCTACCGGCCAATCAGCGGTTAGCAAGCAGTGCACGTTCAGCCATCATTGGCTATGCTGGCCGGCCCCTCAGCGCCAACGCATAGTTACCGACTATGTAGGTGCACTATGATTGTCCTAGTGCGTTCGTAGTACAAATTGATTAACTTTGATTCATTAAAAAACATTTTATTTTTGTAGTTGTGCTAGGTTTTTTTGGCGCGTGGCCAAATTTGGAACTAACACCGCCATCTTGTTTTTCCAATTCAAATGAGAGCTGAATGAAAATCTAGTGTTTACGTTCCAGATTTACATGCGGTATTTCAATGTGAAACGAAGATCACTGAAATCTGAAAATTAAAATATTCAGTTTGTTTTCCTACAGAATGTCCTGAAACTGCGTATTCGCGAACGAACTGCGCAGATCCTAAGAAAGTAGGTTGTATCAGTTACTATTAAATTAATTCAGGTGGGGTAAAGTGGAAATGACTTCGCTGGAATACGAATACATCACAAAGGATGAGTTATGAAGAGGAAGGCATCAGAAATGTACCAAGGTTTGTTCAATTTGAGCATCCTGAACCTGTTAGAGAATAAAGAAGCCGAAACCACAGATATATGGATAAAGTATGTATTGTGATTCTAACCAAAGACAAAGACGAAAATATTTTTTCCAACAAATAATTTACGAGAAAGTGTCCTTGAAGATTGCAGTTTTTGAGATTCACGATGGAGTTATAACAGCAGACTTCAGTGAAATGCATGAAGAGGAATGAATTCAGCATCAAACTAAACACAAATATTACACCTTTTTTTTTTTTTTTTAGTTTGGCGTATCATCAAATGACTGGGCGTGTCAGACTTTTACTGACTACCCACCCGTATTCCTTCAGTTGCCTATTGCCAAGGTCCCGGTATCCCTTTCGGACTTTCCCGCAACCCTGGCAGGACAAATACACCAAACATTGCAAACACCAAATCCATTGCCAAGTCCACTAGCCTCTTCAAAATTTATCTAGGACATTTTGCTGCTGCGTGCAGCTGGGGCCCATACCAAACAGAGGATATTTACAGGCTGGCAAGTTAGTACGAAAATATCGGCTAATACAGCCATCTACAATCAGCTGGGGTTCCGGGTGCTTCATAGCTACCCTACGCAGTGCGGGTCAATGGTGCAGTGGACTAAGTCGCGTCCGCCTGTCGGCACCACGCCAACTGCTAATGTATAGGGTGCAGAGTAGGGGAACGAGTCAGAGGCAGCGTGAAGCATTTCTGTCGAGGGTTAAGAAGCAATTTCAGGATATAGTGGCGTAAAGTGAAAAGGTAGTGCCTGGTGTGAGGAATATGAGTCGGTTCAAGATTTGATTTTAGGGATAGGGAGAAAAAGGAATGTTTTCGGTTGGAGATTTACGTTACTTGTAATCTTATGCTTCTAAGACAGTATGGAAACTGCATGAATCAATGAAGCAACGAGAGATATGGCAATTTTCTTCTGTTGCAAGTTGTTGTAATTTTCCATATTTTTGGCCAATAGACTTCTGAAAACTGCATCGACTATTAGTAAACCTCTGGAGCTAAAGTTGTTTACCAACAATATTCAAATTGGCGAATTTCTCTGGATCAAACTACTCTATAATGTATGTGTTATCCTGATCACGCGTGTGCATAGTAAAAGTACTTTCGTTCGAGGCCGCATTGTCATTCATGTTGGTTTTATCGCAGTGACGGGCGAGCTATTCTCTTCTGTCACCGCCTACTTTAGAATCGACAATGTTGTCAATACTGAATGTACCTGATAGGTTTCAAGGTTTTTAGGGTTCCGTACCCAAAGGGTAAAATGCGACCCTATTACTAAGACTCCGCTGTCTGTTTGTCTGTCGGTCTGTGTTTGTAACTCATGAACCATGATAGTTAGACAGTTGAAATTTTCACAGATGATGTATTTCTGTTGCCGCTATAACAACAAATACAAAAAAAATAGAATAAAATAAATATTTAAGGGGGCTCCCAAACAACAAACGTGATTTTTTTACCGTTTTTATAGGTAATGGTACGGAACCATTCGTGCGCGAGTCCGACTCGCACTTGGCCGGTGTTTTTCTTTCGTTTCATGCGGCCTTGGTACTTTTTTCTTTTGGGGGTGAGAATGCTGCTTCATAGTAGGTGTTGTGTTTAAGCATATGGAAGAATACTACTGAAAGAATAAAGTGCAGGTTTAATAATTTTCCATACCTCTAATGTTGTATCCGTTTTCGTTCCTTGGTCTTATTTCTTCGACAGAGGATGATTGCAATTAATTAGGCAGTATGATGATTCAGCAACAAATGATTACCAATGAGAAAACTATTTTTTTTTCATTTATTCTTATTTTTTATTCATTTCTTATTTCTTACTCTTTTATTCTCAGGTTGAATATAATAAATAATATGTTTCGGAGGATTAATATGTGTCGGAGGTGTTTAGAAAGTTAAGCTAACTTTGTAAAAATGGATAAGTACAGTTTAGTTTGGTAAAATGTTGTTAGTTTTAATGTAAACTGGGAACTGAAGGGTTTTTTTTTTTCAATTAACCGTCAAAGAAAAATAAATAGGGCAATTTTTTCAAAATAAAATGTTTTTGTTTTTTACGTCATAAAGACACACTATTTAACACTAATAAATTTGAAAAAACAATTTTTTTTTAAAGTATTTTTATTATTAAAAAAGGCCTTCAGAAATAAAATCATTCTTTGAAATTCAACACTCCTTATCATTTTAAGTCTCGGTTTAGAATGTATGTCCTTATTTTTACCCGACTACGGCAAAGAAAAAAGGAGGGTTATGATTTTGACCGGTATGTATGTATGTATGTATGTTCATCTGTTCTGTTCCCTCATATCTTCTAAAGCACTCATCACAATTTGACAAGTGAGGTATCGTTGGAAGCGTCTTGATCGTCCGCTGGTTATAGGCTATGTGACGTCACATTAAATTTAAACTGGCACCCTCTAGAGGACATAAAGTCAGGAACTAATAACAAAAAATTGTTTAATCGTATCATGTTGGGTATCAAAAAAGGTGAAAGGGCTTAATGAGCACATTTCAAAAATATATATATGATAACCCCAAAAGAATAAAAAAAAAATTAAAGTAATAAAAACTAAAAACAGATAAATTAAAAATCCGGAGTCACACGTAATCTGTTCGATTTATGCCCTAACACGTGTGACTCCGGATTTTTAATTTATCTGTCTGTGGTGTCTTGTTTATACCTTTTTAGTTGGGTTTTAGTTTTTATTACTTTAATTTTTCATGTATTCCATTCAGTTGCCACGTTGACAACAATGGACTTTATGAAATTTTCATGAAAATCCGGTTCAGAAAACACGACGTGATTTTTCTGAGTTCAAAGTCAGTACAGTCGTTTCGTTTGCATACCATACAATGTTTTTTGTAACGCGACTTTTAGGAAATTACGTAAGTCGAATTTGAAAAATGTTAATAAGAAAAATATTTTAAAGTGTTTGAATTAAAGATAAGTAACCCAATCGAATAAATGTTTAAAACAATGTGATATTTATGGGGGGATATTTGAATATCCAGATTTGACGAAAAAGGGGTTTTTTTATTTACAATTTTAATCAATCAAATGACGTTGTTACTGTGTTTAAAATTTCAGTTTTTTGAGTTTTGTTCAGTGAGGTTTTTATATTATATTTTACTCTTGCGTTGCTTGTATAAATAAATATTAAAAACTTCTATAAAACATAATTTCATTTTATAAGACGGTTTATAATTGAGTAAAATAGAATAAAATGTTTTAGTAATATTTTTAAATAAAATAATTTTATAAAGAAACCTTTTGACCCTTTAAACCTTTTGTAAACTGTGACAAAACTTTTCAACCATTTTGAATATTAGCTAAAACATTCAACATACTTATATGTATAACTCTGTTCTATGTAATCATAATACGTTTATTTTCGGACGGATTTGGACTTTCTACCGTTTTCTGGATATTGAAACCGAATAATTTTGCACGTTTGATATGTTAAAGCTGTTATTTTTGTCAATAAAGAGACTAGTTCAATGTCTCAAGGCTACGATTAGATTTTATACAGTTTTCTTTTGATAAAAGTGGTGAATGGAAATACGCGTAACAATTCGCAAAACATATGAATCGTTTCAAAAACATAGATACTTAATGCAAAGATTATCAATAGGTCTTGTTTATGTGTGCGTTATTTTAAGATACCTTTTCCTGGATTCTAGATTTTTAGAATCGATGAGAATTCTCCGAAAAATGAGAAAGCCCTAAATCAACTTTCTTGTAATTATCTCGAAATGGACTAAATTCACAACGTTCCAATTTATAAAATTATGAAAAAACAACACAATACAACACATACTGGTAATAAAATCTAGATAATTCACCAACTATCTGCATTTACAATCAAGTAATTGAACATGTATAATGGCGGCATGCTATACTAGGAACTCTCCACACCTCGCCCGCGAAGAATGTCGCAATACCCACGTAAATATATACTTCCTTTACATACGTAACATCACGCTAATTCTGTAATGAGGTTAGCAGAAATGTGTAATTAGAGGTGGAGTGTTTGAAAACTACACGCTTGGAAAAAATATGTCAAAAGCTTAAAACACATAAGACATTAAGATTGAAGGTTGTTCATCCTACTTATATTATAAATGTTAAAGTTTGTGTGTTTGGATATTTGTTACTCAATCACGCAAAAACGGCTGAATGGATTCGGATGAAATTTGGCAAACAGATAGTTTATAACCTGGATTAACATATAGGATACTTTTTATCCCGATACTCCCACGGGATCGAGACTTACGCGGGTGAAACCGCGGGGCGCAGCTAGTTTAATATAAACGCGAACGTGAGGGAATTAAAGACTTGGAGAAAGCCTTAAGATACCGTACCCGGATACGTAACCCGGGTTAATAAAAACATTTACAACTAAAGAAAAAAAATCGTTAGGAAACCCGGACTTTGCTAGTCAGGGGGACAAAATGCAGTGATCAAGCGTGGTGAACTATGCTGTGGATTAATTCTCTTTGGCTGTTACGATAACTGCATGAAAATTATTATGTTTTCAAAGCAGTGAAACAATTTATAATTTAGGCTTTTCTTTACCTTACCTTTCATATCGTGAGATTATTTAATTATTTTATTTTATTAAAACTTTATGCACAAGTAAAAAAAATTAGGAGGAGCTCGTGGCTAAGTAATAACAGCCGCTCGGGTCGATCCATCAGGTTAAGCTACGCTTGCCGGGGTTGGTCCGTGGATGGGTGACCATTTTCACATATCGAGACTCCTCCATGCCTCGGAAAGCACGTTAAGCCGTTGGTCCCGGCTGTCATTCGTGGATCTTTGACAGTCGTTACGAGTCGTCAGAAGCCCGAAAGTCTAGTATTACCCAGTTACTGGGTTGTGGAGATCAGATAGGCAGTCGCTCCATGTAAAATACTGGTATTCAGCTGCATCCGGTTAGACTGGAAGCCGACCCCAACATAGTTGGGAAAAGGCTAGGCAGATTGTTTTTTTTTTTGCACAAGTAAAAAAAATACTATACAAAGGCGGACATAATGCCTGAGGCATTTTCTACCAGTCAACCTTAGGGTGATGCAGAGACTGACATGGCAGGCGCAACATAATTGATACCTATACATATAACTCCTTTCGAGTTATAATGAATAGTAATTAATACATATTTATGTGTATGAGGAACAGGGTGTAAATTTCACTCATCCATTGATGTTGGGTTTTTGTATATATGTTCATTGCACGGTAAACTTTAATGGCGCGATGCTAGATTTATGTGACGTCAGGATTTTTGTGTGACGTCAGGTCTTTGATGTGTAGTTCGCATGTGGCGCCACACATACATAGATACAGACATATAAACAAAATAAACTTAGTCAGGAGAAATAACGACAGGAAAGAGTACTACTAGTGACTAGAGTTGTACTCATGTTATAATTATGTCGTATCTCCATGTATTTTACTGTGTGTACATAAATAATAAAATAAATAAATAAAGAGCGAATTGGCGCTGGTATTATTATCAGCTCTCTTTTGGACAGTTTTTGCTTTAAAAATACCATCATCATCAGCAGCAGTGATATGGGTTTCCTACTTGTGGCGGTATCTACATCGCCACATGCGAACTACGCATCAAAGGCCAGACGTCACACAAAAATCCTGACGTCACATAAATCCTGCATCGCGCAATTAAAGTTTACCGTGCAGTGGACATATATACGAGAACCCGACATCAATCGTTGGGCAGTTGCCCGCCAGACACAACACCCGTCTGGTTGGAGGATCCTCCCTTTTCTATGGAGTATGAGTGAACTTTACACCCTGTTCCTCATGCCCCTAAATTGATGACCCCGCATATGAACGTCAGCGCAGCCTTCGTGCAACTACTCTACCGTGACGTCATCATCATCACTCCCGCAAGCTTTCAGTGAGGCGAGTTACACAGCCAAGCCAACACCCGAGGCGTCAACGGGTATCCTGACCACCAGCATGCAGCGAACGCGCATTCCTGGTCATCACCCTCAGCCTCATCACCCCGACCCACTGGGGAATCACCTCAATCACCCCGACCCACTGGGGAATCACCGCAATCACCTCATCACCCCGACCCACTGGGGAATGACCGCATACACCTCATCACCCCGACCCACTGGGGAATCACCGCAATCACCTCAATCACCACAACCGCCTCAAACAGTTCCGACCCACCGCGAACAATGCGGCACCTGGTTCCGACTCACTGGAACCACAACTGGCACTGGCAAGCATCGCAAGATACAAGACTCAGCCCACTATCGACCTCCGGTCTCCGGAGGGGAGTGATGTGGCGGTATCTACATCGCCACATGGGAACTACGCATCAAAGGCCTGACGTCACATAAATCCTGCATCGCGCAATTAAAGTTTACCGTGCAGTGGACATATATACGAGAACCCAACATCAATCATTGGGCAGTTGCCCGCCAGACACAACACCCGTCTGGTTGGAGGATCCTCCGTTTTCTATGTAGTATGAGTGAAATTTACACCCTGTTCCTCATACCCCTAAATACTAAACTGATTAATGACAATCACCACCCCTGACTCATGGTCAGGGGGCCTAAACCGGCCACATTAGCAATTCCTCTAAAAGTAGTTATTTTCCTGAATCCCAGCTGTCATTAGCAATTCCTCTAATATGACGTAAAAGTAATTCGTAATTTGTGGACCATTTTACGAATCTCCATAGAAAACTGTCAAACAGATGAATTACTTAGTTATATGAATAAAAATATATGAAAATATCACCAACTGACAATTCATATATTATGAATTGTCAGTTGGTGACATTTTCAATGATTCATAATATTTTGATATTATGATTCTGCTAAAGTGACCGTTTTAAGCCCGCTGGTCACATTCCTCCCTCCTGATATCTACTGGTAGAGAAAGAAAGCGGTTTCTTAGTAATTTAGACCACTGAACTTGCGACATCCTAAACAGTAAATTCAATTACCAAGATAACAGGCGCCCGTTAGCAAACGATTATGATGTATGGGCTATGTGCCCATAATTACATGGTTTGAACGCTGATGGATGATCTGAGGGGTATTAAATAGAATTATTGACGTTAGTAGTATCAGGTGATGTTTGGGCGCTCGAGAGAAATGATCACCTATGGACTAAAACGGCAAGTGCAGCGATACGGTGAAATGCTGAAAAGAAATGTACCTAGAGTCTAAATAACGAAAGCTGTCCAAGAATTAAAGTAATAAAAACTAAAACCCTGTTTATACCTAATTTGTCTGTTTATACCATTTTAGTCGTACTTGACTAAAAAGGTATAAAAAGACAAATTAAAAATCCGGAGTCACACGTAATCTGTTCGATTTATGTCCTAACACGTGTGACTCCGGATTTTTAATTTGTCTGTTTGTGGTGTTTTTAATACTTTTTTTATTTTTTATTACATATTTTGGGGTTATAATTTTTTTTTTTTAATGTGCTCATAAAGCCCTTTCATTTGATACCCAACATGGTACGATTAAACAAATTTTTTTTTTTAGTTCCTGACTTTATGTCCTCTAGAGGGCGCCATTTTTAATTCAATGTGACGTCGCATATAACCAGCCTATAACCAGCGGACGATCAAGACGCTTCCAACGATACCTCTTTGTCAAACTGTGATGAGTGGTTTAAAAGATAGGAGGGAACAGATGAACATACATACATACCGGTCAAAATCATAACCCTCCTTTTTTCTTCGCCGTAGTCGGGTAAAAAAGGCGGCAATTTTAAAAATCAAGAGCTTGCTTGAACTATTTATTATTATTGAAGACATATCATGCGATACTTACATCAGTATTTTATATTTATATAATAATTAGACATGTAATAATGTTACTTAGGTAGAAGTGAAGTAAAATATTCAACAGATAATAATTCGTGGACAGCTGTCGTTGGTCAGACTATCGAATAATTCTGGGTCTATTTATAACGTTTGTAAAAGAAACAGTGTTAAACAACTTCTGTTGCTGAACTTACACACGGCTACACATCAAGCTATCCATTTCCAATTTATGCTGATATCGCATTGTATAAGATTTCCGTACATTGCGAGGTCAGCTTATACTGGAAATGTATAGCTTGATGTGTAACCGCGTGAACGAACCATTGATCTCCCCGAGCCAATTGTCATAAAGCTTATCGTTCTGTTAGTTATTTGATTATTTTTGCAACTGTACCTAACCGACTGTACGAATCTACCAATAAGGTATGATATTCAAGTGCTTATCTAGGTATGTCTGTCAAATTAATCAATTTATTATAAGATTAATCAAGTGGTAACCAATGATATTTCGGATTATTTTGCCACCACCCGTGCTGCCGTGAAAATAATACCTACCAACACCCAGCCAGGGGGCCTAAACCGGCCACTTTAGCAATTCCTCTAAAAGCAGTTCGTTTCCTGAATCCCAGCTGTCTTTAGCAATTCCTCTAATTTGACTTAAAAGCAATTCATAATTTGTGGACCATTTTACGAATCTCCATAGAAAACTGTCAAACAGATGAAATAATTCGTATTATGAATTACACGTAGATCATATATATTATGAATTGTCAGTTTGTGACATTTTACGAGCCAGTGTTTTAACTGGCCAGTGCAGTGGCCAGTAATTTGAAGATTAAATTGTCATCAGCTTCGCTTAGTGCTGCTTTTATTCACTTGTAAGTGCGAAGAAGAGTACAATCGTTATAAAACTATCCAGTTTATAATCCGTATCTTATAATACTTATCTTCGCCAATTAAGGGGGATGCGATAATGTGGCCCACGAAATTCAATTATTTTTGTGTGTCAGATTGTATGTTGATTAGAATTACAAATTTACAGAATTATAATCATTAGCATCAGCAATACACCTCATTAAGTTATAATAATTCTCAAATGCCATGATTTCATGAAATAGTCATTCAAAAGGATTATAATGAACTTAGATAATTGTATTGCTGATTCTAATGTTTATAATTCTGTAAATCCATATTTTCTACGGTCGCGAATCAAACAGGGTTACAGGGAAAGTCGTACTGAATATTAAAGGATGTTATTATTCAGGTCATTTCTGATGAATTTGATTCTGAAATAAAATGTCCGAAACTTAACCGTTATTTATGGAGATATTAATTTTAAAGATTATTTTTTTAAATCCTTTATTTTTGGACTTTTAGTCGTTTTCTTTGGGATTAGAGCTCCTAGAGTCGGTTTTTTTGATGTATCTAGTTAGAAGACATGTCCAATAATAAAAATGATCAACAGAAACTGAACCTACTAGATACATCAAAAGAACCAAAACTAGGAGCTCTAATCCCAAAGAAAACAACTAAAAGCCAAAAAATAAAGGATTTAAAAAAAATTCTTTAAAATTTAATATCTCCTAAATAACGGTTAAGTTTCGTACATTTTATTTCAGAATCAAATTCATCAGAAATGACCTGAATAATAACATCATTTAATATTCAGTACGACTTTCCCTGTAACCCTGTATATTAATCAACATACAACCTGATAATGACCTGCAAATTGCAAAAAACGTAAGAAAATTTAAATTTCGCGAGCTACCCTGGAGCTTTCGCCTTAAAAAACATGCTGTACCAACCAGAGACTTGTTACGTAAGATCAATTTCTAAGTTATTTCCCGCGAATTCGAAGCATTCGGTTACTTAGCCTTACTTTGTGGCTTGCTAACCATGGTAACTCGTTGACTAATCTTATTAATGTTAATGTATTTACTTTTCCTGCTGCTGTAATAGATTCGTTGTTTGTTGCTGGGTGTTATAATGTTGTTGTGATAATCGTTGATAGGGCACTTTTGTTGTTGCTCTGCTGGTTGCTTACCTACTTGTTATTCACTTGTTTTTTAAACTTATAGAACCGCTTTTTTTGATGATTTAGCTCTCAGCGTGTCATCATCTGCCTAGCCTTTTCCGAACTATTTGGGTCGGCTTCCAGTCTAACCGAATGCAGCTGAATACCAGTATTTTACATGGAGCGACTGCCTATCTGACCTCCACAACCAAGTAACTGGGTAATACCCCTTGGCAAATATGGTTGTCAGACTTTCGGGCTTCTGACGACCCGTAACGACTGTCAAAGAGCCACAAATGACAGCCGGGACTAACGGCTTAACGTGCTTACCGAGGCACGGAGGAGTCTCGATTTATGTCACTCGACGGACAGTAGATATATAATATTTTTCGCGATTAGGATGCTAGTCCTATGGTTTACCTAGAAAATTCAGTTTTTTGCATGTTTTATGTCTAAGTTGATTTTAGTTACTTTTTTTTTTTAACTTACCTACTTTAAATAATGCAAATGATACTACTGTAAAAATTAGTAAAACTAATTTATTGTCATGGCTATCAAAATGTTAGAGAAATATTTTCTATCTATAAATCTTATTAATTATTTAAAATTAAATAGGTTGTTATGTATAGAAATTAAGAAGCTCATATTTTTCTTATAATGTTTTGACAGTACGAAACAAATGAGATGTAATCTTTGGTAATTAAATTATCATATGTTGATAAAGTGGTTAAGATGACATTTTTTAATGTTTTGCAGTTAATTTGAAAGCTAACATTAATTTTACGAATTCGTTAATGCATGACTTAGATATTTTTTGTTAGGGTTGGCACTTTAAATTAAATTATACAGACTGGCATGAAGCTTAAATATACATACAACTGTCAACGGAACATTATTTTGCAAATTGTAAAGTTAATAGAAAACCGTGTGTTGGATGAAGATTCGAGTTTGGTGTATGCTATAGTATACTTAGTCATAATCTATATACTAATAATCCTACTAATATTATAAATGTGAAAGTTTGTGTATTTGTGTGTTTGGATGTTTGTTACTCAATCACGTAAAAACGGCTGAATGGATTTGGATGAAATTTGACAAACAGATAGTTTAAAACCTGAATTAACACATAGGATACTTTCTATCCCGATATTCCCACGGGATCGAGAGTTATGCGGGTGAAACCGTGGGGCGCAGCTAATAATATACATAATAAAGCTCAAGAGATTTTTTGTTTTTTGTTTGAACGCGCTAATCTCTGGAACTACCAGTTTGATTTGAAAACATCTGTCTGCATTTGGTAGCCCAATTCTTGAGGAAGTTCCTTAACCCTTACCCAACCAAGCAAAAAAACACGCTGATGAAGGCGCGGGCAGAAGTTAGTTATGTATAAAGATAGTTATAGTGAGATCCAAATAGAGTAGGATCAAAACAATTAATATTTGTGACGGTGAGACATTGCGTGTTTCGCCAAGTAGATATTTAGTTAAGTTTTTCACATGTTACGTATACATGACGTTCAAAAGTGAATCGAGTTTCAACCACAGTATCTCCCTAACCATTTATAAACTTTCCACAGTAAGTACAGTATTTTCCCCTGTACAGGTACAGGTGTCTATTGTAATGTATGTATACAGTTGACAGCCGTCCAGTGTGTCCCCGCCGGAACTCCATGTCCATTCGCGTTACTTGTCGGTGTCAAGACCACTACACAGCTCAGACATTGTGTATTTATCTACAAACATGTGTGTAGGTTACCTACCTTATATTCGCACTTGATTGTCACAGTAAAATATCTTCAACTAATATCTGCTTTTTAATCTTGTAGACTAATTTGACAGGTGCAAATGTCAAACTCCAAATTGAAAGAATAAATAACAATCACTTGAAATGTCAAATTAGTCTACGAGATTAAAAAACAGACTTTAGTGACCCACGGTTTTTACGAATGGGACTTGAACATAACTAGCAAAATGTTGGTGAACTATTAGGGATACCTCTGCTTAACACCCCGGAGATTACAGGCGTGATGCCATGTGAGTTTTTTTATATCAAGTAGGTATTTTTGAATTACCAACGTCACTGACCAACCAATTATCGTCCTACGTTTGAACCACGAATGTAATTTGTCTAAGATCCTAGCAATAATTATGGCTATTATAATTGAGCCGCGTTAGATAGACAATGTATTTCCTATTCTCATTACATAAATACTATTCATTATCCAACGAGCCGTACATGGTAGGGTTGGCGCACAAATATGCAGATATTAATAAAAAAATAAAATTTAAATTTTATTTCTTTAGATTTTTTTGGTATTTTTTTTTGTGGTAAGATTTATTTATCCGTACTCCTAAATGTTTGTTATCAGTGTCTCAACCTATCGACATAATATTAAACATTTTTGGATTTCATATTTTTGTTTGATAATAGTTTTAGGTACTATTCCAAATGTGAAAAATGATGCAAACAGAAAAGATGACATGAATAAGTGGAGGAAGGAAGGCGGAAAGTAGGGTGACCTCACCACACATGCAATTGAATTGCATTCGAATTGTAACACTCTTTACAATAGCTGTCATCGATTAATTACTTCTACAACAGAAGTTAGGAATATACAAGTCATGTTACTTGGTGATATCAGGATGATGTCATCAATGAACAGGTGGATGCTACTGTCATGATCTCATATTAGCCTCTCAGGGCTTCCACGCGGGATTGTTGCGATACCACGTGCTTGTAGGCCAATGAACTTGAGGTTTTTGGTCATTGGCGGAAAATATAATTTATATAATGCATTAAATAGGTATGAACTGTAAATATGCTGCCTATGACGACAAATAAATGTATAATACGCAGTTTTTTTTTTTTTTTTAGGTTTAGCTCTTTGTTTTTTCCTGCTACTGGCACAAGATCCATAATTGAGCTCATACATAGAACTAGTCTGAAAAAAAAAACAGATAACTGTTAGCAAAATATCATGTAAGTGGTGATCTGCAGATATCAAATACCATGCATAGATCTGATCCAAACTTGATCACTAATTCCAAATTCCTACTAGATAAATATAACCCTAGTCTTTCGAGCGACAACCCTACCAATGCCGTCGGATGGCAGTGATTCAGTGTAGTGTTCCCTGTGTTTTTGCGAGCGGCTGGGGTGTTGCGGCCGCCACGTGCTCTCGGCCGTCGAACCCGGCACACATCTCCTAAAGGAATACTATGCGCTCGCGCTGGGTAGAGGAAGTGTTGATGTCGTGAAGAGGTTTGGGTAGGTAGGATGAAAGAATAGGTTTAGCATCTAATAGCTAGATACTGGCAACTATCGTTCATTTTAGGTTTTACATATCAGACTGTCCTATAGCAATTTTCATGAGATTTTGTGGATTTTGTCATGATACTTGCTGGTAAAAAACTCACCGTGGAAACTTAGGTGAAGTGAGTTTGAAGTGAACTGTCATTCCATCGAATGCTAGGGACACCGTTGACAGCTCACTTCGAGCTCACTCATCAAAGTTTTCACGATGAGATATTTACAAATAGCGCTACATACCCGTAGTGCTATTTGTACACAGAAAAACATTATGTCAAAGACTCAATGACGAAGAGAGAAAGACTTAATGAGGATATTGTTTGCTTTGAACGAATAAAATGAAGGGGACATGGGCATGTTTTGGACTAGCTAAATTTGAAACTTGACATTGAAAGTTTGATAAGTCAGATTAAAAAATTTATTCTCTAACCCCAAAGTTATTTGCATAACCCCGAATTTTCATTTAAAAATTAAAGGAAAATTTATTTTTCATCCCACCATCTCGGAAAGAGTATTTTTAATCTTCAATATCTGAGTGGAAAAGCCGTTTTTATTCTCTAGAGGATAAAGTAAATTGAATTTAGAACATCGTGTGCACTAAGTTTGTGAATTAAAAAAAACATTAAACCTATTTACTGCTACCTCTATGGTGCCGAATATATCATACAACTTTTTTTTAATTTGTTAAAAACTCAGACTCGGAACCTTCTTGGTGTTCTTTTTTCAATTTGCTTTGTACGCGGTTCTTTACGCGGCATTTTTTCACGTCATTGTTAAACCTTATATTAAAAACAAGAAACTTGAAAACAAGTGAAAAAACTAAAATGAGTGATTCTAGCGACGAGGAAGTTTGCTTGACGCCAACAGAATTAACTGAAACTGTTAATAATGCGCAAATGAGCTTTCTCCCTCAACAATCACGCGAGAAGTATTTAAAACAGTACGATATGTTCAACACGTGGCGACTAGCAAAAGGAGCCAAAACTTTCTCAGAAAACGTTTTGCTGGCATATTTTATAGAATTATCCGAGAACAAGAAAGCAAGCACTCTATGGAGTACGTATTCGATGCTAAAAGCAACAATAAAGATGAAAAAAGACAAACATATCGATACCTATCCTAAATTAGTGGCATTTTTAAAAAGAGCCTCATCTGGTCATCAACCAAAAAAATCGAAGGTTTTCACAGTATCTGATATTGAAAAGTTTCTTAACGAAGCACCCGATTCCGTATATTTGGCGGCAAAAGTAAGTCAGTTGCACATTCAGTATCTACTTAAGTATATTAATCTCAATTAAATAGTATACTTAGTAGATGTTGATAGGCATAATTATGCGTTCATATCAATTTTATTCATTTATCTACTACAATACTCTTTACGTTACAGGTTGTTCTTATTATTGGAATAAACGGAGCATGTCGAACTAATGAACTAACACAACTTAATGTCAAAAACATTGAGAAACATTCAGATGACTTACTATTAATTAATTTACCTAATACAAAGACAAAAAGAGACCGCAACTTCGTCATTCGCAAGGAATACGTAACGATTGTTGAGAAATATCAAGCCTTACGCCCGCCTAACACTCCAATCAATCGATTTTTTCTACAGTATCGCAATGGAAAGTGTGTTAGACAGCCTATGGGTACTAATAAAATTGGCAGTATCCCACGAGAAATAGCAACATTTCTTGAACTTCCAGAACCCCTGTTGTACACGGGTCATTGTTTCCGACGAACTTCAGCCACACTTTTGGCTGATTCCGGAGCTGATCTCCTGTCCCTTAAGCGCCACGGAGGCTGGAAGTCCAATGCAGTTGTAGAGGGATACATAGAGGATTCCATCCAAAATAAGTCTAAAATATGTGAAGGCATCGTAGGAGCCATTACACTGAAAGAGCCTCAATCGGATCCTTGGACTGGCCCTTCTACATCAAAAATAAGCCGTTATGAAACACCTAACCATCTCCCTCTCTCTCCAACATTCACGCCAAGGGAATCCGATGAATCGGTACAACTATTAAGTATGACAGATAGTTTACCGAAAAACAGTACACAAGTGACTAACACCAATATTACAGTACCAAACAAAAATATTACACTCAATTTAAATAACTGTAGCAACGTTACTTTAAAATTTTCTTAATTATACCTTAGTAATATTTTGTTATAATTTAAAGATTATTCTATATTACTTACCTGTCATAATGTAGTAATTAATACCTAAACTGAAATAAAAGTGTACCTATCTTGTGATTGTAAACGTTTTTTTTTTTGCATTTAGTCATTTCCTCGCTGAGGTGGAATGAAAAGTTACGTGTTGCACTCGAGTGCAAAGATTTTTCACCTCGTGCTCTTTTGATTCCCTCGCTAACGCTCAGGATTCTAATTTTGAATCACTCGCTACGCTCGTGATTAAATTTTAGAATCCTTCGCTTGCTCGGTCATCAAAATTGAACACGCGGTTAAAAAGCAACTTTGCACTCTTGTATAACAAATAACTATTTTATTGCTGTTTTTGTAACTGCAATAAAAATTAACAAAAAAAAAAGGGAAAATTCGCTAAGCCAGCAACAAGCCCCACCACCCTACACAAAAGTAGGAAAAGCACATTCTATCCACAGTTTTTACAAATAAACCTTTCCAATAAGGCAGAAAGCCCGTCAACTTCGAATTAAGAGCCACTAGAGGACCCATAGATGCCACATTAGTACTGTTTTTATATACGTACGGCGCATTCTATGTGCTGCAAGCATGTGCATTAGAATAGTATTGACGACTCTAATGTTAATTAAAATTAGTGATTAATTACGTGGGTTTCTTTGAGGAGGGTGTTCGACAGGAATTGAGACGAATTGGACTATCCTGGCAGCTAGATTATTTACTTATCTTTATTCTAACATTATGTACAAAGAGAAAGAATTATATATAAAGGAAGGCCTCATAGGGCGTCAAAAAATTCTTCCGCATCGCTGTCAGTGGAAAAAGTGCCCAAAAGGCTGGCAGCATTGCCACGTTGGATGGCAATGCTGGCGGCTAGATAGTTTGTAAAAGCTTGATCAGGGAATCTGCTTTCAGTTTCAATAAGTCCATGGAGTTTCTTACCTGTTCTTCTCCATAGTGATTTTATGATCTACGTTTTGGAACGGGCTTCAACTTCTGACTTACTGACCGCCTCTTTGACAATTCAAAAGTGCCTGTAAATGGAATAAATGCTTTGAGTTTGAGGTGAGTTTGAATAATTCTAATGTTAGATAGCTGTTGCGATTGGTTGACAGAGATTATGTATCGTGTCCAGCATTAGACTACGATAGACCGCGTTGATAGATTCATTATTTTCACATAGGGTTACCATCCGTCCGGATTTGACCGGACATTTACAGCTTTTTAGCCCCCGTCCGGACTTTGTACGGCCTTCTCATTTGTCTGGGATATAAAATAAAATAAAATGTCCGGACTAGTAAGGTCTTTAAATCTCAAAATGGTAACCCTACCTACACATAAAGATTGGCAGACTTACGCCTAAAGTTGCTCTTTAGAATAATGTCAAATGTTTACTTTGTTAAATTGAGGAAAATTGTGAAGAATTTCCACAGGGTTTTCCTAACATTTCTATGTCATTAAAATAGAGAAAGTCACGCGGTACCCAAATGCCTTTGTATCTTTGTTGAAATTCTAATACTTACTTAAAGAAAAATAAAGAGTAACAAATAGGATTCTAATAATGATTTAAATGATCCTAAGGGATATAATTGTAAGGGATAATTAAGAGATAGTAAATATTTCAGTCAGGTTACAGAATGATTTGTTGCTACCATGTTATAAACCAACCTTTGATGACGAAGAATTTGACTTTTCCCATTCCTATTGAAAATATTAATAATTATGCAGAACATTACATAACTATCAAAAATGTTAATTTCACAAACTTTATCTGAATTAAATAACAAATAAATACAAAAAACACAAACACAATTTCCCGCGCTCAAACATAAACAAACGCGCACGTGGTCGGTCCATAGACATTAAACTCGCCGCGAACTTTTTATGTTCCGGTCGTTGACCCGCCAGTAATTAAGGCGATATCACACGGACTGATATCAATCGTTTGTGAACGTGTGAACTGAACTGAATGTTTGAATGATGAATGTGAGTGAGAGAGTGAATGGATGCGGAAGGACCGGTGCCGTCATTTCGGAGAGGCTTATTTTATGGGATTGCTAAAGGCTGAGATTTAAAGCTATGACCTGGGAATCTTCGAGTGACGAATGAATAGGTGACTTCTTGTTATGCTTGCACCATATTCTATGACACACCATATTGTGTGTCATTTATTTGAAACATTAAAAAAAAAAAAAAAATTTGAAAATAACTAAGGCTCCACTATCTGTCTGTCTGCCTGTCTGTCCGTCTGTCACCAGGCTGTATCTCGTTATAGCGGCAACAGAAATACATTATCTGTGAAAATTTCAACTGTCTAACTATAATGTATGATACATATAACAAAATTTTTTTTAATGTGAAATTCGAACTTCTTTTATTTGACTGGTTTGCTAGTAGTGCTCAAAATGGTTGGTGGCTAAGAATGAACCTGCTGATTCTCTTTTTCACAGGCTGTGATGAAACTATAAAATTTTAGGTGTTTTGCAGAGAGATTACATTCGTCAGTTCTTCAGATCGCAATCGTATGAAGTTATTCTCATCAATCATAATTATAACATAAAGTTGGTATATAAAGTGTAAGACGCAAAAAATACAATATGATGAATTATATACAGAAGCTATTACATACTTAATCATGTCTTATGAATAAAATTATGAATGAAGTAGGATGTTTGGGATAGGCTTTTCTCTTAGATAATATATCATTTTAGATCATTCGTTTTCATTACAAATAAATAATAATACTAACGGATACCTATTTTAGTATGGGAAGCTATACCTAACAAACTGATTGACATATCTTAAGGAGAGTGCTAGTGTTACTTAGCACGCGGCAAAACCAGGAACTAAACTGAAATTGTATGGGATTTGACAGTGAAGTTTCTCATTCCCTTGACTAGCAGCGCCACTGCTTAATGTCAAACATTTTGGCCTTGTAGTAAGAAAAAACGGTCGTAAATACATTGATTAATTTGACAGATATTAATTGTCCCCCAGATTGAGTTTGAAAAAAAATATTGATCACGAAACACCAAAGGAAGCGGCAAAACATGTATTCTATTATAGTTTTATGGATGATAATTATCTTGTGATATAAAGATCTACAACTTGTTAAAGAGTTTCCGCACTAATTAGGGGTCCGTAACTCACAATGAAACGATGAAAATCTTTTTGATTCATTTTCTTTTCATCTGTGTCTTTTAGACAAGATGCTTTTTCACAGCAATGCATGGCATTTATCCTATGTTAAAGGGTTTGTTTTCCACACTTAGTCCTTCAGTTCCTTCACGTGGACCATTGTACGTCAAGCATGGCTTTATTTCAGGGATTTAATTTAAGTTATTCTTCAGAACTCGTACAATTAGAAGCACCTGTAGTGCAGTACAATATCTAATTCTGGAATTTCTATATAACAAGAACTTTAAAACAGGGCTCAATAAGTGTTTTGTCAAAACGATTAAAAGGTTTTTACCATATCTCGCAGTGTGGCATGCACTCATAATTATAAAGGTACGGAACCTTTTCCTGGCGAGTTCAATACGCTCTTTGCTGATTTATATTTCCTATCCAATTAGCTACGAGGAGTGGGTTCAACCATCTTGCCTGTCAAAATACCCGAACGTTGACGGTTAGCAGCCGTCACCACTCACTGGGACGCTGGCTGTCTGGGAGGTCACACCGGTCACCAACCTGGTCGTGGTTGCCTAGCATGATACGGGCATTAACTCCTGGTTTACGAGAGGCCCCTCAATGACGTCACTTAGTGAGGGAGCGGGAGTTGATAGTTGATAGTCTATGTCTCGACTTGGGTGATGTGTGTAGGGTGTGATGACCCTGAAGAAGAGTCCTAATGTAAAGAGGACTTCAGGATTGTCACATCCCATTATAACTTGATGATTGGCTTGCCGAAGGCATCTGTTTAATTTTCCTCGTTCTGAACGCTTAAATTTTCACAGAAGATTGCTTCTAATTTATTTTGCAGAAAATCAGCTAACAAATGAGTATTTTCTAAATTCAAATGACATAACACCATAAACAAAAGCAAAAACAGGTCGTTAAAGAAAAATTATAGTGCGACACCGGTATTGTCGTACCAGCAGACAAGGCTGAATATAATTAATACATTTGCCACACAAGTGACGGAGAAATCGCGAGTATTCACGACTCGGGGGAATGAACGCTAAATTGGAACGGCCACGGAACTATGAAACTAGGAAGAAATGTTCCATCCGACGCTTTCCTGCTCGTTCACAGTGATTTGTTGGTTTTTTATGTACAATCTGCATCAGTTTTTATGTGGTTTTGTATTCTGATTACGGATTTATCAATCAGGTTGTCTATGCTATTTAGAAGAAACAAAAACTATACTACTTATTGTCTTTTAGTAGGTGAGTAAATATATAATACGTTCACTTTTTTGAATTCATTGTCGTAATGGAATTTACCTAAGTACTTATAAGTTACAATATGAACTGAACACATATGGACGTTTTATAGCAAATAAAATGATCTGAAAGGTTAGTAAAGGCATTAACGCTATTCAGTATGGTAACAACAATGATAACAAATTGTTTAATTTGTTACAAGCTGAACAAACCAAACTCATTATTGAGACATACAAAAGATATAGAAAACTATGATGTCACTTTATATCATTAGATATGTAATTTTTAAGAAGTAAATTAAAAACATTAATATTATAAGAAAATGTATAAAACGAGCTCACATAATATGGTACACATGCAATTAAAACATATCAATCGCATCCGTACAATAGCATTTGCGTGGGAAAACGTCAGCGCCATTTTGGTTTCCATAGACACTTAAATAATAACACGACATTTCTACAATGCCAGTATTTTCCATGTGTCACTAAACTGCAAGTGGTATTGAACTCAATATAAAGCATTAATTAAGACTAAAGGTAGACCACCTGTTAGATTAGGTACTTAGCAACTAGTAGATACCAAAATACCTAAGTTTAATGACCTTTAAATTCTTTCACGAGTGGCACCCGCGCCCCTTTAATTATAGTGTTTATTTTTTTATTTACGTTTTTATTTAGGTACTTTACGAGGGAACGTGACTCATGTTACCACGTGGGGTAGGTAGATGTCCAGGTTACACCACGATGCGCAATTATTTCGGACTATAGACCATAAAGGCGTTGAACTCGGGGGCCTGCCTTCTGCGAGGAATTTAATCATTTTTGGTGGGAGTTGGATGGCTTGGAATTGATGTTAGGTTCTGACTACGACAAAGATGTTAGACTACATTATAAAATGAAAATACATCAGCTATTTCATCTAAAACTTTCCATTGCCTTGAGAATCATGTGAGAAAAAAATGCCCAATGAGGATCCTCATTATTTTTTTGCGATATTAGATATGACATGTTCTTAAAGATTGATGTCATCCAGCCATCGGATTTCTAGCTGAAGTTCTAATATGCCTCTGGACAAAAAATCTCAACATCTCTCGAATTGCATCATAAAATCATCAAATGTTTGTCGTGGTTAACGAAAACTGCAGTGGAATTTCGAAGAAAATGCGTAGACCATGACGTAGAGGATATACCTAACCAACGTTAATTGTCCTTTAATGGGCCTCATCCATCGTTTTCTACCAGGCCAAATCGAGGTTAAGAGCTGTCCAAAACCGCAATAAAAATATATTCTAATAATGTGCAACCCTCTCACTCTCCATAGACAATAATGAGGTTCCTAGCAAACAACTATAAAATGGCGGAGTTCCGGACTAGAACGAAATGATGGTCAGCACACACGGCATGCTACGTTCCGGTGACTAGAATAACTATAATTATTAATCATCTCGTTTTTGTTAATGTATAATTTTCATATTATATTTTATTACCCATTTATTAGGAAATTCTTTTGTATTTAACTTATTGATGGAGAGAAAAAAATATAAGTATCTACATAAAAATTTTCCATGGTAACTGGTGAAAAAAAAATCAAAATGGGAACCTAATTTCGTTTAAACTTGAACCAAACTAACTTCTGACGGATTAAGATGATAAAAATATGAATGAATGAGGAAAATACAATGATACTTACATCGCTTTTAGACAGCATTTATATAATTAAAAATACCGACGTTTTTCTTTCCTTTTCAGCATTGGTTGATTGATTTTTAGATAGGTACCTATAAATGTTTAAATCATGTAAAGTTATTTACAAAATCGATCAAACACTTTTACACTTCACTCAAGTATCCCTTTTAATGTCTGCATCTTCTCCATTTAGCATCAAAATCATTTAGGTAAGAGTCATAAAGATTCTTAAAACGTTTGTTAGTAGATTAGTCAGGTTCAGGTTGCAAATAAGTCAATTGACGGGTTGACGGCCTCGTAAAGTTCGCAGGAAACCCCAAAAAACGCCAAAGTAATTGGTATGGAACAGGTTATTAATATGGCACATGAGCCTACTGGCTGGTCACACTTGCACTACGAAAATCACCTTTAGCTTATACGACATAGAGGTGCTGTCAATGTCAAATTGTGACCACTTATGTGCAACTTACTGTATAAGTGGCTTTAAATCAGAGGGAAAACAGACTAAATTACCAATTAAGTAACATTTTTATATCTATCTAAGATGTACGCCGTGGCATAGGAACTCCGCATGGCAACAGCAGTTAGTAAATAGATCTCGTGAGCTTCAATTAGTCCAGGTTAGAAATCTAATAAAAATATATGGTAAAGACCGTAAGAATTACCTACAACCCTAAAGAAATCCCAATATCGTTATAATAGGACACTTCTAAAGTTCTAAGATCCTTCTATTCCGCTCCGTCACGGAATTATTCCAAGAAAAACACTCCGAAAATCAATTAGGCGACTCTTCCCTTATCACGTACTCCACAATTATCATTCTCCACACGTCACAAATAGTAACATTTCGTCACAAGTGGCTCGTGGTCAGGGTCGCTGGCTACGCAGAGTTCGTCGCCCGGTCAAATATTTTCGGAGACTATAAAAAATCTGCAACTCCTATTATGACGTCAGGGCCAGTTTGGCAAGTTTCGCAAGGACTTTTTTTGTATTGTAATTATTTTTTTATACGTTCACAAATTTCGTTTGCACAACAATTTAATAATAACTATTTTTGGGGCTTTAAACACGTTTCTGTATCTATTTTGGTGTAACAAATACTCTCTTGTGAAGTTATATAGTTTAATTTAATTAATTTAGTGAACATTTTAAGAAATGTAAACGAAATTAGTTAGGAAATCAAATTAATTTCCAATTTAAATCCCAAAATAATCAATTACAACTACAATTTATTGCTTCGATCAATAATCAAACAAAACGTTAAAAAGCCGCCAGTGAATAAGATACATTGCGAAATTCGAAATACAAGATGGCGCCGGCTTTTTTGTACAATGCGCGCCAAAATAAACTGGCGGTCGTTCGTTGACCTCGGCGTGTTGACCCGGCGTGACGTCACGTGACGTTGTGGCTGTGACGTAGCGCTACGCCCACGGCCTCGCGCCTGCGCCGATGATTTAATACAATCGTTCAAGGCTCCTTTTTGTTATAGTACGGATATTGTCCCATATTGCTTCAACGAAACGTGCGCGTATTAGAATGTTTGTTTTAATTCTTAGTACTGTCTTATTATTAAAAGGATATATAAGATAACAAAGCATGTGTATAAGAAATAATGTAGGTTACAAATTCATTGTAATACAACCTAGTCAATATCCCTTTTAAACGGAGTGCCATTGAGAGAGTAAGTCTGAATATTCTCAACATTTTCATCGTGTGTTAAGTAGTTTGTAAACTATTTGGATTTTTGTCAAATATACCTAAATTTCGGCTCTAAATACCCTTCTTCTTCTTGTCTCTTCCAAAACCATAACAAATTAGTATTATCTAATCATATTAAACACTAAGAAAACGTCAACAAAAGGATGTGCAGCAGTATGCAATTAATTACCAATCATATTAACTAAAATGCCTTTGCTAAGAATACACGGTACAGCATCATAAGGAAATGATTTTCTTCATAACAAGGAAAAAATATTTACAATTCTTTGGAGACGACTTATTGTATAATTTAGAGGTTATGTATATACAAGGTATTTATAAATGAAAACCTTTTAAGGGGTCATTGTACTCATTATTATGACCAACTCTTACTACCTGCGGGAACAAACCTGAAATCGCGAAAAACAAGACACTTCCCTGCATTTTGTCGAGTTCCAAATGTGAACATAAATGTATGGAGCAGCTGATTTATTTTCATGATTTCAGGGTATTGAATTTTTCCAATTTTTTTTTACGATATAAGAAGAGCTGGAGGTACTTTACTCTTGGTGATTTTGCGAGGCTAATATTCAGACACTCATAGAGTAACTACACTAACTACGGTCGTTGACCTCGTACCTAGTTACTTGAAATATGAGTTTACTAGCTGCGCCCCGCGTAAGTCTCGATCCCGTGGGATTATCGGGATAAAAAATATCCTATGTGTTAATCTAGGTTATAAACTATCTGTAGGCCAAATTTCATCCAAATCCATTCAGCCGTTTTTGCGTGAAAGTGTAACAAACATCCATCCATCCATCGTTAGATTAAATGAGTTTTTCTTTTGTTTTATGATGTTTAAATATCGATCAAAAAGCCAACACCTCTGTGAAGACATAACATCATGCCTGTATTCCCCAAAAGGTTGGGCAGAGCCGTAACTTACACCCACATTTCGCACGTTATGTTTAAGTTCCAGGTAATAGGGGCGAGAGTCCCTTTTAATACTCTGTGACGATTGGCCAGCTTATTCAATTTTTCCCTGTATTTAAGAAGGTTATGCTACGAGGAGAAAAATGTAATGTAGGTATCCGGGTTTCCTCTCACAATGATCTTATTCCGTTGAGGATTAATTTATGCAGGGTCTACTGCATAAATCTTTTCTACATCGGTTTGATCCTTTATTGAAATTATTTTAACAGGTTACGAGATCTCTAAAAACCTGTCCCGGAAAGCTTCGGGACACGACACGACATTAATGTGTGGCGGTATCTACATCGCCACATGCGAACTACGCCTCAAAGACCTGACGTCAGACAGACGTCACATAAATCCTGCATCGCGCAATTAAAGTTTACCGTGCAGTGGACATATATACAAGAACCCAACATCAATCGTTGGGCAGATGCCCGCCAGACACAACACCCGTCTGGTTAGAGGATCCTCCCTTTTCTATGGAGTATGAGTGAACTTTACACCCTGTTCCTCATACCCCTAAATTGGTGACCCCGAATATGAACGTCAGCGCAGCCTTCGTGCAACTACTCCAGCGTGACGTCATCATCATCACTCCCGCAAGCTTTCAGTGAGTATCTTCAACGGGTATCTTGACCACCAGCATGCAGCGAACGCGCATTCCTGGTCATCACCTTCAGCCTCAATCACCTCATCACCCCGACCCACTGGGGAATGACCGCAATCACCTCATCACCCCGACCCACTGGGGAATCACCGCAATCACCTCAAACACCACAATCGCCGCAAACAGTTCCGACTCACCGCGAACAATGCGGCACCCGGTTCCGACTCACTCGAACCATAACTGGTACTGACAAGCATCACAAGATACAAGACTCAGCCCACTATCGACCTCCGGTCACCGGAGGGGAGTGATGTGGCGGTATCTATATCGCCACTTGTGAACTACGCATCAAAGACCTGACGTCAGACAGACGTCACATAAATCCTGCATCGCGCAATTAAAGTTTACCGTGCAGTGGACATATATACAAGAACCCAACATCAATCGTTGGGCAGTTGCCCGCCACACACAACACCCGTCTGGTCGGAGGATTGTCCCTTTTCTATGGTGGATGAGTGAACTATACACCCTGTTCCTCATACCCCTAAAAATGTGAATAGGCATTTTTCAGAATCATAACATGATTCAATAAGCCTAATTCGCAATACTATCAGTTACTCAGTAGAATAAGTCGGCTGTGCATTTCAAAACCTAGCAACTGACATTTCGAGTAATTCGTCAACTCGTCAAGACTTGTAGAAAATGAAAATGAAATCAAAAGAACGTCCTAATGGGCCGTAGAAGCCGTGCCGTGTAAGACAAGTGTCGTGTCGTGAGTGACGAATTACTCGACATTTTTAAAAATATCGGTGTTTTTGCATATTTTGACTTCATAGATATCTATCAAGATATGTCACCGATTTTTTGAAAAATGTCAGTTGATAGGTTTTGAAATTGCACAGCCGAAGTGCACTTGAAGACTGCGTCAGCGGACAGATTTTGAGAGGAATATTTGAATTATTTTTGAATTATTACAACAAATTGGTTATTTGCCATCGATACGCTAAAAATCAGAAGTAGAATAAACACTTGGAATTAGACTAATTAGCATAACCCAGAAAAATAAACTCGTCAAAACCAACACACATCGAAAAACAAAAGAATACTCGCAAAGCCACAGAGGAACAAAATTACTCGCAAAAAGAAAATTGAAAACATTTGACGAACAATGCTTCGTTTGAACCTACTTCTCATAATGGCTAAGTTCAAGGAACCACTAATAATGATGTGGCCTAGTTTCGAAGCCTGTATACATTCTCTGCTAGACTCTAATTCTTTGAAAACCCACTAAATGTTATTCAAATAGTCAAAATGTCTTTTCGTGCGTAAAACTTAGTCTGCGGCCGTATTCTGGAGAGTATTTTGTTACAAAAAACTTTTTGGAATCATTTTTTTTATTAACAGGAAGTTTTTAGAATCATGACTTTTAAATATATCGCGTAGTTTTCCTTAATCCAAAAATTATGTACCGATTTCATTGAGATTTGGAACAAAGAAATTTTTTATTTTTTATTCCTTATAATGTAATCGCTCTTACGTATGTTCTTACATCCTGTGGTTTTATTTAAAGACGTACATTACACGAAATACGCAAGTTCTGATTGCGTGACGTTGGTCCTATAACCTTTTTATATGATACCTAATTCTATCTTCCTTCCCTCTTTTCTAACCACGTTTACCTTTTTTCTCTGACGTATTTCTATAAAAATAATTATCAAATTAAAAACACGTCATATGGTATTTGCGTAAGTTCTTTTTCTTAGAGGAAGATTGACTTAGGCAATGACTGAAGTGACGTTAAAAAGAAACATTATACATAACCATCATAAAATCATGAATGGGCATCCATTGATTTGTGGTTTTAAGGTGTTGTTTTTGTTAATAAACGCATTTTCTTCTTTTTTCTTTTAATGATGGTTTTTTTTTCATAATTAGCGACCCGCCCTTGCTTCTAACAGTTTTTACGAATTGATAAAACATCGATATTTCTTTATTATAAGTATGCAAGTTCAATATTGATTTATGTCTAAATGATGGTTAGGTTAGGTTAGATATCTAAATGATGGGTATAATATCTATAGGTTTAATATCTAAATGATGAACCACCTCCAAATCCATTGCGTAGTTTAGAAGAACAACGCACTCAGACACGAAAACCGACTTTAATTTATACCTAATAATGTATAGATTTATTTAAATAATAATGGATTTTTAGTGGTTGAAGGGAGCAATGAATATTGTAATAAAGCTTCGGAAGCATTTAATCCAAGTTAAGATTGAGTGAATACCTAATCAGTTTATGTCATTAAAGCATGCATGACATTTTTTTCTTATGAAACGTTAATAGTTATCGTTTCACGGAAATTGTGGAAGCTATCTAGGAATGTAAGAATAAGCAGTTGTCCACTTCTGAACATGAGCTTTATAAAAACTATTAATCCAATGTGTTGAGCCGGAATATTGTCGAGCACCAAGCCTAGCTCACTAATTACGGTTATGTGTAAAAGAAGGTGCTTCTGTATTATTTTCATAATCTCTTGGGGCCATAGACCCATAAAAAAACAAGAAACTCCACGGTTAAACCAACACATAAGTTTTCTTCTAATTCTCGCGTATCTATTGCAAAAATTTAAGAAAAATTCTCGGGTCCCTCTTTGTGCTTTTTTACCATAGTTCCTAGCCACCATTTATCAGTTTAGTTATCTTTTATAATTTTCGAATTTTTTTACTACCATAAAAATTAAATAAACAAAATTTATGTTAATATCCGCCATCAGAATAGTGTCGCGGGCTTAGTGCGTCGCCGCGGTACGGCGAACGGTTGACCTACATACCGGCCGGGGCTCGACCTCCTCAAGTTTACTGCCAATCTTACAACATATACTTAGCGGCATACAACTCTAACAGACATTTTCTTCTATCACTATTGAGAATAAGGATAGTTTGGATAGGGTTGCCAGTTAATATTCTGAAGAATTTAACATAACAAAACGTAATATAACTGCTGGATTGGATTAGACTGGAAGCCGACCCCAACATAGTTGGGAAAAGGATAGCTCGGTAGATGATTAGAACATACTTAATATAACTCATGAGAGCCGTGAGTGGTGGCCCAGTGGTAACTGCCACGACGAGGTTCGAACCCTAACAGGCACTTTACTTTGTGTAAATTATTTCATCACCACTGCTCTCAAAATGGTGAAGGAAAACATCGTGAGGAAACCGACATGTCCTAGAACCAAAAAATCGAAGACATGTGACATCTACCAACCCGCACTGGGCCCGCGTGGTGGATTACGGCCCACTTCCTCTCACAGAGAGGAGGCCTGTATCCCAACACTGGGAACATTATAGGCCTGTTTTCCCCGAAGAGTTAGGCAGAGGTGTAGTAGGCACATTTCACCAGTTATGTTTAACAGGGGGCGAGTCTATTGCTAACAAACGCGCATAAAGTCAGATTCCGGGAAATTTCAGAAATTCCTGATGGAAAAACGCAATGACACTTTACAGACTCGGGAATCGAACGCAGGACCTCGTTTTCAGCAGTACCACCTGCGGCCACTAGACTAGTGAGGCACAGAAGGCTGAAGAATTTATTAAAAATAAGTGTTATTGGCTAGTTGTCATACCACTGGTTCAACGGGTTTTATTTTAAAGATAAGCATGTATCTAATAAATCTGCATGCATTAGGAATGCCTAGAGGCTTCGCAGAAGAAGAAGAATAGAGTTGTTCACTCCGGCTGGCGGGTTCGAATCGCAACCGGAGTTTGAGTGTGTGAACATCGGTGGCAAGAATGAAAATGCTGATGACTTCACCTTATATCTTGATATATTTGAACAATAAACTTTGATGAGTGATTCCACCAACTGAATATGATTAATTTTACACTGATTTTAATGAGAGCTCCGTTGATTGAAGCACCGTTTCTTCTCTGACCATCGAGTGAATTCCATAGATTAATACTTTCTTCTTATTATAACGTATCCACATACACAATTGACCGTGATTTAAAGTACTTGAACAATATTTTATGAATAATTCCGGATTTATATGAAATTGAACCGGTAGCTGACTTGAGGGCTCGCATGTCTCTCTGACAGTGTTACCAACTCTCTCTTAGTGTTGCAAGTTTATGAATGAACGTTTTGATACGGATAAAATATGATTAGTTAAATGGAAAAACATGTTAATTTGCTTTAACAACAGTACTTCTTAGTTATTTATCAATCAGTCAAGAGTTCTTCGCGCATGAATATGCGAAGGTTTCAAGCATGCAAGTTCTGGGATAAAGGTCATATCTGTGCTTAGGCATGTGGTTGGTTGCGTGCATCATGTCACGCACAGACTATAGAATAACTCCTTTTTAATGACTTGGACTCTTCTCACCCCTGGACTATATTGGTGCAGTATAGTGGTGGTGGTGTTCCGTCGCTTCCGCGGACAAGTTCCACAGGACGCACAAAGTCTAGCTAGTGCTAAGTGAAGTGATACTAACATAGTCTAAGCCTTATTTATTAACACAAGTTTTTGTTGTATAGAATAATATGTATGTTTAGTTTAAGGTATTTTTCTATAGCTATGCCTGTGTCACCTGCAATAAATGGTTTATTATTATTATAGTCTGGCCGTGGCAATCAGCAGAAAGAGTTGCTTTAGGCAATAGCGCCAGAGTTACCCGGGAGGTTAAAATTACCCTATTGTATGACATTAAATCATGACAATTGACGCCAATTCTAACTGATCAAGTTGTATTCATGATTCTAATGATCATATTTCTGTTAATACGTATTTGTTACGGTTGCAAATCTATTTGAATCAACATACAAACTGACACTGAATCGCAAATAGAAATATCGGTTTAAAAAAATCGCGGGCTACGTAAGCGCATCTTCATCATCATCATTAAAAGGGGTACCTTTGAGTGGTTACCCATTTCCCTGATCCTCATAAAAGTCATTTTCCCCACAAAGGAGCTCCAAGATCTCCCGTGGTGCAATTCAATCCAACTCTTAAGCACTTTTTGGAGTAGACTTAGCTTCTTCTGAAGACCGTAGTTTTGCTTAATTTTATGACTATTTTCCTAGAATTTTGGCGTATTCCATTAGGTTCCTCCAAGCCTTGATACGATGGAGTTTTCATTCAAATGAGATACAAATGTACATTGGCAGTTTCTAAGGACCTGCAGCCTTTTAACCTTGACATTACAGCTTGCGGAACATACCTAAGTACATAGCATATTTTAAATAGTAATTGCTTTGAGAAATATTGTATAAGACCAGCTTCCAATTTCTTCAGGGATTTCTGTATGGGCAGTGGACACAAGGCTCCTGAATGAGTCAATGCATTTGAGGGTTCCATACCCAAAGGGTGGCAAAACGGAATCCTATTACTAAGCCTCCGCCGTGCGTCCGTAGGCGTTTTTTGCTCGATCTTAAAGCCTCCTGCAAACTGGCGCGATATCGCGGGCGCGACAGGCAGCGCAACCCTTGTCACGCCCGCGATATCTCACCTGTTTGTGGGATCCTTAATACGGAACGGAAAGTGTGCGAGTCCGTATCGCGCTTGGCTGGTTTTTACCAATTATGATACGTTCATATAACAGGCAAATTCATTCACAAAACATTTTCATTCATAAATAACACGCAACAACCAACGCACATACCATTGCGTCACAAGATAACAGAAACTCAACTTCCTCCTCCAACATCCTCCTTCAATTAAAGTTTTTTTAATCTGTTCGATGTTTGACATATTTCGTCAAGACGTCAACTAATTCATGCATTTAACCCAGTTCGTCACGGAACTCAGTGAGTCAGAGCACGGATCTTAGTTATGACGGAATTCAAACTTGTTTTGTTTAGCACTTGTGAATAGAAAGCCTTGGTAAGGTCAGAATAGTGTTAGAGTTATTCATAGGTTACGATCTAAAAATATGTTTGGATGGCCCTGAGAATGCCGGCCAAATATCAATGTGCATGACTGTTTGTGTCGTAAAGGAAAAGGTGTGCCTGATGTATTCATTAGATGACATCCTTTGATAAAGAATCGGGTGTCCTGCGAGGCATTATAATAAGTAACTGGGACACAAATATTATGTATTCGTGTGCTGGGAATTGCGTTTCTGGTAAAGTGTTTTTTTTTTATTACAGGATTTTTAGGAACAACCTATCCTGATGTTTACAGGAGACTATATTATGTAATGTTGACTATATCATATTATGTGACCCAAAAATCGTTCGCTCTGAGCGGAGCGGGAGGAGTCATTCGAGGAGTTGATACACAAAAAAAAAAAAAGTGTCATACTTTTAATTACTAAAACCCACCCGTGTTCCTTCAGTTGCCTGTTGCCTGGGTCCTGGTATACCTTTCGGACTTTCCCGCAACCCTTGGCAGGTGGACGATGACCGAATATGTTTTTGTGTTTTTTTCAACCCTCATCCCCTTGATTAGCACTTTACAAAGATATTACGTTTATTTTGAATTTCACAATCGTCATATTAATTATTTAAGTAAAAGAAAATATCTGAACACAAGGGTATAGTCTCAGTTTACAAATCCCATCTTTGCTCTTCCGATTTTAACCTATCTTATGCCATTTCTCTAGCCATCCATCCTCGTTAGAAAATCAAAACAAACAGCACTCGAACCTACGTACAACTGCGCACATACCTCTCGTAACGGTCGGCCTACATACAGCTTTTGATCCAAGACCACTAACTGTCTTGTAACTTGTATCACATATTCAGACCATGTTGATTTGTCATTGCTCATGTACTGTGCATTTGTTTGGTTTGATATATAACTATGTTTGGTGTTGCTCTCTTTTGTTTTATCTATGGTGATGTTATACGCAGTCGGTTCGAGTAATCACTGCATTGAAAAATATTATATATAACATCCACTTCGAATACCATTGTGTTACGCAAAATTACACAACTATTATCCTAACTATAATATTATAAATGCGAAAATAAGTTTGTTTGTTACGCTTTTACGCTAAAACGGCTGAACGGATTGAGATGAGATTTGGCACATGGGTAGACCATGACCTGGAATAGGACATATGATACTTTTTATCCCGATATTCCCACGGGATCTAGACTTACACGGGTGAAACCGTGCGGCGCAGCTAGTCTTCTATATTATATAAAAATCAATTGCCGTGCGTTAGTCTCGTAAAAAATGGAAAATTCAAAAAAAAAGACTCAAGATTTTGAAATGGCAAAAGCATACATCAAGCTGCTTCATCCCAATGCTGGGCAAATGCCCTCATGAATGTCAGTCAGTTACTACTATCCAGAGTCAATGGACAATTGCAGTTGCTTCTTTATTTATATTGTTCAGCTCATTCACCAGTTAACAACATCATCATCATCATCATAGCCTATAGCAGTCGACTGCTGAACATAGGCCTCTCCAATTGCGGCCAATATGGTCGACCCATTGCCACTACAGTCTGATTATTCTGTAACTATGTCGAGATCTTTAGTTCTCTGCCCTATCACCTCGTTTCGGATTCGATCCCTCATAGAGCCTCCAAGAATAGCTCGGTGAGCAACCTTGAATTTATGAACCAGTCGTACCGTGATTGTCCACGTTTTGGCTCCGTAAGTCATAACAGGCAGGACGCACTGATTGAAAACGCGACGAGAAGTGTCGACGGAGCTTCCCAAACGCTGCCAAGCACAGCTGAATTCTTCTGTTAGCCCCATCTCAAAGTTGTTCTTACCAAACCGCTGAGTTTGTCAGAGGTCAACGTATTCACGAACCTCGAACCTCGAGAGCATCGCCATTGACAGCAATCGGTCCCGGAGTGACGTGTTCGTTGAACGCAACCTGGGTTTTATCCAAGTTCATCCGGAGACCAATGCGTAGAGAAGAATTAACTAGGTAGTCCAGCATCTGCTGCAAGTCATGCAGCGATAACATAAACAGCCGGTTAACATAAAAAGTCACCTTCTAATTATAATGCGATGATAATTTAATTATATGCGTGAGTGTAATTATAGGGTAATAATTACACTCACAACATTATCGAATATGTCCGTTTAGCTGCTCCGCCCTAACCACAGTTGGTATCCATAACTTGGAGCTATCACTAACGGTTGACCTACATAGAGTTACTTAACGAGAGAACTCACAGTTACATCCTGATATGGCTGCTCTCAGAACTGGGATGGTGAGATAACTGTCCGGCGGCTTATTATGTAGATCCTGTTGTGCTGGATGTGGTAGTGTTGGTCTGAATTGATGGTGCCTTTCTTGTGCTAACAGCTTAAAAGGTGAGAGCCGTAGCGGTGGTTTGGCCCTTCTTTGTGATTTACTTCCTTGGTCAACCCTACAATGCACAATTGAGGAGTAACAGTGTCATAATCACTCATTGTTTTACAGTATTATCATAAATGCGACCCACAGACTGTATGTTCCAACTAGGCACCTTGGAATATGACAATTCATAATGTGATTGATGTAAACTTCGTTCTTTTTAATCTATGGCAAAACCTCTCCGACTAATGACACTTATACCGGGTCCACACTGTTCCATTTTAGTTGAACAACTTTTGTAGATTAACAAATAATACTTTGAATTTGAACTTCAATTTGATTGAAAGTCTGTTCAGACGGTTCGAATAGCTTTCAACTTAGCAGTTAATCAAATAAAATAGAGCCGTGTGAACCCGGTATTAGATACGGCTTGCACATCTTGAGTAGCACCCTAATTGCGTAAAATACGATCAATCACAATCTGTTTCATTTTGACAGTTAAACAACATTCATTGCGTTATTTGCGTTGCTGAGTAGACAAATTTTTATAACATATGAAGCAATGGATTAGGAATCTGCTTCAAACCGATTCAGATTATTGTTGTTCATTGCAATTTAAGAGATAAGAACGTACCTACCGAATTTGTCATATTGCCTATGGTTTTCTCTCATCTGCCCTGACATCAAGCATGCAATGCAACAAGAATTTATTGTAAAACATTTTTTTTGTTCGACTTTCGAATACGAGGCTTTTGGCCATTGTGTACTATTTTATTATGTGCGTCTTATTCGTGCAGATTAAAAAAAAAATCTTTCTTTCTTTCGTTTGTTTTGTCGCTTTTCGTTCACGGCCTACGTATTTCAGTTTAGGATCCCTTACCAACATTTTTATATTTAATATACTAGCCCGCGGTTTCACCCGCATAAGTCTAGATCCCGTAATCCAGGTTATACACTATCTGTGTGCCTCCGTTCAGTAGTATTCCGTGAAGGAGTAACAAACATCCATCCATCCATCTATCCTCACAAACTTTTGCGTTTATAGTATTATTACTAGCTGCGCCCCGCGGTTTCACCCCCGTAAGTCTCGATCCCGTGGGAATACCGGGGTTAAAAGTACTCTATATCCAATTCCAGGTCATGCTCTACCCCTGTGCCAAATTTCATCCAAATCCGTTCAGCCGTTTTAGCGTGAAAGCGTAACAAACAAACAAACTGACTTTCGCATTTATAATATTACTAGCTTCCAACCGCGGCTTCGCCCATGTGGTATGTTGATAAAAAGTACCCTAATTCCGTCCCCGGGATGCCATATATCTCCTTGCCAAATTTTATCGAAATCCGTTCAGTGGTTTAGGCGTGAAAAGGTAACATACAGACAGACAGACAGACTGATAGACAGACAGAGTTACTTTCGAATTTATAATATTATAGTAAGGATAGTTAGGATAGTAGGATTTTAACTCCCAGTCCTATCCAGCTAGCTTGTATATCAGTCAAACGTAGCATTATCGGTTTACTGGAAGTATTTGCGGATCTACACCAACATGGCGATATATTTTCTTTACCTGTAAGCTAATTACAGCAGTGTTGACCTCAGGACTGTATACAGACGCCTATTAAACCATTGTGATCGAGCTAATATGTAGTAGTTATATCTGGATCCGTACGGGACTTGGCCACATGATGTGAAGTTTATCGATAGGATTATAACTGTCATGACTGCTCTGGGCTTTCTGCTCAAGCGCTACTGCTGAACATGAAGTCCTGGGTTCGATTCCCAAGTCGGAGATTATTGTTATTGGGTTTTTCCAGCTGAAATTTCTTAGTAGCAGCAGCCTGGAGTTTTCGTATGGAGAAGGATGGGCAAGAAACTCCACCGTTACTCTATTAAAAATGTTTTACAATATGTTGTATACATACATCAATTGTATAATTATATTATTGTCTGTAGTTCGTGTAAGTGTCCATCGTGACGTTACTCAAAAGTAATGAGTTACAAACTCAAATCGCCAATGAGTAATGTCTGTCACATGAATGTCACAGCACTATACTCCATTTGAAATAAGATTAGACATTTAAACAAACCTTTTTACAGTCCGTTCAACCGATTTTCCGACTTCTATACCGTAGACATAAGGATGACATTAAAAACAAAAAAGGTTAAACAATACCAACTGTCTACTGCAGCTGCCATTTGTCATGCCACCAACGCAATAGAAGTCTAAATCGGTTGAACGGACACTAAAAAAGGTTTATTTAAATGTCTAATCTTATTTCAAATGGAGTATAGGTTCAATCAAAAATTTTTCAATATTACCAAAGGAGCTCTAAACACCATTCACAAATACGAAACTCGAAAATGTTGACAGTTTAAACCAAATAGTCGATAATTCTAATTAACCAAAATGTGTCATTCTCGACCCAGAGCCTGTCGAATGATTGTAAATAGCTGTGCCGTACACGACGCGACTTACTAAGGCGTTCTGATTGGTAGCGTCGTGTACGGGGGGTTCTACTGAAATACCTAGTGCTGTAACCTATATAAATTTTTTGAGGGTGTGAAGTCATCAAATTACTTCTCCCGCTCTGGGCGGAAAGGGAGGGCTGTCAGACTTTTACTGACTAAAACCCACTAGGGGTTTTCCGGTATTCCTTTGGGACTTTCCCGCAACAGTGCTGTGACCCCTAAGATGCCTAAGGGGTACTGTTCAATGCTAAACAATGTCAAAGTCATATATGATGCATACTATTTTGACAGTAAATCGGCGCGGACTGTGGTGAAAGGCTCCCACAAAATGTTGAATGAATAACCACAAGAAATTCTTTCTGAAGTATTTCCTGCTTCCGCTCTATTAAGTCTCTTTAAAATTCACGCCTAAAAGTATTTTAGTCTAATTATAATAAAAGAACAACACGAGAGATATTACTGAAAGCTTTTGAAGAGCCTCTATTTAATTCTACTGGCTTCCAGTCTAACCGGATGCAGCTGTATACCAGCTGACTGGTTGTCAGACATTCGTGTTTCTGACGGCTGTCAAAGATCCACGAATGACAGCCGGGCCTAATAATAATAGTCCTCCTGACCGTATTTTCGGCCACGGCGGCCAATCTCAACGGATACTAGCCTTCGGCGCGGGAGATATTAGTGCACAAGTGTGTGCGCAGACACAGGTGCACTCTCTCTTCCCTCACTCTCATAGTCCGATGGGACGGCAATCCGACACGACCGGAGAGAGATCAGGCGAAGGACCAACGGCTTAACGTGCTTTCCGAGGCACGGGGGTATCACACCGCCAACTTCCAAACTAACAAAAAAACCAATTAGGCGGGCCTAACGAGCATTCGAAGGCACGGAGAAGTCTCGATATGTAAAGATGGTCACCCATCCACGGTCTAACCCCCGCTGTTATTATTACTAAGCCTGGAGCTCCTCTCAATTCTACATAAGCATCTGCGGAAATTCCTGTCGAAGTCAAATATACCTTTACATCCCTGTGAAGGTTAGCAGGACAGGGCTTAATTTCACAAAAATGCAAGATTACGATTAAATGTTTGTTTATGGGTTTTATCACAAAACACAATTTATAGTGGGGGCGACATTAAACTCAAGAATCTTTTACACCAAATTGAAAACGGTTGAATAAAAAATAAATTCTGGGAACCATCGAACGATTACAAGTGCACACATAATTTTTAAATCATTTATTACCTCACAATAAAAACTGTCAGGACATAATAATTTATTAGAATACCTCATCATTTCCAGCTAAACTAAGCCTTTGAGCACAATGCAAAAAAAAACATAATAATTTATCAAAGAAATAAACGGCTCACATTTTGTATACAGTTAGATAATTAAGCCCAGTGTGTCAGGCTCTGCATAACGGGACAAAATTCGTTGACGCATCCTGTTTGGATGACCCAAATTTGAATAAAGCTAAAATTACATAAAGCCTTTTTTGATTTTGGCTGTTAAAAATGCTTTTGATTGGGGTCGCCTAACGGTGAGGAGGATGTGAGGTATTTCCTTTATGAGTCAGGTTTCGGTATCTTATTTGTTTGGTACTCGATAATTAGGCATTTTCATCATTTATCTGCACTATTGTGCCTCAACGGATGTTCTTTTCTTGCGCGAAATAAAATTAGGAATTAGCAACCCGGAGTAGAAAAAAAAAAACATATTTATTTGACCCACGTAAGGCACACAATATTCTATATGGAGTCTGGATTTGTGCCCAGTTCATGAAAATAGGCCTTTTTTTTGAGGTTGGGTAATCATCAAATGGCTTCTCCCGCTCTGGGCGGAGCGGGAGGGCGTGTCAGACTTGCTGACTAAAACCCACCCGTGTTCCTTCAGTTGCCCGTTGCCAAGAATCCCGGTATCCCTTTCGGACTTTCCCGCAACCCTGGCAGATGGCGATAGGCCTGGCGAAATTTGGATGTACCTATTACAGGGATGTTACCTCGGTGTACCCCTGTGAGCATACAGGCGTGTTGTTATGTTATGTTCAATTCTATTGCAAGTTGACTACCGAGGGTTGGAACAGGTGAACCTGGGCAAACCAGTCCCTGAAACAATACCAAACTGTTTAACAGGAAGTAGTCCGTAGCTGCATCTTTTAAGTGTTACGTAATTGCTACTTTAATTCTCTGCTACAACAACAGTATTTTCCAAATTTCCAATCAAGCCATTGTCTTAGTACAAGGCATTTTCAGGGACTGTGCATAACGTGCATCCCAAGGCCAAGTATTTGGAGATTCCATGATATCTGGTAGTGACCGCGGTAGCTTAGGCATTTGACTACCTCATTGGTCTAGTCGTCGCAAGCGCTACTGTTGAGCACCAGGTCCGGGGTTCGATTCCTAGGTCGGCCAAAGTGTTATTGGGTTTTTCCACTAGGAATTTCTCAGTAGCAGCCCAGAGTTTTGTGCCCAGTCGATGGCAATAGGCTCGCCCCCTATTACATGGGGACTTAAATATAACGGGGGTGTACCATAGGTACACCTCTGCCTAACCCGGTGGGACCCGTCCCACATGGGACTTAAACATAACTGCCTAACCCTCCGGGGATTACAGGCGTGATGTTATGTTATGTTTGGAGATTTCAGTTGCTTTAAGGTTAACTTTTGCAAAAGCCCAGTGACCCATTTTCTCCCATTTTCTTTCAGTCCAGTAAGTACTTTCGTAGTAAAAAGAAATTTCACATTTACAAATCATTTACAAAAATACATTTATTTCGGGGCATCGCCCAGCGGTTGGTCGACTGTTTGACCGTGACCAGAGGGCTGGCCAATTTCTAGGTCAAAGAACCAGTATTGCCATCCAACGTGGCAATGCTGCCAGCCTTTTGGAAACTTTTCCCACTGACAGCGATGCGGAAGAATTTTTTGACGCCCTATGAGCCCTTCCTTTATTATATATATTATTTTTTCCCTTTGTACATAATGTTAGAATTAGATTGTATAAGCATTTTATTTAAAATTATTCATGTAGATATTTTTCATTCTGTTTTTAATTTTTTTAGAAAAATACTGTGTGCAATTTTTGGTGACCCATCCTTATCTGACATAAAACGCTTTTCAAAACAAACAAACTCCCAATTATAACTGTATCCACTTTTTGCAGTCATCATCTATGAATTATAGACTGCGCCAAACCGACCTGCCTTAATTCCGTGCCGCATAAATGTCACACTTGGGGTGTAGGTTCGATGGCCGGTAACGGTACAAATTTATCTGGGTCACAAGGCTTTGCTAATATCATCGCAACGCAACGGTACCCCGTTAGTGGCAAGATCATACTACATTAGTGTTTGGGCCAGTGTATCATGACATTGGGCGAGTATAGCTGATGTAAAGTATTGTATTACGTTCTTAGGCCAAGTTAGGTGGTTGTAACTTGAGAAGGTTGTCCGAATGGGGTTATGTAACTGTGAGAGACACGTGTTTTGTGGTTCGTGGGAGTATATTATGTATAAGCAAGTGTACTGCGATTGAGGAAGTGAAGTGTATGGAGATAATAATGCAGGCAGTGTACAAGTATTTGTATGAGATACTTAAATGCCATAAAAATGTTGTGGAAAATGCTAGTTGGAGAGCTCACCCTGATTTGTAGGTGCAGGGCGACTTATCGTGCTGCGGGAAAGTCCGAAAGGGATACCGGGGCCCTTGGCAACAGGCAACTGAAGCAACACGGGTGGGTTTTAGTCAGAAAAAGTCTGACACGCCCTCCCGCTCCACCCAGAGTGGGAGAAGTCAATTGATGACTTCCCACACACAAAAAAAAAGGGCCACTTTTCGTTTATTTGGGAGCCTATAAACAAAGGACCCAATAAAGCAGAAACAGTGACTTGGTGAAGGTAGCTGGAGTCTCCTAGATACGGCCAGCGCAGGATCACCGTTTTCAGAAAGCCTATTGAATAGGGAAAATACTTATAAAATACTTATCGATTAGGGAAAAATGTGCGTCTATGAAATAATTAGGTAAAGAAAAATGTTATCAGAAGCCATTGTTATAAAATATAACAATAGGTTCTGATAACATTTTTCTGCGTCATAGCAGGACAAATGTGGAATCGCCTAAATTATCGGATTTTTTAGTAACTATACCCCATTTGAAATAAGATTAGACATTAAAACAAACCCTTTTACAGTCCGTATACCGTAGCCATAAGGACAGCATTAAAAGCAAAAAAAGTTATACAATACCAACTATCTACTGCGGCTGCCATTTGTCATGCTACCAACGCAATAGAATTCAAAATCGGTTGAACGGAATGTAAAAAAAGCTTATCTATACGGCTAATCTTATTTCAAATGGAGTATAGTTTATCATTTATAGAATGAAATTCGCTGGATATAGTCTGGTTAGGACAAGTCGTCGTTGCGTGGCTTAGGAGTGGCTTATATCTATATTAGTTAAGTAATCAAGTCATCAAATACGCAATCAATGCATTACATCAAACAAGATCGTTCAAAATCGAGAGTAGGGCTCTACAATTAGCTAATGTCACTGATAACAGCTGATAATGGCAACTATATACGATTTCATAACCGCAGGGGCATATATATAACCCAGGGTTTTGGTCAGTAAAAGTCTGACACGACCTTCCGCTCCGCCCAGAGCGGAGGGAAGTCATTTGATGAATTCTAAACAACAACAAAAAAAAGGGCATGACCTCATGAAGTTAAACAACGATCCTCTTAGCATAGCAACACATAAGCGAATATTATGCGGCGTAAATTCAGCGTGCATTGCTTACAAAATTGATGCTGAACTTACGTCACGTAATTTGCAAACATGCCGAATATACATACCTATATTCATATCGGAAAAAAATAAACTGTTTAAGATAATTATAATGTCCACCAAAGGCGCAAAAAATGTATTGATCCACTATTATAAAGATATAAATAGATACTACAATTATAAGCAGATAGTAAGTTAATAATTAATTGATTTCAGTAATAAATATATAATTAATATGTTACTAGGGCATCATAGCTTGTTAGTAATGTAATATAGGACTTATTCTTGTAATTAATTAGTCTGAATGTACCAGTTGTTGGTCGGCCACAAATGATGACAAATTATATTTTTAAAATTTTTGAGTCTTAGAAATATTTCGTTTAAAAAAAACAACAATGCATATAATAACATCACGCCTGTTTTTCTCGATGGATAAGACAGAGGTGTACCTGTATTTAATAAGTGCACGCCGATTTCGCCAGTTCTCTTTACGTCCCATGTAATAGCGAGCCAGGGGACAGAGGGGGGCTAATTTAATATCACTTTATTAAGTTACTTATGAACAATACGTAAACAATTAACGTAGTAGGCAAGTTGTTAATGTAAAAACAAAAAAAAAAAGGAAATACATTACAGCCGATATTTTGCCGCTCCACCTTAATTATAATCACAAATAAATAATGATAACATTGAATAATCACAAAAAGTAATTAATAACAATTAATTATATTAACGTAATTTATTTAATATACCAGGAACGCATAGACAGTGAAAAGATCATTCAACCAATCATAATTAGAATGAATAATAAGCCCTTATCATTTCTTGATAATTTTCATTTACAGTTGATTGGGCATTATTTGATAAGATCTCGATATATTTAGAGTGTTTGTTTACATACCAAATTAATTATGTTTGGCCATTAAGTAACTACTTGTACCAGGGTATCATAAATGTAAAGGGATTTGCAAGTATTTTGTTGACGTACGTAATTGAGTAATAATAATGTAAGTAATGCCGTAACATTGAACATTATAAGAAAACGTAAAGTAGGTTAACTTTATGACCAACTAGCTTCTGCCTGCGATATTTTCCGCGTGAAATTTTTGTTCCCCCGACCTACCGCGTCGCATCGCATCGCCCGCCCGCGATCCACCTCCTTTTCTCTTAGATTTATTTCTAACTTATTTTCTTTTTGCTCGGCTCCTAAGAGTTTTAGCGTGATGTTAAATAACCTAAAACCTTCCTTATGTACTTTTATAGTACCTTCCGCCAGCGGCTTGACCCGCGTCATATCTTTATAAATTATAGCTTATTTTACTCAGTGATATAATAGGTATATTATCACTGAGTAACATATGCTATAATTTATTTAGGCACTCTACTAGTGAAAGATTTTCTAATCGGTCCAGTAGTTTTTTATTTTATTCATTAAAAACAAAGGTACAAATCTTTTCTCTTTATACTATTAGAGTGATATAGTATAACGGGTGTAAAAAGACAATTAACGAAGCCGGAAGTCACTTTTTATTCCCGTCATTGTGATCATTTTTTTGTTCTGGACCATATCTGGGAACCTTCTGGTTACGGAGATATTAAAGGTCAAAGTTCCAACTTTTTCTGACGTTTTTGAAAGAAAGCAAGTTTTAAATGTTATAACTTAATTTTATCTACACCCATGCTATAAATCCCCTATAAAAGTTTCTGAAACAGTTAGCTTATTGCGAACTTTAAAACACTGGTTGTTTTAATGTTGTCATAGAAACCATAATATCATCCAAACGGGTGTTATAATGTTGTACTAAATTTCATAAAACAACTCATTTAAAAAAAAGAACATTCTCGTGCAGGCGCGTTTCACTAACAAAGCACCGTAATTTAAAACAAAAAAACATCTATGTTATTCGAATTCGAAAAATTCGAATTCACGTGCGTCGTATCCCTCCATTTTTGTTGATATTAGTATTGCAAAGTACCTTTTATAGAGGATTCATATCATGGGTGTAGATAAAGTTGTATGCAACTGTAAATAATTAGGTATGAGTGTTCTAACACTCATGTGATACTATTATCACATTCGGCTTCGCCTCATGTGATAAACACACATTCGTGTTTTAATACCCATACAATGTGGAGACAAAAAATAAAACTCCGTATAACGTTCTCGGTCTACATACAAAAAAATCAACAACAAACAGTTGCATAAATAACTATTAAATACCCCCGTTACATGCATTAAACACAATGTTTTGCGCACCACCATAAAAGGCGATTTTGTCACACCAAAAACCAAATTCGTTTCCCAGCAATTATTTTTGTGCAAAGTTACTTAATTTGATATACAGAATGCGTAGTTGACGGCTATGTAATGGGTCTTTTTACACCCTGTATGTACTCAAACCAGTACGAGTGAGATAAAGTAATTAACTATGCAGACGAGAAAGCATCTCATTTGTTAACAGCATCTCAGTGTTCATTCCGGCATTATTACCAGTTGGGGCACTTTTTATCATTCACATATTTGCGTATTCATTTGTTGATCGCTATCAGTGACTAATTGACAAGGTGCGTGCTGTATGGACAGTGTAGAGTGGTATTTGCTTTTGCTTATTTTGTCTCGGTATGAGATGTTATTGCGTGCGAAAATTATGAAACGTTTTTTAATGCTAAATGATGAATTGATAATAAATGATATAAGTATTTTTTCTGTACATTGGTTAAAAAAAATACTTTTACATGACAAAAAGAAATAATAATATTTTAAAACTAGATGTGATAGGGATAAAGTTATTTAAAAAATTGGTTAGTTTCGGCATACCCTCTACATAAATTCCAGGTTTAGTATGATAGACTAGCTTCCGCCTGCGGCTTTGCCCGCTTGATATCCTTATAAATTATCGGGTGAAAGAATTCTTAAAATCAGTCTAGCAGTTTTTGAGTTTATAAATTACTAGCTGCTCGCCCCGGCTTCGCACGGGTAGCACTAAGTACTTATCTACGGCTATTTTAGGTATTTTTTTTACACATGGGGTTACATTATTGGAGTTTTAGTCAGGAGCCCAAATTTTTCTGAAAAAATAATGTAGCCTATGTCAGCCGGGGATAGTGTAGCTTCCCAACAGTGAATGAATTTTTCAAATCGGTTCGGTAGTTTCGGAGCCTATTCAATGCAAACAATTAAATCTTTCCTCTTTATAATATTAGTATAGAAGTATAGACAAAAAAAAATGCAAATCTAATAATTTTTACCTAATCAATACTTAATAGATTTTTTTTTCTTTAGTTTAGATATTATTATATTGAATAAAGCACCTATGTAAAATGGAATTTCTCCTTTTTTAAGTGAAAATAATCGTTATTAAACATAAATACCTTATGTACTTAAGCAGAAGTAAAAAAAATTGGCATATTTTTTTTTAAGTTTTGACTTATTAATTAATGTGTCACGTAGAATTACAAAGCATTTAAAACTGTCGGGGCAAGACAGTTAAATACTTAGGTACTCCAACAAATGAATATCAAACGCATAGCTCAGTATATTACTTACTGGAATACAAGCACGTACAATTAATGCATGCATTGCGATCGCTATCCCCAAGCGATGCAGACCGTCATCCGGATTGCATAGAAAACAAAAGCAAACACTGCAAAAACATTGCCAAGAATAAGTAGAAAGATATGCAGTGTATAAGTACATAATAATGTCTTGAATGTATGTATACTGTGGGTAATGTTGAGAGCAGTGTTGGCCCAGTGGTAACAGCCGCGACTTACTTCTCGTAGGTCGTATGTACGAACCCTGACAGGCCATCACCACTGCTCTCAAAACGGTGAAGGAAAACATCGTGAGGAAACCGGCATGTCCTAGAACCAAAAATTTGAAGACATGTGACATCTACCAACCCGCACTGGGCCCGCGTGGTGGATTACGGTCCACTGCCTCTCACAGAGAGGAGGCCTGTGTCCCAGCAGTGAGAACGTTGTAGGCTGATTATTTATGTTGAATCTAACATAACATCACGCCTTGTTTCCTCTAAGGGTTCGGTAGACGTGTAAGTATTTATACAACACCCACATTTCGCCTGTTATGTTTAAGTCCCATGTAATTGGGAGGCATGCCATCACAAATTCAGTCTCCGGCCTGCTAAAGAGAAATTCCCGATGGAAAACCCAATAACACTTTGCCCAACCTGGGAATCGAGCCCAGGACCTCATGCAGCAGTAGCGCTTGCGATCATTAGACCATTGAGACATTTGAATCTGTTTATGATGAATACCTCTCACAGGTCATAATGAATTAATCATATAAAAAAACACTACCGAAAAAAAAGGTTAAAAACCAGTAATATAGTTAAGGATATTAGTATTAATTAAAAGCCTAAAATAGGTTTTACGAATTCCTACTTACCTCCAGAACTTTTTCCCAATTAAATTTTCTGTGAGGAAAAATTGCCTTCAATTTAGGTACCTACTTATTAATAATAATATTTCAATGGAAACCTGCGGTCTTTAATGTAAATCATGTACGGTAAAGTATTTTAGACATTATTGTAATGTAAAAGCAAAGGTAGGCATGAAATGCAAAATCGTACGTCATACGGGACAGAAAATGCTAAAACAGCTCTGCTTTACCATATTCGAGCATTTTTTTGAACTTAAGAAAAATAATAAACTATTATAAATAGAAAACAACTAACTCCCGAAATAAAAACATTAATAAAATTAGTAAACAACTTTCCGAAAGCAACTCAAAGTAGTTTCATTGCCTTCGTTCCGGAAACCGACTCGTTATGAAAAACGTCAAGCGGCCATCTTACTTTTTCCGCGCATGCGTGGTTATTTTCTCGGCGTAGCACTTGAACCCGCGTAGGCAATTCAATTGGTGTTATATTGCAAGCAAAATCTTTTCCTTTGAATTTGAAAACAAATAGTTAGTTGATGCTTTTTTTGAATAAAATTAATATAATCATGAAAAATTGCTTCAATGCCATTGCAATTATGAAGTATAGCTGTATAAGGAATTAATTTGTGTTGTCATTATAATTATGAATCTTTTAATTATGGCATAACCAATAAATAAATATGTTATGCACCTGAAGGGTATTTTTTACATGAACTTTATTATTTTTCCGCCTACATCCACCACGTTATTGCCAACATTTTGAATAACAATAACAGTTCGTAAAGGTAACAATATGCACTCGCTTAGGGAAAGGAATTTGTTTGATTGAAGATTATCGCTCTTTAACTGTACAAAATTTTACCAAGCCACAAAAGAGGTATAATTGCAATATTTTTGCTTATTGAAAATAGCAGGAATAAATGCTTAAATTCACTGAAATTACAAATTTTCTGAAAATTCCTTTGTTTTTACGACAGTAATATTTTTTTCTTTTTCTAAATATTATGTGCCCACATGCACCCGTGAACTACAATGTACATACCTAAGCCAAAGAAATTCTCCACCGGCTCCGACTTTCGTTCTACGAGAGTACGATACCGATTATTTGGTACCTACGCATGTGAACGTCACGTGTTGCGCATTCAAATAAAATGCGTGTGTGTGTTAGTGTGCGTACCTATATTTCGGGTGACCTCCTAACGGGCTATCCGTCCCTGGTACTTTGATAGAAGAGTGTTAGTTTTTTTGTACGTATTTCTTTTTGGAATCGATAGACATTCGTTTCATTTTAATGAAAAGTCTACTTAGTCAGTCGAACGAAATAACTTTTCTTCCAGTTTCTTCTAATTATCATATTACATTATTCCTAAAAGAGTAAAAATGTACTGGGTTTTTTTTTTTTTTTTTTTCACCAAAATTCATGTGAACAATTTCGTAGGTTAGGTTAAGTTAAGTAATAACAGCTGCTCGTGGCTAAGTAATAACAGCCGCTCGGGTCGATCCATCAGGTTAAGCTACGCTTGCCGTGGGTTGGTCCGTGGATGGGTGACCATTTTCACATATCGAGACTCCTCAGTGCCTCGGAAAGCACGTTAAGCCGTTGGTCCCGGCTGTCATTTGTGGATCTTTGACAGTCGTTACGAGTCGTCAGAAGCCCGAAAGTCTGACAACCAGTCTAACCAAGGGGTATCGTATTACCCAGTTACTGGGTTGTGGAGGTCAGATAGGCAGTCGCTCCATGTAAAATACTGGTATTCAGCTGCATCCGGTTAGACTGGAAGCCGACCCCAACAAAGTTGGGAAAAGGCTAGGCAGATTGATTGAATTTCGTAGGTTAGCGTCAAAGTCCAGTGTTTAGAGGAACTAACATAAGCCTCATGTTCCACAAAGGTTAGTGATATCACAAAACGGCGAAGCTATAAAATAACTCTAACAACATAGTCCTAACTTAATATAATATTTATTACCTTTTCTCTAAATTCTTCCCAATCATTCAGTTTCGAACGTAAACTGTGACTAATAAATTAATAATGTTTCCTTACGGATCTTGATTAGGTCATTTAATTTATTCTTATACGTAATATAATTAAATTATCCTATTAGATTAAGGAGCGTTTTTAACTTAATGGATTTATAACTAAAAAATACCTGAAAAATACCTCCTACGTTTAATTGACAGTCACATTTCCATTTTCAAGATTTTTTAAAGTATAGTAATGTATAAACTGATTTGTTCACATCATCTTTCTAAACTTATCTTTTACAGTGTTTGTGAGTATCTTGTCCAGGGTACTGAACAGTTGTACTATTGAGGTACATAGCCTATTGGTACATTGAATGAGCCTTTTGTATAAGTCAAGGGCTTCAGGTATTGGGATATATTCATTGTTAATGCAATAGCCCCAAAACCTACAGATAGACCATGCATGCCAAACCTAGGTACGGTCAAGGAGCGATGATTTTGAGCTATTGTCAGTCGAATTCCTTTACCACAAAGCAGACGCATGTCACATTTTCAAACTGCCATTTTCATTCAAAAATGTTGGCATTGACGCAGACGGAAAAATAATATGGTGGACGAAAAATTTACCGTAATATTTCTTATATTATTTCATCACCACTTCTTTCAAAAAAGGTGAAGGAAAAAATCGTGACAATTTTTTTTTTTTTTTCTAAACTTAAGACTTGTGACGTCTACCAACCCGCACTGGGCCTGCGTGGTGGATTACGGCCCACTCCCTCTCACAGAGAGGAGGCCTGTGTCCCAGCAGTGGGAACATTATAGGCTGATTACGTATAAGTATGTATGTAATATTTCTTGACTTTCCATAAACTTGCGCAATTTTCCGACACATAACTAAAGACAATAATTACAGAATACATTGGTACCAACTTCTTTGGCTTTAAAAAACATAACAGCACGCCTGTATTCCTCGAAGGGTTAGACAGAGGTGTACCTATAGTACACACACATTTCGCCACTCATGTTTAAGTCCCATGGAATAGGGAGTGAGCCTATTGCCATCGAAAAACTCAACAACACTTTGTCCGACCTGGGAATCGAAGCAGTAGCGGACCAACGAGGCTTTGACTTTAACCACGTTCAATATGGGCATCCGTTTTTGTAACCCTTCCCGTTTCTGTGATTCCTGACTTCAGTCACCTGAATCTTCTTAGAAATGAAAACTTTATCGCTCAAAAACGTGAACAGCCCGCCGGATATAATGCACAATATCATCATCATCATCTTTTCAGCCGAAAGACGTGCACAACATAGGCCTCCCCTAAGCACCGCCACTTCGACCGGTTCTATGCTTCTCGTATCCAGCAGATTCCTGCGACCTTCACCAGGTCATCGGTCCATCTTGTCAGATGCACAATATAAACCATATTAATTTAATGATTGAGATAAACTGTATACGATTTAACACCATGCAAATTAAAATAATCTACGTCATTAAGGAGGAAAATCGTATAATATTACACATTGTGACTAATATAACGTAACGTTACATAAGGATAAAGATATTATAATATTAATTATTCGATGATGAGTTTCTAAGTGCCACTACGATAATTCAACAGGAAGGAAGCCGGAAAACTGACAATAGAGTACGATAGAGTTCTAAGTATTTATTCGAATTTTATGGGCTTGTCTCTGGTAAGGCCAGGTTTGAATTTCGAAGGCGGCTCAGTCGACAGAATGCGCCTGGGTCTTACTCCGGACTTATACATGTTAGGTGTCGGCATGGATTTAATATGTACTATATCTTGGGTATCACTTTTGGAAGCTCTATATTTTAACGTTTTCAAAGCGACTCGGTATTGTCATATAAGGACTCTACTAACTGAAGGATGGAACGTATGATTGGCTGCATTTTTCATTCCTCAACGTAATTAGAAATTTTCTGCCATCGGATGGATATCATGGTTCTTCTGTTTTCCGACAAGGGAAGACCTATTTCCGATATCAACCTAGCCATTTTTCAACTATGTTGGGGTTAGGTTAGAACGTAGTCGAAGGTTACGCTTGCCGAGGTGGTCCGTGGATGGGTAACCCTCCATTTCATATCGAGACCCCTCCGTGTCTCGGAAAGCAAGAGCCCCGGATGTCATTTGTAGATCTTTGACAGTGGTTATGAGAAGGCCAGAAGCTCACAACCAGTCTTACCGAGAGGTTAGGGTCATGGAGGTCAGATAGGAGGTTGCTCCATGTAAAATACTGGTATTCAGCTGCATCCGGTTAGACTGGAAGCCAACCCCAACATAGTGGGAAAAGGCTAGGCAGACGATGATGACCGTCAAATATTTAAAATTTTCCTAATGTCTGTTCGTACTCTCTCCTCTTACTACAAACGATTCTCACAAATAACATTGCGTGCTCGCTACGCATTAGTGAATGAAACAGTCTAATCGACCTACATTCTACAAGTACCTACAAATAATTTGACAGTTTATCGTTTCAACGTTTCACTCTTTTTTTAAATAGCGAATGTAAACAAACGCTCACTGAGCTTTCTACTACTACGAGACTACAGTGACGCACACAGACGCGGCCAGTGTGCACACACGCACACACTCAAATACTCGAAAATCAACCTTTCTCTAGTTCATTTTACCCTGGTACTGCCGGTGGCGATATTTTTTTTTTTCACCACGAGACCAAATGCCAAATTGGGCGGTCGTTGTTCCACTTTCGGAGTTCATTGTCGGATACCGTTTGCCGACCTACCTTCACATTTTGCTGGTATTTATTTTGGACAGACAGTTAGGTTTTATGCGGCATTAACATGCTGTGCAAGATGAGATCGCCGTTACGATAAAGGCGCCGTTTATTGATCGGTGGCGACGTGACGTGCGCCCGCGACTTTGTTACGTGGTTCACGCTCATTCATAAACGTAATATTTCCCAATATGACGAAAACATCGCTGTATGACGCTTTATCCAAGAACAGAGCAATCTATTTTCCTCTAAAAGCGTAGCAAATATATCGATCAATTTTGTTTATCTTAGCTACAATATCTAGTCAAATAATTTGTTAGATATACCAAACTTTTCCAGGTTATATAAACATAGTCAATTTAATCAATATAATTCGTCAACACTGCTCCGCATTTTCGGACGTCACGACGTTTTTAATTCAAAGAGTCTAACATTCAGTGAACATTTCAGATTTATGTAATTCACCGCGATTATTCGCATGTCGCAGAAATAGGTTTTAGACAGGTAAATGTTTTGATACAAGAAATACATCTACATGGATTTATAATAAGCATCATTTACGTGGATAAGTCTCGGCTTGTATAAACACAAAAGATTTTTAGCGCACCTCCATGTCATAGACAACAATTATGCTTTGTTATACGTCACTCTCTGACACTCATACAGCACAAAAACTATGGAAAAATTCTTCCGCCAAAAAACTATAAGTACTAGGTACTCGACATAATCGTACTACAGATTTAATGCTGACAATTTGAAGTGCACACACTTATTATATGGCATTGGTCGCGATACAATGCCAACTATTCTCGGTCGGTGTGTATTTAGGCAAATTGGGTGAAAGGTGAACGAACCTCGCAGTCATTTCACCGGGCGTTGACTCATCGCGGTGCGATTACAGTGCTATCATTCCTGGCCGAATTTGCGCTCGACATTCAAAAACGTTCGAAATGAGGTTCCATACTTAATTTTCTAGTCGGAATGTTGCTAATCTGAATAATCTATGCACATAATTAAAAAGGTACAAGTTCAGGGAACTATGATTCTGTAATTGATTACCATTCGATTTTACTCGAATCACGTAAAGTGTCTTTTGGGTTCATTAACCTGTACTTAGAATTCGGTAAAACAATAGTAAAAATAACGACACCTTGATAAATAAATCAGGCAATGTCGCCAAAAACTATTCCTTGGAAGCGGAATCAGCCGTAGGGAATTTGGTTACAAATAAATTATTTACAATTGTTTAAAACATAATAAATTATACTTAGGTTATATCTTTTTGTAGGCATTCGTGACGTTTGATATGGTACGTACGAAGTTTTTCTTAGAAGCGTTTGAAAATGTTTTCCTTCCTTTTTATTTTACCAGTTTTTAATAGTAAATCATTTACATTGAATAAGATAACAGTCTGTCCGAGACGTTCATAGTACGGAATTGATTAAAGCAAAAAATAAAGTGTCACAAAACCAATAATGGTGAAAACATAAAATGTAGGCCTCGTTCAAAAACAATCACAGCTTTCCAAAACAAAAATGGTTGTAAAGAAAACAGCCGTCTTTTCTAATTTCAAATAAGAAAAGAAAACTAGTACAAACGATTTTCTTTCCGTAGTAGACCTATAGTCAAAACTATATGACGACCAATGAAAAATAGATTCTTCTGACATTAAATTGTAGGCCGGTGCCTACAATTTAACTACGGCTAGAAGAAAAAAAAGAACTAATTAAAAACAACACATTTTAAATTTCGAAGCATCTATTCGGCCATCGTCCGATTTGCCAGTGTATCGCGACCTCTGCTCGCGACTGGACAAGTGTGAGACTACTTTCATCGGAACTTCGGAACTTGTAGAAAGTTAGGGAATCGACTATTTGACGCGGCGAAAGCTTCGGGCTTTGTCTCGATGTACAAATTATATGCCAATGCATTTGTGTTTAATATGTTGGCTTTGACATGCACATTAGAAATAACATCACTGGTTTCAACATCAATTTTCCGTTGGTCACATCACGTTTAAACTTCACCTATCTTTGCTCAGTAGGTACTCTTGTTCTGTCACTTTTTAGCTGTAAGAAGTTATGTTAAAACACTACTTGAAATTGTATTAAATATGACAACTGGGATGTTTTTCTCTGAAGCATCGTTTATCTTCTAGATTGTCCAGCCCAAAGTTAATCACATCTAACTACTATTATAAACGCGAAAGTTTGTAAGTATGGATGGATGGATGGATGGATGTTTGTTACTCTTTCACGTAAAAACTACTGAATGGATTTCAATGAAACTTGGCAAACAGATAGTTTATAACCTGGATTAACACATAGGATACTTTTATCCCGATATTCCCACGGGATCGAGACTTACGCGGGTGAAACCGCGGGGCTCAGCTAGTACAGAATAAACTGAAATTCCGTATTTCAAAAACAACTCCGAGTACCTGCATTTTCATGTACAAGAAATCAGTTGTAGTTCTTCACAAGAGACAGGTTGCGAAAGTCAAATCACAGTCATACAAAATTCAATACTGATCTTCAACCGGATATGGGAAAACGCTGAAAAGTTCGACAATTCTTTGATTTAAGGTGAAGCATATTTTCATGAGAAAAACCAGTACGTAAAAGCCTGAAAACGCTACCACGAATTGAGTAAGCTTCGCAATCAATACTCGTACCTTCGCTGTACGAAAAAAGGCCTTCGATGTGAAACAACGACAAATTTTCATTGCATTTAGATTGTGATTCCAGCATTTAGACTTTCTTTTCAAAACGAAAGTAAGTCAAAAGTCTAAATGCTGGAATCACAATCACCAAGATTTGAGTCAAGATTAGTCCCAAATCCTGGTCCTGTGTTCGAGTCCCAGGTTAGGCAGTGTTATTGGGTTTTTCCATCATGAATTTCTCAGTCCAGGCGCGGTCGCAACCCAAGATTTTGAGAGGGGGTCACCATTGGTGCCGAGCAATATTTTTAGGGAAATGGTAACCTAATTGATAAGTACCTACTCTAAAAACTTTTTTTTTGTACCTGTATACCAATCGGGGTCACTGTGGCTCAAGTACCTACAGTTTTTAGTTAGTAAAGCACGTAAATCATTCAGTCTCTCGACAGCTTGAATGATTTGGGGGGGGCATGACCCCCAGGACCCCCCCCCCCTCTCGGACCGCGCCTGGTCACAGCCGGGAGTCTGGATTTGTGCCCGGTTGATGGCAATAGGCTCGCCCTCTATTACATGGGACTTAATCATAACTGGCGAAATGTGGCTGTACTAGGCACCCCTTTGCCTAACCCTACGGGGAAAAACATGCATGATCTCATAATTATGGTATTAGTCCCAAATCTGTCAGTTTTCAATAGAGATTTTACAGTTATGTCGAATTATGTACGTAGAACATAATTCGACATAAGCCTTAGACACTAAAATGTTCCAAGTTAGACACACTCTGTTACAGTGACACTCAAAAAATAATGTTGTCAAAATATTCGCTTCGTGTAGTGTGAGTCAAGACCGTAGTGTGGGTACAAAATCTGGGTCGAGAGACTGGTCAACGACCAGATTGGCGACCACCGGTGGTCGTCGGTTGCTGGTGGGAAGTCTAGAAAGATCCATTTGAACTTCGACGAACTCTCTTTGTGACTGTGAGGTGACCTGGATTTTCAATGATGATGGTGTACGGTATCACGCCATGTAGTCGTGATGATGAATGGTTCTAGTGACAGCTGGTTTTTTCCACGGTACGAACTTCGGTATTTGGGTTACCTTAAGCGTTAAGAATCACTTGTTCTGTTAGGAGGAAGGTGAACACTGATTTTCTTCAAGTTACTTTTGGTTTTGTAGACCAATATGTATTTTTTTAGAAAACATTTCAAACGCCTTTTGTCGTGTACGAAAATCTTTGTGTATCAGAGTTCTGAAAGGTTTCAGACGCCATTTTCTTTTTGTGCACGAAGGTTCGTTCGCGCAGAACGAATTCATTAATTCATAATTAATTAATTTAAGGTCTTTTTGGATGACTAAGCTGTCATTTTAAGTACGCAAATGTAAATATGTAGTTGAACAAAAACTAAGGTTTATTCAGAGTATTTTTTGTACTTAATTACTTACTGAAAAATAAAACACGCGAGGTTTTTATTCTTGTTATTATTTTACAAATAAGGAAAATAGGTCAGTGTGGCGTAAAATACCCGTCAATGAGATTCAAAACAATTACAATGGTTTTTCAGTAGGAACGTGAAACCAAGAACGTCACTATGACGTGAAATTACCGTCTTTACAAAAACAAAATAACCGACGTTATGTCGTTTAATTTTAAATAGGTTCCTTTCCTTGTAAGATTAAAAAGGCCGAATGACGTATTTTAAATAAAAAAAAAAAAATACCTACATGAGTACTTTCCGTTTCCTGTGTATAGCTGAACGAAAATTAATCATATTGATATTGCCATTCAAAACTGGCACAGAAACTTTTTCATTTAATTTTCTTTTGTCTCAACTGTCAAAATCTAAACAATTGAAAAAGTTAAGATGAAAAAAAGTAAGATTACTTCCTAATTCAAAACTTTCTTATAGTAAAATTACAAGAATTTGAAAAAGGAAATCCGTATCAAAAATAAAAGAGACAATAATGATATACATGTAAAAGTGGACAGAAAGCACTGGCTGCCTATAAAATGCAGGCGTGGCTTGGACATCGTAAATGTTCGGCGGGAAAGCCCGGCTATGGTTTCGGCTGTAATCATGCCATATGACATACTTCAAATCAAATAACGAATCAAGGTGCGGTGTGTGTCTCGAGGTTGCACTTAATGGAAGTCTAGCCCATCATATTATGATATATAGAGCTAATTGACTCTAATACCTACCACTTTTATACTTGAAATCTTTCTGAAATTATTTGACTATGAAAATTACTTAAAACCGTCAACTTAAGTAAACCAACTTTCTTTAAATCGAAATTATGGTTTTTGCACGCAATTTCGCCCACATGGAGGTCGGAACTTATCCCTCGGGAACGTACTACCGGGATAAATAATATGTTCTAACCCAGGTCATGTCAATCTATCTGTGAGCCAAACATACGAATCCGTTCAACCGTTACAGCGTGAAAAGGTAACAGACAGACAGATATTGTTTTCGCATTTCTAATATTCCACGGATACGTAACTACTACTGGGATTAAAAGTAGGTATCGTATGTGTTAACACAAGTAAACAATGTATGAATTCCTTATTCTATTGTTTTTATTTTAACTCAATTGGTTTACGCGACGTAAAGCTCCCAGTTGGCATGATTTCTCCGACAGCTTGAACAATCATCATCATATTTCAGCGAATTTAAACAAAACCTTAATAAATTATACACCTAAACCTTCCTCATGAATCACTCCGTCCTTTGGTGAAAACAGTATGAAAATCCGTTCGGTAGTTTTTGAGTTTATCGCGTTCAAACAGACATACAAACGCTGCGGAGGGATTTTGCTCTTATATAGTGATGGATAATTTAAAACGATCATAAACTCTAAAATCATGACTAAGTGCAGAAGTTATGATAAAAACGAGGATGTTTATATTATGTTGCGTTTGTTATGAAACTGAGCTCTCGATACGTAACACAAGGCAAGTGACTCACTGGAAGGGTTTCCCGTCGAGCAGGTACATATGGTTCTGGAGATGTTATTGTTATGAACACAATAACAATGTGTTACATAAGTAAATAATATGAAAGAAAAACCATTTTTCAAGAAAAGAAAAACCATTTTTCAAGAAGGGATACGAAGGATACGAAGGCTTATTAAGATACCGAAAGGGATCTTCAAGAGACTCGTGACTTAAAAACGCGATGCGATGCTAAAGATGCGATGCGATGCGACGGTGCAACGCGATTCTGGTAGAACAAAGTCCTTGAACTCTTCATAGAAATTGTTCTACTAGAGTTGCGTCGCGCCTGTCTGCGGGAGGTTTAATAATAACAGCCGCATTGGTCGATTTTCAAGGTTAACCAACGCTTACCGAGGTCGGTTCGTGGATGGGTGACCATCTATATTATACCGAGACCTCTCCGTGCCTCGGAAAATACGCTAAAAGCCGTTGGTCCCGGCCGTCATTCGTAGATCTTTGGCAGTCGCTAAGTGGAGTCAGAAGCCTGAAAGTCTGGCAACCAATCTTGCCTTGGGGTATCCTGTTGCCCAGTAAGTGGGTTGTGGAGGTCAGATTGGCAGTCGCTCCATGTAAAAATACTGGTATTTAGCTGCATCCGGTTAAACTGGAAGCCGACCCCAACCTTTATTGTTTTATTTTATTTTATTTATTTGGGAAGACAAACAATTGTACAATGAGAATTCCATAATTAAAAAAATAAAATTAATCTAAGAACAGGTTACAGTACAATCCACTACGTTTCCACGGATAACAAGAATTAATTATGGTACAGTGAAGATACAATATTATGAATGTAATCAAAGCTTGAATAAAAAAAAAAAATACTACAATATTATGGGGGTACCTAATTAAATTACATCAAATTAAAATATATAGAAAAAAATATAAAGATAAAACATAAATAAAAATAATTAAACTAGAAATTAACAATTAAATAATTAGCTACACTATATCCTTGTATATTATTATTAATTAATCCTAAGATTAAGACCGCTGTTAGCATCAACATTCCTTATTTTAACGCTGGCATAAAAGGCTTTTTTAAATTTATGACGAGGTAAGGCAAATATGTCTATTTTGTTCTGCAAACTTCAATGCCCAAACCCTTCCCTTGTTAGTTAATAAATTGATTCAGGCGTGACCTTGCGGAAATCCATTATAAAATACAATAGACGTAGATATATTTAGTAACCTATTCCGCTTGACTATTCTTCAAGAGTCCGAAAAACCCTGTAAGAAATCGACACGTGTTTCACCTCTCAACGAGGCATCCTCAGGATGACGATTGACCAATTGCAAACCAGAACGCGACGTGTTACCACACCGAGCGCTGGACGCAAAGTGAGAAAAAAAAAAAAGCTTCCCTTGTTAGCAAATTGAACGTTTTTCTGTGCTAATAAATGATAGGTATTTTTATGATTTCTTTTCTAAGCTATTAGATTGTAATTTGCATGGAAATAAATAAAGCTTTATTTATTATTATTAGTTTTTATAATGAAAAATTGGGTCAAATAGACTCGTAAGAAAATTCCTGCAAAATTTTAGATTTAGTTACTGCATATTTATTATTGCAATATTTACCTATGCTTGATAAATTAAATACATTGGTTGGCTTAACAATTGAAATTTTAATAAAACCGAGCGATATTTATTTAATTTCCATTGAATAAATTATTTATTTATTTAACCATTTATGTACACACATAATAAGCAAAAATACTTACAAAGGTGATGCTTATTTCTAAAGAAAACTCTTCCAGCATACCTGCGATAGGATAGCAGACCTTTTTTTTTTTGAGGTTGTTAAATCATCAAATGTCTTCACCCGCTCCGGGCGGAGCGGAAGGGCGTGTCAGACTTTTACTGACTAAAACCCACCCGTGTTCCTTCAGTTGCCCGTTGCCAAGGTTCCGGTATCCCTTTCGGACTTTCCCGCAACCCTGGCAGGCAGGATAGTAAACCTAGAAGTACTTATTGGTAGTTCTTGAATAGTAGTTACTTAGTTTTAAAACTGTCGAAGTTTCCCTGTAAGCTAAAAACCACCGCTCTACATTTTCAGTATTCCTTTGCAACAATGTGTCGTCACCTTTTGACGTCAACTTCAACTTTCAACGTCACGAATGACTCATCGAACATAATCTAAGACTTACGAAAGTAAGATTTTGTTTACGTTAGCGTATTGCGAAAGTTACAGACTACTTACACATCGACAAAGTATACTATACAGCTGACTCAGACATTTCCTTGAATCTTTAGTTTAGTGATGCGGAATCATCAAGTGTCTGTTGTAATGTATAGTCTGTTCCAAAAGGATCTAATGAAAGTGTAAACAAACCCAAATGAAAGGATAAATTCTTACGCAAGCACTCACTAAACGGAATCCTAACTAATATTATAAATGCGAAAGTGAGTTTGTTTGTTTGCTACGTTTTCACGCCACGGATTTGAATGAAATTTAGCACATGGGTAGACCATGACCTCGATAAGGTCATAAGATACTTTTTTTCCCAACATTCCCACGGGATCAAGACTTATGCGGGTGAAACCGCGGGGCGCACATTTTATTTAGAAGGTATTTAGTATTTAGAAGGTTCTAGGTTAGGTACTTTATATCTCACCAGTTACCAAACAATTATAGTTTGAATACCTAACTTTATTAATAATTATAAGTAATTGAAAAATCATCGACAAAAAATTAGGTTAATATAACGCCAATTGTGAAATGAAAAACCACAGTCAGGTGATTTAAAATTGGAATTTAAGGTTCAAATAATCAAATCACAGCACTTAATTTGTAAGTGGTGCTACAAATTAGCATCCATAAGCTTATAAGTTTTCTGATTTATAATGTTTGTATTTTCAAACGAAAAACCACTGTCAGGTGATTTAAAATTGGAATTTAGGGTTCAAATAATCAAATCACAGCACTTAATTTGTAAGTGGCGCTACAAATTAGCATCCATAAACATAAGTTTTCTGAATCATATGTTTATATTTTCATCAGATACTTTTGGAATGTCTGTTGTAATAGGGCCTCGAATATTGGCATTGTTGACAGTTGACGCAGAACTGACTATGCGTTTTTGAATCCAGCTTAGCAAGCGTTTGTGCGTATTTTGTGTGGCGAAATTAGGTAATTTTATATGATAACTTGCTGTTAACAAATAGATTTTTTTTTACCGGCTGACAGCAGTAAAGATTCGATCCATTCAAAACATGAATCATCCATCAATATACCTAGCTTTTCCCAACTATATTGAGGTCGGCTTCTAGTCTAACCGGATGCAGCTGAATACCAATATTATACATGGAGCGACTGCTTATCTGAACTCAACAAAACAGTAACTACAAAAAAGTATAAATATCAAAGTAACTATAAACAAATAAATAAATAACTTGGACAAAAAAATGAGTCGTCCATGCGGTATATTAAAGCACAGATAAATAATTAAAATCATCAGAAAACCTCATTAAACAGGTTTTTTGCTTAGTGGCTTAAAATATTAATAAGTATTAGTGTTTTATACTGAGATCTTAAATCCATTAATAATCAGGTTCCAGATTTCAAAATAGTAACAGGGTTACAGGAAAGCTGTAACCTGCTAAGTTCTAACTCTCAAACGAATATTAGAGAATTCATATCCGTTTGAGATCGGGGCTTAAAACAGTCACTTTGGCAGAATCATAATAGGATAAATATTATGAATCATCGTATAATGTCACAAACTGACAATTCATAATATGATCTGCGTGCGATTCATATTACGAAATAATTCATCTGTTTGACAGTTTTCTATGGAGATTCGTAAAATGGTCCACATAATATGAATTGCTTTTGTGTCAAATTAGAGGAATTGCTAATGACAGCTGGAAATTCAGGAAATGAAATGCTTTTAGAGGAATTGCTAATGTGACCGTTTTAGGCCCACTGGAGTTTCACAGAAATATTTTTGTCAGAATACCCGCTTGATTGCTTTCTAGCTTCTTGCGTATACGATAAGAAACACAAAACAAAAGACGTGCTACGAGTATATGTCCTAACCTAACCTAATTTCTAATGGAAAAAGGGGTGACTAAGACCTCTTATTTAACCAACTTTCCGGCAACATTCTTCAAAAACTAACGCCTATAGTTGTTATTGTGTGACTACAGGTACCCACTATATGCAGCCATCTCGTCAGATGATGCACATTTCGGCAGTTGCTACGCCAGTCCGTTGACCCCCCGACCATCGCCAATACAAGTCGTTAACGTTCTGCATTGTCTATGGATTCCGAAGCAGTAGTGGTCAGCGAAATATCAGCGGCCAATGACCTTGTAACGCACGGTATCGGAAATCACACGCATTGATAAGATACGCACGTAAAATATTGGGTATTTATTTAATATTGTTTAATTTTTTCATTAATAAAGGTGGGTTTTTAATCTCGTAGACTAATTTGACATTTCAAGTGATTTTTCTTTGTTTTTTTCAATTTGGCGTTTGACATTTGCATCTGTCAAATTAGTCTAAGAGATTAAAAAACGGACTTTCAAACTTTTGGATAGGTGTAAAAAATACACCTGACAAATTAATGCACTGCATTCAGACAGTCAGAAAGGGTTTTCCATTTTTATGTTCTATAGATTTTTATAATCCAACGCATGCCTATTTATGTCACTATTTAAAAAAAATAGCATTGAAGTCATTTAAAAAAAAGCAACATTTGGAAGTATATGTAATTACAAAATATTATATATGTAGGTAGATAATATTGTTTGAAAATATACTAAAAGATTGTAATTTTCGCACATAATATACTTCGATTATTTATATCTTTTATTTTATCCTAGGAGCCATCTCACTGGCTGTCTGCAGATTGTGAGGTGTATGACTCTTTAGTCACAGACGATAGGTTATCAACCTATTACTTTCTATGTACTATCGGTTTTCAAACCCAAATGCGACGAATAAAACACAATGAATATCTAATAGGTAAGGAAAAAAAACCTTTTCTGATTGTTCTTTTAGTTAGATAATACAGTAATACGATTGGTGTACAGTGTAGTTTAGCAATGGTATTCTGTAAATATCTCTCCGTGAAAACTTAGGTGAAGTGAGCTTGAAGTGAACTGTCACTGCTTTGGCATCAGTAGGTATCGACGACAATGACAGCTCACTCCACGCTCACTCCATAAAAGTTTTCACGGTGAGACGGTTACAGAATAGAAATGCAGTTCTAAATAACAACAAAATTTAAAATAAAAAAATGTGGAAAAAAAATAAAATGATGAATATGTGTGTGTTCTAAATGCCAACATTATACTTTGAACTACACTGTTCTAATGACGTTAGAATGTGTAGGTTAAAGCCCTACCCAACCTCAAATTTCATCTCGCTCGCACTTACACACTACACTCGAGGTAACTTAGGTTTTTTTTTTATATCGAGAAAATGTTATGTACCTAATCGTTTCTTTGCCAAACATATGACTTAGCATCAGTCCTCAACTATACCTATTTATTTCAAAATTAATGCTGCAGTATTTTCGGCATAACGGAGGATCATGTTAAGCAATTTGAGGTAGGTTAACGCTTAACCTTGCGATATGCGTCGCCAGTCCAGAACCTTTAGGCCCCATCGGAGACCTAGACAAAGTGACATTCTATCAGCGATAACGATGATGGAAAAGGCAAAAATGTATAGGACTGACATAAAGCCATCGAAAAGCTTATGTCAATTCTGATGAGTCGTTGTAGAAAAACGAAACGCTTTCGAAGCGATTGTCACTTGTCTAGGCCCTCTGATCTGCAAGTAATGTTCCCTGTCCACTACTACTTAAGTTTGGCAATAGTTCGGGCGATGTCTCTTGGAGATCTTTTTATTTCTGACGCAGCGAAACTCACAAGCACAGCCTTCATAAGCGACCACCAGTCGGGTTGGTAAATTGTACCTATTTCGGAAAATGATTTTGAATTTTCAGTAATCATTGCATTGGTCTAAAACGAATCAGTTGTCAATGTAGAACGTACTAGGTAATTCCTAGATTACTACCTACCTACTTTCGTCACTTGATGATGATCCGTATAGAAAAATAAATATGCAAAGTCAATGATATTATAAGTAGAAAAACGCACATTCGATCTTCAAAAACGGCACAATGTCACACTATTAGATGACACGTGGAAGTAGGACGGCATATCGTAATTATCGTGAGCGAAAATGAGACAAGACGAATAAAATGTGGCTAATTAGCCAAATTGTGACGTGTCACTTGCGTACCGTGTTTAACCTCTTTTGACTTATATTAATAATTATCATTCTGCAAAGTCATCTTTAGTAGTTCAGAACTGAAATGCCATTTTACTTTTGTTATAACAAGCAGCTAGTCAAACGTACGATTTTCAGGTGTCAATGACCCCCGTGTGTGATCGGAAGTAGCGTGAATCACGATTTTTATACCAACATTGATAGATTTTGATCAAATTTTCTTCACCGAAATTCGAGCATTATTTTGACACCCTTCTTCAAGATAAATCGAAAATGCTGTACTGGTGCCCGGCCGGAATTTTTTGTATGAAAATCCATATCTTTCCGTGTTTAGCAGCCGAATAAATTACTATGAAAACTCATATCTGTCGTGTAGTTTAAAAATGAAACGAACTTTTTACTTCGACCCATGGCAACCAAGGAGGTAACTTATCAAAGATTTTATAAAAATTTGGGGGCTATAAGCATTACGTAGAGGGCTGATTTTTCAATAGTCAGATACCTAATTTATTCGTCAGTTCTTTAAATTGACGAATAAATATTGTGGCTTGCCAGCTTTTTTGTAGAAAATATGTCAAACTGTCATATTATTATTCTTCAGATTAAAGTTATGTAACTATTGAAAAATCAGCCCTAAGTAGACAACTCCTGCTTAGAAAAAAATACCTTTGTTTTCTATCCTGCCAGGATTGCGGGAAAGTCCGAAAGGGATACCGGGGCCCTTGGCAACAGGCAACTGAAGGAACACGGGTGGGTTTTAGTCAGTAAAAGTCTGACACGCCCTTCCGCTCCGTCCAGAGCGGGAGAAGTCATTTGATGACTTTCCACATTAAAAAAAAAAAAGTTACCACCTTCATAACCAAAAAGGTTGTTTATAGAAAAAAAAAATTACAAAAAAAAACACCTTTATAAGTTTCTACCTCTTTTCCCTTCGATTTTTAAATAAAAGGGGGTGACCCTTTTATTTAAAAATCGAAGTTTGCAGTGCAGGTCACTGACCCCGCGCTAGCACATCCACACTTTTGGCTAGCTCTCATACATTACGTGACGGAATTTTTTAATTGTCTCCCGTTCCCACTTTGGTCTATATTATGTGGTGTGAAAGAGATAGTAAATCATTATTTAATACGTGTAAAATACTTTAAGATTAAATGTTGACTTTTCACAATGGAGAAGTCGTTACCAAGAGCGATATCTTTCACCGGATGTTATCAATCAAAAGTATTTCAAAAAAGTTATGACAATAAATAAAGACTTTGTAGTTGTTTATCCAGTGACCAGGATTTAAACATTTTTCATAAAATTTTATTTTATATTTTCATTATTATATTTTCGGGGGTTATTCCACCATTCCCCACTGACAATCCCCACCAGTGAGGATTTGTGAACTTTTTGTCCACAAATCCCCATCAGTAGCGATTTGTGAACAAAAAGTTCACAAATCCCCATCGGTTTAAAAATAAAATACAAACAAGAATCACGAAGATTTTATTTTTTACGGAGGGGACTCATTGATTATTTTTATAATCAAACAAATTAAAGTAATGGCTAAATTACATTTTTACTAATAAAATCAGAGTTTTACAGTGTTTAAATAAAATCACAGATCCCTACAAGAGCCCTACAACTTGATAATGATAATGCTCGAAAATATAATATAAAATTATGGAAAACCTGAGATAATATTTTAACTATCATAGTTAACATAATAATATCTCAGGTTTTCCATAATTAGAACAAGTTTCTGATCATCCTAACTTATATTATAAATTAGTGCGAAAGTGAGTTTGTTTGTTTGTTACGTTTTTGCGCTAAAACGGCTGAACGGATTTGGATGAAATTTGGCACACGGGTAGACCATGTTCCGGAGAAGGACATACATAGGCTACTTTTCATCCTGGATCGCTGACGAACTCGCAGGAAACAGCTAGTTGTTGATATTACAGAGCGTAAGTGAGAAAAAGAAGTAAAAATTAAAATGCCACACGTATTGCAAAACACATAAATACAAAGAGTATTTCAACAATCTTAGTCTATGTAAAAACCAAAAAAAAAAAACGCGTCGAACGCGACGGTTCTAAAAAAATATTCAAATAAATGCCCCGCGCTTACGCAACGGATCATTTCGAAGTCAATAATGTCATAATTTACTTGTATTAAACCGAAATGACCGTTCCTTGAACCATGTTGGTATTCAGAAGTCGTTTGCTACTTACCAATGGTAATCATCGATAAAGACTTCAACTTATACCTACGTATGTATCGCTAGTGTTTATGCTTTCGGCGTTTCGCGATACGTTTTGTTTGTTATTTTCTATAAAATTCGATGATCCCTACGAACTCTTTTTAAAATATTGTGCGAATTTTTAACGTTTTGACCTTTTCTCAGAATTGGTCGCAATAACTACCTAACTTCGACCAACTAACCGACCGTATATCACCCCGATTTGTCGATCGATCAGGTTAAGCTATGCTTTCCGCGGTTTAGTACATGGATGGGTGACCATCTTTACATACAAAGACCGACAAGGCAGATGATGAGTGTTCTAGTATTTTTCTGTTTCCAAAATAACCTAATCTGATTAGAATTTCCAATTGGCTTATGCTCTTATTAGAAACCTATAAGATATATTGCAACTGAATTTTTTTTTAAATAAAACATGTAATCTTTCAGAAACTATCAAAATTAGTGAAATTCTAATAACTTAAAAGAGATTTTTGTAAACAAGAAAAAAAATTAGTTTAAAATCAAAAATTCTGAGATGGACAGTCAGAATTTTTAGATCAATTAAGTAACAATTTGTTTTCAAAAACATTTGTAGACTTACATTTTTTTTTCAGATGGATTAACATTAAAATAATATAATTCATTTGAATTCAATGTTAGCTATGAAAATTCTGCTGAAATTATAAAAACTATTATTTTGTATTTTAGTTTTTCGTAGGCAGTAAACCAAATACCGCCATATGTATACTCGAAATCATATAGGTACTACTAGGTTAGACTGGACAAACGTAGATAGATCAAAATCATCAATCATCATTTGAGCAAAAAGACGTCCACTGCTGGTCATAGGCTGCTGGGCACAGACCCGGTCGAAGTGGCGATTCTTGGGGGAGAAGCATCGCCACTTCGACCGGGTATGTGCTTCTCGTATCCAGCGGATTCCTGTGACCTTCACAAGGTTCACCTTGTGAGAGGCATTTCAACGGTACGTCTTCCGTCTTCCGGTACGCGGTCGCCACTCCAGAACCTTTCGGCCCCATCGGCCATCTATTCTGCGAACAATGTGCCCTGCCCACTGCTACTTGAGTTTGGCAGTTTTACCTAATAGCAAGAAGAGAATAGTTTGCCTTTTTCCTATGAAGGTAAGCAGACATGTACAGAATGATGTTTTATTCCTATTTCATAACTGCATGTATTGTGGCTGACGGAGCCATTTTTTTGTGACAGTTCGGCGTGTTATGATAACGCTCCCAGCTACTTTAAATAAAGGATAATGATATTCAAAAATAGAATAGAATTTTCAGAAATGGCCACCGTCAAAATTTCATGCAATAAAAATTTCCAAAGATTCTCGTTGTTTTACGAAAAAATTGACAAAAACTTTTTTTTCTCACACGAGCGCCGTTTAGACCACTGTTCAAAAGCGGTGTTTGTTTGAGATACCGTTGGCACAGTGGGCCCGCACCATCGTAAATTAAACAAAAATAATAATGAACGGGAACGTTTGTAAAACTGTACTTGGGTTGATTTTTTTTGGTGACAGTTCCATTGGGTTGATGACGTTGCATTTGTTTTTCAAATGCTGGCTGTAAAACGTATCTTAGACGGTTTTAAACCATATCTCTTAGGAATAAGACATGTTTCTACGTAATGGGTGGTTTATAGACAATTGTTGTGGTCGTACATTTGTCATTTGGTCAAGTCAACAGGCCATTCGCTCGGGTAGGCTTTTGTCATATAGTGTGACAATATTTTAGTGATAAACACGACTGAGCTGCGATACGGTGAGTCACGTATTTTTAATATGACTGCATGTGTCAAAATGTCCCAAATTATTTCGCTTTTATAACCCTCACTAATAAGGTGATTTAGTTTTGACATGATAATATATTATATATGATAATATATTATTATATTATGTGGAGTTTGATTGTTTAAGTAAGTAAGTTATTCGTGTAATAAAGTTTATTCAGTAAAACATTAAGGGCAAATATTCCCTAAGAAATAAGACAATGACATTTCTTGAACGCGGTTTAGATGTGTTAATTGCGTTCAGCTTCATTGGTGAAATTGGCCCTAATTGTCTCACGATAAATGTATTAACGTCATTTTCCATAGACAGTAAAAAAACTCGAAATAAACATACTTGCAAGTGCAATTTTGGCGAAACTAGAATTCCGTACTTTTAGTTAATCTTGGGTTTCTTTTAAAAAACGACCAATTTCAGGAATTTTCAGAAAGTGACTTTAAGAGGAATATATGCCAAGTAGCTACGAAAATACTTGAAATTATACCAATACCAATAATAGTAATGTATATAGTAATTGTACCAGTATTAAGATTATTCCCAATAATTTATTAAATGCAACATTCAAATTTATTTTCCCTTTTTTATTTAAATAGGTAATATTTAACTTCAAATAACTGATTGTTACTGCGGTTTTTTCGAGAACTGATACTTTAAAGCTAAGTTATGTGTTGCTCCTATGCGAGTAATTATCCGACTTTATTATTTATTTCGCGGTTTCCCTTTACCTTTATCAAAACCGTACCTATTCGTGTTAATTGTTCATAAAGTATGGTATTTTATATAAGTGATGTAACTAATATTTTGTAATAATATAATTTAAAAAAGTGTCCGTGGAGTTTCATGCCCGTTCTTCTCCGTAGGTACTACATACTGCCGCTTTGAAATAGACAACAAGATTCATATTTCTGACTGACCGACTCCTTGACAATTGAAGAGTGCTTGTAAGTGGTTTAATTTATATAAATGCTTTAACTGTGCTTGAAGTATTAAATAAATAAATAAGTTTGAGTTTACACTGCTATGTTGCATTATTTAGTGCATCACACTAAATTCTATGTGTTTGATGCACCTGAGAGCATAGACAAGTAAAAATCGCTTCGAAAGACAGAATTGACATAGCTTTTCGATAGTTTATGTCAGTCCTATACATATTTGCCTTTTCCATCATCGTTATCGCTGATAGAATGTCACTTTGTTTGTGAATTGACTTCGCGACAGAATTGACATAAGCTTTTCGATAGTTTATGTCAGTTCTATACATGTTTGCCTTTTCCATCATCGTTATCGCTGATAGAATGCCACTTTGTTTGTGAATTGACTTCGCGACAGAATTGACATAAGCTTTTCGATAGTTTATGTCAGTCCTAGACATGTTTGTCTTTTCCATCATCGTTATCGCTGATAGAATGTCACTTTGTTTGTGAATTGACTTCGCGACAGAATTGACACAAGCTTTTCGATAGTTTATGTCAGTTCTATACATGTTTGCCTTTTCCATCATCGTTATCGCTGATAGAATGTCACTTTGTCTACGGCCTTTGATCTTTTTAACCACAACGGGGTAGCTCTTGGCCTGCATATCACCTCATCACCTGATGATAAGTGATGATCGAGCCGAAAGTAGAAGCGAGAATCACCCGGAATCATCGACCACAGAGTAACTGGCTATCTTACCTCTAACTGCCGAAACACAAGCATTTATTTATGGCTAAATACCTAAAAACCGATACTTTTATGTCTTGTCTGTTGCTACCTTTAATGTTAAACATTAAGAGAACTCGGATTTGATTTAAAAAAAATCGATGACTTTCAAAGAATCTTCAACTAAATCAAGCTATCTCTCACAGTAGCACCTCAAACAGTAAATGACAAAGAATTGGACCAGCCAGTGACAGGTTTGAACAAAAACAATTGACAATAGCCTTCAGTAGCCAAGTATTGTCACACAACCGAAGAAAAACAAAACGTCCCTTGTCTTATGAATATTATAATCAAACCCTTTCATAAAGTAACGGTGCCAACCCTCGTAAAAGCACAGGGTTGGCAATAAAACCGTAAATCAAAGAGAAAGGGTGAAACGGTACCGTGGCCAAATTTTATACTGTACTAGTGGTATTGGGGAAATAAGTTTTACAGTGCAGTATAAAACTATCGCATTTTGAAGGATATATTTTGTAGTAATCGTTTTTGAGATAAAGGGGTTTTATTGGTTACCCACATTTTTCGTTTTTGGTTAAATAACTGTGGTGGTGTGTACTGTGCCTTGAAATGCTGGGTAAAAAGTCTTGAGTGATCATGGATACAAGCAAATAATTATTTTATTCAGTGTACGCAATTATTTTGTAAATTATTAATACTGCAAGGATCCCGCTCAACTGTCGATTGGCCTTTAGAAGGCGCTAACAATTAAAATTCTATTGTGTCTCGTTAGTGACAGTTGGAGGCTCATCACTTAATTTAAGGCGAAAGCTTCAGGGTTGCCCTCGACATTCAAATTTTCTTACGTTTTTTGCAATTTGCAGGTCAGTATCAGGTTGTGTGTTGATTAAAATGTGATTCGCGACCGTAACAAATATGGATTTACAGAATTATAAACATTACAATTAGCAATACAACTCTGTAAGTTTACATAAGTGTATATAATGACTATTTCCTGAAATCATGACATTTGACAGTTATTCTAACTCGTATTAGCGCATCCCCCTTAAACCTATGCTGAAAAAAATTAGTTATGTAAAGAAAGGAAATGCGTTTATTGACATTACCGGAAAAATAGGGGTCTCAACTGAGCATAATGTCAGATGACACCTGACGCTGATTTTCAGCTGCAGCCCACGAGTGCCATACGCTAGAGTAATAAACACAAATATCCGTTTAAAGAAATTGAAGTTGATAATATAAAATAGCTCATACAAAATCCAAATAAAATGAAAAGTTAAGAGGTTTTGTGGGATACCAGCACCCTATTCGCGTAATGCACGATCGGTCAGGATTGGAATCGGTATGAAACAAACGTCAAATACATTGCTTCATAGGTTCGAAAAAAAAAATCTGCTCAACAACGTAACGTAACGTAATGAAGGAATGGATTATACATTTGTTTCCAATTCTAATTGATCGTGTATTACGCAAATAGGGTGCCGGTTGGAAAGTTCCCTTCGCTGTATATTATGTATTAATAGCCATCTAGTCTCAAGTTTCAAGTGCCAAAGTTTTTATTTTTCGGGCATAACGCTTTTTCGTTACGTGACGATTTCTGCCAGTTTACTCCTACTGCAAGTCACGTTATACAGTATGTTATCTAAAGAAGCATACATGCAAAAAAAAATATTACCATAAAAAAAAAAGTTTTTTTGTTTTTTTATCGTAAAATATTCACAAAAAATATTGAATTGATACGGAAAAGAAACACTCTGTACACGCACACTTGTCTTTCTAGGTTGAAATACAAGTGTGCGTGTAGAGTGATCAAATTTTCCCACACACATTCATGCCAATTTGATAAAACTGTTTTAAGCTGTTTGTTTGATGAAACTACTTGAACGCATTGATTTAAAGTAATATATATGTCAATATATTATGTCAATGCTTGAACGTCTATGGCCCATATAGGTGAGGAGACTGCTAAAACTATATGAACTCCTGACTTCCAAACTAGGTAAACACCTATATCTTGGAAATAGTGTTTCTTTTACGTACTATCAATTTAATAGTTTTAGGAATGTTTCAATACTTATAATTAACATTTTTTTTTTACATTTATGGACGCTATATTTTTGCGGGTTAGCGGGAACGCCCTTTGTTAGTTAACATATTATATATAGAACTTGGTTCCAAAAACATAATGTCGCATAAATTATCCATTTTCTAAAAATATCTTTCGTTGATTTGTATCAATTAATAAGTCTTCTGAGTATCCCAGCATGGGTCAAAAACACCGGCGAAACAATACGAAGAAATTAGAAAGTAGTTTCATGGTATTAGCGCCTCTATCATTGCTACTTGCATTCAACAGATGCTAAGTAATCTTCATTTCGTGCAATCTTTTCCTCATACATTATCGTTACACTAGATGTTTTTTTTTTTGTACTTTCCTCCTTAGTCCCAGTCATTTAAGTTTGCACCTGATTTACCACGGAAGAGCACTGATTTCCAGGATAGAGGTCCTAGTTTGGAAGTCAGGAGTTCATATAGTTTTAGCAGTCTCCTCACCTATGTGGGCCATAGACGTTCAAGCATTGACGTAATATATATAGACAAATATATATTATTACTTTAAATCAATGCGTTCAAGTAGTTTGATCAAACAGGCCGGTTCAAAAAGTTTTATCAAATTGGCATTATGTGTGTGGGAAAATTTGATCAAAATGAGTTGTCATATGGCATGAAGAAAAATGAATTTTCGTATTTCGATTTGATCAAACTGTTTGAACCAGCTTGTTTTTTTAAATCACTCTATTTTTGGTACGTATATTATTTTTTGTATTATTTATAATTATGATAATATTATTTGTATCCTAGTTTTTTTAGTAATATAATTACTGCATTAATTATGCTATATTTTATTTAGTCAAATTAAACGTCATTATTAGTATTAGTTGGTGTGGGTTGCAATTACCTTGAAACATTCCTAAAAGAAAATTTTGAAAGTATCATAACGATTCTTTTGTTTTCCTTGCTGAAAATTTCAAATTCAATGGGGCAAGTATTCTATCTTCTAGAAACGTAGAAAAAAAACAATGTAGAATGTATTTTTCAGTTTTTCAGCCGCGAAAACTGATCCATACTGAGAATATCTTTAGTTCCTACATACTTAAGTAGGTATTCCAGTACGCGGCTCCGTTAATCTTCTTATATTTCACTTTAAAAGGCATAATTATTCTGATAAAATGACCATTAAAAACTAATTAACCTATTAGGCCATATTTTTCACTGTATGTAATACAAAGTTATGCGGGGTTTTTTTTCTTTTAAAACTGTACTCTTACAAATTATGTGCATACTTCTTATTTGACTTAATTAAACTTTCATAAAAGTTAAATATTTATGTACATTATTAACCTATTATTTTGCTAATATAATAAATCCAAGCTGATATGTTTATAGACGCGAGTCCGGCTGCTACTCTAATAATTCCCACTTTGCGCTCCTAAAAATATTATTGAACACCTAATACAATGATTGCGCCTCTTTTTGTGAACTTCAAATAATTCATTTTTTTCGTATACATACTAAATATACCAACTTGGGAGTATCGGTTGGTCACAGTTCCAACCTAACCTATCCCATTTGGTCGAGGTACCTAGCCTAGGTAGCCTAGCTAGTGCGAGTACTACGACCAACTGAGAAAAGGCAAGAAAGTTAAAAAGAAGCTCAATCATTAAAAAAAGTGTGTATCATTAGAAGCTAAAAATTTTTTTTAGAGGTTCATTATTTTAAAAAGAGTCCATCAACAGATGATCAATACCTAAGTTTTTAAAGGATCGGTAAAATATTTCCCGCTATAAAATTCGGCCGGAAACTGTGGGTTATCACGTTTTCTTTCACGTTTCATAATATTACGTACTGCTTAATGCTTATATTATAGAAGAAAGAATGGTTTATTCTGTATATTTTTCGTGTGTTGAGGAAGGTTTTTGTGTTTGTTTATTTCAGCAGTAGCTTTTTCAGTGATAGTCTGTAAGTGCTCTTTTGAGAGCGTTCATCCGGGGTAACTACCAGGCTTACCAAGAGGTATCGTGTTACCCAGTAACTGAGTTGTAGAAGTCTGATAGTCAGTTGCTCCATGTAAAATACTGCTATTCAGCTGCATCCGGTTAGACTGGAAGCCAACCCTTACATAGTTGGGAGAGGCTAGGCCGATGATGATAGAAGTTAAATTATTCGTATAAATATCTTATACCCTTACCTTTTAGTCTTGTTAAGCAACAGAATACAGTATAATTCACGGTAGACGTTATATCTAGACAAATCTGTAGGTTATATAAGTTTATTCGTCACTAGCTGCGCCCCGCGGTTTTACCCGCATAAGCCTCGTTCCCATAGGAATATCGGGATAAAAAGTATCCTATGTCCTAACCCAGGTCATGGTCTACCCATGTCCCAAATTTCATCCAAATCCATCCAGCCGTTTTGGCATGAAAGCGTAACAAACAAACTCACTTTCGCATTTATAATATTAGTTAGGATTAGGATAGGATATTTGACAATGCGTTTTATTCAACAGAAATACATTTGTCCAACGCTATTTTCTTCTTTAAATAGCAGTAACATTGAATTATCTAACCTACATTACTTTTTTTTCCTGATATTAAGTTGAAGGTTATAACCAAACGGCTGAAACGAAACGGAATTCCACTCGAATCAAAAATTCTGAACAAATGTATAAATAATTTGAATACAGACACAAATCTCGTGAAAGAATATATTAATTATAATTTCTAAATAGCCAATAAGAGCCAGCCATTGCCCGGAGATAAGTTTATTCAGTGCTAAGTCGAATAATGCGGAATTAACATAAATTGATTTTTTTAAATCACGAACAAAAATGGATTTCAATACATTGATTATTTTAGTGACAAATACATTTTAATGAAATAACGGATTGGTTGTCGTCTTAATAGCATAATCAGCCTATAATGTTCCCACTGCTGGGAAACGGACCTCCTCCCAGTGAGAGGGAGTGGGCAGGGCAGTAGCGGGTTGGTAGATGTCACATGTCTTAGAATGTTTGGTTCTAGGACATGTCGGTTTCCTCACGATGTTTTCCTTCACCGTTTTGAGAGCAGTTGTGATGAAGTGTAAGGGTGTAGGCCCCGCTCGCCCGTTACCGTCGCGGCCGTTACCACTGGGCCACCACTGCCCTCCGTCGTCTCTCTATCGTCTTTTAAATATATTTTAGTAAAACATTGGATTTTCTGTTTGCAGCGACCTATAGAGACAACTCGTGTGCATAGTCCGAGGCATATTTTCGGGATATGCAATAAGTAAATTCATTAATAGTATAATAGTCCGTAGTAGTAATCCGGTTAGACTGGAAGCTGACCCCAACATAGTTGGGAAAAGGCTAGGCAGATTGACTATTGAGTGTATTACGTCAGTTCAAAAAGCAAACTTAAGTATGAACTTATTGAGAACATTTTTTAAAGTTTTGCTGCCTTTGCTAATAGTCTCAATTTTGGTTTTCTATTTGCTATGTTATGACAGATATTTTTAGGTTATTCCACTAATCCCCAGTGACAATCCCACGGATATCGACAATCCCATCAATTGGGATTTGTGAAATTCTGTTCCCGAAATACCCATCAATAGGGATTTGAGAACAAGAGTTCAAACCCCCATTCGTAAACAACACAAAACTCAGGTCGGTCACATGACCCACCTGAGTTTTGTGTCGAAAACATCTATTTACAACTATAACCTTGTTTCATAATCTAGGCTAGACTTAATGTTTCTTTAAAACGAAAAAAAAGAAAGAAAGAATAACGTTTATTCGGACGCAGTTCATGAAACACAAAGTACAAATAACAAAATAAAGAATAAAAATAATGTTTTTACAACAATAATGTGTGCCTCACGGCTGCGCCAAAAAGGTTTATGTCAGCATTAATGCCAGACAGAATATATTGTCTGACGCTTTGAATAGGTAGCTAATGGTGCCGATTCTCTTGTCACAATATTCTCTAAACTAAACTAAAAATCACTAAAATTTAGTTTAGTCCTGTCAAATGATCAAACTCATTCTGAAATAGACTTTAAATGACACAACTTAACTATAATTTAGTTTGACAGCACTAAGATGGCACTGAGATTAGTTTAGTGAAAATGCTATTCTGAATTTGACGATTTAACCTAAAATTTTGTCCTATATCTAAAATCCTCTAACTAAATCTGACTATATTTAATCGCGATTAAAAATGTGTGGAATTAAATTAGATGTCATGAACTAAAATCCAACACCTCGACTTCAGTTACAAAAAACAGTATTGTATTTTTTTATTTTCTTTTGCTTATATCTCGAAAACGGTGTGTCCTATCGCAAAAATAATGAAAATTTCGACCCCCTTTAGGAGGCCCTTAAACCCCTAATTCTCAACATATTGGTAATTTTTTTTTCTCTTTTTTCTTTATTTTCCATACAAAAACTGAAAAATTCCATTAAAAACACGTCGAGGCTGCCGTGCATGCGCGCCTCTGGCTCTAAAAAAAAACACGGGGTAGGGAAAACAAGTACCAAGTGGACGCGCGTGGTTGTCAAATTCGATTTTAGTTGTATTAAAATAAGTTTTAAATTTAGAGAATTTATTTGGCAGAATAGCTCCAAGATTCCCATAGTCAAAAGTAAGGAATTTTAGTCATAGTTTAGTTAGTTTAGTTCGGTGGACAAGAGAATCGGCACCATTAGCTGGTTTTAATAGGTGGCTTCAAATAGGTATTCTATGACCGAAATGGAAATTACAAAAGACCATCACCTATCGTATATCTGACATAACAAACTGAACTTAAAAATAACATAACAATACATCACGCCAGTATTAATACCCGATGGGTTAGGCGGACGCACATTTCGCACAAGCTTAAAAATATTGCAAACACGATTTACAAATTACCTTTTCAAAATTCTTTTATATCTTAACTAGTAAAAATATTGTTTACATAGATTACGGCCGCCATTAAAGGTAAAAAAAAACATCCCTTCGGACCGCAATAAAAATGAGTAAAACACCGCCAAAGTTTGGTAAAAAACGTGCAGGTTAACTAAAAAGAAGAAAAATGGTTACCTATCTTTATTCATATTGTAATTATTGTGTTTGCATAACAATTAAATCTAAAGTTATATCGCTTTAAACTACTGTCCTTGAATTTTTGGTGAAGCGATCCAATTTTGGCTTTTTGTTGTTAGTTTGTTTAGTAGCATGCTTAATTGACTAAATTGGAGTAAAGGGTTCTTTCGTCATTTCCTGTAAGTACGTGACAAAGTTTTTTTAATTTATTTTAGTACCCACCTTAACACGTTTTTAGTTGCATAAATTACAATACAAAAAAAATGTGTCACAGAATTCGTGGTTGTTTTAAAAGTTCTTAAACATAACATAATATCACGCATTGTTTCCCCGGGTTAGGCAGAGGTGTACCTATAGTACACGCACATTTCGGTAGTTATGTTTAAGTCCCATGTAATGGTGTCGAGCCTATTGCCATCACCCGCGCACAAATCCAGACTTCGGACTGAGAAATTCTAGATTAAAAAAACCAATAACACTTTGCCCGGCCTGGGAATCGAACCCAGGACCTCATGCTCAGCAGTAGCGCCTGCGACCACTAGACCAACGAGGCTGTATTTGGTGCATATTGATGGAGTTCAAAATCAAAATATTTTATTTCACATACACCTACATGGGCACTTTTCAAACGTCAGAAGCTAGGTGCACGGTTCCAATTGGTCGTCTTCTATGGAGAAGAGCCAGGAAGAAACTCCACGGTTACTCTTTTAAAAATAATTGGCTTTTACAATATTTTCAAATTACAGTGTTAGTAAGCATGGGAGGACAATGTAGGCCTTTCACCAAGTAAGTACCAGGTACTTAACAGAATAGAAGATGTTCAATAAATCTACAGTCCAATAAGCCTACAAAGTTCTCACATTCACAAAATAGAAAATAATCTATATAAAAGACAAAAAATAAAAAAAACCTATTTCAACCAAATGACGTGATTGCTATTACAACTGTAACTAATTGAATAATTATCATGTCCACAAAAGCCACTAAGAGTTGAAGTTCCTAGCTGTTCCTAGGGAGGGGAGGGATAAGGAATCTTCAGAAAAGCCCAATTAAAAGCAGCCGAAAACCTCTTATTACTTACCTGCGAGATGCACCAGAGAAAAAAAAAACACAAAAGTTTTAAGATATTTGGGGACGTAAAAGTTTTTTCCCTTCAAACTTCCCACGAAAAGTAAAAATGTTTAAACTAGCCGAAACATGAAAAAACTTGCACATTATAACCCAATATTTTTTGCACAGTGCGGAAAACCAAAAACATTGAAAGTCCTTCGTAAAATTATGAAAAAAAAAAAAATGGTGTCATTGACTCCGAGTCCGTCGCAGTTGTCATCAAAGGGTAATTTGTTAATCTGTCTTAGAGTCTATTATTCAATTAGTAATCCATGACCAAGGAGCTTAAAATAATCTTCGGCTACCTCATTACTATCTTAATCCATCTGCTTGTGATTTCTAAAAGATTACTTTTGTTTTAAAACTCTTAGAAATATTGTACCGAAATGGTCTGTCAGCGGTTGCTTTTATAAGATTATTGGCGACTTATTGACAAAATAGTATATCATAGTTTGAATATTTGGAGTTTGGAAACATGTATTCCTTTGATGTCACGGTTGGCGCAGTGGCTGAGCGATGGACGGCTGCGCAACGTGTCGCGGGTTCGATCCCCGCACGGAACAAATATTTGTATGATCTGCAAGTAGTTGTTCCGGGTCTGGGTGTTAGTGTATGTGAGTTTCTATGTTTGTAAACGCACCCACGATACAGGAAGAAACTCCTAGTGTGGGGCAACGTTTTTAAACAAAAAAAAAAAAGAAGGCGTGAGTTTTTGTATGTGTTATGTATGTACTTCTGATAAAATGTTAGTCCTCTGTAAAAAAAAGAGTTTGGCGAAGTACCTAAGCCGTAAAATCCACATTTTGGTCACCATTTAAGCCGTTTTAATTTAATTGCCGGAATATTACCATGCAATTTCCTCATAAATAATAATTATTATTATTTAAATAAAACATTAATTAATGCTCTGAAATAATTACAACAACGATATCGTTTCGACTGCGGTCTGGTCTTCCCCGATAAAAACTAAAAATATATATAATTAAATTATTCCATTTTATTATCATTTTAATTATGTCTAAGTGGGTTTACCCAGGCCATATTAGTAATTAAAAAAAAAAAAGTATTACGTACTTATATTATCCGGAATTAATTATTAAATATTCCGAATTTTCCTGGATTGATTTGGTTACTAAGTCGGATGCTGGATGACGTAAATTAAAATTAGTATTATAAAACAACGTTACAGTTACACAAGTTACCTTTATGAATTTAGCAAGCGAAATCATGACGCAGGCGAGGTGTCCCAAAATGCGTAGAATATCACGTAGAATAATATCATCCATTAATTGTGTTTCAAACTTGAGTAGTTTTGTTCTGTCTGTGGGGGTTAAATTAAAACATAATCTATAGGTACGTAAAAAAAATAAAGTCAGTTGCTTTTCGTGTCTCTGTGACCACGTTGTTCTTCTAAACTACGCAACGGATTTTGTTGCGCTTTTCACTATCACTTAGAGAATTTATTCCAGACGGTTTGTGTCTAATAAATTCATATCAAAATTAAACAAAATAAAGAAATCTCAGTGTTGTTTCAAGTCGTAAACAGGGGCAGGTGCCTAGTTTTTATTAAAATAATTTTAAAATTCGGATGCAGAAAAACAACAATTTTCCAAAAATAAGTTTATATCAGTTTCGCAGACAAATTTATCTATGGCTTTCGGGGCATTGTTCCTTGTCAACCAACCAAGAGTTCAAGATACGGGAAAACGATGCGCTCCAATTTTCCTCGTACTTTGAACTCAACAAAAACTGATTTTTTCGAAGGCGCGGATTTTTTGTTCTTGGAAAATTTTGAACAACCTTCTCGTGCTTTCTGCTGCCCTAGTACTTTGGCTGAATGTTTTTTTTTGTTTATTGATATTTTTGTACTTTTAAATGGGTATGTGCATTTGCAGCTTTTATAAATATTTTTCGGAGTTTTTAGGTAGGTACATTATTCTCGGATAATTTTATCCTGCCCTTATATGTTTCCCTATCATTGTAACTACAGTCTTCGAAGAATTGAAGTTTTTTCTGTTCGATAGACAGCTTTATTGTTACTTGAATTATTTTCTAATTTATCTTCATCCTTTCATCTGTTGGGGTGACCTGCTTTCAAGAGGTACCCAGCAATATGTGCGTTGGCCGCTCTAAGCCACATGCAAGCAACGTGTCGGGTTTAACGATCGCAGTAGTGTAATATCAGGTTGCTAGCCCATAGACAACCCACCGTTTCTCTTTTCAAAAATGTCGTAAAAATTCGCCAAAAAGAACAAGATTTTTTAACAGATCCCAAATCAGGATTAGACTTATGTTTTTAAGCCATTATTAGTAGACAGCTTAAACCCACACTAATAACATAAAATAGTTGGCTGATTCTCAAGCAAATGCTAGTTTCTAAACAAACATTTTCTCCCATAGATAACCTAAGAGCAATAATTTAATCTGTGACCCTAGTCGCATGGTGGTCTCAGTTCATTGACTTTGACATTTCTAATTTAGGCCTCGCATAACCCACCGAAATTTTGAAGGCAGATATTTTCGTACTTCTCATACAAAATAGGGTGCTACGTAACTTAGTAGGGTTATCCGCGAAAAACGTTCTCCAACTGAGTTCACGTCTGCTTTCTTTTATTCAAATTTGTCCGTAGTGAAACCAATATAATTGTATATTAAGTTAGCAGTCATATAAATTATGTTCATATTATGTAGCTTTTTTAAATTTTTCATCAATATTGTTATCGATAAAACATATATTTATGACATATTGTCAATGGGTATCGATAGCGAAACTTTTAATTAATTGTATTCTATCGATTAAGAAGTATTTTATTCGATTTTAATGTTGTACCATGCATAATTTAATACATTTAATTTGTTGCAATATGAAAATGCAATGCAGTTTTTTTATTGATTCAATTAAATCTATCAAAATATTTTAATAAATATGGTAATCATTACTCTCAGCAGGTGTTTCAAGTAATCAAAAAATTTACATTCAGAAGTTGAAAAACTTCGCAAAAAACTCCAAAGGAGACAAAACAATAGCAAACCACTAGCATTATTGGTCACGAAATATGCAAAAAATCGCAAGCAATGCGCGTTATTGTTCCATTTCGGTAGCCAAAGCTAACAATTGGGGCATTCAGACAGGTTTATTATTTAAAACAATCTACCCGGTAGTCGAACTGACAGATTGTTAAATAATTGAGCCATAGAAAAGTAACAGAAAGTAAATAGAACAACTAAAGACAGGTTGTAAAAGAAAGGGTGTAGCAGAGAGAGGGTTGAAGACGCATAGTGGTTAGTTTATATAGCGCTCTAGATAACTGACTGGCTGTATTATATTCATCGTCATATTCCTGCCCTTAACCCAATTTATTTGCGGTCGGCGACACATGTACTCTCTTCAATACTTCTCTATTAGTCGCAATTTCAGTACACACTTTATCATAAATGCTAAGCTAATCAGCCTATAATGTACCCACTGCTGGGACCCAGGCCTCCTCTCAGTGAGAGGGAGTGGGCTGTAATCCACCACGCGGGCCCAGTGCGGGTTGGTAGATGTCACATGTCTTAGAATTTTTGGTTCTAGCACATGCCGGTTTCCTCACAATGTTTTCCTTCACCGTTTTCAGAGTAGTGGTGATGAAATAATGTACACAACGTAAAGTGCCTCTCTGGGTTCAAAGTTGCCAGGGTTGCGAGAATGTCCGAAAGGGATACCGGGACCTTGGCAACAAGCAACTGAAGGAACACGGGCGGGTTTTAGTCAGTAAAAGTCTGACACACCCTTCGGCTCCGCCCAGAGCGGGAGAAGTCATTTGATGATTTACCAACCACAAAAAATAAAAATGGGTTCAAAGTTCTAAACCACGACCCACAACTCGTAAGTCGGGGCCGTCATCACTGGGCCACCACTGCTCTATAAGTAATTTATAAGTATATAAAATAGTCATGAGTGGCTGTATAATAACATAAATAAATTATTTTTGATTAAAGATTTAAATAATTATAATTAACGTTGGGACAAAAACTGTGAAGCTTAACGATATAAGTAGATATTTTGGAATGTAACGATGGGGAGGAAAAATAGAAAAACAAATCCTTAATTTAGTAGGTATGTGGTAAGAAATGACGTCACATCTATTAAATCACTTGTGGTTCCGTTTCATAATGGCATAACAATCATAGTAATAAATAAAAATAATCATAGTTACTTGTATTATCAGCGTTATGTGTCATACATCTTAAATTATCTAAGTAAGATGCTACAGGAAGGAAGATGCTGTATAACGTGGTATTTATTCGATTACCTACCCATGACGTATCGACCTACGTCTGCCCGTGCGCATTCACTTGTAATGCTGTAAAATTATCTACGTCAACATTACAATAAAAACAGGATAGTTACAATTACAATAACAACAAAATTGTTGATATCGTGCCTATCTATATAATTAACCGACTTCTTCAAAAAGGAGGAGGTTCTCAATTCGCCTGTATGTTTTTTTTTGTAAGTATGTTACACGATTACTCCGCCAAATATGAACCGATTTTGATGAATCTTGTTTGGTAGGTCATGCTTCAGAGGTGGTCCCATATAAATTTTATTTACTTTGCTTGCGTAGTTTTTGAGTTAGCTCCAATATTACGTATTTTTTCCCACTTAGTTTATATAAACGATGTTCTATTTGACTCCGTCACTGTGATTTACATAGCAGGTAGTGGTATTCGAATCTGTGTGGGATAGGTACCACAACTGAAAGCTGAAGAGTGTGTTTCATGTTTTGTTTGAACGTGCTATTATATATCTGTAACTAACAGTCGGTTTTGAAAAATTCTTCTTGCATTTGATAGCCCATTTCTTGAGGAAGGTTTTAGCTTTAAACATCATGCTGCGACCTTTAGGAAACAAGCAAAATCAGAAAGAACTCTGGGCAAAATCGAAGAAATAGAGAGAGTCGGGGGCCGGAAATTCTAAGTCGCAGAGAGAAGCTAGTAGTAAACAACATTCAATATGCATAGGTACCAACAGTAACAAAAAAAAAACGTAGGAGTTATGAAAAATACCAGCTAAAATTACAAAACATACCTAGTAATGCAAATGTGCATGTTTTACATAAACAACATGTAACAGGTTCAGAGAAATTGAATGACGTCCTTCTTAGGAGACATCAATATGGCGTCAACTAAAAATGCCCATACAATTGACGCATATTTCCTATTCGCTAAAAAACATCTCTTTTCCCAGAATCAAAGAAAGTCAGCCCTAACGCTTTCTAATTACAAAAAACTCTTAAAAAGGTTGCAATTATTTGCACAATAGCACATACAAAGAATATTTTTATTTTTGTATTGGCAATAAAAAGCAATTAAAAATTCGTTGTTGCCAACAATTCAAATATCCAAAATGGCGGCCTTCAAAACATTTGCACAATGCACCTATGGGGTTATAAAACTATTAAAAAATGCACAAAGAATGACGCAAAAGTGCAATACTATCAGGAGGTATAAAGAGTAATAAAATCATTGTTTTTTAGTATACAAACTATTTGCGCAAGTAAGTTATTAAAAAGTTAATGGGTACTGTGAACCTTTTTTAAACCTTCCCCTTCCCCTTTTCTAAACCTTGATGAAGGCACCTACCTGCTTATGCCTGAAAGTCCAATACCGTTTTTGATGACGAATGTTTTAAAGCTAGATTGAATTCTTGATTAAAACACAAAACTAAAAACCCTCAAATCATCAAAATTCGGTACATGCAGCATTTTATTATATTTTTCTTAGAACTTTTGCCGTTGACATTTCTCAGGAATGAGCTTAGACATTTTGGGAACATGACAGAACCCCGCGTGTAATTTGGCAATTTGGCATCAAAGCAAATACGGTAGCAAACTCGATATTTCAAATTAATTTAAAAAAAAACTTAAATCACATAGCAAAGGAGTTTTTATTCGAACCTACTGAACTATTATTTTAGAGAATATTGTGTACATACAGCCTCAAAAAGATGTCATCGACAATAATTAATTTTTCTACAAATTGTGTTCCATAATACTGTGTCAATGTGTTAAAAGCTACATTTAACTAAGTACCTACCCAATGTGTCACATTTTTTATGACTACACATTGATATAAAATTATGGAAAAAAGACAATAACATGAATTTTTATCGATGTATAGGTTTACATCTTTTTGGGGCTGTCACCTAATTTTAAAATTAATCGATTGTAAGGAGTTACAATCGATTAATTTTAAAATTAGGTGACAAAAATGTAAACAAATTATTACAGCGGATTAAGATAATAATCTCTATTATAATCATTCTTAGATTAGTTAGAAGAAGCAAAATAAGTACAATAGAACAGGTTTTTTCTTTAGTTCGTTATATTGCTTTTACCCTAAATTGAATAGTCTTTCATACCGAATTTCGGCCATGGCGGCTAAATATTAACGGAGACTAGCCATCTACGTGGAAGAATAGTGCACAAGTGTGTGCGCAGACACAGGTGCACTCTCTCTACTCTCATATTCCGATGGGACGGCTAGCACTACCGGAGAGAGATCAGGCGCAGGACCTTCCGAGACACGGGTCGCACGGGGGTATCAAACCGACAACTTCCAAACTCCGGGCGGTTACTAAGAAGTTCCTGATGGAAACTGGGAATCGAACCCAGGACACGCTCACAAGTCGCCTTTGCGACCACGAAAGGACCACAACAACTTGCTATATTTAAATATTGATAGTAATTACTTTCTTATTTACTTAACTATTAATAAAAGTCATTAAAATACCCGTTTAATGCTCAAACAACGTTAAAGCAGCGTAGCTAACGGTTCGCGGCCATTTTAATTGCACAATCTTAATCATTTAATTGATTTTAGAAGACGTACTCAAAAATGTGTGTGGTTTTAGAAAAATGCTGATGAGTAAATTGGTAGTTTTTTAAAATTCAGGATAGTTACTATCAATGTGTTGAAAGGTGTTGCAATTATTTAACCAAAAAAAACGAATTTGTATGAATAATCATGGTGACGCAGTTACAAACTCACAGTTTAGAAATGAAGGATAATCTAAGGGTATTAGGTATAACAATATTTTACCTAAGTAGGTATACCCATTTAATCGTATACCGATGGGTATACGATTAAATGAAAGACATCGCCAAGCGGTTGGTCGACACTTCACGTGACCAGAGGGCTGGCCTATTTTTTGGCCAAAGAATCAGCATTGCCATACAACGTGGCAATGCGGCCAGCCTTTTGGGCACTTTTCCTGTTGACAGCGATGCGGACGAATTTTTTGATGCCCTTTGATAATTTCCCCTTGTACATAATTATTATTATTAATTCGATATTACAAATTAGTTAGTAGTTATATTTACCCATTTAATTAACCCACAACTACCTTTTTTTAAATGTATTAATAACCATACATTAAAAGTAAGAAATATTCCTATCCTCCCGATCGAATTTCGGTCACAGCGGCCAATCTCATCGGAGATTAGCCAAAAGCAGCACGACACGACACGACACACAGGTGCACTCGTTTTCTCTCACTGCACACGAATTCATCCTCAACAAAATTAAGTGCAACAATAGCATAAACAGCATCTTGTATCTAATTGCTTCGTCAAACAAAGTGATTTTAATAATGATAAATAGTTAATGACTAAAACCAATTCATACGTAGGTACTGAAAAAATCCCCTGAATAAATTAAGAGCATAATTATTATCTCTTTTGTGACATTGTCATGTCAGAAACAAAATCAAGTAAAATGCTAAAAAACGTTTTATCGTTGCATTGTTAACAAGAACGTGGTACTAACCACAAATTGATGAGCCATTAATATTTCCCATTATAGTATCACTTAAACGTCAAAAACCGGAACTTGGTCAGTAATATATTGATATCATTAGTTACCTACCACTACCTATGTCATGAATTTTAATATAGGTAGTTTTACCATTTGATTAAAGAAATAATGAAACTCCCATTACAAAAAATCTATCTGCCTAGCCTTTTCCCAACTATATTGTGGTCGGCTTCCAGTCTAACCAGATGCTGCGGAATACCAGAATTTTACATGGAGCGACTACCTATCGGACGTCCACAACCCAGTAACTGGGTAGTACGATACTTCTTGGTAAGACTGGTTGTCAGACTTTCGGACTTCTGACGACCCGTAACGACTGTCAAAGATCCACGAATGACAGCCGGGACCAACGGCTTAACGTGCTTTCCGAGGCACGGAGGAGTCTCTGTATGTAAAGATGGTCACCCATCCACGGAACAACCCCGGCAAGCGTAGCTTAACTTGATGGATCGACACGTGCGGGTATTATTACTTACCTACGAGCATTCCCCTTACAATACCTACATAATTAATTTGTATTATTAGTAGCATGTAGTTACGGAATGGTGGCTGAGAAACGATAGAAGGAGCTTTGGCAGTAGCCAGTAGGTGGGTGGACTTACAGAAGATCGCCGGGTAGACCGGGATGAGGCTCGCACAGACCAGGGCAGCATGGCACAAAAGGGAGGAGGGCTGTACTTGGCAGTGAGTAGAACAAGGCTGCCAATGATGATGACGATGATGAATATCATAACCCTTCCCATTTCAAAATAGAAGAAAAAATTAGCCAACGCAAAATAACTAAATTTTATGTATTAATTATGTTTCTGATCCCTCCAACACCTAGTCAGCAAATGTGAAATATTAATTACTATTAGGTATACTGAACAATGTTATTGTAATGCCTATTAAAAGCCTATTATAATGTTAATGATTTTCTGACCGACTTATTATTTTGTTTGATTATTATTATTTTTATTTCATTATTTGTTTTGAATTTATATTATATTTTATAATTTTTAATAATTTTTCATCACATTTTTATATTATTAATTATTTCATTTTATTTCACTGATTTGTACACCAATTATGGTAAAACATGTTGAAACTAATTAAACTTTATCACCTTTAGTAAATATCTCTGCAAGGTAATTACTAATGTACACATGTTTATGCAAATAAATTATCTTTATCTTTATCTTTGTAATAATATATATGATGACATGTTAGTTTTTCTAAAATCTTGACATTTTAATTTTACTTTTTTGCAATTTCATCATTATTTTGTTTCCCCGATTTTTATGTTTTATCCTGATTACACCTAGTTATATATGCATGCTGTGGTCTCCTGTAATTGAAGGAGCACACGTGAAATAATTGTTTTTGTTATTGTAACTTATAATGTGAATGCGTATCCTTTGTTGGAGATCCTAAATAAATAAAGATAGGTATTTTATCATTTAAGTATAGCAAAAAATCACTAGCCATGCGTGATTGAATTCATGTTGTCTTATTGTTCAAGAGCGATTTAGGCACGAAATGTAGGTCAGCATTTACAAAGAGTAGCAAAAATAATGTTTTTTTTTTTTTTCAATGCCTACCTCATTGCTTTGCCACAAAAATATCTGCTTTTTTAATCTTTTTTGTGACGTCCATTGACCACAGGAAAATAGGTAACACAATAATTATCAAATATTTACGTATTACCAGACATTTTTTTGCGTCATATTCCCTTTTAAATGAAATACCACCTTAAAACTAAACAAATGCAAAATTGTTTCTCGGACCCAAAATGGCGAGAACACCGGGAGGCAGCAAAAAGTTCCTTCATTATAATCCTCTTTAGCTATGCTAATTTTCTTGGTCGTCTTCTTAACTTTATAACCACCCGCATACCCAAAAAAGCGCCGAAGGGGATTAAAAATTAGTCCATCGGAACATCAACATTGTCGTCAAACATCAAATCTTTTGTTAAGCTCCTGTCCTATTATGTTATCTTTTAATCCGTCACCAATTATAATCCCACTACAGACTATCGTAATCCGTCGACAGATTTAAAAAATCCAAAATTTTAATCCCGCAAATATAGAATAATATTTTACTTTAAAATATTGTCTTTTTTTATTTTAGTTGGAAAAATTACGGAATGGTAAAACAAAAGCGGTAGCGTTTACAGGATTATAATAAGGGATGGTTTTATTTGTAAGGGGTTGCAGAATTTGCGGGGAGAAACAGTGGCAAAGGATTTATGTCTAATCGGGTTACTAGTAACAAAAATAAATAATTCTAACTCTTTATAGTGCCGCTCTAAAAAAAAAGATTAGATAGAACTTGTGTCAGACTTGCTAATACATCAAAAGTATGTCACTACGTATAGTATGGCCAATATTGAGATATCACGACGTAAAGATTTCTCTCAAGACAAGTTCAAAGTCCCAGAGAGCGAAGATCTCGAGTTCTCGACAATGACAAGTGTGAAAGATCGTATGTGACAATTCCGAGTATTCTATAAAAATAAAATATAAAAATATCCTCACAAATATTAATTGAGCACTAAAAATGTTTTAAGTAAAAAAAAAAAAAAAAAAATATATTAATTTTACCTTTTTATAGGAAATATTCATGAATAAAATATAATATTAATTAACATTTTGAATGCATGCGTTAGTGGTATAATAAAAATTTAAATCGTCGTAGTAAACAAGTTTCATTCACTAAGTTTCCTCAATGAATCTCTCATACATACTTTTAAAGGCTATCAAAATATTCGTATGGCAATGCTAAACAACAAACCATAATATGCATGAATAGGTATAAGTACAATGTTTCGTATGTCACTAGCGTAATACGGTATCGTATGGAAAAACCATTATCAGACTTTATTACTATATTTAAATTCAATTACATACATTAAATATGTATTATTTAATTTAGTATATAAATGCAATGCGTAATTATTGAATATGCATATTATGTACTTACAATGTTAAATAAACAAAAATTCAATTAGGTAATTTTAAAACTTAGTTTCCCGATGTCGCGGAGATTATCATATTTTTACAATAATTTTTATGAAATCATTAAGAATGAAAATCAATAGGTGTTATAATTTTATTACTTATTTAATCCTTTTTTTCTCCAAAATATACATATTTCATAATTAAATGATATCTTAAAATATTATTTTTTACCTGAAAAAATAATAGTTCATTCATTCATGACAATTCATAACAATAATTAGATAAGCATTAAACAAGAACAGATTATTAAATATGTATATATAAAATAAATAAACGAATAACTAGGTTGTAATGAAATTGCTTACTTGTTTCGCCAACATAATTAATTAATGTCTGCACTTCTGCAGTTTGTGATAGAATTTAATCATAATGTTGATTAATCAAAACAATAAGACTGTTTACATTTTAATGGATCTCATTCATCACGTATTTTAAATAACAGCATTGTTAAACACTCTACAAAGCAGATTACGAGTATATTGAGTTCATTTCAATTATTTTAAGGCAAACCGTAACAATATTTTACTTAACCTAATTATTTTATAAATTTTTACTTTCACTTTTTTTAAAGTAAAATTTAATAATATTTTAGTAACGTGGTTATTTTTTTTACGGCACTTTGAAATTGGGGTGTATGATCCAGTTATCGGCCATAGATGGATGACTTTTAGCCGCAACAGGATAAATGAATTGAATCAATTATTAAAACCTAAAAATTATAATAAACTAAAAGCTAACAAACTTATTATACCTACTACAAAAAATGTTGTTTATAAATCAATCAACTACCTATTGGTTAAATTAAATCCAACATCCGTCAAATTATTGGCCAAATTAATGATTATTTAAATTGTGCATTATCTGTTACCTACGGCATGTGCTAACTAGCAACGTGGCATTAAAAAAATATTGCAAAAAAAAATATTGTAAGGGCGGGGGCGCATCGACGCCCACCCGGCTGAAAGCTTCCAAATTCGAATCGCAAAAAAAAATGCGCGAGTGCGCACGAGAGCGCGTTATAAAAGGCATGCACGTGGTCGCGTCGCCACAGTCGTGAGACATCCACAGAAGCGAACGCACGTCACTCTATACCGCGCGCGCTCCTACATCGTAAAAAAGATCGATATTTTCAAGTTCAAGAATAATTTAATATGGATATCAAAGTTTTGGATCCTACTGGCATCTATTGAAGATCCCAAAAATCATCAATCAAGTTGAGAATTTATTGATATTTAAAGAAAAATCTGCGAAAATGTTCGGCTTGGACCCCACTGGAGTTTATTGAATTAAACTGGAGTTTCGGAAGATTTTAATTTTTTCAAGAAAATTATTCAAGTGACCAAGATGTTTGTCCTGGATCCTACTGGTGTCTACTGATTTGGGATATTAATCTCAAATATCCTGAGTTACTTTTTTTGGAGATTCTGCATCCTGTTCATCAAAATGTTCGTGCTCGATCCCACGGGAGTGTACTGAAGATTTTTTTGTTTCGTGTGAAGAATCTAATTTGTGCTTCAAAATGTTGGGCTTGGATCCCACCGAAGTGTACTGAAAAAAAAACTGTTTTAGTGTTAAGTGTTGTTAATTAACAAACAAAATGGTCGCGCTTGACCCCACTAATGTGTACTAGGTTTAATTTTTGTTTTTATTTTCGTCTTATTGTTACTCCTTCAAAATGGCTTTGGGTCTAGATCCTACGGGAGTTTATTAGTTAGGTTAGCGTAATGTGGCATCCCATTTCATATCAAATAATTTAATTCATTTCATTTTTAATAAAATGTCAGTAATATGTTCATCAATCCGCCACAAATTAATATCATTCAGCAGAACTGCATTTTCATCAAATAGGAAAAAAAGGAAATTATTTCATTTTAAAGTAAATTAAACTTTGTAATTATGTAAATAGGGAACCAAAGACTGTTACTGCCTATCCGCTGATAAACTGATTGTTTATAGGTCTGGTCGAAGACTAGGAACGACTATGTTCTTTAATTTATTGAAGTTACCTTAGAGTAAGGGATTATTTATTGACTAACAGTAGGTAAGTAGAATAATTTAGTTGAAATATCTAGAGTTGGTCTGACAACTCTGTGTTATCATTTATGTTATGTTTGTGATGTTCTTCGTTGTCAACCAAGCTGAAAGGTATTTCTAGCATTTCTATGTACCCATTGCATTTCTTTTCGACTGTGGCAGTGATTTTATACTCTTGTAAAATAATAAGACTGTTAGATGAATACTCTAGCTAATTGTTGCTGAATAAGCATTGAAAAATGTAGAAAATATACATTTGAAATTTTTAAATTGTTGTTTATATTTTTATTTTGTTATTTTTATGAAACCCTTACACACTAACTTACTAATACAACACAGCACACATTCATAATTTTTAACATAAATTATGAAACACACTTATTTTAGATAAATTTTTTTATCAAAAATTTTAAAACTTATAAATATTTAGATTGATTTAAAACATAAAGCCTGAGTTGCATTTTTGATTGCTCATGATTGATTAACAATAAATATTATACATTTTTACATAACACACATGTCACCAAATCTTTAGAAAATGATTTTATAGTAATACTAAATGTTAAATAAGTAACATTTATGTAATATATTACAAGAACTTGGTTCAAGTTGCATCAGCCAGGCCATTGCAAGCAATGCCACTACATCTTAGAGAATGTTGGTCCTCCTTAAGTAATAATCATTGTGACTGCCAGTGAATTAAAAATGCCAAAATATTCTCATTTCAATAAAATTTACAAAGTCAAACAGTATTCACGGAAATTTATATAGTATTATAGTATTATAAATAAAATTATTTAAAATATTTAAAGAAAACACTTAAAAAAAAAAAAAAAGAAAAAAAAAAAAAATTATGCACTAAACGTTACAGAACACATCTTTTAAAATATTTAACAAAATTAAAGAAATAACTAAGATCTAACAACAGTTAACTGCACCCTAATATAAACAAGATTTTTGAAAGTGTAGAAATTCAACCTTCTTACTGACACCGTAGAAAACATTCTAGCGCAACAAAATAATAACATTACATCAGTGTTGATACTGAAGACAGGTAAGCAGTGAAGGAAGTTCATGGCTTTGATAGTACTTAGGTAAGTACCTACCGGTTTACTGCTAATATTGCCAGGTTGCTCTCGTTAAAAAGAGGTTTATTTCGAACACAGTACACACGGCTACACATCAAGCTATACATTTCCAGTATAAGCTGACCTCGCATTGTACGGAAAACCTATACAATGCGAGATCGGCATAAACTATAAGTAGCCGTGTTGTACGTAGCAGAAGTCTCGATGCTTCCTATGCACTCGAAACGTTGAAGCTCTTGATGGCTTAACAAAAACAACATTATACGTTGTAACTTGAAATATCAAAATTCTAAAACCCACAAAGATTATACATTTTAAGAATAATAAAACTCTTAAATAAAACATGGCAGTCTTTTAATAAAAACATTTTATTTCAGGCTACAATGGGTCAATCGCCTCGAGGACGATCACTTAGATGTAACTTAACCCTTATGGTATGGTTATGTGAGGGTTAGGAAAGTACAGATAAAGTGAAGTGAGTTTGAGTTTACAGATTAACTTATAAAGTAAATACGCCAACGTAGTTTAGACGTAGAAATTTTTAATACCTACTAATATAATATTATAAAGAGATACAATGCGAAAAAAAAGCGATGGGATGAGCCGTGGGCCTACATTTCACGTGCACGAAGTCACGGGCAGAAGCTAATATCTACTATTTTGATTGACGCCTTGTAAATGATAGTAGCAATAGACAATTCGACATTCGACAAACGAACCTCCTCAATCAGTTTAAGTTTTGAACCATTTCCAACATCAGCAACAAACTTGTCGATTTTCGAACAAATTATCTTTAGTATCTTATTTATCTTTTATATAGATTCTTTTCTACCTTGTGAATGTGAGAAGCTTAGCCTAACCTACCTGAAACTTTTTGAAAGGCCTACACTGTCCTCCCATAACTATGAACACTGTAATTCGAAAATATTGTAAAAGCCAATTATTATTTTCTTTTAAAAGAGTAACCGTGGAGTTTCTTGCCGGCTCTTCTCCATAGGAAACGACCGATTGAAACCGTGCACCTAGCTTCTGACGTTTCATAAGTGCCCATGTAGGCTTATGTGAAATAAAATATTTTGATTTTGATTTTGAACGCAAGTCGAGAAAGGCGGACGAACGGACGAACTATTTAATAAGGCATCGCAGGATAGCCCACAACGCAACAGAAGACTATTTATTTGGACCTGCGAAAAGCCATACAGCATGGACTCATGTACAGACTATGGAACAACCTTGAGACTACATCGTAAGCACTAAGCGCGTAAGCGTTCGAAAGAAGAGGGAACACCGTAAGAAATTAGTAGGTATTAGTATATATAAGCACGTATATAAAGCGTATTCCCCAATGACGTAACGTGCGCAATGAATTATTTGGAATTTACAGTTGCCATTTGAACTAAACATAGGCCTGCTGGCCATAGGCCTTACGCAAGCACTGCCACTTCGACCGCTTCCCGCATCCAGCAGATTCCTTCGGCCTTCACAAGGTCACCAGGCCACCTTGTGGGAGGCCTTCCAACGCTACGTCTTCCGGTACGCGGTCGCCACTCCAGAACCTTTCAGCCTCATCGACCATCAGTTCTGCGAGCAATGTGCCCTGCCCACTGCCACTTAAGATTGGCAATTTTTCGGGCTTAAAAAATACTATAACTGGAGAATACACTATCGTAGGTCCTAAGTTATCGTTTCTAGTCTTTTGACTTCCTAGAACTTCTGACTGCTCATAAATACTGATTAGTTTAAACAATATAAAGCAATTATTAATACAATGAACGGCGCAACAGGTGTGCAGAATGCACTAGCGACCGAGGTGACATGTGCTATACACATGGTAGGAATAATATTCGTATAAATTGATGAACGGGATTATGAGATAGGTATCTATTTTTATACCTCGAGTACTTTCTTTAGTTTTGTAAGTGTGAGGCTAGCCTCCTCAAGTTTGACGTGAGTGACGTGACATTAGGCCTATTAACGCTAAACATATTTAAACCATGAACTTCCTCATTGGTCTAGTCGTTGCATACGCTACTGCCGAGCGTGAGTTCTTAGGTTGATTCCCAGGTCAGCCAAACTGTTATTTGATTTTTCTATCTGGAATTTCACAGACCGGAGTTTGGATTTGTGCCCGGTTGATGGCAATAGGCTCGCCCCCTATTACATGGGACTTAAACATAACTGGCGAAATGTGGGTGTACTATGGGACACCTCTGCCTAATCCTTCGGGGAAACAAGGCGTGATATTGTCATATTTAAAACATTATTCTGTCTCTATTATCTTCAAACGATTCAAAATCAAAATATTTTATTTCACATAAGCCTACATAGCACATATGAAACGTCAGAAGCTAGGTGCACGGTTCCAATTTGTCGTTTCCTATGGAGAAGAGCCGGCAAGAAACTCCACGGTTACTCTTTCAAAAGAAAATAATAATTGGCTTTTACAATATTTTCGAATTACAGTGTTAATAGTTACGGGAGGACAGTGTAGGCCTTTCAAAAACTTCAGGTGGGATAAGCTAAGTCTACAACGTTCTCACATTCACAAGGTAAAATTAAAGGATTGTTAGATACAGAACGATTATAAATTATAAGTACCAGGATTCCATAAAATTCTAGAAGGTAGTCGATGGCCCTAAGTTTTGTTCTTGATGGTTTGTGATGGATGATCGCTATTGGCAAACATAAATACATGACAGTCATATTATAAAAAATTCAAAAACTCAAAAAATATCCACGTTGACCTGCCTCTCTCGAATATAAGCCCACGAACCCATCCACGTTCCGAATCCCGCATTAGAGTCAACGTGTGCTGAATAATGTATCATAAAATAATATCAATATACGAGCATTGTCGTACTTAATTCCTAGGTCAGCTTGAATCCAATGTATTTGCATAAATACCTATATTCTGCTATCAAATGACACACGAGGACGGGAGGGACATTAATACATTGTAATGAAAGCGATTTGGTGCTCATGGACGAGGGATAATGTGGTCTGAACTGCATGAAATGTTATTTACAAATTCCTTCTCTCTAGCCTTTTCCCAACTATATTGGGGTCAGCTTCCAGTCTAACCGGGTGCAGCTGAATACCAGTATTTTACATGGAGCGACTGCCTATCTGACCTCCACAATTCAGTAACTGGGCAATTCGATACCCCTTGGTAAGGCTTTCGGGCTTCTGACGACCCGTAACGACTGTCAAAGATCCACGAATGACAGCCTCTCAGACAGAGTCTCGATATGTAAAGATAGTCACCCACCCACGGACCAACCCCTGCAAGCGTAGCTTAACCTGATGGATCGACCAGTGCGGCTGTTATTACATAGCCTCGAGTGACATAATATAATGCACAAGTAATAATATACAATCAAAAATGTAGAAAAACTTAAATAATTTTATTTGTTAGAATTCCCAAATACGACTTACGGTGGCAACTTGTAACTTAAAACGTAAAGATACCATCTTATCTTAAATATTAACGCAAATATACTAAGCTTATCTTTATTTTGTATTGAACCAATTTAGCTGGACAACGCACATAAAGTATGGAATTTAGTTAACTATATTGTGGGTTCACTAAATAAGGATAATTATGAATACTAGGGAGCCTGGTAAGGTGTGGCGATACGGTTTTTAGTAAGACCTCAGTTACTGTTTAGACATACTGTCGTGACATTTTCATGGAAATTACTACTGTGTCCACAAGCCTCTTCCTTTGCCTGCCCTTATCTCATGTGCTCTCATGTTCTTGGGGTCACCGGCCGGCGAAAAATGATTTGTTTTTCCATTCTGCCGATCAGCCGTTACGCGATCTTTCACTAATTTTCCTTCATATTATATATACTCAAGATCCATTTATATTTTCTTTGAAATGTCTTTCCCCTCTATCCATAAACTTTTTACATTTAATAGTAGAGGTCCTATTTACTATTCAGTTTTTATTTTTATTGTTTTGTTATCGATATGTGTCCCACTCCTGAGCAAAGCTTCCCCATTGATTCCTCTTCTCACGACCGCGACGTTGTGATGCTAAGTGATTCAATATTAAGGGTCTTATTGAAATGTCAATTTTCAATATAATCACATCATGTGAATATAGTGGAATCTATTGGTTAAAGTTGTGCAACATTTTTGCAACAACAGAAAATCTTCATGTTGTTGGCAACACGGAGTTTAGATCGTTGCTTTTAAAGATTAATTGAAACATTGTTACCAGCAATACTTGATGTTGCTAAATAAAATGTTTAGCAACTGCTGCTGCTCAACTTTTGTTTACCATTCCCCACAAGCCCCTAGTGGCCCCTTCAGACCTGCATTGTTAGAGACTAACATAACATAATGTTGTTATAATGTTTGAACTTTAAAAGAGACATGATCTCTGAGTTTGTTTCGGCATTTCTTCTCAGGAATCAATCAGCTAGGAATTGCCGGTGCCATTGATACGTGGCTTAACACTATAAAAATATTTTACATGGAGCGACTGCCTTCACAACCCAGTAACTGGGTAATTGATGACCCGTAGCGACTGTTAAAGATCCGCGAATGACAGCCGTGTCCAACGGCTTAGCGTACTTTCCGAGACACGGAGGAGTCTCGGTATGTAAAGATGGTAACCCATCAACCATGCGGCTGTTAATACTTAGCTACGCGCTCCTATGATGCTTAACACTATAGATAGAGGCTAAATAATCTGCTCCTCGTCTTAGAGCCTATGATTTATAGCAAGCATGATAGGTACTACAAAAACGCCAATGATACAAAACATGATCCCATCAGAAATAACTATGATTTTTTACACATGTTTTAATTAAATCGCTGCCAAGGCCACCGACCAGTTTCGGATAATTGAATATAAATGATGACATTGTACGAGGTCAAACGAATTGTGGCCCTTTGCGGAATTTACGTGAATATTGCTAAATGTAATACTTCCATACCGTGTTCTATACCTATACCAACATATTATAAATTAAAGTCACTCTTCGTGTCTGTCTGAGTGACCGCGTTGTACTCCTAAACTGCGCAACGGATTTTGGTCACGGTTTTCACGATCATTTTGAGAATTTATTCTGGAAGGTTTATGCGTATATTACGTAAATATATTAAGCTTACATGTTTTTCAAGTTATAACAACCGTGTCAAGCAGGGGCGGGTTGCTAGTATCTACTTGTAAAATAAATCGTTATGGGATTTTAGCGTAATTAAGGATCATGTGCCTCTACACCTATCGATTTACTTATTTATTTAAACTTTTCGCACTCAAAAAATAAGGTATAAAGGCGGACTTAATGCCTTAGGCATTCTCTACCAGTCAACCAAGGAAGGTGGAGAGATCAATCTGCCTAGCCTTTTTCCAACTATGTTGGGGTCGGCTTCGAGTCTAACCGGAGCTGAGTACCAGTATTTTACATGGAGCGACTGCCTATCTAACCACCACAAGCCAATTACTGGGTAACACGATACCCCTTGGTAAAACTGTTTGTCAGACTGTTTCTGACTACCCGTAACGGCTGTCAAAGTTCTATAAATGACAGCCGGGATGAAGTTTTGGTGGTACAGGAGATCTGGAAATTTAATAGATGGTCACCCATGCACGGACCGACAAATTAGAAAAGAGGTGGTGGCGAAAAAAAAAAACATTTTTTTGGGTGAGCTTCTTTTGTCCTAGCTGGGTTGCTGAGCAACTTGTATTCAGGAGAGACAGTATGCCTCCTTAGTTAAAATTCCCAATATCCTACATATTTTGTAAGAATATATTCTTATGTTTGCTAGTTTTCATTCAACAGGTGTACACAGATTTTAAGATATCAAAAAAAAAAAAAAGTATTTCTGTTAAAAACTTTCTTACCAAAACTGTATCAAATACAAACTAGTAACATGTGGAAACGTAGTGGATTGCACTTTTACTTATAGCATAGTTTTAATATACAATGTACGATTGTTTGTTTTCCCAAAATAAATAAACTACATAACTGCCGTTGTAGAAGCTCTTTATGTAGAACTCCGGTTAGGAAAAAAAGGCAATGTAAGATTGAGTAACTTCTATTCAGTTTAAAAAGGGCTATCCAACGATGTATTATACATATTTATTGGCGTAGTAAAATGTGCATCATCCTTTGTAAACTAAGCAAATTAAAAAAAATACTGTTTTTAAGAATAATGACTGAAGACAGAAGCTGCGTCACAATCTACATACTTATAGATTCTAGAACAGTGAATAAACGTGTTGACAATAAATTATATTGAATATGTGAACGTTTCTAGCACTGATCTCATTCACATTGTTATTTGAAAGTGATCATTTATGAATGCGGGAGCTATGACACACCTCTAATTTTATTATCTTTGTAATGAAATCGAGTTCTCAATAGTGATAGAAAATTATATAGATTCTTACATATTTTACAACTGCGAATTTTACTGGGAGAAATGTTATTATTCGATTAATAGATATTTTGAAGGATCCCTAGGGGTATAGTTTCGAGATAATTATTTTTTATTCTGATCAACTTAGTTTGTTGTTCACCTCCTGCAGCAACAATAATAGTATATAATAATTATTATATTCTATTTTTGCATTATTGAAAATCGTGATTGAAATGTTTGAACACTTAAATCCAACTTGTTGGTATTTGGATTGGATCTCTGTGCACTGATAAACTCTGATGAAACCGACTAGATATGGAAGGTGGACATCCGGGTGCTGTGGCGCCAGTATGTCCAGCAGGGGACAACTAAGCTGAGTTGAATGAGGCTCAATAAATTCATGTAATAAACCCAGACAGGCATTTAACATTTTATCATTTATTTCATCATCATCAACACTGCTCAGGAAAACATCGTGAGGAAACCGGCATGTCCTTTTTATTTTTTTGAGGGTGGGAAATCATCAAATGACTTCTCCCACTCTGGGCAGAGGCGGTCTTTTACTGACTAAAACCCACCAGTGTTCCTTCAGTTGCCTGTTGCCAAGGGTCCCGGTATCCCTTTCGGACTTTCCCGCAACCCTGGCAGAAAACCATAAATTCGAACCTGGAACCTTAGATTCGAACCCTGGAACCATAAATTCGAAGACATGAGACATCCTCCAACTCGCGCTGGGCCCGCGTGGATGGCCGCGAGGCCAAGTGTCCCTGCAGTGGGAACGTTATACGCTAACTATGCAAAATCCATGTTCTATAAAAATAATTAAATTGTAATGGTGTGGGACTGATTTTCATGAAGAAAGGGATTCTTTTAGGAAGTCATGCATAAATATTGTAAAGTTTTTCTCAAGATCTGAAGGGCAATTCACGAATTTAAAAGCACGTTCAAATTCTAATCTCAGCCTCTATCTGTCAAAAATACTTCTAATTTCACTACATTTTTATCAAATTATTGCCATTGATTATCTTGTTTTTAATTACGGGAATTGGCCTTCTCACTAACAGTACCTTCATCCTGTTCCCGATAACGATAACATCCACGTTTTTTTTTGTCATGATGAGTTATGACTGAACTGAACGACATAAAATTAAGAACTGCAACGTTCCTGCGGCCTTGATCACACCGATATTCGAATTTACATACATACCTACTTCAATATTATTTACGAAGAGGTCAACTCTATCAGCAGACCGCAAGGCGCCAACCGGAGGCACGGAGCCATCCATTACATAACCACAAGTAAAGGGCCTTGATGGACACCGGCGTATCCGCGAGCCAGTACCGGCTCGGTACTGGCTCGCGGATACTGCGACTATATGAATACTGTGATTATATGATATTGCGATTATATGATACTGCGATTATATGATACTGCGATTATATGATACTGCGATTATAAGAAACTGCGATTATAACGATACTGCGATTATAACGATACTGCGATTATATGATACTGCAATTATATGATACTGCGATTATATGATATTGCGATTATATGATACTGCGATTATATGATACTGCGATTATATGGTCATCGCCTCCTCGAGGGCACGGTGGTGCTCCGCCCAAGCAGGGCAGACCTTCAACGTATGCTCCACCGTACTCACATAACACAGGACGTGGTATGTGAGTGTTTATTATTATTTTTAGAAAAGCAAAATAGGAATTATTTGAGATTCGATTAAATACATGCCTATTAAAAATAATTAATGCCAGGAGTTCACGTCAATAGTGCAAAAACTGGGTTCCGAACACACGACCTCTTCCATCCAAGCACTTAACCAATCGGCTATTGCCACCTACTAATACGGGATACCTAACTACTATTAATGTTTATGAATGGCCAGTATTACAACCACGTCACATTTGTAAAACCCTCAATGGATCCCACAAGGAAGTAAACAACATAAACTGAATAAATTAATAATCAAAATAGGTTTTATTGTTATGAAGATGGACACATAACGGTGCAGGAAAACGATTGTCTCATTATTGTTGTATAATAGTTGCTCAGTATACGTCAGTGAGGGAAATACGAGACAGCGTCATTACTGCAGTTTAAGAGGCAATGTTAGAGGAAGGAAGAATCTTTTTAATATTAATTTAGCTTCTTCATCTTAGCGACAGATTCTTCCTCATCAGTACAACGGTACTAGGTTTTTTTTGCGCGAAATCGGAACTAATGTCGCTATATTTTTTTGTCAATACAATTTCTGTGACAATTTCAGAAAATGTTTACCAAAAATGCTGCCATGTCAATGTCATTTAGACGCCAAAAGATCTGGACCGGAAACGTCCTGTTTTGCGCGAATTGGAGAAACACCCATTATACCCTAAATGCCCTAAATTATAGGGGCGTTAGCGTACAAGCACTTTATTAGAATGATGACTCCCCGCAAACAGGCGCAATATTGCGGGCGCGACAAGGGTTGCGCTGCCTGTCGCATTCGCGATATCGCGCCAGTTTGCGCAAGGCTTAATGCGTGTAATAAACGCAATTTAGTTTCTTCTTTTCTACCAACTTTGTTATCGGCTAAGATTATTATCACGATATGCTAGCTACCTATGTAACTTTTCTCATATACCTCGTACCGACACAAGACACGATAAACGGGTGCTGCTAAAAGAATGCTTCAGCTGTACCTAAGTAAAAGAAAAATAACCAAACTTTTATTACCGGACAAGATGTACTGCAGGGTACCAAACGCACTCGCTTCTCCTCCACAGCTAAAGTGTGGAACTCTCTGCTAGCGTCTGTGTTTCCTTCCACATAAAACCCGTCTGCTTTCAATGCAAGAGTGAACAGGCATCTGCTGGGATGACCGTTCCATCATGGACCCCATCCTTCGCTTTCCATATGCAACGGTTGTGTTTAGGAAGGCATATGTCTCATTAGTCATTTCGTCGAAAATGGTTGATAGTTTTAGTCGTAGTTTCAACATTATGTGATGAAAATGTAAACAAATTAACAAAAGCTGTTCATGTTAAATTCTTACGCAATCACAGAAAAAAAATAGTAACACATTCACACATTAGTACTTAGAAGATTTCCACATTTTCCAACAATTATTGCTGGAATAAAAATCATCAACGAAAATATTAACCTCATTTTATTATTGGCACATGAAAAATATTTAAGTCTATGGTGATTTAAAATTAGAATTCCTTAAATTGACACTACAAATTGGCATCGAGGGGTATGTTTTCTTATCCATTTGTTTACATATTTATCTGATACTTTTCAAACAAACCATTCTCACTTGGCCTGCACCTAGACTGATGGAAAGCATCCAGGAACGTTAAGGGATTCATTGCGTTACTTTTTAGGGACAATTTCTAAATCTCCTGTAATTTTATAGGCCAACCGACACACAACACTGGTTGGTAGCAGAAATAGGTGTACCTAGTACCTGGTGATAGTTCTTCCCCGAATGAACTCTTTAACAAAGACCTCTTCCACGTCGCTCGTACGTCAAACCACAACCTTTTTAATCTGTGGTCACACTTTACCTTTACGGCAATTGTAAATGCATTAACTATGTTTTTTTTATTGTTTTCCCATCCAAATGTCCAATACGCACATAATACGTCAATAGGACAACACTTTACATACCTAACTTAAAATAATTTAAAAATAAAATAAGAACATTAAATAGTTGAGATGATTACAAATTAGAACATTTATTAATAGTTACTGAGATCAATATTACTTATTTTAGCAATAAATTATAATTGAGATCAAAGTTAATTAAATTTTAATTTGATACTAGTATCAAAATCTTGGCTGTGTAGGTACTTTCTCGTCGTGATAATTGCAGCTCAATTTTTGTGTTTAGTTTTATTATAAAGTCACGTGATTCACGTTTGTGTCAATTATAATTAGAAAGTCAACATCAAAGTGGTAATTAAATTACAACGGATGACATTAATCATTTTCTTACAGTCAAATCAGTCTGAAGTTTTTTAATGCATTTATAGGCTATTAGCTGTTCCTGCCAGGGTTGCGGCCTGCCAGAGTTGAGGGAATATCCGAAAGGGATACCGGGACCTTGGCAACAGGCAACTGAAGGGACACGGGTGGGTTTTAGTCAGTAAAAGTCTGACACGCCCTTCCGCTCCACCCAGAGCGGGAGAAGTCATTTGACGATTTCCCCAGATCAAGAAAAAAAAAAATGCTAATAGCTGTTGCCCGCGACTTCCACTGCGTTCCAGAATGAAAATTAGCCTATGTCCTTCTCCAGATCATGGTCTATCCATGTGCCAAATTTCATCCAAATGCGTTTAGCCGTTTTAGCGTGAAAGCGTAACAAACAAACTCACATGGTTGGCTGTAGGTACCATAGTTACCATAGCCACATTGTTCTATAAAGGTGTGTCCAAACATTGAGCGGCTAGAGCGAGCGCGGCAGCAACACGAACACATTTCTTCCACGCTCTAAATTGTGTTTTTTAATCTCTAATTTGACAGGTGCAAATGTCAAACTACAAATTGACAAAAACAAACACAATCACTTGAAATGTCAAATTAGTCTACGAGATTAAATAAACTGGCCAAGTGCGAGACGGATCGCGCACGAAGGGTTCCGTACTATATTCTATAAAAGCGGCAAAAATATCTCGTTTGTTCTATGGGAGCCCCCTTAAATATTTATTTTATTCTGTTTTTTAGTATTTGTTGTAATAGCGGCAACAGAAATACATCATCTGTGAAAATTTCAACTGTCTAGCTATCATGGTTCGTGAGATACAGCCTGGTGACAGACGGACAGACAGACAGACAGACAGACAGACGGACAGACAGACAGACAGCCAGCGGAGCCTTAGTAATAGGGTTCCGTTTTACCTTTTGGGTACGGAACCCTAAAAACAGACTTTAGATAAGTTTTTGCGCGGCAGGTAGACAGAAGCGTTCGCGCGCGGCAATCGTCCAATCAAAGCGCGTCAGGCCGCGCGCGGCAGCCGCGCCCAACCCGTAACGACTGTCAAAGATCCACTGACAGCCGGGACCAATGGCTTAACGTCCTTTCTGAGGCACGGAGGAGTCTCGGTATGTAAAGATGGCCACCCATCCATTGACCAACCCCGGCAAGCATAGCTTAACCTGATGAATCGACCCGTGCGGCTGTTATTACTTAGCCACGAGCTATATTTTATTATAAACACATTATTAAAAGTATGACAATTTATAGCCCATAAAAGTTTTCGCATATATTTATGTTATTGTATCGTGATGTATGCTGGTCCTTACGTGTTGTTAGCACGTCCACTGCCTCAAGGCTTCGTGCCAGAAACCCATATTACCATGCCCTATTTACCTGCACTTGCTTAAATAAAAGCTATATAGGTTCTATCATAAAATTGCTTGGAATTTGAATTAGAACTCATTGAACTCAACTCAGAACATAGAACACGTTGGCGAAGCGTCACTTATCCTTAAAAAGCAACTATTACATTAAACAGATAAATAAAAAAACAAAATGTTACCTACCTATGTAGGTAATTACTTATATCTACATTTTTTTTAGTTTTTTAGTTAAATTTACCGAAATGGAAACTGTGAAAAAATTAAAAACGAAATTATCCTAATCCTAACTAATATTATAAATGCGAAAGTGAGTTTTTTTTTTATTGTTACGCTTTCACGCTAAAACGGCTGAACGGATTTGTATGAAATTTGGCACAGGGGTAGAACATGACTAGGAGAAGGACATAGGCTACTTTTCATCCTGGATCGCAGCCGAAGTCTCGGGCAACAGCTAGTAAACAATAAATATAACCATTTGACCATTCTTTACCAAGAACTGGAAACATGTTAACAAACCTCCCTTCCTTCTTCACTTTCAATAGTTTCCCATTGACGTGACGTAAAACCACTTTTACATTAATTCAATATGTAAAAACATCAAAACCAATAACATTTCTCCGTAAAATTGAAAAAGAAATACCTAATGATTTAATAACTGCGGTTCTGTTACGTAGTTTTCAGGCGAATGTAAGTACCTAAACAACGCAATAAATACATAACGTCGAAGTAAACCACTGGAAACCCACAAGTTATAATAAACAATAGAACTAACGTCACTATGGGCGGGTAATAGGCGTGACTTAGCCCATGTAGGTTACCTATCTTTAACAATAATGTTTATGGCATGAATGTTATCGATTCTCTAATATCCCATTTTGCGCTTCTAACAATATTATTGAAATATAATGATTGTGAATTTTTTGGGGTCCTAAACATATTTAATAGCCAAGTAATTATAACCAACTTGGATGTAGCTCGGCGGCCGCTGCCACGGCACCGCTCGCTCGGATCACGCGCTGTTGGTCACAGTTCTAACCTAACCTAACCCATTTGGTCGTGGTTTACTAGCTTAGTTACCGCGATCGACTGTGAGAAACGGACATAAAATAAAAAAAAGGTTCAATTATTTTAAAACACTTATTGTAACACTGCATCACAACACAAACTTTTTTTGCATCATCTCGACAAAACAAAGACCATCCCTCACTATTCCACATTTAAAAACAATAATTACGAACACATAAAACAACATTCTATATTCAAACTAGCAAGTACAGGCCTACAAAGTCACAAAACAAAATAGTAAAAAGTATGGATGCGTCGCGCGCGCAGGTGGGCAGTTCGCGCATGCGCGGTGCGACGCGACGCTTTCTTGCGCTAACCCACTTTTAGCGCACGGTAAGACTGAGTCGTGCGAGCTTCGTGGCAGTTTTTTTCTTTTATTTTAACGTTTATTTTTGATAAATTGACATAAAGGGACTATTCGAAAGGCTTTACTTGCCGTAGTAAAAATCTTGTTTAATCTGTTTTTCTGTAGACGTCTAAAAAGCCAGTGGTTTTTTGATTGAATAAAAACAAATGTAAGTATTTAAGTATTATGCTCATTGTTTGTTGACTAACTTGGGACCAAATAATAGTCCTGATTATGGGAATTAAAACTGCAATCACTGCGCCCTCACGCCTCTAATAAATAAATAAAAAACTCAAAGTCAAAGAGTGCCAAATACTGCTCAGGCCGGTATTAGGGTCAAACCACCTTCGGTTGTTATATTATAAGGGGATTCCTCTTTAATTGTAGTATTAGTTATATTTTCCTACGGGAATTTTTAATTTCGTATGAAACTTGAATTAATTGCACGCATGACTGGAAAGTCCAATGATTTGTATTAGACATTGAATTCATTGTAATTATGATTTTCCTCAATAAAAATACCAGCACATTATATCTTTTGGAATTCTCATAATAATTATCATCTTCACCTAATTTTTAATCAATAGTCTTTGTAATTTTTTTTTCAAACTCATTTTATATTTTCTTTCATTCATCTTTAACCGAAAAATAAACAGCTCATTATTTTTTTCCAGAATATATTTTATGTACAGAACATCGGCTCCACAGTTTCCTCTATCCAAAAATGCATCTAAACAATGCTAGGTGGCGCATCTTAAGTGACTACTCTGAACTCTCTCCTTAACGCCACCGTCGCTATTACTTGAGCGCTTACGTCAAATCTATATTAGTAAACATTCTCAGAAGCGAATTATAGTTGCAGTCAACACGACTTTTTTGTCGCAGCGAAAGCTGTCGTTCATCGAATCCTTTATTTATATTTTTTTATTAGGTACTCGAGACTGTCTGAGGTACTTGTGAATGTCTTGATGGCCCAGTGATTAAAAACCTCGCCTCTCATGCACGAAGTTCTGAGTTCTTGTGGCTTCAAGTCCGGGCAAGTACCAATGTGATTTTTTCAATTCCTATGTACTTTCCGAATTTATCTCTCTCTCGAGGACATACTGACATTGGTGAAGGAAAACATCGTGAGGAAACCGGGACTTATAGTTAATATTAGTCTGACATCTGCTACTGGTACTACTACTAGCGAGCTCATGCTTCGCACTGGTGCAATGGTGATATGTCAAATCATCCAGATTTTTGTACTGCATTTAAAAGTTAAATATTAATGTTAAACATAAACGTTCCGAAATAAATGCTCTGAATGATATAATTATGGTGAATTTTTATCAAAATCCATTGTGAAACTTAGAAGATCTAAGCGGTGACTCAGATAGACAAGAGTGACTTTGTTATGTAGATGTATATACTAATATGTTATTAGGTGGTAAACAAGCTATGCCAAGCTAAAATGGGATTGGGCGGGTCATGTCAGCCGATTGCACAGGGACCGCTGGGCAACATTCTCCACACGGTGGGTGCCTGAGGATGGACGGCGCCGCCAAGGCCGGCCCAGGAAGACATGGCGAGGCGATCTAGACGCGTACCGCAAGGGTTGGATCGAGGTGGCCCTGGAAAAGGATGTCTGGAAAGATTTGGGGGAAGCCATTGCTCAGCAGTGGGACAGAGTAGGCTAACATAAAAAAATAAAAAAAGGTGTTAAAGTGTTGTGGCCAAGTAATATCAGCCGCACGGGTCGATCGATCAGGTTCAGCTACGCTTGCCACGGTTGATCTGTGGATGGGTACCATCTTTACATACCGAGCCAAGACCCCTCTGTGCCTCCGAAAGCACGTTAAACTGTTGGCGGGACCGCTGTCATTCGTAGATCTTTGACAGTCGTTACGGGTCGTCAGAAGCCCGAAAGTCTGACAACCGGTGATACCAAGGGCCAAGGTGTATAGTATTAGTAATTGGGTTGTGGAGGTCAGAAAATACTGGTATTCGTATTCAGCTGCATCCGGTTATAGACTGGAAGCCCACCCCAACATAATTGGGTAACATCTAGTCTTGATTGGTCAACGACGCTAGAATATGTGCTGGTAAATACGTACTAGCTCTAGAAAGCTATGGTAATCAAAGATTTAATATGAAATTACATCTACATATCATGGTTGAAGAAATTCTGGTAACAGGTCATCTATTTATTTGTAAACATACTTACATCTTTTCACGATTCTGATATTTGACATGTTAATTAAGTTAATTAAGTGTTTATATAATCGTAATTCTATATTACCAGTCCCTGCTTAAGAATTGACACACAATACCTACCGTAGATTTAGGTATTAAGTTGTACTGCAAATCATGGAACAGCTTATGACTCCCACGATCAATATGTTAACAAAGCAGAAAATGTCAAAATCATTAACTAGGAGATGATAATCGATATGTTGTGATTAGTAGACAAGAAGATGTGGCTGCTTATATTTTTGATTTAAAATCTTCATAGATTGTAACAATAATTATAAAAAGCGATGGGTCTACCACAGGGAACTACTATAGGACCATTATTGCTCAACTATCAAGAGTTGTGTTTATGTTTATTTGGGGTGCATTAAAAAAGAGCCTTCACGATTGGCGATATGCCGTCGTATATAATGCTCGTCCGGCATCAGCATGGTAGGTACACAAGTACCATGCTGATTGGTACTTAAAAGAGAAGAAAAAGATGGTCAACTAAAAGCATCCTTTTAAAACATCGTTTTAAGAAATACTAGGTAAATTATCAAAAAGCGGATTTAACCATTTGCCTGCAATAAACTAACTACGCAATACTTTCCTAGAAAGTTCAATATGTATCTATTGCTCACGACTTTTTTCTATTGGCAGAGGCTACAAGTTGGCTGCCAGGAGAACATACATAAACAACCAAGTATGACGTATTAGTAGGAGGATTTGTTAAAACAAATTAACTACCATTAGACAGGTACAGACGCCAGCACATCAAGGTACCTGAAACTGTCAAACTGTCCCAATCAACCTTGAACCTAATGCTTTAGCGATAAAGTTTATAATCTACTAAAGAAATTTGACAGATAGTAGTAGCTTGATGTGCTGGCGACTGTACACAATAGCCACATTTTACCAGAAGATAAGTAGTGATATGATCAACGAAGGACCACTCTAGAGCCCACTTGCACCACTAACCACTAGACTCGCGACAATCTAAGAATTCCGTTTTGACAGCTATAAAAATCCTTTGTGTGGCGATAAAAAAAACAATTGGTTTCTTGTATACTGATTCTCTAGACATATCGATTAAACATACTTAGAGAGTTTGTAATCGACGACTTATCTACATTGCTTAAAACTGATATCAAGGTATTACGTTTTATTACAAGTACGAGAACGAAACGTCAAAACGGACTTCTTAGATTGTCGTGAGTATATATATGCATTTAACGTTAAACGTATTTAAACATCATCGTCTCTGTCGTCTTCAAACGATTGACAGAAATTGAATAATGTTTTGAATTCGTTTAGCGCTAAATTCCCGCAGTTTTATGCTTCTCTTCTTTGGTGTCTAGGCACAAGATACGCACATATACTATACAAATAAATAAAATTTATGTGTCTATTTGTAATGTCAAAATAACAACTTTTTAATAAATATGCATTTAGTAAAAATGACAGTTTAAACGGTACTTACAACAAAAAACAAAAAAAGGAATTAATACATTGTTTACCTGGATTAACACAGGGTACTTTTAATCCCGGTAGTACGTTCAAGTGGGATATTTTCTGACATCTACGTGGGCGAAGCAGCGGGCAAAACCCATTCCAGATATCTAAAAATAGTATAAATAAAACAAAGTCCCTTTTCGTGTCTGTCTGTGCGAACGTTTAGATCTTCTGTATTACACAATGAATTTTAATGCGTTTTTCACGATCAATATTTATGGGTAAAATACGTTAACATTTAATTATGATATTTATTTAGAAATAGATAATTCGATGTCATAAAATATTCTAAAACTTAAACCACTTTAGGAGCATAAAACATGATGAATTAATAAAAACTAATAATGCCAAGCTATTCAAGCCTCCGGCTACACAAGTATAACTTAATGAACTGCTAAACACAGTGCTAAATGCCAATACATAATATATTCACGTAAGTGCTGTCACCTGTCATGTTTACTATGAACTATCGACAGTATAAATAACGAAAACGACACTATTTTACTTCGCTATGATAACCCTCATGGCGAAGTACAAATAGTGTAGTTCGTTAAGCCAGCGCCACACACAGTAACAATATTTTAACACTTTTGAGGCACGGGTATTTGAGTATTTGTTCAAAGTTTGATCACATAATTATAACCGTACCTCACAAGTGTTCAAATATGTGACTGTGTCTGGCGCCGGCTTTAGCCTAGACTTGACAAGGGCCTCTCCTATTCTAGTTCACCTATTGGATTGGGAACCGCAAGCACATCTATTAAACGCGAGAGCCTAGGACGAGTCTGAAAAAGTATTATAAATTAAAAGTTTTCAATAGCTAGGAGTTTGGGATTAGGTCACATATAACCCCCCCTACGTTAAATTTCTACATTTATATATATATATATAAATGTAGAAATTTAACGTAGGGGGGGTGAATGCAAAATATATAATTTTGCATTCTATTAGGTTTTTAATCTAGATTATCATTTATTTACAGAACACTACTAACTATTTACATAAAAAGCTAAAACTAAAGGGACTAACTAAATAAATATAAACAAAGGGACCTTTAGTCGTCGAAGTATTCGTCCGCATCGCTGTCATCCGGAAACGTGACCAGAAGACTGGCAGCATTGCCACGTTGAATGGAAATGCTAATTCTTTGGCCAAAGAACAAGCCAGCCCTCTGGTCACGTGAAGTGTCGACCAGTCGGTGGGAGATTTCCTTAAAAAGGAGACGCGCACTCGGGCCCCATGACCCGAGCGTTTCGATCCCAAACGGCTCAAAACTGTAGTTGCCTATAAGGTTACAGTATTTGCGCCATTGCCACCATTTATATCTGTATTTTTTATGGTGTACATAATAAAGAGTATTCTATCTTCTATCTATCATAGATAAGAAAAACAAAGTTCGCCTCATATGAGGCTCATACATAGAATCCTACAAAATTCTGTTTCTAAATGCAGACACAGGCTGGCGAAAAACTTGGGAGGTCATTGTCGTGTGTGTCTGTAGCCGAAAGTAAAATCTGCGTCGCAGTTTCAGCGAATAGCGAAAAGCTTTATCTAAAGTCTGTTTTTGTGATGGGACGGAACACTTCATGCGCGAGTCCGACTCGCACTTGGCCGATTTTTTAATCTCGTAGACTAATTTGACATTTCATCTGTTTTTTTATTTTTAAATTTGGACTTTTACATTTACACCTGTCATTTTAGTCTATGAGATTGATAAACAGACTTTAGAGCTCGTGCACACACAGCTATCGGTAAATGTGAAATTATTGTCTCGTGAACGCATAAAAAATTCAGCACGTGATAAATAAATTAAACCACATAAAAAAATATGTAAATATACAAAAAACAAGTCGTGGTGAATCTATCGTAATTGTAAAATGGAGGATATCAGAACATTGCGCAGGCGCGGGGACGCGGAGTGCATAGCTAAACGGGTGCATTACTATTACATGCGCGTACGCACTGCGGTGAAAACTCACCGCTGTACCGCCTCGCTAATAGCTACCGAACTATATAACGTATTGACACCTTGTTTACCGTATTATCTTGCTACTTGTGTTTGCATTAAGGTACGTACCTACTTGTAGATATTAAGATTCTTATCAGAAGCCCTAGACAAAGTGACATTCTATCAGCGATAACGATGATGGAAAAGGAAAAAATGTTTAGAACTGACATAAGCTATCGAAAATCTTATGTCAATCCTGTTGAAAGTCGTTGTGGAAAAACGCAACGCTTCGGAAGCGATTGTCACTTGTCTAGGCCCTAAGATATTTTACTGTATGACCATTCAACGAAAAATGTTCATAAAAACCCTTACTTGCCTACCAAAGTTATAAGTCAATAAAGAAAGAAAGAACAAAGAAAGAAAGAAATATGCGTTTATTGGCATTGTTACAGAAAAATACACCTTAAAACTAAAAAAAAACAGTAAACAATCATTACAATGCCAAAAGGGCCTCAGCTCAGCATAATGTCAGATATATGGCAACACAAAGTGTACCACCTGACGCTGATTTTCAGCTGCAACCCACTAATAATTAAATATGCAATATGATGCAATTTTTTTTATAGTAGGTATAGAGATATAGTATAGAGATTTGGACTAGAGGAGTCCAAATCTCGGCCATGGCGACCAATATCGGCAGAGACCAGCCTTCGACGCAGGAGATTTTATAAGTGCACAAGTGTGTGCGCAGACACAGGTGCAGTCACTCTTCCCTCACTCTCATATTCCGATGGGACGGCAATCCGACACGACCGGTGAGAGATCAGGCACAGGACCAAGGACTGAACGCGCTTTCACGGGGGTATCGCTCCGCCAACTTCCAAACTCCGGGCTGTTACTAATTCTAAATGGAAAACCCCAATAACACAGCCCGGGAATCGAACCCAGGACCATGAAACCAACAGGTCAGTATATGATACATGCTGTGTCTATTAAGCCAAGAATATGCAACAGGAAAATCAATTTCCACGTTGCCTAATCAAAGTAATATTTGCAACATTGTTGTAAGCAAGTCATGATGATGCGATGACTAATCATCCCTCACGCGAAATATCGTTATGTAATCATCCAAATTAGCATAGGTGCTAATTGATGTTCCTCTTCCAAGTATATTGATAAGTTCACTAGGTAGGCTCTATATTCTATTATCTCTATATTTTATTTAACGCTTTTTTTTTTATCGTCTGAATTCATCAAATGTCTTCTCCCGCTCCGCCCAGAGCCTGTCAGACTTTTACTGACTAAAATCCACCCGTATTCCTTCAGTTGCCTGTAGCCAAGCGTCCCAGTATCCCTTTCGGACTTTCCCGGAACCCTGGCAGGCATCGGTCCTAGCGGAACCCGCCAATTGTGCTGACATCTCTTTGAGGCGCGCGTGGAATACGACGCGCCATCGACCCGGGCCTGGTCCTTATTGGACGGCTAGCTACCCATTGCTCGCCGTCCGCAAGCTCGCGCCTACCGTGGTATAATTGTACCCCATAACAAATAAGAAAAGAATATGTGAAAGTCATATCACAATCATTTACAAACTGAAGAGGGAAGTAGACACGATAATCCAGATAGTCCGCCGCGGTGTTAGATCGGATGAGTATCCACCAGCACCGGCCAATTTGGGTTTTTGTCCCTTACACCTTGTATAAGTCTAAGGATCCTCTCGATGTTTTGCATCACATGAGTAAAGTAAAGCACAAAACTGGCGCCCTGAAGCTGCAAGTCAGAACAGCAGCTGCAGGTGTCCACGAAAGATATCGCGAGATGAATATACGTACGCAAAAGACAAAAGGAATGGAGGCATTTGCCCAAAAGTGAGATACATAAAGACTGATACGAATAATAACTTCAAAAATCGTGCCAGATTGACCTGCGACATATTGCTTTACAAACGTCTCTTTAAATCTACAAACCACTGAAACTTAACATAACATAACATTATGCCTGTCTTCCCCGAAGGATTAGGCTGGCGCGATTCCATTAGGCTAGTCTTGCATGCAAGTATGACATCACATTTTCGTCAAAGTTGCTTACATTGGAAACATGTTTTCAAGAGCGTGCAAATTGCCCGCAGGTTTGACTTGCATACAAGTGGAGATGTTCAACAATTGAGTAGGACATCATGGCTGGAAGACATGATACTGTGGTCGGTGCTGCTTGCAGCTAACGTTTGCGAGTTCAATTGGCACGTCACTTGAATAAAAAATATACAAGTTCAAACTACTTCATACAAGTTGTAGCTTGTATGCAGGTTTGTTCAAGTTGCAACTTTCATACAAGTAACTTCCTTAATGGAATCACCGCGGCTTTAGTACACCCACATTTCGCCAGTTATGTTTAAGTCCCATGTAATAGGGGGCGAGCCTACGATGGTCAAAGGTTGACAACATGTAACTGCAATGTGTCAAATTTTACAGGAGAGGGAAAAAACTATATATTTTCAAGAATATTTTCAAAAAAAAAAAAAAAAAAAAGGAGTTGGTAGGTAATCGAATTATTTATTGATATAATTTAAAACAATAAAATGCCCACATAGGTTTTTCATTAAATAATCAATACACAAACAGTTACTAGTAAACAATATTGAAAAAACCTCACTACTAACGTGTTACGAGTAAGTAGTTAACGATTACTAACGAGTTGTCAATTAAAAAAAAAAACACAATTTTATTAGATTGAAACAATTACAAGTGCGGCAATTACAAATTACCATAAAAAGAGTGATAATCTGAAGGTATTACAGTTTAAAGAGCTTGCAAGTCAAGCTTCAGTCAAGCATGAAGTAAGATTAGGCGAGTCCTTAAAAAGTTGCTCGTAGGTTGCTATGGGAAAAAAAATATTTCTTTGCCAACTTGGCAACAAAGAATAGTTTTCGTCGCAAATGTTAATTTTAAAGTAAATTTTGGCATCTGGTAGGTACAATAAAACTTTAAGATCTGTGACAACAGGATCTCCTTTTTTCTTTCCAGGCCTGTAACTTTCATAACGCATGACTTTTGGATCATCAAACTTTTTGAAAAAGTCATTATGTTGCCAGCTCTGTTTGGCGCTAAGTACTTCCAGGGGAACATTCTTCCCTTTACGGAGCACCGGTGTGGGCGCGTTCCCTGAGGCTGGGGCCAGCCCGCCGGTTGAACGCGTCCCAAACATCAACAGGTCATGGCCAGGGACAGGGTTTGGCCCGGGGATACCGCACGGTTTCCCGTGAGGCGGCGAGCCTCCTTGCCGGATTACCGCCATGGGATCTGGAGATGAAAGTCCTTGCCCACATTTGGCAGTGGCGCGAGGAGGTGAAACGCCGGCTCGTAACTCCACTGCCGCGAGAAATCGTGGTACAGCGGACAGAGCTCCGGCGGGATCTCATGGCGGCATGGAGAGTGCGATTGTCGCAACCCAGTGCTGGGCACACCAAAATTGCGGCGAGAAGTCCCCTCTTTGAGGAGTGGCTAGAGAGACGCCACGGCGTCCTCACCTTCCGCCTGACGCAGGTCCTCACCGGTCATGGCAGCTTCGGGAGGTTCCTGTGTAGGATTAGGCGGGAGGAAACGCCCGGGTGTCACCACTGTGTGGATCGCCCGGAGGACACGGTGGAGCATACGGTGGAGGTATAACCAAGTAGGGCACTTGGGTGGAGCACCGCCGTGTCCTCGTGAAGGCGATTGGCGGCAATGACCTCTCGTGTCCGGCCCTGATCCAGGCCATGGTACGGAGCGAGAGGGCATGGGAAGCGGTCACCTCCTTCTGCGAAGCAGTAATGCTCGCGAAGGAGGAGGCGGAACGCGTGAGGGAGAGGCAAAGTTTGCGCCCTCACGCCCCTAACCGCCGCCGCTGGAGACACCCTGGGCGTCGGGGATCCCAGGCGGATTCCCGGCCACCATAGGCGCGGGCTTGCGGACGGCGAGCAATGGGTAGCTCGCCGTCCGATAAGGACCAGGCCCGGGTCGATGGCGCGTCGTGTTCCACGCGCGCCTCAAAGAGATGTCAGCACAATTGGCGGGACCTTGGCAACAGGCAACTGAAGGAACACGGGTGGGTTTTAGTCAGTAAAACTCGCGCCGTAATGTTACTGTGTCAGTGAATAATTGCGAACTGCATTTGCGTTGACTCCTCGTAACTCGCGCACTAGTGAGTTCAAGTTGATACCTGTTATTTGTGAGTTGTCAACTGTGGCATAAATTGTTCGAGTGACATGTTTTGTGCATTACGAGTTATCAATGGGAAGATTCGGCGCATAATTTAAAAAAAATTGATGTACATAACTCATTTTAAGAAAAAATGTTGGTTACGAGTTGTCAACGTATGACCATCGTATTGCCACCAACCGAGCGTGAATCTGAACTTCAAGCTGCTACTGAGAAATTCCAGATGGAATCACTTTGCCCGACCTTGGAATAGAACCCAGGACTTCACTCAACAGAACCACAACTTTACACAACATAAAATTGCAGATCATGCTTCTCTGAATTGGGTCCGCAATTGTACATTTTATCCATGCAAATCTGCATGACACAAACACCTTTTACCAATAGTTTTAGCATAAATTAGCAATTATGGAAACGAAGCATTTCCACTAATTTTACATCACGTTACAGCATTCTTTATATGCTTAGTTCAAGTGAGGACATCATAAAAAGGCGGATTTTATGGATTAGAAAACTAGGAACTAGAAATCTAAGTTATAGTATATACTTGTTTTCTAATAACTGGTGTACACTCGCGTAGAAAAGTGTTCAAGTTGGTTTGACTTATCACCCCGTGGTTTCACCCGCATAAGTTTCGATCCCATGGGAAAGCAGGCTTAGTCTGATAGTCTACCCATGTGCCAAATTTCATCCAAATCTGTTCAGCCGTTCTAGCGTCAAAGCGTAATAAACAAACAAACTCACTTTCGCATTTATAATATTAGTTAGGACCCATCCTAACTAATATTGTAAATGATGAAATATAGTTAAATAATGAAATTGAGTTCTGGGGTCTGGATATAATTGGTTTCGATACTAAGAATGTGGCTGTTTTTTTTTTGCAAACAAAATAATAAATGATCGGTGGTATGTTGAGCTGTCAAATTAGGTTCTGCTAAAAGTTAACAAAACATTTCAAAATATTAAGTAATACATGCGTGTGACCTTGTTTAAAAGAACAAAAACAAAAACATCATTTGTTTATTTTTCCTGTAAGCAAACTATATAACAGTAGCTGCGCCCCGCCGTTTTCTGCGCCCCGCCGTTTTACCCACGTAAGACTCCATCCCGTGGGATTATCGGGATAAAAAGTATCCTATGTCCAGATCATCGTCTACCCATGTGTCAAATTTCATCCAAATCCGTTCAGCCGTTTTAGCATGAAAGCGTAACACACAAATAAACAAACTTACTTTCGCATTTATAATAGGATGACTAGTCCCAAAGATGAATCTGACGTTCAAGAATATATAAGTACTTACCCAAACTAAGCAATGATAATTTCGCCACCATCATAACAGGCATCTACTCCTTTTAACCATCCTGATTAATGATGAAACAAACATAATACTTATATAAATGAAATCATCGCGTAATCTCGAAGTCAATACACTTTGCGATTAATCAAATGATGTTTACCTACCTATACAATGACTAACCGACATCAAGGTATTCCCTGCTATGTCGTAACGTGACACAATATAGCGTTGGAATGGAACACGTCGGCAAACACACGTGTCGTCTGTATCACGTGCAATTTGTAATTATTACATATATTTTTTCATTGTTAGGTGATGGTCGAACCATCATAATGATCATCATCGTGGTTCATTGTTTGGTGACGTTGGTTATCATTATAAACAAATGTTTATCATTAATTCATTTTTTTTTTTTTGTGTCAAATAAACTTTTTTCATTTCTTTCTTTCCTTTTTTTTTCTTTTTTCTTATTTCTTTTTTCATTTCTTTCTTTCTTTTCTTTTTTCTTTTTTCTTTTTTCTTTTTTCTTTTTTCTTTTTTCTTTTTTCTTTTTTCTTTTTTCTTTTTTCTTTTTCTTTTTTTTTCTTTTCTTTCTTTCTTTTAATTTTCTTTTCCTTCTTTCTTTTCTTTTTCTTTTCTTTCTTTTCTTATTGATTTTATTATTAATGTACATACAGTTAAGACATTATAATTTTAAGTACAAAGATACTGCTTCTTACTTTCTTTTCTTTCTTATTGTAATTATTTTGATTTGATTTTTGGGTTCTTCCTCAACTTTTTGAGAGTAGACATACTCCCAAAAAGCCAAAAATCCCCAAAAATCTAAGACATGTGAAATCCACGAACCCGCACTGGGTCGACTTCTCCCGCTCTGGGCGGAGCGTAAGGGCGTGTCAGACTTTTACTACTAGACTTTTACTGACTAAAACCCACCCGTGTTCCTTCAGTTGCCTGTTGCCAGGGTCCCGGTATCCCTTTCGGACTATTCCGCAACTTTTCACTAAGTTCTTTACCCAACTTTTCGGTTGCCAAGAGGAGATCAAAATCAAGATAAAAATATTTACATACCACATCGCAATCATAAATATCGAGGAAATATTGCAATTATCACTTATCAGGACCCTTAGCAAAGAGATTGGTGATAGCAGGAGGATACTAGTTCTAATTTTAGCAACTTTAGTAGCAATGGGCAGGGTACATTGCTCATGGGCCATGAGGCCGAAAGGTTCTGGAGTGGTGGTTCGTTGGAAGGCCTCACAAGGTGAATCGATGACCTTGTGAGAACCGCCGGAATCCGCTGGATACGAGAAGAACAGAACCAGTTGAAGTGGCTTGGGAGAGGCCTATGTCCACCAGTGGACGTCTTTCGACTAAAATAATAATTATGATGTTAACTGCCAGAGACCAAATAAAAAACCAAGACAGCGCTGCGAACAATAAAGTGAAGCATGGCAAAACTACACCACCTCTCTGTGCATACACGCTCAAACGCACACATTTACAATCAAACTACACCAAAATATGTACGCACATGTTTACGAAACCGGCCTCACGTCACTGTTGACAGCGCTCTGTCTTGGTTTTTTATTTGGTCTGAGTTGAGTTCTTTGGCAGAATGGTCGACATCGGCTTTGCTTGCCATAATAAAAAATAAAATAGAGTTAACTGCATGCCAATAGCGATCGAAATAACAAACAACAACAGCAAAGAATCAAATATTTTTTCCAAAACGTACCGCTTTTAAAATAAAACCATGCTAGACTAATCAATGGACACACAACTTTAGGGGGGACCAAGTGACATTGACTTTGTATCATTTTAGCATTTCATTAAAGTACTCTTATACAAATATGCCGAAACCAGGGATGCATCATTCAGATTTATTCGATAAAAGGTGAATTCGTGACAGATTGACGTCACTCGAAGCAAACGACCATATGTTTATTCACCCTCATGCATGCAATACATATCTAAATAGCACCTATATTCAGTGGTCTTGATTTTGTACAATATCGACTAAAAATCATTATATCAACTCAGCATTATATCATCGCAGTCCACTGCTGGACATAGGACTCTACCAGGCTACGCCCTGTCCTCCGGCTTCCGCATCCAGTATCCAGACTGTCCCAGCCACCTCTAAGGCCAGCCACTTTTAAGGTCCTCGGTCTATCTAGCTGGGGGGCGTCCCACACTATGCTTGGCGATACGCGGTCTCCACTCCAGGACTCGTCTGCTCCACCATGGCCGGTGGTTTTCGACAATTACGGCCAACCCACCGCCACTTCAGCTTGCTTACTCTGCAGTCTATGTCGGTGACTCTGGTGATTTTCCGGATAACTTCATTAAACTAAAAATACTTCCAGTTTACTATGTTAATAGAATCGGCAAAACTAAAATAAACTACATTGTTGTTTATGTTTAGTTTAGCAGAGTATGTCGACAGTTTATCGTGTCAACCAATTTGACAGGTTTAAACTTTCGTCTCATTCTTGTTTTTTAGGTTAGAGGAAGACGGACATAGTTTTAGTACCAATAGTGTAGTCCAGAACAGTCGGTTTCAAAATGTATTCAGATATTTATGATCTTCGAGCATCCCGGACACAAACTTAAACGGATTTTATTTCAAACCTTTTGGAGCAAAAATCCGGTATTGAAAAACAGATTTTAGGATTTTCTGAACAAGTTTAAGTAAAATGATGTAATTCAGAAAATTCCCGATATCCGTTCCATGATTAATTCATAGACTACCGTGCAACTTCGAATGCATGTGCAGTCACGAACTAAAAATGTTTACGTTTTGAGGTGGTAAACATTCCGCGATCGTTCGTAATATGCACCTAAGTATATAATATCTTAAGATTACGTGTACGTCTGTACCCACAGATTGGATATCGTCAGATAAGAAAGCAGTTTTCACTCGTACAGGGAAAAGGAAACGTCGCGGCCGACCTGCCTGATAGCTGCCGGCATGTAGGGTGGCTATGAGACTGAATTATAGTGGCACAAAGTAAGAGATCTAAATAAACTAAAAAAGTCTGTTTTTTAATCTCGTAGACTAATTTGACATTTCAAGTGATTTTGTTTGTTTTTCATTTGAAGTTTGACATTTGCACCTGTCAAATTAGTCTACGAGATTAAAAAACCGGCCAAGTGCGATTCGGACTCGCGCACGAAGAGTTCCGTACCATTATCTATAAAAACGGCAAAAAAATCACGTTTGTTGTATAGGAGCTCCCTTAAATATTTATTTTATTCTGTTTTTTAGTATTTGTTGTTATAGCGGCAACAGAAATACATCAACTGTGAAAACTTCAACTGTCTAACTATCACGGTTCATGAGATACAGCCTGGTGACAGACGGAAAGACAGACAGACAGACAGCGAAGCCTTAGTAATAGGTTCCAGTTTTACCCTTTGGGTACGGAACCCTAAAAAGAGACTTTAGTAAAAAGAAATATTCAGTTGCCTTTAATAACCAGTTTGTTCAGGGGGCTTAAAACAGTCACTTTGGCAGAATCATAATAGGAAATTATTATGAATCATCGTAAATTGTCACAAACTTGCAATTCATAATATGATCTGCGTGCGATTCATATTACGAAATAAATCATCAGTTTGACAGTTTTCTATGGAGATTCGTAAAATGGTCCACAATATGAATTGCTTTTGTGTCAAATTAGAGGATTTGCTAATGACAGCTGGAAATTAAGGAAAAAAATGCTTTTAGAGAAATTGCTAATGTGACCGTTTTAGACCCACAGGTGTGTTTTGATTACTTTAAGACGTTAATACCACAAAACCGTATTTATCAGTTGTTTAGCCTAAACACCTTTTAAACACAACATTTCTGTATGGAGTTTGCAATAAAAATGTCCGTAGACGCGCGTTTAACAAGTGTCTAAGTTTTTGTGGTTAAACCCTTAGCTTTTAAATTATGTGAACTAGTTCTAGCTGGGGAGCTCGTGGCTAAGTAATAACAGCCGCACGGGTCGATCCATCAGGTTAAGCTACGCCTGCCTGGGTTGGTCCGTGGATGGGTGACCACCTTACCTTTACATATCGAGACTCCTCCGTGCCTAGGAGCACGTTAAGCCGGTGGTCCCGGCTGTCATTCGTGGATCTTTGACAGTCGTTACGGGTCGTCAGAATCCCGAAAGTCAGACAACCAGTCTTACCAAGGGGTATCGTATTACCCAGTTACTGGGTTGTGGAGGTCAGATAGGCAGTCGCTCCATGTAAAATACTGGTATTCAGCTGCATCCGGTTAGACTGGAAGCCGACCCCAACATAGTTGTGAAAAGGCTAGGCAGATGAGTTGAAATAAAACGCGCACAGTCTTTAACTGTATTTAAAAATCTTGCAAAGAAACGTTACTTGTCGTTGTGATCTTGTTCTCGTATGTGATTAACTGATTATATTCTATTTTTTTTTCGTTTGTAAATGTATGTATTAGCTGCGCCCCTCGGTTTCACCCTCGTAAGTCTCGATCCCGCGGGAATATCGAGATGAAAAGTATCCTATGTCCTATTCCAGGTCATGGTCTACCCCTGTACCAAATTTTATCCAAATCTGTTCATTCGTTTTAGCGTGAAAGCGTAACAAACAAACAAACTCACTTTCGCATTTATAATATTAGTTAGGATTAGGATTTATGTTTCTAATATTTATGATAGGTATATATCTGTGTATCTATTTAAGTGTAGTGTATACGTATTTTTTGCACCAATGATTACCCCCCCCATTTTATTTCCAAAATAGCGTCCATTATATAAATATTTTGTGTTTGAGTTATTGTATTATTGTGGTGTACAATAAAGTATTCATAAATAAGTAAACATTATCTTGGAAATTGAAATAAAAGCCCATCATTATTATTATTATCGTCCCCCTATTCGAACAGTTTCCCACCATTTCCCGCACATCTGTCGATATGGTTGTGTACAACATTATGTAAACGGATGTATCGACATTACAATATATCGAAGGACATCACTACATTAATACACATGGGCCATCGCTGTAGTATTGACATTTAAATCAAAATGTTTTTTTTATTAATAAAATCTATTTTTAGATTTATTGTGTTTTGATCTTGTATAATGATTGAATTAGTCTTTTAATTATTCTATCTAAATACACTACAGGAGATTAACCTTCCTATTTGTATCCAAATATTTCAGTAAATTAAAGGTAGGTTAGTAGATTAGTGGAAATTCTCGCATTCCAACAAAAAGCAGCTTTAAATACAAAATTATTTTCACATTGACTGAATATGGTTAAAGTTTGTTTAAGTCTATTTGTATTTCATCTTATTCAGTAATTCATTATTAAGGAAATATTTCGGGAGTGCCTAGTTGGCCTAAGCGCCTGCCGCTGAGCATGATGTCCTGCTGGGTTTGATTCCCAGATCGGGCAAAGTGTTATTCTGTTTTTCCATCAGAAATTTCTCAGTAGCAGCCCGAAGACTGGTTGATAGCAACAGGCTCGCCCTCTTTTATATGGGACTTGATCATAATAGGCGAAATGTGGGTGTACTATAATAGGTACACCTCTGCCTAACCCTTCGGGAAGTACAGGCGTAATGTTGTGTTTTATACGAAATATTTCGTTCTATTCAGTTATTTATTCATAAGGAAAAGTTAATTCAATTAGAAATGGATTTCTAGAAAATATTTTGTTTATACCTAATTAGAAATACCAGGTAAATTCATTCATAAACATACATAATATCTGCATAATTATTATTTAACAGCTTATTAGTCACAAACCAAACATGTTTACTACTGAAGCATTGTTAAAACCCACCGAGCTAAAACTAAGTCTTTTTCCGCGATTGAAATTATAAATATAACATTCGTTACGTCAATTCATTCATAATTGTATCAATGAATTGGTAATTTGAATAACATTTCGCCTACCTTCCTCTCTAACTTCGGAGTAGGTAAATCTGTTTTCTGTAAAATATATATAAATAAACCAAACATAAACAGATACTAAGAACGAGAGTACTACTCACTGTCAACACGGAATCTCCAAAACTATGTCTGAAGCCGTTAATATAAGCATTATCCTTCATTTTCATGGTATAATCCTTATATATTATTTATACAGTACCTGGGCGAGAATAGAGGTGAAAATAGAGAAAACGAATTTTCTGATAACCCCATAACATATATTATTCGAGCCCTGCACTAATTTTTATTAAAATAGAATACAAGTTAGTGCAGGGCAAACAAAGTTAATTAAACAAACTTAATTTTAAAAAAAAACTTCATTAATAAAAGTTTTTTACTTCCAGCTTGTAAGCAACTTCTGCCTAATGTCTTATCTTTAAATCTTATGTAAACCTTTAATTCATGTATACAATAGCAGTTATATATTTTCTAAATACATTGTCAACCAATGTTGAATGTATAATTATGCTGTTGGTGTTTTTTATTAATTAAAAAAAAACCTTAGTTTATGTCACTTTATAAATTCCGTACCTAAATTTCGTTTTTTAATCCCCTTAACTAATTTGACAGGTGCAAATGTCAAACTCCAAATTGAAAAAACGCACAACAATCATTTGAAATGTCAAATTAGTCTACAGGATTATAAAACTAATTATAGTCTTTAAATTGTAAGAGTCTAGAGTTTTACCAAAAGTTACGGGAAATAATTATTTGCGCAAAGCCACGCTATTTGACCTCCACAGCCCAATTACGGGGGATTACAATTTCCGATTTGGCACCTGTATGTACTTACGTGCATAATTGCACAGTCACCAAAACCTTACCGGCCCCAACCTAATCCTTAACTACGTCACTGTGTTATGCCCGAGTTACACGAGGCAATTGACTACATCACTGTGTTATGCCCGAGTTACACGGGGCTATTGACTACATCACTGTGTTATGCCCGAGTTACACGTGGCTATTGACTAAGTCACTGTGTTATGCCTGAGTTACACGAGGATATTAAATACGTCACTGTGTTATGCCCGAGTTACTCGAGGCAATTGACTACGTCACTGTGTTATGCCTGAGTTAGACGAGGATATTGACTACGTCACTGTGTTATGCCCGAGTTACACGAGGATATTGACTTGGTCACTGAGTTATGCTCTTGTTACACGAGGGCGTAGCACTAAATATTTAAAAAAACACGTTTGTTATAAGGTCCCCTTTAATATTTAATTTAATTTTTATTATTTCTCGTAATTGCGGTAATTGAAATACACAATCTGTGATCTACCTATTACGGTTCATGAGATACAGCCCGCTGACAGACAGACAGACGGACGGAGGGACAGACAGTGGAGGTTTAGTAACAGGATTCCGTTTACCTTTTGGTTACGGAACCCTAAAAACGAACAAGCATTTCCTCAAAATATTCTCAATTTAATTAAGTGCAGCAAAACAAAAAAAAAAACCTATGACCGTGTCCCATATTGACTGGCCAGTGTTCCTTACTGGTTTATTCAGGGATAAATACTATTTTAGTATTACAAGGTTCTATCCTAGGCCCCCTGTGAGTAGTAAATCTTCTATGCACATGAGGTAAAAGTAAAAACCACCCAGAAGCTAGTACCTAATTAGCACCTTATCAGCTGGATCTCTATAACTATGCGGTACAGATTTTTTTTCCCGACATTTCTTTGACATTCCAATTACGGTACAGAGATTTTTCATAAATATTTAATTAGTGTCTTTTATTTTTATGGCGTAATGAAGGAACAACTTCCATTTTGTCTAAAAGTGATTGGTTTGTCTATAAAAAGATATAACAAATGAAATATTTTTAACATAATATAACGACTGTAATTCCCAAAGGGTTAGGTAAAGATGTACATAAAGTAGGTACACCCACATTTCGCCAGGTACGATAAATTCCAATGTAACCCCATACTACATTGGACTTTATCGTAACTGGCCTATTGCCATCTATTGCCATCAACCGGGCACAAATCCGGAAATATTTTTTTCACCTCACAAGCTCGGAAAGATTCTGTTTGTCATTCGCAGTCTGCGTGGAATAGAGTTTTTAAAATTCGAACCTTTCTATTCAACAATTTTCTATACCGCCGGGTCCACTGATAATGCATCAATACTTATTTTATGTCAGAGCGCCAACCTCATTTTTAGAATAATCGCACTGGCCAGCACGAAAAAAAATCGCTCAACGCGCCTAGAAGTTTTCACATAAGAAAACTTTATGTAAAATTTTTTCTGTATATTCAATTCACTTTCCATCATTTGGGTTTGTTTAGCAGTGCAGAGTTAGTGCAAGCGGTACATAATGCCGAATTGAGCTTTCTTCCGGAAAAATTGCGCGAAAAGTATATAAAAGCTTAGGTACAATATTTTTGTGCAATGCATGGAGACACCTAGCATTTTCCTCGCTGTAGTGAGGTGAAAAGTTGTGTGTTTCGCGAGCAAAACACACAACTTTGAAACCCTCGCAACGCTCAGGATTCTATTTTTAAATCCTTCGCTTGCTCAGGTTTCAATACAGGTACTCGCGCGAAAAAACAACTTTCCAGCCTTGCATAAAAAATAACTATTATTTGCTAAATAATAAATAAACGACATTGTTAATTCTTAAGCAACGAATTACTTATTGTAAATTATGGTTGACTTATTTTTATTTTTTACTAGGTGATGCCCGCGGGTTCGCCCACTTGACAAATTATATACTAAAACCTTCCTCGAGAACCAGTTTATCCATTGAAAACATGAAATAAGTGCAGAAGTTTTTAAGTCTATCGCGAACAGACAGACAGACGCGGCGGTGATTTTGTAAAATAGACAAAATGATGACGATGTTTTTTTATTTTTATTTTATTTTTTGTAAATTTTGATCGTTCACTTTTATTTTACTGAATGATGGACATAATTAAAATTGCCTTTTTGGTCTAGTGGTGGCTAGCGCGAATGCTGAACCAGGTGGCTGAAGTTCGATCCCCTGGTCGGTCAAAATATTATTGGGTTTTTCTATCAAGGATTTCTCAGCTGCTCCCTGGAGTCTCGACTTTATGCCCGGCTTGTGGCAATAGGTTCGCCGCCTATTACATGGAAATTACACATTACTGGCGAATTGCGGGCCTGCTGTAGTACATGCTGTTGCCTACCCCATCTAAAAATATAGTCGCGATGTTATCAATATAATTTTGTATGGCAACGAACGGCAACCAGTTTATATAATTTATTTTATTTTATAAGTTTGTGGTTAAAAGGTTTCGTTTTTCGAGGAAGTTACAAAAAAGACCATACTGTGTTCACATTCACAAGTTCACGACATTTAAAAACCCCTCCTGGTTGGGAAACCACAACATTCAGCTCCGAATAAAACACAAGCAATATTCAACTTTAACACCTTAAAAACAGAGTTCATTGGTAAAATGCGTAGCGCGTTGAACTCTTTCGTATAAATAGTTTATTATATTTAGGTCAGTAGGCATAGGAGCGACTCAATTTGATCCAGGCATCATCATCATCACTGGCAGCTTTGTTCCACCTACTGCTGACTACAGGACTCCTCTCTTTTGTGCCATGCTTGCCTGGTCGGTGCGAGCGTCATCCAATTTGACTCAGTACTACTTTTCACTACCAAAATCAAAATTCATTTATTCACACACAAACATCTTTGGCGCGTCTCACTAACAAAGCACCGTAATTTAAAACAAAAAAACAAATAGGATCGAATTCAAAAATATCCTCTATTTTTGTTCGATATTAGTATTGCAAAGAACCTTTTATAGAGGATTCCTATCATGGATTTAGATAAAGTCTTGTATGCAACTGTAAATAATTAGGTATTAAAACACTCATGTGATAAATGTGATAATGAATGATTCGTGTTTTAATACCCCTTATTATATAACAGTTGCATAAATAACTATTAATATTTAGGTTCAATCTTCCTAGCATTTTCCCAACTATGTTGGCTTCCAGCCTAACCAGAAGCAGCTGAATACCCGTATTTTACAGCGGCTGCCTATCTGACCTCTACAACCCAGTTACTGGGTAACACGATATCGTACGAACGCAACAAAAAGTCAAAAGAAGTTGCGGTGGATAACTCTATCGCAATTATCCAGCAGGTTTATAATTGTGATTCAAAATGACTCAGAATAAGCAGAAAAACTATTTTTTTTTTTTTGTAAAAAAACATTGACTTTCGAATCACAATAAGGTCAGATGCCGTGCATACTCATGTTTTGACGTAACCCTATGTGTGAACTCATTCATAAAAGTCGCTATATACTATAAATAAAATGACATTTCAAAAGCCTTTGTTTCTAACTAAAGTAGTTATTGAATATTTATCAAAAATGTGCGTGTGAGTCAAAATCACATACGGCGTAATTAATCAATTCTAATTAAGTATTGACGCAATTTGTTTGACCGCAAAATTATATCGCTTACTCTGTAGATATCTACTTATATTTTATTATAAGTATACCTATTATTTTACTACCAGTCAGTTTAAAAAACTTTTTGTCGGTGTCTTTGCTTTTCAATATTCGTTTTTTGCCACCGACTTCCGAAAACAAGTTATTTTTCACGTTTTTAGTGTTTTTTTGGAAGTCGGTTGTTTTTATTTTTGCATAAAGTTTAATTTTTAACTTTTTAGTTGTGGTACCTACCGTACCTACGCACTGTTATTTACTACCTACCGGTTGTAAATAACAGTGACAGAGTCAAACAATATATCGTCTACATACACTAAGTGGGAAAAATACATAATTATTGAAGCTAACTCAAAAACTACGAAAGCAAAGTTAATACAATTTAAATGGGATCACCTCTGAAGCATGACCTACCAAACAAAAAACGAATCATCAAAATCTATTCATAATTGGCGGAGTAATCGTGTAACATATAAACAAAAAAAAAAAAAAACACAGACGAATTGAGAACCTCCTCCTTTTTGAAGAAATCGGTTAAAAAGGTAATTAATTGGCATTAAGGTAGCCAATATAGCCACAGCGATATTTTTAACCTTCCGCTATTGTCTGACTGATGTGTTTGAGTAATGTGTTATTTCGTTTATTATTATAGCATTTAGCATTAAAGTACCAACACGTAGGGGTCTACGTGGTTGCCGTGATTGGTTAAGGCCCGCTACGGCCTACGGTCCGCTCTCTCTCACAGAGAGAAGGCGTGATTCCCAACCCAACAGTGAGAACTATATAAGGGCCTAGAATTGAGCCCTGTGGTATTCCTAATTTTACTAGTGAGTTTTAAGCTATTATGAATGATAAGAGATGGGTGAGTGAGTTTTAACTTTATCTTGGGTTCGATTGTTTGGTCGAGATAATAAAAAGAACCTTCTTAACGATTTTATTTACGAATCAGTGTTCTGTGAAGTGATGAACTAAATCAAATGCTTCAGATAGTTGTCATAATCCTGTAGGTAATATTTTTCACACCATTTTTCAGTAAGATCGTACTTTTCGTTTTTTTTTTTTTGTTTTTTATAATTTAATCAAGGATTTTTGTAAAAAATATACAATTAGGAAGCGAACAGCCAGGAAAATATTCAGTATAAAACTGGAGAAGAATTCTGATACAATTTTAAAAGATTCGTAAGATAATAAATACTCAAAATAACGGTCGTTTTATATGTAAGAAACGGTAATAAATAATCTAATTATACTGTAAACTTCAATTTAATATGGCATTAACAAAAGTCGCGATAAAGTTTAGGAATATTTAAATGCGACCTCGATTAAGAATACCGTTAATTATCGTGCTAATTTTATTCTGACAAAATTGACAATATTGTATTTCCTATGACCACACAATACTTATTTACTGTGTTCAGACTACCTATACAAAGGTGGACACGACAGTAAATTTAACTTAGTAAATGTTATTAAATCACGTTTCCAGTCTGTTTATAAAAATTCAATCAGTTAATATATCCAATAGTTTAGTCACTATAGTTAGTGGACTGATTGGTAAAACCCATAGTCGGCCCATCAGTACTATTTAGTTTGTTTGACGAAATCACTTTTTTAATGTCATGTTAGTATTTATTTTATTCGATAGTTTCAAAATACTCCTATGCATCTGTATAGTCAGTGTTTTCATTTATTGTCTCCACGTTGTATAGGCGTTGTAAAAGTTAGGTATTTTAATCATACCTATAGGTAATTATGAACATATTATGTGAAACACGGACAATAAATTGAAACAATTTCATATATGCCGTTTATTTGTTTGACTCAGACTTTGAAACACTGAAATTGGACAGAGCTAAGTGAAGAAAAAAGATGACAAAAATGCGAGGAAAATTTTCAAAGAAGTTAGATCTTAATTTGATGAAAATGGAAATAGAATCATGTTGTTCTACATTTCAGAAAAAGTACTGTATCAAGTAACTGATCAGGATCACATGACTAATAATTAATTGAAGTTTTATTCAATTCTGCAAGATAATAATGTTGAAAGTGTTATTAATCATACATGTTTAGATTTAGACTCACGCAAGATAAAATAAATATATATTTTATCTAAACACAGAAGTGTTTTTTTAACATTAATGAGTCATTTCCGTTAGCTGCTCCGAACTTTAACCTCTCTTGAATGATAGGAAACAAATACAGGAAGATCTGGGACATATCGCGTAGTCCATAAAATAATTGTTACAAAGACTTCTTTTCTCAGTACTCCATTGTCCATGTTATTAGGAAGTTAGTAACAAAAATATTATTGTTAGTTTTTATATCAATATACGTGGTCATATATTTTTCCATCTTTATAGTTTTAACAAAAGATATACCACGCATTCGCTCTCGATGGGTTGTAAAACATCTGACATGGGGAAAATTTTGAGGAAATTCCTATGTGCTAATGTCAACATTCCGCAAATACCAATCTGATAGCTAAGCATGAACATTAACCCTTCATTCGTTGAAGCAGTCATTGATCTAGTTCGAGGGGACCTGTTGAAGTTATTAAAAATACGATGTCTGGCAAGTTCAATAACCTTTTTAGTGCTTAGACTACAACGACCTTCACTGTGTATCAGAAAATATTCAAGAATAAAGATTTTTTTCGAAATTTTCTCTTTAAAAAAATAAAAATGCTGAAGCCCAAGAATTCATATAAACATCGTTGGGAAAACTATATTTTCACGTTTCGTCCACTCGCCGCCAGATGTCTCCAACAGAGCGCGCTTCTATCATATAAGCGCGCGGGCGCAGCGCTCGTCTCATTGGCCGGCACGACGCACGCGCGCTCACTACAGTGCCCCGAACCAAACTCGCGACCGTGCACCAAACGAACTGTTGTGTTGACTGTGCTAACATGGATATACTCACCCTGGACCCAACTGGACTTTATTAAAAAAAACAACCACCAAGATGGACACCACTCTGGACCCCACCGGTCAGTACTAACTTCGACAAGTTCTACAACCCCACACTGGTCCAAATCCTATAAGAATCTTTATAAAAAAAAATGGACACCAAAGTACTTGATCCTACTGGACAATACTAAAGTGAAAATGATTGGTTTAGACCCCACGGAAATATACTAAACCCCCCCAACTCCGATGAGACAAGATGTGTTGCGGAAGACGCAGGATATCCACAGGCACCAGTCCTGGGGAAACTTCCTCCTGTAGGAAGAGAAGGTTCGCCGCTGAACGAGTCCACTGAACGATAAACAACTCATCGCCTGTAAATACTATGAATAAAATGAAGGGAGGACGTGTTCGCAAGGTCATTGGATGGAAATCAGCTGACTCGCGCGCCGCGTGCAATCCGGAAATGAACACCCATAGAAACAACATCAACGTTTGGAAGAGAAAAAAATGCAAAACGCTGTTTCATTTCGGACAACACAAAAATTCAATTCAAGTGAGTAGATTTTTCTTTTTCATTTTCTTATTTCTTTTTGTTGGAGATGCCTGTCAAATTTTTGATTCATTATTGGAATGGCCCTTTTCTATTTGACAGACACCTCCGTTTTTAAGGGTTGGTCAAAATTAGGATTCAGTGATGGGTGCTGAGAGACAAAGAGCGAATCGGACAGCTGTCGCCGTGGCGGACACGAGAGCCACACGCTGCATATTAAAGTTCGTTGCACAGCTGTAATCCTTCCAATTCCCCGGCCGCCATATTCGGACTTTTTGGACACCGAAACAAGATAATTTTGAATTTAGAACACGCGCTATGCCCGCACGCTTCCATAAACTTTATATTTTTAAATCAATTATAAGGTTGAATATTCGGCTTTCTGTCCGAATTTCGGCCAGTATCGCGATTTTTATGGCACCGACCGCGAGTTCATTGACCGGACATATTTTATTTCATCGCGCGCTTCCACGTACACACACAAAGACTACACACCCACACTCGTGTAGTGTCGCACCCACACTGCCGCGACCCATCTCTGCATGTTTGCGTCCACTTCGCGTAAACACAACACACCGCTCATTTGTATTGTGAATGTAATCGTTGCTATAATTAATTATCATTATTGTGTCATATTACTCGCGAAACTAAAAAACAACTTTTAAAATGAGGCTTTAAACTTTATTGGTACTCCGATATTCAATTAACTGATAGGAATCTGTAGTTAATATTGTTTCAGACTTATCGACTTCCTTCAAGACATAGTTAATTACATTAGGTGTAATAAAGTATATATAGGTACAGATACCGCGTGTGTAGACGAGTACGCGGAAAGGTATTTTATAATCGGCACACGGCCCAACACGTATCATAATATCAAGAGATTATCAAGCGCGTAATGTGCCTGTGTTTGCCGAATTATTCCAGTTCAACAACCGGGCGAACGTCCGATCGGGAGTTCAAAATAGACGCGGACACGATTCCACTACGCTCCTCGACAACATCAAAAAATGTCGTTACTTTACCACGTTAATACCAATTTAATACGCAAAAAAGATTTTATATCAATTTTATAGAATTGCGACACTGAACTAGATATTTGACAAATGCAACACCACGGAAGAGTCGTTACATAAACGCGTTCTAAACTTTGAATTTGGAAACTGATTTATTTTTTTAATTGCTCGTGGCGATGTCACGGTGATTCACGACTATTCACGAGTACGTGATATTTAGGTTCGCACATGTCTGTACGAGATTGAGCAATATTCCGCGATGAACCTCCTTGACCCCTCTTCGGCAGCGAGCCTCTGCCGGCTGCAGTGTGGCCTGTTTTTGGCATTGCGTCATCATAGGTCACTACCACCCTAGTCCGCCATATTTTTTGCTCATAATATTCTCCGCACGTTGGTTTCTTCCTTTGTTAGTCCATTTAAACTCATGCCATCTATTTTGGTAACTTAATATAGTCAAGACTGGTCGCGTCGTAACTTAATGTGGCGTAATTTGATTGTGATAAAACTTGAGTTGGAAAAATATATTTTATTTCTCTTTTTAGGGCAAGTAGGAGTCATAAAACACGTTATATGGTCAGGTTAAAGACTCGGATACAAGTTTCCTAAAAAGTTGGTTTGTGAATAGATAATAGAAGTGGGATAAAAAAAAATATGCCTACGTAATTCTGTTGGACAGTAAAAATAACACGAACGATGATATGTGGGTGTCCATAGACTATTTATTGCGCGTCCTTTACCGACATTACGTGTGCATATTTACAACAGGGTATTAGTTGTTTCACAAAGTCGCACGACCCGAACCAATCAATTCTTTAAACCTTACTACACATTTGAGTAAAAAATGAATTTAAGTTTAAGTACTTGCCTCTGATATTTGCTACAGACTTCACAACATTATGTAAAAACATGAAATCAAGTACGACACACATACTTAACAATCAATGTTACGACAGCAACACAAGAATTTGCAACGTTGTGACGAAATAAAATACATTATTTGAAAAAATTCTCAAACATTTTTAGTACGCAAATTGTAGGGTTAAAATGTAAAATGACCGGTTTTCGTTTTGAACTTTTAAATAAAGAATCGGGCGTCGAGGTTAATTTGTGGTTTAAAATACTGATTGTAAGTTATTTGTTGAGATACTTGCTTCAAATTGCTTTTTTAACTAAAGGGAGATAATGTTTTACTTTAACACAATTAAGTGCATGTAACCCAAAATTGCAACAAAATGTTAAAGAGCCTTTGCTGAGTCAATATCCCGTACGTTAAGTATATATTGTGTACATATAGTCCTATCCTAATGGACAATGCAGCACAAAATTACAAAGTAAAACTATCTACGACAGAAATAGATCTTAATTCTAGTCTAAATGCACAACATGTGTCCAAAAAGCAAACGTGTAGTTTGACATACAGGTGTACATTAAAACATAATAGACAAGAGACTACAAACACGCACAGAAGCTAATGCACATGAGCCCACAAGCAGATGCAATAATGGATGCACTTCACCAACATATTATTCCGTTTAACATGCAAATTAGACCAATAATGTTATCGATTCTTAAAATATCAACAAAGAACGTCGGGACTCAGGAGATCGCCATTTTTTCTGCAGCAAGTAAAAACAGCACATGAATTGAAGTTAAAAATGTATACTTTTTGCGATGCAAAATACTGCTTGTCGCATTACAAAGGTGCAGTACAAGGTCGAATGGCAGCTGGTAGGTCTAATTAAAGGTTTTATGTTTAAATAATTAAGTGGGCAGTGCCAAGCCACGCTGTACGATGAAGCAGGTGTCGCCTTGTTTATGCAAGTATAAAATCATTATTTAGGAACATGCCAAATTACTTGCATTAATAATATGGTCTCGATGCTATTATTGCTTGCGCACACGTAATATAAATTGCTCGAAAAGCTCATTTGAATATGTATACAATAGTTTTATGTCATCTCGAAATTATGTATGTCTGGATGTTTGCATATTCAAATTAATGTGACTCCTGCGCATGGACTCGAGCTTTTATCCTAATTCTTGATTAGGAGTTTATTCCTTATTTAATAACACCAATGAGTGTCACTTTTGTTGCTTCATGGAGTTTTAGATAGATTGGACACTTAATAGATAAGATATAGTCACTAAACGATGTAGCTGTCCCTTCACTAAAATCAGAAATTTAAAAAAGAACATAGCCCGGAAGACACGAACGTAAATTCCAAAGTTTAGCTAACACGACCAGCATTACCTAAACTCTAGAAATATCTAGAAGCACCCAATGAATACAAAGTCACATAATGACGTAACCATGAGGAGGCAAAGGAAAAAAACACGTACAATCACCCAATGTTTTTAATTTTCTATCAAAAAATATGAGACATGGAATGTATGGTAGTTTTGTGGAGTCAATAAACTTGTAAGGAACCAGTTCCTATTTGTTTGAACACATCTTTGACCAAACATTAGAAAAAAGATAATACTATATTGTCGATAGATATCCAAGAGGCTTAATTAGTTATCAATTAATTTATTGAAATATTTGTCTTAATTGGACTTTTTATTTTGATTAACGAAAACATTGAAGAATGTTCATGGTAGGTATTTAAAAGAAACAAAATGAAGATCCATTAATAAATGTATTGAAAATAGCTTCCTTATTTGGAAATCATAATGTATGTAGTCAAATAAAGGATGCAAATTCATTTCAAATAATTCATTTATCAAAGTTTTAACCTTTTAACCTGGTGCTAATTATGCAGGTATGTTGCTAGGACCAGCAGATTTTTTGTGTGACTATACAAAATAATGTAGCCTTGAATGTTACTTGCATGAATTGTGCCACATTTTTGTCTGTTTCCTCTACTTATTAGCGACTTCGAATCAAACATAACAACTCCTTTCACTTGAACCATCAACCAACCAAAAGGTTTATCGGAACTGTGTGAGATAAAATGTGAAATAATTTCACAATTACAGTGACCTCGAAGCCTTGTGTTATCATGTGCAATTTCGATCGTTCGACATTATTTAAGGCACTAATATAACCTGTAAATAGTTGCTACTGGTTTATTCGAAATATATAGTGTTGCAATTTATGGTAAGCTGATTTATTTCAACAGTTCATAATCTATGCTTATCTGGAAATTAAAAAACTGCATTGTTTATTCGCTTATCTTCCTTACATAAGCTTTTCTTTTCATAGTTGCACGCGATATGTTCGTAACCTGTCATTACAATCTTTAAATCGAAGACTTTGTTTTCTATATCTTTATGTAGTTCATTAAGAATAACATTTTTATCTTTTCTTGCCATATATTTAAAAAGAACAACGTTACTTTAAAATTATCATTAAATATACCATTAGGATTAGACCATTAAAATATAATGACCCATTAAAACTAATAGAATTAATGAATTCACAAATAGTTGGAACGAATTTAACTTTATAATTTGACATTTACCGCACTCGGGCCGAATGTACATCAAACTGGCGGTCAGTTAATGCAGTCAGTGGGTCAAATATTGGCCACAGACACCTAAAATTAAATATTTTATCTGCAACCTTACTCGTTACAATACAAGCCGACTTGCATCAGCGTTTGCATAACATATCGCTTGGCGTAATATCCGCGTGAACGTTCCTTTTTACGCTGATCGATTTGAACTGCACTTTTATTTAATTGGTCGGTCTGTTTTTACTCTTTTTAGCCTTTTTCATTGCTTTTTTTTTTAGTGTGTGTTGTCTATTCCATTTTGTTACTTCTTGCTTCAAGGTTCTGCCTGTCTATAAAAAATCTACTGCTTATACAATATTTATTATAATGATGAATATTCAGGTATTATTATAATATATTGCACATTTATTTTATCGTCTTGAATTACATACGATCTGTTTTTAAAAGTTGGACATAATTTATGTATTTTCCACGCGTGTATGTTTCAAAATAGAATCTATTCAATCGATCTACGCAATGACCACGTGTGTCGTGTTTTACAATTTCCATAATATAAAAATACATAAGAATCAATAGCGTATAATAAATATAACCAATGGACAGCTACAACAATTTGCCGTCTTAAATAATAAATGTATACAAGATTAGACAGCCATTATTATTCATCCAATGTCACCCAGTATCAACATTGTAGATCCATTATAAGATAAAATAATTGTGGATGATCATTTTAATTTACTGAAGATAGCTTTTCTCGTATCTGTTTTCTGACGTGGCTACTGATGGATTCGTCATCGATCAAGTCATTGACACGACTGCACTGAACGCCAATATACTAGGATATGATGAGATCGCAAGCGTTCAATCAACTCTATAGGTGCATCCACCTTATCAACACCGCCCAACATGCTATTCCGAAACAATAACGTAATGGTACCACAAAATTTCCAACTATTTTTAAATTTAAATTCTAATCAAAACACGAATTGATGTGTTTGTCGTGTCTATTAGATAAGAGCACTGTTTAGATACCGCACACATCAACAGATAAGCCAGCACGTGTGTGTAAATAACTCCTCGGAACTTCTGTTTCCCTAGTACCCGAAACATAGAAACTGCTCACGAACGAATCTGAAAATACAACATGAACGCAACTTTCACATGTGGAAAATCGTACACAAGTGTAAATCTACATGCGTACACGGCGCATGCTCTCATTCTGCTTGTATTTGGACGGATGGCTGTGTGTTGTAGTGAAAACGCTTTCCTCGTACGTATACTATGTATGTATGTATGTGCATAAGTGGCAGTATCTCATAGTAAAGGAACGCGTGTTAATAGCAAAGTTGTGTTTCCGCATAGGCAAGTTCGTAGAGGCAACGAACACGAACGTGTGAAGGCTTGCCCCCGTGTGAACATGAGAGCGTCAACCTTACGAATTAGAAAAAAGTCGCTTTACGCCTTGCCTTGACGCATTGCCCGGATTTTAAAATACATCGTTTTTAGGATTGGGAATTTTCTCAAAATATAAATCTGTATCTTTATTTTTTTCAACTGGTTGTTTTCAATATATTTTTTCAAATCTCATATTGTTCCATACTATAAATATGCAACTTTTTATTTTTTTTAAATACGTCAAAATGTCGTCAGGCGCTGTGATTGTGACGCGCCTACACGCGCTCACGCACACCTCTAAACGTGCTCACGTACTTACATCTGTGTATATAACTACAACATTGAAACTACAACGTACGTCACAAGTTGGCCTCCCGCAATCTCTGCGAGCCTGGTACCTCGTCTCCCCGTAATAAGCTGAAGATAACTCGCTTTTCTTGATCTTACAATAAAGGAAGGCATTTTAGCTTCCGTGTTCTTTTTTTAGATAAGGATTAAGAAAATTAAATACATAGAATATATTTTTGAAAAATTCGGGTTTCGAATTGTTATTGAAACAGGAGTTCAAACAAAAACGAAATCTCCATATAAAAATTATTTTATATTCATTAATAATTTTATTGGGTTATAAGAAAAATCCCAGTGTCCCATTTGGCAGGTCGAGCAAACCTGCAAGTCCTTTCATATGACTTACACTTACACTCGGTATTCAGAACTGCTAAGAAGGCGTTGCTTGTACGTAACTACGCGACGTAAAATAGAAGCTCTTCGTAGTCTCTGCAGTCCTGGTACTGAGTGTTCTAGTTGACGATTCGAGCAGTCACGAGATGACGGTCGTAATTCGAGAACTTTAATCGATCCCATACTTAGTTTTAATGAGATGAGATGAGTAATATTATAATTGTAAAAAAAAACATCAGAAGAATACGTAAACTGAAACTGAATACTAAAAGAGCATCCAGTCGCGTAACGCCATCTGTTATCGACTAGCGTCAAACAACTAAGTTTATATGAACAGACAAGACAGAGAGGAATGGTATTTTTTTTTTCAAATAAAAAGTACTTCGATACGCGTTGTATGCGAGCATACAATTTGAGGAATTATTTAAGGCAATGTGTCGCCAGGTTTAATTGAACAATGACAGGTGCATGGAGCCTGCCCCAGCCAAGGATGACCACTGTGCGGCCGGTGCACACTGGGGCAACTGGCGGCATATTGGCTAGTTTTTTGCTCTAGGACATGAGTGGGACACGCAGTAGACTTCTATTATAATTAGTGTCTTTATCAGTAGATTGTAATTGGATGCGTCGCGTTAAAAACTAGATCCTTTGTGTCCTGAATATGTAGCAATTGTGAATTTAATATGTAGCGCCTGCCAACTGCCACGGTCACTAAAGTAAACATTTAAACGCTGGTTCTACTGCTCAATTAAAATATGAAATATATCTATGACCGCGCGTTATTTATGTTTGTTTGAAATAAAAAATTCAATTCAATCACTATAAATACTTTCGAGATAATAATCGAGAGGATGCGCAATGGGAAGAATCTATAGTCTCCAGTTTTATGTACTTATTTTTATTTTATTTCATAGTTTATGTTGTGAATAAACCATGCACTTGTAAAATTAAAGTTCATAAAAGATAACCCTGGTTGATCAACCAGGGTTTTATTGAAAACCTGCGCCAGAGCGTATAATTTCGAGGTAGTTTGGGGTTCGTCAAAAGATAGCCGAACACTAAAACATTACAAGGAACAATGAACAGAAACCAATGGCCGACAGTTAACTTGCGCAAATAGATGTAAAACTACAGAAAACAATTGACCACTTTTTGCAATGCAGATTGTTAAAAAATGTGTTTGCCTTTGCGAAAAAAAATCAAAAAATGTTTTCAACGACCTTGTAATTAATGTATACGCAATAGTTTCGGGTGATCTAGGTGGTCGCTAGATGCCCAAATGTTTTGCAAAAAATCTTTTTATGATTATTGTTCAATTGTGTTATGAATATCAAAGAACGCACCGCCTATTGTCCCCTATGTTTTTGTTAGATTGGTGACAGACTGTCAGACAGCATCTTTGAGTTTTTTAAACTCATGAAACTTAAGACTATTACTTCCACTTGACTAGTTAGCTGAAATTCAGCACGTCTGAAATAGTTAAAAAAAAAAATTTACCTGTATATTTTATGTAAATGCTTAAGTTTCATACTGACTGGATACAACAAGAAAAAGAAAAATATTTGAAACGGATAACACACGAACTTCTAGATTGCCCATCATACTTTTTAATATCCATTTTAAATAATTTACTACCAAAACACAGGCAACTAGAGTATGTTAAAAATACAAGTAAAAAAATGTAAGTTGTGCCCTGTTGACCATCTGACGTTTTACACATTAGCCTTTATGGAACATGTCCCGTTTGGACTGTATTAATTTACAACGGGTATTTAAGGCTCGGGATGTGGCCATTCAGTGTCAAACACACTGAATGACACACTGAATAAAAGTTAAAAAGCATAAATAGGGACAGATTAAGATGGAAGACTTAGATAAAAGGAGATTTGTAGGTACACAGACGGACGGACAAAAATTATGTTAACTTTTGCGTGTGGGAATGATAAACAATTGAACCAAAAAGAAAAAAACATGAGACCTAATGGCAATATTATAAACTTTAACCAAATAAATTCACTTTTATTGAAAGGCTCAAAAACAAAGGGTCATTGAAGGAATCATGGTTATGTTTACAGGATATTATTACTATAAAAAAATTATGAAGCAAATGGGAACCGTGTATGACTGCTAGTCTACCTATTGCTAAGAACTAAACTTAGATAAAAAATATATCTAATCCACAGAAAAAACAGTACTCAAGTATTTCCGGTATTATATAAGATTCAGCACAGGAAATGAATAGTTAATGTGCAACAGGGTGCATAGCATCGTGTATGTCTATGCACCATTAACTGAGCACCTAATAATTCAAATACTTAAGTACTCGATTTAATTCTAAGAAGGTTTGTTACGTGTTGGAAGCAAATATATAAGATACGGGACTGATTAATATATTTTTTCCGTTTGTATTACTATAAAAATTACACTAAATAGGATTGCAGGATTGAATATTATTGCGAATATGGCGAATTATAAGTTTGAAGTAACATATAGCTTGCCGACAAAAATCTTAGAAGCTTTCCAGCTAACATGAGTCACGCAACAAAAACTCACTCTCACGACGAATATATTTGTCTATTTCTGTCTCTGTTCGCGTTTCCCGCCAGCGCAGCGCGTATGGTAATAACTTGATATTTTCTCAACAAACTCTCAGTTTTATTTAGGAATTTTGACCAACCCTTATGTGTTTGCAAGAACCTTTTTTTCGTGTATTTTACCATTTGATATTAATGTTTCCTTTTCTTTATTTCCAGATGTTAATGCGACTACATCGACCTTCAGCTTCACATCATCTTCATCACCTTCATCGTCACTCTCATCATCATCATCCTCCATGTTCGTTATTTCTACTCCATTATGATAAATACTCAGTAGTAAATAAGATGTTATGCGACTGATATATTTCTCAAGGAATTGCACATATCCTTCATGCATTTTTATTTTTATATAAATTATTATAACTTTAACATAAGACGATGTTATTTTGTTCACATAAATGTATTTCCCATTTCTAGTTGTATTCTTTTTTGTGTCAATAAAGTAACATCACTAAGGACATAGGTTAAGAAAATTGAAATGACAAGCAAAAAGAGGCAAAGGGATTTTGAATGGTTTTCTTCACCCCGACTGTATATTATTTAGAGAAACCTTCAAAATTTTACCGCAAATTATATGTAGAAAACAATATTAGCTCTAAGTTTTTAGTTTTGTAATATTTCGGCTCCTTGAATACGTAACTTCCAACACAATTCGAGTTACCATAATATACCTTCCGCTTGATAAATTGTAAATAGAGTAGCAACGCTTTTCCAGTGCTTCTCGTTGGCCCCTTAGATTTTTACTTATAATTCTGTCTAAATATTAGCATATTCTATTATTATGTAGATAAGACTGCGTTAAACTTAAGCGGCTACTTTTAAAAATTCAGTGTTGCCAATAAAGACTGAATTATTAAAATTAATGAATTTAACCTCTTTCGTCCTTCTTTCGGTAAAAAGGCCCAGAAAGGTTCCCACCCTAGGATATTTGAAATTTATATCAATGTAAGCGAAAGTAAAGGCATAATATAGGGGATAATAAAGATGTTTATATTATTTTGAAACTGTGTTTTTATTTACTTTTTATACCCATAAACAAAATTGTGTACAAGTATTCATACAAAAAAAGATGAAGCGTTAATTTCACAAATTACTGTTATCTATAGGAATCAAAAACATGCATACCTAAACTCACGTCTTCTTCCATTGGAGGTAAGCTGAAACTACAGAACGCCTGCTACGATGCTTTCATACTCCATTTGCTTCGTTTACGTTCATACATATAGTCATACATGGTATCAAATACAGTCAATAAAAAACTAGATAAAAGCCAAATAACATACGATACAAGTATAAATGTAGCAGAAAGCCATAAAGACCTTCAGAAAGAAACATTTCGACTAGATACAATTGATAAAGATGACTACACCCACGAAGACGCCCGCCATCTCAGTATAGAAACTAACAATTGTAAAAAACTTCGCAAAACAGATAACATTACCATTATAAGTATGAATGAACAAAAACACAAGACAATCGGCACACATTCGCAAATACAAAACGTTGTAAAATACCTTCATTTGTTTCATAGCCATTATTGTTAAATTCTTGGGTTACTTACAGGTAGATTTGAAAATTGCATAGTACCTATCGATGGACACAAATGACGCGAGAAAGCTACTAAAGGAATACATAATTGTTAAAAATTGGATTGAACATAACATCACGACTGTATTCCCCGAAGGGTGAGGCAGAGTTGTACCCACATAGTACACACATTGCGCCGGTTGTTCTTAAGTCCCATGTAATAGGGGGCGAGCCTATTGCCATCAACCGGGCAAAAATCCAGACACCGGGCTGCTCTGAGATATTCCCCATGAAAAAACCCAATAACAATTAACCCGGCCTGGGAAACGAACCCAGAATCTCATGCTCATCAGTAGCGCTTGTGACCACTAAACCAGCGAGGTAGTTATCAGAATTATAGCTGGCAATCGCAGGAGAAAATTATGGTGGAAGAAAATATCGTAATACTGTCCACACATGACATTAAAAAAGAAAAATAATAAAAACTTGTCCATAGAGAGGAGTTCTATGGGCGCAAGGACCAAAATTTTAAAAGTGGTGCACAAAATACAGTTATATATAAAAGAATATATAACCAAACTTAGAATTACTTACTCTTTATTATGAACACCATGTGAATTATAGATATAAATGTAGAACACACAGATATACAGACAGAGGCAGATAGACAAATACACAGGTTTACAGATATAGATGTCTCTTACATGAAGACCAAAGAAACACTTAATAGATATCCTAGTTATAGTAAACCTAAGCTACTATAAACAACAACATAATATACCATAACACTGGCAACAGTACAATATACTACTACTATAGTGAAAGAATCCATTGAATTACACATCATCAATAAGCTAAGAATCTCGCACATATCTGTTATACAAACAATACTCAATGATATCACTAAAGATAGTAATATGACCTACGGCAACAGTTCGGCAGTTGTCTTCACTGGCTTCACTTCTACGAGTACTAATTACTAACGGTACATCGTCTGTTGGATTGACGTATGGTTTCACTCATGATAGTCATAATAGGGTATGTTTTTTGATGTCTAGTTTGAAAAGAGAATTAAGCTTGACCGATATAATAGTAAGATCCAATTCAGAATTTGTTTTGAAGTCCTTTAAAGTTTAGTCCAGATTTATTTCGTACTTAGGCGTCACATTTTATATAACAACGTCACAATTTTTTTCTTCTAATTTTTATTCATTCATATTCATATTCATATTCACCAAATGGTTGGAAGTGTCCTTGAAAATGAAAAATTGCAACAGAAAACAGTTTGTCAGGAAAATGGATTGGATTCAAATCGTTAAGATTTAGAGCAGATGAGCAGATGATCCTAAAAGATGAGACAATACACTACATTACACTACATTACTTTGTCATGATATAAAGGAGGTGACGATATCACTAGTAAAACAATCGAGAAAAACCAATCGTTGTCGGAGAGATATTGAAACCGTGGTATGTTACGAAGTCGCGGAGCAGGTAAGTAACAGCGCTCCAACTGACATAATGAGAGTTCACGGTGACCCTCTGATGACAAATAACACTAAAAATGTCAAGTGCATTCATAATTGCACCCAATGCACTTGATACACTATCATAAAAACAATATAAATTTTAATTAAAGCAATGTGATCTGATTAACAGACATACACTGCAGTAGTAAAGGCCAAAAGATTGCCACATTGGAAATTGCAAATGAGAAAAATCTACATATGATCAGAAATTCAATTACATGATAACAAACTTTGTCTCAATGTTTCTGTAGAGGCCAGTGGTAATGTTGGAAATCATTTTGATATCCACTACGTTTATTCAAATAAATAAGTACTGCCGCCGCCAGCAAGCAATGATTACATCAAACACGAAAGAAACAAGAAAGAGCACAGAGCCTTCAATTAAATAATCCTTACGTACGTTGAGAATCTTCATTGTATAATCATTACCATGATACATACCACAAAATAAGTACCGTAGGACTAAAAAAAAGTGACAGACAAATAACAGAAAATACCTTCAATACGAAGACCAAACAAATATAAATAAGTAACGTTACCAGGAGCGCATAAATCATAGGAGAACGATAAAGGCCAACCGTTAGTCCTAAATTCCGAACCAGCCACGGTATAATCGCGACCACTTACGAGATAGGAGCGACTATAATAAGCTATTACCGAAGTACTAACATTTTGATGTATCGTTTAGCGGTATCCATGTAAGCTAGCCGACTATGTAGGGTTGGGACCCGTTAAACTGAGTTCTAGTGATGTGCTTGCAGTTGCAGTATCGAACGTAAGAATAATTTCAAAAAAGGCAAAGAGAGAGTTTATTTTTAACAAATTGACTTTGAAAGAAAATTACATCATTTACCCAAGCAGCAGATGTAGAAAAACAGTTATACGTACGACCTCAATGGTATTTGCTATTCAAATAGTTAATGAGAACAATTAAATAATGATGTTGACATAATTGTGAATATTAAATATGTACTGCACGTGTCATGAACAAATTTTCATTAAATTATATTACAATAATAGGTATATAACACTTATCATCTTCAAATATCGTATAATCAACTAATTGAGAATTACCAACCACAGCCAAATTAGAAGGTCCTTTTTAAATTGAGTTATTGCTGATCCTTTGAACCCTTTTTTCCCCACAAAATATCGCAACAATAAACAAACAACATCTAACTAAAGCCATAAACATCGACTATCGATACTTTGATAGTGCGCAAGCGCATGCCGCGGCAGGATCAGGGATACGCGGCCACTGGCGCAGTAGGTCGCCGGCCGCTCGGAATGCGGAAGGGCGTCTTCTCAGCTACACACGCGCGACCATAGGATTTGTCCAACTCACGATAACTGCTCCATCGATTGTGATCGTTAGATGTTCCTCTGTCTTATGGGAGCCTGGTACTTTGATTGCGAAATTATTAAAGGTTTTTGGTTGAGGCGCTACGGAATATCGTAGCATGTATTTTTTCGTAGCAATTTTCCATATTTTTTTAAATGCTTCATATTGACACTTTTATGAATTTTGAAATGTACTTTTCGGAGTTTTTGTTGTCATAATTAAATTCATTTTGAATTTTTATAGTCAAAGAGTACGTGACTCATTAGAAAATTATTTAGGTATTTAATCTTAATGCGATCAAATATAAAACAGAGATAAGAAATACTTGTAGTAGGCATTCGATATAAATTGGAAGATAGCGCAGTACAATAATATAAATAAAATTATATTGTCCCTGCTTTTCCTTGCCAAAAGGGAAGCAATACTGTTTTTCAAATCATGTAAATAAGGAAGCTTTTGAAACCAATTTCAAGTGAAATGAAATCCGCAAGAACTGCTTGAGAAATTAACAGATCATAAATTTTAATTAGCGAACGACTAGCAAGTTCAGAAGGTGACGTTTCGACACTCTCGACCCTCAGACACAGTTGTTAAAATCTTAAAGCAAGTTCATAAGATACAAGGGCCCGATCACACGTGAAATGTGGACAAGCAGTGGTGAATAGTGTTGCTGCAGCTTCTTGCAATTAGTTGCGTTGTGGTAACTACAAAATCAGTAAAATGATCGACGCAACTTTGTGTTTGCGATGTGGTCGGTGCGTGGTCTCGCTGGTGGTTGCTTTATAGCTGCGACGCGTGGCCTTGATGTGGTCGGTATCGTCCACACGGTTGATTTTGACGGCCGAATGTGGTCCGTGTGAATAAACTATTCATTTTCATACAATTAACGCCCATTCTTATTGTCGTTGTCATGTGGTTGTGGTGTGGTTGTGGTGTGGTTGTGGTGTGGTTGTGGTGTGGTTGTGGTGTGGTTGTGGTTGTGTTACGTGCGATCTGGCCCTTAAAGCAAGTTCATACACTTTAAATTGTTGAGATACCAATTATGGTAAATTCGTGATTTAATGTCAACGCGGTTGAATGTCGCTGTCAATAACAGACAGCTGTCATCTGACCTTTAATTGTTGTTCAAAATTTTTAATCGAGACACTGTTCTCTTGTAAGTATCGGTTACACGATTGGATATTCATCGGACATCGGTTTTCATTGAGTTATTATAACTGCATTATACAAGATGGTGTAGAGAGCTGTAATTTTGTGCATAAATGACAGCTGTTCACACAAAGTATTGAAGTTTTGTTGATCGTTAGTCTATGCCTATACCAAGTTTTATTTTATTTTAATTACGGTACCTACTTTATGAAAAAATATTAATTTCATTAATTTCATTTGCCCAACTAACAGCCAACAGTACAATATCAATAATATTGACAAAATATTGATTAGTAAGTATTAAATATTTCCTACATCATTCTAGAATAGTCCAAGATCTATCTTCGAATAAATCTCGGAGCAGATTCCCTCGTGCACCCGTCTTTAACGGTACCTATATAAGTAAAATCTTTCGTAGGGCGGTCGATAAAAAATGGAGCCTGTCCGGCCTATCGCCCAAAAAACCATAGTCCTGTTAGCCAAGGGTACTGACCCTATGGGGTGGAATGACCTATTTCGATTGAATGGTGTCATTATAGGATGCATAGCCTTTTTTTGAGACGTACAATGACTGTTGTATTGTTGTTGATTATTGTTTTCTTAAGAGGTCATTGATTAAATAAAGTGTAACGTATTTTCCTTGATAGATTGCAGTTTTGTTTAATTTGGGTTTTGAATGGAAATGTATGATAACAGAAAATTGCATTACGATTTTGGTTAGTTTTATTGTTATAATACGGACGTTTTCAACTCAGTTACTGCATTATATCAGTAATTCCATGTTTTAAATGACTGTTTTTTTTTTTCAATAAAACATATATTTTAATAGACACAGACAAGGCGACTTTCTTTGGCCAAAAATTACTATGATTATAAATTTTATATTGTAGTCTACTCTTAGGGAATATTACAACCTAATTTACTATCAAAGATATGAACGTCTAGATAGACAGTCAAAGCTGTGAACACGTCGAAAAAATAGCGTCCAATTGTTGGCCGCTAAATGCACGCACACTAGTAAAGCACAATGACAGCACAATGACGTGGCGCGAGTGTAAGACGTAGCTGTCACGCACACCAGCATAAAAAAGCTGGCTTGTTGATTTAGTTCTTTTGCAGCGCGACAGTATCTAGACATATTAATAATCAAAGTTTACTTTAATAAAAATCAATCACAGTAGACAAAAAATGCGAAAATTAACACATTCAAAAGGCACTCAATAATTACAATTCATATTTCAATCGCGTCTTATCTTTAAAGTGATTATAGTTGAAAATGTTATAACTCCTGGTATGTTAGTATTATTAAAATCTAGTAAACCGTAGAAATAATGAATTCATAAGTCAGTTATTGAACTAGTAATGTAATAGTCACGACTGTGGCTTGAACACAATCTTAATTAAATAATCAAAATATTAAATAAACCGTGTATATAAGGACTTGGACAAAGGTCCGACAATGCAACTAAATAGTCGTGTCCGCACCTATATAGAGTTCTTTTTTAATCTCAGAGACTAATTTGACAGGTGCAAATGTCAAAATCCAAATTGAAAAAACAAACAACAATCACTTGAAATGTCAAATTAGTCTCTGGGATTAAAACGAACTATAGTTATTTTATAAATTGATACCGTCGTAAAAAAACTTAAGGGATTTTTTTCTTATCTATACTAATATTATAAAGATAAAAACGCGGAACAACACAATCAGCATCGCTACACAATCACATTTGCTACTTACTCATCCATTAACAGAACGTTTGCAAAAATATTTACCCGCAATTTTTCATATCAAAACGAATGCAAACGTAATCATTTAAATAATAATTAATTCAAAAAAGATGATAGCAATTATTTATTCACGTTGAATATAGATGCCATACAATGTGTAGGGACAAGACGATAGTTACTAAAATTAGCCTCCACCTGCCCGTTAAAATGTAACTAGTTATGTAAGATAAAGATATTTAAACGATATTTTTGTTTCTTTTGATCTCGAGACTACTAATTTTTCCCTCTGGGTTCGTTTGAGGCTTGTTCAGATAGTAAGAGGCGCAAAAGAAATCAAAAGTGGTTCCTTTGGCCAAAGACATTCAACGTGACAATGTTGCCAGTCTTCTGGGCACGTTTCTGGATGACAGTGATGCGGACGAGTACTTCGACGCCTAATGTGTTTGTATTTATTTATATAGTTAGTTATAGTTACTCATTTAATTTAGTAAATAGTTAGTCGTGTTCCATATTGTTGAAAAAATGATTTTTGATCCATAATAAAAAGTGCTCATGTTTTTTGTATCTAGATCAGTCTGGAACGGCACGTGCCGAGAGCATATACTTGTCTGTACGTACAACACTAGCAGCACTCATTATTACCTATGCTTAAGTTGATTTACTTGAGTAACAAGCATCAAGATTTTAAGATACCCTTAGGCATAATTGAGGTGCAATTAGGTGTAACGGCTTAAAATACACTCATTAAATGTCTTTAACGAATTTTAAAACATAATTCCGTCTCTGTCATCTTCAAACAATTGACAGAAACAGAACGATGTTTACACACGTTTAGCGGTAAATGAATTTAATGAGTTGTGGTGTAAATGGGCCTAAATGTACATTTAGTGTCCGTGCCACCATTTAAGTCCGATAGACGCGGCGCTAGTGACTATGTCAATTGCATCAAATTGCATTAAAAAAAGAAGTAGTTTCACGATTTCCAGCCGACTCTAAATCTTTTCAGGAATTCATTAAATTCCTGAAAAGTCCGTTTAATGAAAAAGATAAATAAAAATTACTTATTATGGAGATACTTTACTATTTTAATTCTAGACATTTTACCCGTTTAATATAAAATTAATACTTGCTCTGTAGTTAAACGAATGGTATCTAAGTATCTACCAAATGAATAAAATTAAAAGATGGCGAATGACAATTAGCAAAGACAAATGTAGAAGCGAACCATAAACTATTAAAGTGACGTATCGTTTTCTGGTGAGAATGTGCGGGAAAGTAAATGATAATGTTTTTTGGTTTAATTGATCAAAATGAATGTGTTATAAATTACTAGTACTTTTGCAAATGGATAAAAATTGCTATCTTGACTACAAATGACTACGAATTTCTCGTATATGGGTCGCTGTAACTACAGGTGCAAATTAGTTTTTTAATGCTTTTAAATAAACACTATTTCGAAAATAAAGAGCGATAAAACGTCACCAATAATAATTTATGTCTTTATTTGTATACGTTGAAAAAATGGAATACTATTATTTTTTGTAGTAATTATGTACCTCTATCCTTGTTCTTAGGGTGGTATTACGCTATCATATATAGGATAGACCTTTGATCATAGATATAATTAAATTGTAAAATAGACATATTATTGGTAATTTGTGAGCTTCGTAGATAGGTGAATGATATAATATGATAGTATAATATTCCCCTAAGGGGACCCTTATTAAGTCTATTTTACAATTTAATTATATCTATGATCGATCATAGATCTATGATCATAATATGAACCCACCTTACCCTATTTAAAACCATTTTCATGTGGGTTTATTTAATTGATCACTGAAACAAACGTTTTGTTCTGAAATTTTTGATTTCTGACCGCTTGATTAACTTAACAGTTCTAAATAAAATATAAGCTTTGAGTCTGGCAATCTGTGTGTATACCTATATATATTGGAATTCAATGTTTTTTTACATACATAGGTACCTACATCTTGGGAAAAAAGAATATGATGCGGTGACAAATGAAACTAAATATTTTACTTAAGTAATGCAGAGATGTTGGCACTACTTTGCTGACAAGTACTAGTAGGTTTTGAGCGTTTTTTTACAACAATTTGTTTTTAATTCTTTTACTCATTTCCCATTTTGAAGTGACCTTTGTGCGACAGTGGCGCCCTCACTATTTCCAAACTCTTTTTTGCCAAGTTGTAGGTACTTATTTACATTAATAATAAAAAGAAGATTAAGAAGAACTCGCAGAGATAAGCTCCTAAGTTTTACGATCAGCATTATCTAAGAATTAAAAAGTTAAAAAATCTAATAAGTGCAAAATCTAGTTAAAAAAAACTAACAGCTTAATTAGTGAAGTGGGATGGGATAATTAATGTACGACAGATGCCTGTGATTATTGCAATTACATTTTATTTATTATCACATGGATTGTACCTACTAAACACAAATTAATTTAGCTTATTTTCTGGATTTGTAGAGAAAACCGGCCAAGTGCGAGTTGGACAATACTCAATATATTTATTGCTTCCACATGCACATGTGAACTCAGGTGGTAGGTTTTACAAAGATATGATCCATTATGGACTCTGTCGGGCACAGCAAAAGTAAGATAGAGGAAGAGGGACTCGAGCACTACGGTTCCGTACGACGAAAAGTGATGGAGGACTATGATAGCATATTCTGTGTAAACTATAGACTAACAGACAGACGACGTTGGCCTACAATAGAATATATAATATTGGCTCCGTCACAAACCTTTGGGCACGAACCCCTGAAAACAATTAGTTGTTTGTCGTCTTCATCACCTCTAAAAACGTTATTTACACATATTTACATGGAATCTCAGTATCAGTTAAACCCATTTCAGGGTTATGTCAACATCTACTCAAATTAATTTCAAAATCAAATGTCAAAATAGATGAAGTAAGTATCTCAATTTCATGAAAATCCTAACCTTTCTCCTAAGTATTCCTCAAACAGAAAACCTGAGAGTAAACAAAATGTATTACTTATATACCCGGTGGTTCCCAAGTTTGAAGGACATCAGAAATGTAACATCCTCTAAAAGTTGAGGAAACCATTAAGGGTGACAATTGATCTGAAAGCCTTTAAAAGTACTATGTAGAACCAAAATCAACAATTACGTTGATGAGAAGCACATACAATGTTGTAAGAACATTCCTTTAACGAGCGCACAGCGTTCAAATGTTCCCTAAATAATACCATTGAACGCATCTCTAGCTCGATCAAACGCTTTTAGTCCTTTACCGGTCCAATAAAAACTCCTATTAATTGCGTAAGCACATGTAATAAACTTTTGGATTGGTTAAAAATAACCGGCGCAAGAGCACCACCGGTCGACTCAGTATAAATTCTTAAAAAACATAAACTTCACAGATGCATTCGGAGCCCAAACAGACTTTAAATGACAACAACGATTTTTGAATTCCGAACTATTCACATTCCAATACGAATCAAATTGGAATTACCGCCAAATCTTACGTATGACTTTTTAAATTCGGATACACATCCTGAAATCTATGATTAGAACTCGATTCTAATACACAAAAAATAGAGTTTAGTATAGTTGTTGAGTGTTCGTGTAGTTGAATCGTTATGGCGTGTGCGAGTCCGGCTAGGATATAGGTCATTGCTCCCCTAAACCTGCAGAGTAGTCAGGGCAGTTCATAAGTACTTCCATGTTTAAATTGCCCAACTTGTATGTACTCTCTGTACAGGATGGCTCGGACATTACTTACTTGCTCGGCTCGACGACTGACCATCCTGCCGGTCTGCCGTGTTGATAACATCTAGTTTTAGAGCCATTCCTCTCGGGAATGAGGACTATAATTCTAAGAAGGATAAGGTTTTGAATTAAAGGACACGAGTCACGACATATTTGTGTTGTGTGTGTGTATCCGAAGTTTGTTGTCAAGTCTACAGTTTTGATGCTCTTTTGAAGATAAAACTTTGTGATTTAACTAAAAGTAAGCATGAAATGTCTTTTGAGGATCATTATGCTAATCGAATAAATACCTACAGAATACCGTGAACATTTGGAGATTGGCAAAAATAGAGAGAGGCCTATGGGCAGTAGGAGATACGGGGCTGTGGATCATGGTGGTGGTAGAAGGACTTCTAAGAAACTGTCATTCTTAATTATTGAACCATAAACCTTAACATAATGCAGATGAATAAACGAGAATAATCTTAGAATTTTCACAAACAAGTGTAGTTTGATTTGAAACATATTACCTAAGCAGGTAACGGTGGTTTATTACTGCATTTTTCCCCATAATCGATTGGTTATCACATAATGTTGTACATTATGAGCCAACAGCGGTAATTTTCGCATAAATATTTGGAGTTTTCGCAAGTACCGTTAGTTACATTTCCATGACTTTCCACGTGACCATTATGTGTTGCTTAGTACCAAAAGGTAATGTAACTGGGTACGGCTCCGTCCTAACCGATAACAATTGTCGCGCGAATATATATGAATAAAACGTTCTCGCGCGATCAATCAAGTCGTGTTCGTGGATACGTCAAGCAAAACATTAACATGCAAGCGAAACATCGCGTCAATAGCGTACCTACTCGCGGGACGGTTGATTTTTGTAGAATTGCATAGGCAATTAGGGTGTGGGTCTTACCACGCGTCCAATACTAATTGCGTAAAGCACGATCAATCACAATCTGAATTGGTTTGAAATAAATTTCTAAACCATTGCTTTCTAAGTTCGAAAAAAAATCTGCTCAACAACGTAATTAGGACAATGAATGTTGTTGAACTGTCAAAATGAAACAGGTTAGACATAATCGGTTACGAAAATAAGTTACGTTAAATAGCTGGTTGAGACTCGCACAGACCAGGAAAGCATTATGGCACAAAAGAAACATAGGTTTAGGTTAGGTTTGGTTGTTGCTGTAGGTTTGGTTTGGTTAAGGTTTGTGTTTGGTTTGGTTTCTGTTTGATTTGTGTTTGGTTTGGGTTTGGTATAGTTTTGGGTTATGTTTTTTTCTTTGTGTGCGGTTTCTGGTTTAATATTGGTATATGACTTTATTATCTTCTCGGAAACTAAGTTTAAAAGTCAAAAGTCGAGATTACATTACCGAAGACAGGTTAATAGCCTTGGTATTAAATAAACACCATAAAATTACGCTCCGTTGACGTAAACAACGTCAACGGTAAGTAATTTTATGGTGTTTATTTATATAGAAAGCACGCTCGAAAATTTTTAGTTCAATTCCCATATTAGATTGAAACACATCCGATCCTTATACTGAACTTGCTGACGTGTTTATTGGCTTAGAAACTTCATTATATTCATAAATTAGAATATTCTCTTTAAATTATTTGGATTTCGTTAATTTACAATGACTATTTAGGAAGGTTAGGTTAGGTTAGGAAGGTAAAAATAAAGTAGGTAGGTTTGTAGGTAATTTAATAAATAAATAAAAAAACTCAATTTTTTATAGGGACATTTATTGCATGTACACCATTACAGACATAACTATTAAATACAATACAAATAATAATATAATGAAATAAAATATAATATAATACGGTTAAACAACAATAAATGACTGTGTTTAATGATATTCTAACTCTTGTGACCCTTTCTTGTATATTGACGTAATCTTAAAAAAATGTACACGCTATCCATTACAAGCATTGTTTTAACACTAATTAAATAAAAATCTTCTGAAAAATAAATATAACTGAGAGTTTTCTACAGAAATATACATAAACCTACAAGTATCTTCTTGGATTCCTGTTCATTCATAGATGGGGGTCAAAAGGTCCGGAAACCGGCCAATGATGAGAGGTAGCGCCACCTCACACGTTGACCATAAACTAACGGCGCCATCTAGATAAATGACCTGTCAAACACCCGTCAAAGTTGACAGTTGATATAGATCTGTTTACCTTCAAGCAGATTAATTGTTTATGTTCTATTGTCAAGTCGTATTATTATCTTTTTAATTGCTACATGATAATTGCGTGTTTAATCGCTATAAGTCCTGAGCCTAACATGCTCTAAGAACATCTTATTTATGACTTGTCAATATTTCTTTATAATATCGAAGCTTGTTTTGAATAAATTATAGAATTCTAAGTATATACAATAGCCTTTGATGCTATCAAGCGTTCATATTACCATCAGTCAGTAAAAAAAACGTGGAGTTGATCAAAAATAACGTAAAAATAATATCATGTAGGTAGGTTTTAGAGCGCCAAAAGTTATCAAGTAAGTAAATTTTTTTTCATTTTTTAAAGTACCTGTTCCTTTCTGCTTCTTATCTTTAAAATTATGGCGACATTCGATTTTAAAAATTAAACTCAAACAAGGTTTGCGGCAAAAAAGTTTAGATGTGTTTCCGGGTGTTAAATGTGGTCGGACCATTTGGTTTCTGAACGCATTTGGCGGTGGAAAAAAATAAATTGGGATAAGTCCGAAACATGTCAGAACATGGATTCCGTAAGTGTAAGATAAAAATGCGTGGTTTGATTAAACTTACTGATCGATAAAGTCTGTACACTAAGCCCTTGTTGATATTTTACTTTTTATACATTTTGTCTATATTTTAGTTGTATTGGATAATATTTTGATTGAATTATATTTAAATACTTACTTTTGTTTTACTTCTAAGAACCAGCGTCTTTCGATCTCGGTAGTAAATATTTGATCTATGTAAATAGGACTTGCCGTCGATCAAATTATATTGCGCATTCGCTCTCGGTAACGTCCGAGACACCGGCGAAGTTGGAAGTGCGATACAAACACACATACAGTGTGTTTGTATTATCTGTTGACGCTACTCGTCTTCACGCACACATTCACAGCTTCTTTATACTCTTTGTTACCACAAATAAAGCACGCGTCACTTTGTGATATAAAAATAATTATACTAAGGTTTGCAACGAAGTTCCTACGAAAACTGGCACTCCTTTCGAATGTATCTACAAGGACAAAAAACAAGAGAAAACGACGCAACATCTCCTTATTAACCTACAAATACAACCAGTAACAGTTTTCATCAGTTAAAACAGTTTCTAAACGGTAAATTTACAGCAATCTACAATCACGCGTCAACATAATATCGTATTGAATCATGTGTTACCGAATTCAATCGAATCAAGGGCTTAAAAGGGAAATGCATCGCCTTATGCAACTTGTTACTATAACTGCTGTACACAAAGGCCTATGTTTGTTAAATAAGCACTTCCGAACATAGGGTCGGCCTAATACTACACTTGAATGGTGAAATTCAAACTTAATGAACACCATCTTTATAATTATTGAAAAATGGAAAAAAAAATTTTTTTTTTGTTGAATTGACAAAACAAATAAATTAAACAGACCTTTGCGAGGTCAAAAGGCTCATAAAACAGCTACTTGTTTAGAACTAAAATTGAGTCTAATACCTAACTTCTATCACTGAAAAAATAAAGTCCCCATTTAAAAAAAAAGAATTTTCTCCCGCGCATACGCAACCCTAAATGAGTTTCGTAATCATAAACGTTTCCGCGTAAAGATGGCGACTGTTTTTGCGACTTCTCTCACGTGTAAGGGGGCGCGTGAGAAATGCATCTTGTATTCTAATAAGGTTGTTGCTTCCTCTAACACTGAAGAATCTAGCGTTATGTAACTGCTTATGTGGTTTACGGAAAGATTATGTGGTAAATAGGTTACCCGCACCCTATTTGCGTAACACACTTTCAATCGCAAACCGACGGATTTTGAAGATGCGCTTGTAGATTCGTCCTGTCGCATCAAAACATGGTCGCTGATGAAATGATAACAAGGGCAAATTATTATAAATAACTAATTTATTTAAAGGATTATCGTACCCGATAATGTTAGCACACACATGACAGATCGGACACACGAGAGTGTTCCATTTACAATTATATGTCAGATTGAACTAGTGCAGGGTCCATACTTTCAGTCGCGTTTCTTTTTTTCGTTTTGACACCTCTGTAACACACAATGTCGCAGATTCTTTATTGTCATAGAATACGGCATTATCATTGTGAGCTCATTCTTCTCATTAGGACACTTTCGCGCGACTTAGCACGGTGAGGGCAAATCCAACGATTTTATTCTTTAGTTATTTGATCAAGTAATAACAGCCGCACGGGTCGATTGATCAGGTTAAGCTACGCTTGCCGCGGTTGGTCCGTGGATGGGTGAGCATCTTTACATACCAAGACCCCTCCTTGCCTCAGAAAGCACGTTAAGCCGTTGTTCCCGGCATCATTTGTAAATCTTTGACAGTTGTTACGGGTCGACAGAAGCCCGAAAGTCTGGCAACCAGTCTCACCCAGGGGTATCGTGTTACCCAGTAACTGGGTTGTGGAGGTCAGATAGGCAGTCGCTCTATGTAAAATACTGGTATTCAGCTGCATCCGGTTAGGCTGGAAGCCGACCCCAACATAGTTGGGAAAAGGCTAGACAGATGATGGTTATTTGATCAAAGATTCCAAGCAACCGGAAATGTACCAGGCAATATGCAGAGTTTAACAATTTCAACCTTATTTTGGAAAACTGTTTACAAGCAAAATTATGAAGTAACCCACAACAACATATTAACGACATATGCAATATTGTTCAATATTTACAGATCGATAAGAGTACGAGTACAAGTGCAAATTTTGTAACGAAGAAAAATTTTTAGAGGCCAAACACTGCATTGTAAGCTACATGAAAAAAATTAAGTTGACGATTTTTAAGGTAACATTGTTTAGCACAAACCGTTAAGCAAATATTTAACAAACCAGCTGTGTTACAACTGCGACAAAAGAACTGTTTTCTGAAATGAGATGCATTTGGGTTCCTTTTTCAGAATTTTTTTTGTATCCTTCCAATATGTTTACATTTTCTTTGTGACTGATTAAGTTGTAAGAACCCAATTATTACCATCCTGCCGGTCCTCTAGGACTGAAAATATATAAGCCTTCAAAAGCTCACTGATACGTAAAAAAAAACAATTTTATATTATCACACTCAAAACACCAAAATTCATTAAAAAAAACAAATGTTTTTTTAAATTCCGAACATCACGTTTCGTTCGTAAACCAATTTTTTTTAACCAAAAAGTATCATCTGCTACGCGTGAATCGTTTATCATATAGTTTTTAAACGCATCCCGCGCAGATAAACATCTTGTCTACGGTTAACGCGAAAAATTAAAAAGATCGTGCGTGTCCGTTAAAAATGATTTATTGAATGCATTCGGTAGTAAAAAAGATAGAATAAAATAATCGTGTTTAGTGCTAAAATGGTTGTTCACCTATTTTACGTATTGAAAAAAAGAGGTATTAAAATATAGGGCTTCTATCAGAACGGACCATGAGTCATCCATTAGGTACTGTGAATGTGTGGCCTTATGACGATTATTTTTTATTATTATTTGACCACAACGGGCAAGCTCTTGCATCTCACCTGATGGTAAGTGATGATCAGGCCGAAGGTGAAAGCGATATTCACCCGGAATCCTCAACCACAGACTGGCTATCTCACCTCTAACTGCCGAAACACCGCAATGCTGTTAACATTGTTGTTATGGCGGCAGACTTAGATAAGATGGTGGTAGCTAGCCAGGCGGACTTAGAACAAGCCCTACCACCAACCGAACTGAGAAGAAAAGTTTGTGCCCACTAGGATCGGTCCCCTCTCCATACAAACGGTCTCGCCTGTTTTCTCTCTGGTTTATGACCTTGAAGCAATGATTTTTACAGTAAAATAAATATCAACTAGTTCTATGCCTCTATGTTTTCCTTTTTGATGATACATTATCTGTAGAAACACTAGAACCGTTTTGAGAGCAGTGGCGATGAAATAATTTACACAAAGTAAAGCGCTTGTCAGGGTTCGAACCTACGACCTACAACTCGTAAGTCGCGGCCGTTACCACTGAGCCACCACTGCTCTCAAGAAGAGGCAGAAGATAGCTACTTTAAAAAAAAATAGCCAATGCAAGTTTTGGCTACTTATTTTAAAATTAAAATGACAGGGTACGTAGGTATATAGGTGGTCATAAAATGACAGTGCAGACACGTTCAAAAAAACAAGGCAAGACAAAACACGCCCATTTTGAATTGAATACCTTTATCAAGCCCAGGTGTATCTGAATATAATGCCTAGATTATCTAGACCGCATCTAGATCCAGGCTGTGACTATCAACAGTAACATACAAGCTGCAAATGCCTAAGTAATGTATTTACATTATGTTTAAATTTTAATAGGACGACAATTATTATTAGGGTTCCGTACTTTATCCGTAACCTCCTCTATCCGTCCGTCCGTCTGTCTGTCATAGGGCTTTATCTCATGAACCGTAATATCAGTCAATCAAATCATTTATTTGCCTGATTAAAAGTACATGAGGTGAAAAGTATTCTTCGTTTAGTATTTTCAAAGGAACGAAATAAAAAGAGGGGTTCCGTACGGAACCCTTCGTGTGCGAGTCCGACTCGAACTTGGCCGGTTTTTTCTATTATTTGCTAAGGAACAAATATAGCTAAGTGGGTATGATTAGTTACTTATGTTTTTTTAAGAATTTTAACAAGGATTACCTCTGAGCATGTAATGAGGTGATAAGCATTTATTTAAATATGAGCACTTAATTCACGCAAAATAAGAATGACGATAATTTAGAAAACGCATCAATCATCAATCAAAATATTTGCACTATGATTGTTTCCCCCTTATGCATATTATTATTTTAACTCTATGCTTTTAAAATTATATAAATACAATAGATAGAGGATTTTTTTTGGTCCATAATATACATGGGTACTTATGAAACGTCAGAAGCCATCAGAACCGTGCACCTAAACGGTTCCAATTGGTAAAGAAGACCCGACAAGAAACTCCTTTAAAAATAAATGGCTTTTACAATGTTTTCAAAACACAATGTTAATTGGAAGTATGGGGGGACGGTGTGGGCCTGTCAGCAAATACCAGGTACTTAACTAAATAGACAATGGTCTGCAGTCTATTAGCAGGAGTATAAAGCGGGCTACATGAACGCAGATTATCTATTAGTTATAGTAAACTAGCGACCCGCCCCTACTTCGCACGGTTTTTACGACCTGACAAAACGGTTTATTGGTGACTCGCTCGAAAAGGGGCGAATCGACACTTTTAAATAATATTATTTTTTATTGAGGCGATTCGCACGAAGTTAATTTATTTTTAAGCGAATCGGCAACTCCTTAAATCCATTCGCTTACAAATAAATTAACTTACGAATAATAAACGTAAAAAAAACGTTAAGCCGTTGGTCCCGGCTGTCATTTGTGGATCTTTGACAGTCGTTACGAGTCGTCAGAAGCACGAAAGTCTGACAACCAGTCTAAACAAGGGGTATCGTTTTACCCAGTTACTGGGTTGTGGAGGTCAGATAGGTAGTCGCTGCATGTAAAATACTGGTATTCAGCTGCATTCGGTTAGACTGGAAGCCGACCCCAACATAGTTGGGAAAAGGCTAGGCAGATTGACTTTATACCATGACCATGATGTAGATAAATCCCCACTTTTAAAGAGTTAAAACTCCACAGGAAGGAAGGAAAGTTAAACCATTAATTATTAACTAATAATGACAAATCATTTATTCGCTAAAGGATCACCGTGTTCCCAATTTGGACCTGATTTAGAATAATGATTAATCTCTGAATCAATTTTTCTGATGACTTCAGATATTTAGAAATAGCAAAATTGAGGAGGGATATGTTTTGTTTTTTTGATGTGGCAAAACTTCTCACGACAAACGTGCTACTGCCAATCACCAGTTAAAACCTAATGAAACCATAAACATAGAATAGGTAATAGAGCAGAAAATCCCTCCATTATATATTTTATCAAAACCATACTACATTCTGTAAAGGTTAAAACAGCAAAATATCGTAACAAAAAGGTACCTTAACCGTTATTAGTTTAAATCCTAAACCTTTTAACCCGGATTACGTCGTCTTAACAACAGATCGAAGTACCAGGATCACATGAAGGCCTAGAAGGTGTCCGTGACGCAACCACGTGGCGTATTAGGAAAAACGATAACATTTTCTTATGTCACCGTAATGGCTATTGCTATTAGTGGCTATCTTTAATTGTTATGTCATGTTTAGTATACTGTGAAGCTAGAGATAGGCGAATGTTGGCGAATAGAAAAAGATAATAAACTTGTTTTTTATCTATTTTATTTGTACTTCAATTTTCACTTGGTATTATTTTGAACAATCAATCAATCAATCTGCCTAGCCTTTTCCCAACTATGTTGGGGTCGGCTTCCAGTCTAACCAGATGCAGCTGAATATCAGTATTTTACATGGAGCGACTGCCTATCAGACCTCCACAACCCAGCAACTGGGTAATACGATGCCCCTTGGTTAAACTGGTTGTCAGACTTTCGGGCTTCTGACGACTCGTAGCGACTGTCAAAGATCCACAAATGACAGCCGGGACCAACGGCTTAACGTGCTTTCCGAGGCACGGAGGAGTCTCGATATGTGAAAATGGTCACCCATCCACGGACCAACCCCGGCAAGCGTAGCTTAACCTGATTGATCGACCCGAGCGGCTGTTATTACTTAGCCACGAGCTCCTCCTATTCTATTCCTATTCGAGCTCCGAGCTATTTTGAACATACATTTTTATACTAATAAAACTGTATAGTTTTGCTATTTATTTACGCAACCGCGCAATAACATTCATTTATTAAATGCGCTTCAAATTAAAAGCGCATAACAACATAATAACCCCTATTGTCTTGACTTCTGTACTCAACGACCAATATTGGCCATACATTGTCTTCCATCGCTTGATTAACATCGCAAACCTCAATCCTAGTACAAAATTAACCAGCAATAAACTCATGAACTTGGCCAACATCAGATACCATGTCAAACACCCATAAAATCACCATAAACACAATAAAAATGAGCAAGGTGTCAATACAAAAAAACGTTAACAATTTTACTACGAACACACTTACAATATCTAATGGCAATCGATTAGTTCTTATTAAATACGTACTCGTGATTAGGAATTCAAATAAAACTTGGAATTACAGGTGTAGGACACAGGTGGCGGCACTGTGCTCTTTGCAGACTGATTTTGAAAAAAAAAAAAACTAGGGAGTGGAGAGAACAAAAATGTATGGAGAAGATTGTAATTTTTTTTTTATGTCTCTCTACGTAGTGGAAATTTAAAACACAGCCACTAGGCATAGAAACATTCAATTTTTCAGAGTTCCAAACGTAATTTATCGAAGGTGAGCAATAATAATAAGGAAGGATTTTTGAAAATGTATCCCCTATACACACTTTCATCCTACCATACACACTTTCATCCCCTATTTAACCAGGGGATGAAATTGTGTATGGTGGTAGTTCATATCTTTTTCCGATGGGATATTCTATCATCACACGGATTGTAGAAGAGGAAATTAAAGAAACGAGAGATGGATTGAGTGACAGATGTTGTGGTGGGAAGGGTAGTGAATACTGAGATGACGACTAACAGAGATGTATGGAAGAAGCAGATATGCAGCGGCGATCCTAAACAAATTAGGATATGGGCAGGAGAAGAATAGAATATAATACTCTTTAATAAGTATACTGTATGATGGTATTTCAGCTGCATCCAGTAAGACAGGAAGCCGACCCCAACGTAGTTGGGAAAATGCTAGGCAGATGATGATAATGTACATTATACAAATGTAGAGTCACAGAATATGCAGATGAGATGGACGAGTATTTTTTTTTTATATTGTGTAGTTTATATGCAATAAGTAAATTAGTATGGTACCTAAGTGATGTTTTATTTTTTTAATTTAACTTCTATAGACATAACTAAGATTGAATGATCATATTTAATGCATTTACGTATCAATTGCAATTAAAAAAGTTACACTTTTTATCGCAGCAAAAGTTAATTCAAAAAATATTTTCATTACATTTCTCATTATTTTTATCAAAGTAAAACTTAATTTTATTTTTAATACGCAGTTAGATTCATTATTACAGTTAGATGAAAGATAACTTAATAAGTACTATGTTAATTATATCATTAACTATGACAAACGGTGAAGAAAAACATCGTGAGGAAACCAGCATATCCTAGAACCAAAAATTCGAACACATGTGACATCCACCGACCCGCGCTGGGCCCGTGTGGTGGACTACAGTCCACTCCTTGTCATAGAAAGGAGGCCTGTGTCCCAGCAGTGGGAACATAATAGGCTAATTATGCAAACTATGATAAACCTAATAAAACATAACACTAGAGAAAGACATTTATTTTAGAATACATTTTTAATGGGCAGAGATTTTAAGATATTTGCCAGAGAAACAAAATCTTCATAGAACACAAAAATATGATTCCTACTTCCGTCAAAATCATCGATATCTCCTTACAGCAAAAACACCATGAAAACTATAATAATACTTAACTCCGTATTATTATTTCTTTGTCAACGCTAAAAAACTTCAAGACGAAGCAAGCAAACTTTTTTGGAATAAAAAAATGGCTCCCCTGATGTCCATTCCTGTTCTGGCAGTGGCACGTGCCTCAAAGCATATGTCCCTCTATAATTGCAGAACTACTAGCCATATGCTTGCAATTCACACATCTATATACACATGACTTCACTCACCTTTCGTTACTATACGGTTGATTGTCGCGTGTTTCTCTGTAGTGGCAAAGTTGTTACCACTAAAAGTAGCCGGATACTAGATCACCTGTACAAATTAATGTTCGAATATTGTGTCTTATGATGCCTTAGTGTTATTAAGAGTATAGCAGGTACTACATTTGCATATATAATCGATTAGGGTAATGAGAGCGATTCCCTAAATGAAGTGTTTGCTAATAATTGCTAGAGGAACATTCATTAGAAATAAGTGTTTTAATGGTTTAAGAATAGACCAATACAAGAAAACGATGTGTGTTCAGTATAACGGCTGCTAACAGAAATAGTTCTACATTTTTCAAAAATGGAACACTATAATACACATTGACCCAAAATCACAAATTTTTTTTTTTTTTTTTTCCTCCTTCTTGGCAATTGAGCCGGTGTCGACTATTCTGCCAGTGTCACGTAAAGACGGCAGCGCAATGTGGCAGGCCGTCGAACTTTGTACTTTGTGGTAGTTATGTTAGTAGCTGCAAGGACGAAAACAAGGGTTAGTAGAAACATTCATTCTAAATCACAAAGTTATATAAAATTAATGTAAACAACATAAAAACTATACAAAATATAATATATAGGTAGTTATTTTACGCACCATCACCAGTTAAAATTTTAAATTATTTTCATTCATAAAAGTGGTTAAAATTTGTATGATTTTGGGGGAGAAGTGGGATAAAAGGGAATGAAAGTTAGTTGGGAGGGGAATTTTACATTTGGAAATTTTTCGATAGAGGTCGAAGGAATTGGTGTTCAAGGAGCAGGAAAAAAAGATATGGTCCAAAGTACCCTCCGCAAGACCGCACTCGCACAGGGAGCTGTCCCGAACATGGATCTTGTTCAGGAACACTGGGCTACAACAATGTCCGAGTCTCAGTCTACAAAGTGACGAAACAGTTCTTTTAGATAATTTTGGGCATTTGAAAAACCAAGGTTTCCGTTGGATGTCGGGCTGTATAGCTGCGTAATAGGCGCCCTTGGTTTTTGAGGTCTTTCTCCATGTTTTTGTCCACGAGTCGAATAACTTGGGTCTGGCACCATTTCGCAAATCGTAGTTATGAGCTACGTAGTGCTTTCGATCCGCAGGATTTGATGTGGCATACTTTGCCAACGAGTCAGCGCACTCATTGCCAACAATATCCGAGTGACCAGGGATCCAGGCTATCTCGATGTCCAAGCCGTTTTGGGAACAGTCAAATAACAAGCTCTTTATTTCTGTAACGATTTTACTATGGATTTTACTATGAAGTTGGTTTTGTTTTAGGGCCTGAATACTACTACGAGAATCTGAAAAAATTACTGCTTTTGTTATTTGATGTGACTTGATATATTGTATGGCTTCTAGAATGCCAATACACTCTCCTGTAAAGACTGATGTTTCTGGTGGGCATTGACAAAGTAAGGCAATTTTTGAATTTTTAAAATATACTGCTACTCCTGTACATTCTGTTTGTGATAATTTTGATGCATCAGTAAAGAAAAGGTTCCATCCTTCCCAATAACGTTTGACAACTGACTCGAAGTCGCGTCTTGCGTTTTGGGATTTTTTGGAAATACCAAGTCCCAAAACGGCTTTTGGTTCGTAGTGAATCGTTTCATATGCAGCGGAGAAGACGGGGAGAATTGGATATTGACAAACAGGCGAGGAGAGGTGTTTAAGCTCTCTGTACCTATTTATTAGTAGAGGAACTGATTTATTGTTCCAATAAGGAGAATTATTGAGAGAAAGGTCGATTTGTTCTAGAATTGGGAGTAGGGGATGGGATGAAAGGGAAAATACTTTAGACAGGAAACGATCTGCCAAATACTGTCTTCTTAAGTTTAAGGGCGGTTCTGCACATTCAACTTGAAGCGCATTTATGGGAGAGGATTTCATGGCTCCAATAACGATTCTCAGGCATTTGGCCTGGATGCTGTCTAACCTCTTAAGCGCTTCTTTGTTGCAAGGTTCAATAAGAAAGCAACAGTAGTCCAAAACGCTCCTAGTCAACGCATTATAGACCAGTTTAAGGGTGTAGGGGTGAGCACCCCACCACACCCCGCCCAAGGCTTTAAGGATCGACACAGAGCGTTCGCACTTTTTGACCGTGTTGTTAATGTGGTCAACTCCAGACAATTTTGAATCCAAAGTTACTCCCAGGAACCTAGCCTTATCCTTAACTGGAATGATTTGTCCATCAATATTTAAATCTATCTGGGGAACAGAACGCTTGCGGGTAAAAATGACCGCTGTACTTTTTGGCGCACTTAAAGACAACCCGTGGTCAAGAAGCCATTGGTTAAGTGAGGACAGAGACACATTCATCGATAGAGCGGCATCCTGAATGGAACTGCCAGTGACCAGTAATGCAATATCGTCAGCATACTGAAGGATTTTGCAGTCAAAATTTAGAGAAGAAGATAGGTTCGCTGTATATATGTTATACAATGGGAAATCACAAATTATAAAAATTAACTCTAAAAATCCGTCGTCCCAAAAATGTAGATCTGTCACAAGCATTTGACACCTCAAACCATAAACTACACATCAACTTTTAAATAATAGCTCGAACAGGGTAATGCATAAACATTCAGTAGGTAATCGTAATATTCATAATACGGTGATAAAGTCGGCCGTGACATTTGCGAAGCAGTTAACACAGCGTCAGCTACTTGCGACGAAATGTATCCATAACCTTATTTCATAGTAATCTCGAAGACAGCAGCGGTTCGGTAATAAAAAAAATACAATTATTATAAAAACGAAGTCCTATTAATTAGTGCTATTAATGATATGATACGAACAAAGATGGACCATATATTGCGGTCACTAGTTATGTACACCTTTAAAGCAAGTAGTACTTACACATGCCTGTAGCTTGCACTAAAGTATGCGAGTAGCTTGCACTAAAGTATGCGAGTAGCTTGCATGCTTTTGTGTTTCACTAAACAGAAGGTACATACATAAATAAACTGAAGCTTCTTCTCATGGAGTAGGCAAAAACTACAGAACGCCACCTGCTACTATGCTTCGCCTTCTGCGTCGTTTACGTTCATATCATACACGCACGCCAGTTATAGCACATAGGCATGCAAGCTTCTAGCATATTTTTATGCATAACATGTATATTAGCTACTAGCTTCGGCACGCCACTTGGTTCCTCTGGAAGTCGTAAGATACACAATATACTAAAATAACAGATCTCATCGTCCCCCCGCACTATTACTTAGTTTTTCGCTTCTTTCTGACCTTTTTTCTTTTTGTTGTTGTTGTAGTTCCTCAGGGTCGCAATGTGATGTAAAATAGCTTTTGAGAGAATTAGGCTATCAAAAATAAAAATATTTTTTTAAATCTGGAATGCAGTTCCAGAGATTCAAACAAAAAATTCAAACTCTTCATCTTTATTATGTTGGTATAGATTTGCGGCTTAAGTCTCCAATACGTGTAGAAGTTTAGTGGTATGTTTAAAAAAAACAGTTATCATAGGTAATCTAGAGTCTAGAAGAAATTCAACATTGCTATCTGGAACACAATTGACGGAAGTTCGGTTTGGTTCAACTTGATAAGTCAAGGTACTAGTTGTTTTCATTACAGCATGAACGTTAGGAATTGACAAACGTTCTTGACATTGAACAATATAATATAGTTGTTTCATTAATTTGACGAAAACTTTATGAAACAATTTCAGAACTATATTAAACGTGTTAGTTAGTATGTTTTACTCGTAGGTTATGGATCTCTGCTCTGAAATAAAGATTTATTTATACATACATACAAACTTTTTTTCGTTTTGTTCATTTTGAACAATTAGAAAAGCGAATATGCCAGATTTCCACATGGTAAAATAGTTATGATTACACAAACTTCTTTAGTTTAAGAAACGTTATACAGACTATATATTATCAGAAAACAAAAAGGAACAAACAAGTAGTAACAACGCATTGTAACAAGTCAATGAACCGATTTTAAATAGTTTTTTTTTCGATTTATTCGCTGGTTACTACCGATTACAGGCTGTTCAACTTTACACTACATAGCACATAAGATAACAACTTAAACGTGCCTCTTAGCATTGCTTTACAATTTAATTATGAAATGACTTTGAATGAGACTTCCAACAAGTTAAAAAAAACATAGAATTTTATTTAAAAAAAAATAAAAAAATTTGCTAGCTATTTTAAAATCAAAAACATTGACTTTCGCAAAACTTGATTTTTAACCAGTAAATAAATTAAAGGTAAGGTAGGTAAATACCAAGAATCCATTTCATAATAGCAAAATTTGAAAGATAATAATTAAAAATTAAGCAAAATGCCAGTTCAAACGTTACGTCAGCCATTGAAAGTGGAGTTTTGGGTCAATCAATAAGAATTACTTTACAATATTCTTTCAAAAATGTCTTTACACAATTTTCTTCGCTTTTCTGTTTTTACTTTTCATTGTGCTCATTTTACTTTGTAATTAGTTTAAACACGTGATCAGGCTAATTTTTCAACAAAAACACGTTATCAAGTCAACATAAAGACTTTCTTGCAATGTTTTTCACGACTTTAACTTTAGCAAGGCATTTGATTAAGGTATTCATAAACTAGCAAGTAATAGAGACGGAGCTAATTTAAATCCCACTGTTCTACATTCTTTCTTTTTCTAAAACCATACATTATCAATTGCTATTATATTGATTGATGCATTATATTGATGATGATTTTGTGCAAAATCCGACAATACGACTCGGTGTTCCTCAAGGGACTGAAATGAAAATTGTTACAATGACTCCATATGATGTATATGTTTTCATCATCCTACAAAAAAAATCTATAATAACTTGGCTTGGCCATACTTGGTTTTTGTCCACAGTCTATTATTTTAATACTATATTTCAGTGTATAAGTTACCAATATTTAAAAGCTCATTAACACTGATAAGTTTATTTAAAAAAAAGGATTTATCAAAAGCAGTTTGTCGCCGAATGTACTAGGAAACGCGAATTTAAATCAAGACAAGCCAATGCTAAACTCGATATAGGTACTTTGTAAACGAATGAAGCCATTTTGCAATCACTGCTTCGCGTCGTTAAACCAAAAGTAACGCCCTTATAACAATAACAACTAATATAAATTAAGTATTGTAGAATGGAGTTGAATATATTTTAAGTCCATAAAAGATACTTGCTCTGTTCTTGAGGGAATTGAAAACCAATGAGTAATTTTTTCAATAACTTTTATAAAATTTATCTCCTTATAGGTACTATAACTCTCTCACAATGTATGACGGTATGTAGGTACTGTAATTTCAGGATAGAATGTTAGTCCTACTTCTATGCAACGAGTACGAATATGCAATTTTATTTATTTTCTATGCCAGCTTAATGTAACTCTTTGATAAAGCCAATAGCTATAAACACGATTACAAACACCGAAACCAATTCACTATTATTGACAATTAACTTGATTATGTTCTAAATTCAAATAATTCTATCCAGCCAACTGCAACGATTCGAATTAACCGATTAATTCGAATGCCTTTAATCGATTTTGCACATCGTTCGGTCTCGGCCTTGTTAGTCTAAGCTTCCTCTATATAAGGGTAAGGCAAAGATTCCACACATCCTGCCAATGCATTTTTGAACGCACGACATGGCGACAGCAGGCCTCACCGATACATACCTTTATTTTGAAACGAACCGCTTAAAATACAATAGGGATTTGAAATGTATATTGACGATTTTATTCTGAATTTTTATATGGTTAGTTTGTGATTTATTAGGTATTTTCTGGATTGGTTGAAACTTTGGAAGCCCTTTGATGACTAAGATTGACGGAATGTTCTAACATATTTCGCTTATTTTTCTCTCCAAATGTTTTATTTTAAATTCCGTAGGAAAATCTTGACTCAACGTCGGAAAATTCCTGCAATTTTCACCATGACAGAGATTCCAAGTACAAAACAAAATCCATAGACGCAACGTTTTTTTTTTCAGAGGCAAAAATACCGATACGTGTATTTCGAAGCCGAGGGCTTTCCCTTTCATCTCCATACAAGGTAACCCTCAAGATAGAATTTACGTCGCGTTCCATAGTAAAGAATTACCAAACATTCTGACCTCTCTGAGAACTTTTCTGGTCTACTACGAACCTAATGTTTCAAAAAATAAAGTTCAAAATTGTCACGTTTTTGTATAGAGAGGTCTTACATTTTTGGTCTGGATTGCCGATCAAACGTACGAAGGTTTTGATCAGTTTTTGTGGTGAGGTGGATATTTTCTTCTTAAACTCGATAATAGGGCTGTTTGCTTCTGAATCAATTACTACAGTGTTATGCTTCTTATTTCAAGTCACGACTCTTATGATTAATTTTCTTCAGTGAATTTGTGAATTTAGTTACGTCACTGGAGCGGCTTACACTTTGAATATATCCCATCCCATTCCATTTTGTTTTCTTCTATACTTAGGTACTATTTGTGAATAAGTTCGTCCTCAGTTGTTATACCTATGACTTTTAGCACTCACTGCTTTACAACATTTCCTAGATTATCATCACCCTTATTTTTCCCGTCAATTGATTGATAAAATCGATCCCGTATGGAGGAGACCACCTATTTTAAATCGATGCTAAACGATTACTGAAAGCTAGCAAAAAAATAAAAACCATACATCCTCTTCCGTTTTATATAAAAAAATAATTACCCAATATGTAATAGAAAACAGCTATTTAACACATCAATTTAATGATGCAACAAAATAACTCTTTAGCTTTAATAATGGCGAAATTTGACAGTCGATCCATAACGGGCCATCCATTGTCTACAGTCGATGCGTCCGCAATTTTTTTGTAAAAAAAAAATCTATCAAACCCTTTCTATTTGTGGACATCTGCCGAAATCGATTTTGCATTTTTTTCCACAAAAAACAAGCGGGTGCAAAAGGTACCTACGTTCCGATAGTTTTTGTGATCAACAATGTTTGGCAAAAACGACAACCCTTTGATCAAATGTTGGTGTAATCAGATTTCGGCATGTGCTATCTTTTTTTTTTCCTTTTTTTTTCAAGAAACTCGATCTTGAGTGGAGTGTGCCAGTCTTTTGTGGCTGTCAAATGTTTGCTTTCGCCTATCGTCTTCCGTGTAAAAAAAAATGGCACGAGTCTATTGTAGACGTCACTTATGGACCCATTCTGCTCTCAACACATGCTGTGATGTAATAAAAGGGGTTTACAACTTTTTTATTAAATTCCCTATCCTTGAATTGAATCATTAAAAAAATCCAATTAATATTTCAGCGAACACCTTTCGTAGATATATTATTAAACGTAGACAAGCTATCAGATGATAAAAAATAAACTACACTTGGCAGTTTCCATAATTTTATTCTTATAAAATTGGTAGTAATGGCAAGTTTTACAGCCAGGTGGAAGATTACTCGAAAACGAGGAAGATGAAGATCTTATTGACATTCTTTTACATAAAATACAAGCTCCATTATATTGCAAAACCCCCTTAGGGTTTCCAGTGAAGTGTTGCCAGTGAAGCGGAGACGAGCGGAGCTGAGCGAAAATGAGCGGACCTGAGCGGAGACGTGCAGGAATCGTCCAATCACAGACGAGTCCTGGGGGCCAAGTCTCCTAATTTACAAACGTGTCAATGGCCATACAAAATCTGTCAAAAACTCATCATTGTGAGACCACTGACACGTTTGTAAATTAGTAGACTTGGCCGCCAGAGTCGCGATGAGGATTTCAACAATTCTGATTGGTCGATGCCTGCAACTGTCCGCTCAGCTCCGCTCGTCTCCGCTTCAGTGGTAACGCACCCTTAAGCTAAGCGTCCACAGGTCTGTATTTTAACCTTAAGTAGCAGGTTTGTTATAGATTAAGTTAAATCGTGTTTAAAACGGTTAGATTATAAGTGCGCCATGTAAGGAGGAAGTAACGCATTAGAGTAATCTAAAGCTCTCTGGGCTCAATTGGTCCATTATAGACAGGGCTCCTAACTAGAACTAGTGGTTAAATAAGACTATAATGTTAGCCAGACTAGAATAAAGGCTACATAACGTAGGCATGCTATTTTATTGATCGTGTTATAGTACCGTATGGGTAGTACTATCGTGACAAAGTCAAAGTTAAAGTCAAAATTAAAACGTTGACTTTGACTTTAGTCTTCTTTTCGTATGGTTAGTGACTAACCTGGTGTCAGAGTTTTAAAGCCGCCCAAGGGCCTCGGACTTGGTTTCACATCCCGTCGAGAAATATCTCTCTGGAAGGAAAACATCGTTCATCATTTTTTAAGCAAGTGATAATTATACAATACGCACATTATTCCGAAACGAGGAGGGAGCCAGAGATGCATGCCTTGGGTTCGAACAAGATACCTATGACTTGGCAGTCCCAGGGTCTCACCACTAGGTTATCACTGTTGTTAGACTTTAGTGCTATCGTGTGTTACTTACATAATTTTTCTATACCTAACTTTGTTCATCATCACCAATTTTTGCTGCACGAGCATTTTCCTAATTAGCCAACCAGCTACATAAATCAAAGTTTTTCTATTTTCGCGTGTCTATCTGTGTGACCGTGTTTTTTTTTTCTAAACACGGATTTTAATGCCGATTTCACCATCATTTAGAAATTTTAATCCTGAAGGTTTATGTGTACTTATAATACATTAGTATGAAACTTACATGTAATAAAGAAATCTCGATGTTTTGTCCAGATGTGAAAACCGAGCGAAGCAGGGGTGGGATATACGTGTATAATACATTAAATAAATGTCATCAAAGAATTGTCTATCAACCTAATCATCTTTGCTTATTTCTTCTGTCTTCTTTTCATCATTGTATAATATATATCTGTATAAAAAATATTGAAAATACATAAATCCAGACTGTAAAAACACACACAGGTAACTGAAAAGAGTAAAACAAGCATTATAATCTATAGAATTTTGATATTGCATGTGCAGTTATGTGGTTCTGCATAACGGAATACTGTTTAAAACAAAACGAACTCCCACAATTAAGACGAATCTAACGACAATGTTAAAATCCATCAAGCTGTCAATCAAGGTCCACAAAGCGGCTTTCAAGCGGTTTGAGAAACAGAGCATGCCAAAGAAATAGAATACATACATTTACATACTTTCCAAGAACATTACCCTCCTTCTAGGGCAGTCGGGTAAAAAAACTCTATTTCGTATATATTTTTGTCACAGCTTTCTATTCCGTAATACCTAGTAGATATCATGCAATTTTCAGCGTCCCTCTTTTTACATCCGTTTAGTTTCATTCTATATTTGATTTGCAACGGTTGGAACAATCCGCTCAAATGTGTTTGCAAAAAGGATTGTGACATGTGCTCACGAGCACTAACAACACTGACAGTAAATTATTTGTTTTGTTTTTAACCCTTTTAACAAATACGAATCATTATTGTTTTTTTAGTTTAACTACAGCTGAGGTAATTCGGTTTTAGAAATTATTTAGTGTTAATGTTATGGGACGATATTTTTTGGATGGGCTTTGTGAAAGATGATGAAAAAGATATGTTGCGCCGTTCTCAAATAAATTAGGATAAGGCCAGGAGAATGATGATGATAAGGGAAAATATTTAGGTATTATAAGTAGGTATCGCGTTTGACGGCGTTGTTATGGCGGCAGACTTAGATAAGATGGTGGTAGCTAGCCAGGCGGACTTAGAACAAGCCCTACCACCAACCGAACTGAGAAGAAAAGTTTGTGCCCACTAGGATCGGTCCCCTCTCCATACAAACGGTCTCGCCTGTTTTCTCTCTGGTTTATGACCTTGAAGCAATGATTTTTACAGTAAAATAAATATCAACTAGTTCTATGCCTCTATGTTTTCCTTTTTGATGATACATTATCTGTAGAAACACTAGAACCGTTTTGAGAGCAGTGGCGATGAAATAATTTACACAAAGTAAAGCGCTTGTCAGGGTTCGAACCTACGACCTACAACTCGTAAGTCGCGGCCGTTACCACTGAGCCACCACTGCTCTCAAGAAGAGGCAGAAGATAGCTACTTTAAAAAAAAATAGCCAATGCAAGTTTTGGCTACTTATTTTAAAATTAAAATGACAGGGTACGTAGGTATATAGGTGGTCATAAAATGACAGTGCAGACACGTTCAAAAAAACAAGGCAAGACAAAACACGCCCATTTTGAATTGAATACCTTTATCAAGCCCAGGTGTATCTGAATATAATGCCTAGATTATCTAGACCGCATCTAGATCCAGGCTGTGACTATCAACAGTAACATACAAGCTGCAAATGCCTAAGTAATGTATTTACATTATGTTTAAATTTTAATAGGACGACAATTATTATTAGGGTTCCGTACTTTATCCGTAACCTCCTCTATCCGTCCGTCCGTCTGTCTGTCATAGGGCTTTATCTCATGAACCGTAATATCAGTCAATCAAATCATTTATTTGCCTGATTAAAAGTACATGAGGTGAAAAGTATTCTTCGTTTAGTATTTTCAAAGGAACGAAATAAAAAGAGGGGTTCCGTACGGAACCCTTCGTGTGCGAGTCCGACTCGAACTTGGCCGGTTTTTTCTATTATTTGCTAAGGAACAAATATAGCTAAGTGGGTATGATTAGTTACTTATGTTTTTTTAAGAATTTTAACAAGGATTACCTCTGAGCATGTAATGAGGTGATAAGCATTTATTTAAATATGAGCACTTAATTCACGCAAAATAAGAATGACGATAATTTAGAAAACGCATCAATCATCAATCAAAATATTTGCACTATGATTGTTTCCCCCTTATGCATATTATTATTTTAACTCTATGCTTTTAAAATTATATAAATACAATAGATAGAGGATTTTTTTTGGTCCATAATATACATGGGTACTTATGAAACGTCAGAAGCCATCAGAACCGTGCACCTAAACGGTTCCAATTGGTAAAGAAGACCCGACAAGAAACTCCTTTAAAAATAAATGGCTTTTACAATGTTTTCAAAACACAATGTTAATTGGAAGTATGGGGGGACGGTGTGGGCCTGTCAGCAAATACCAGGTACTTAACTAAATAGACAATGGTCTGCAGTCTATTAGCAGGAGTATAAAGCGGGCTACATGAACGCAGATTATCTATTAGTTATAGTAAACTAGCGACCCGCCCCTACTTCGCACGGTTTTTACGACCTGACAAAACGGTTTATTGGTGACTCGCTCGAAAAGGGGCGAATCGACACTTTTAAATAATATTATTTTTTATTGAGGCGATTCGCACGAAGTTAATTTATTTTTAAGCGAATCGGCAACTCCTTAAATCCATTCGCTTACAAATAAATTAACTTACGAATAATAAACGTAAAAAAAACGTTAAGCCGTTGGTCCCGGCTGTCATTTGTGGATCTTTGACAGTCGTTACGAGTCGTCAGAAGCACGAAAGTCTGACAACCAGTCTAAACAAGGGGTATCGTTTTACCCAGTTACTGGGTTGTGGAGGTCAGATAGGTAGTCGCTGCATGTAAAATACTGGTATTCAGCTGCATTCGGTTAGACTGGAAGCCGACCCCAACATAGTTGGGAAAAGGCTAGGCAGATTGACTTTATACCATGACCATGATGTAGATAAATCCCCACTTTTAAAGAGTTAAAACTCCACAGGAAGGAAGGAAAGTTAAACCATTAATTATTAACTAATAATGACAAATCATTTATTCGCTAAAGGATCACCGTGTTCCCAATTTGGACCTGATTTAGAATAATGATTAATCTCTGAATCAATTTTTCTGATGACTTCAGATATTTAGAAATAGCAAAATTGAGGAGGGATATGTTTTGTTTTTTTGATGTGGCAAAACTTCTCACGACAAACGTGCTACTGCCAATCACCAGTTAAAACCTAATGAAACCATAAACATAGAATAGGTAATAGAGCAGAAAATCCCTCCATTATATATTTTATCAAAACCATACTACATTCTGTAAAGGTTAAAACAGCAAAATATCGTAACAAAAAGGTACCTTAACCGTTATTAGTTTAAATCCTAAACCTTTTAACCCGGATTACGTCGTCTTAACAACAGATCGAAGTACCAGGATCACATGAAGGCCTAGAAGGTGTCCGTGACGCAACCACGTGGCGTATTAGGAAAAACGATAACATTTTCTTATGTCACCGTAATGGCTATTGCTATTAGTGGCTATCTTTAATTGTTATGTCATGTTTAGTATACTGTGAAGCTAGAGATAGGCGAATGTTGGCGAATAGAAAAAGATAATAAACTTGTTTTTTATCTATTTTATTTGTACTTCAATTTTCACTTGGTATTATTTTGAACAATCAATCAATCAATCTGCCTAGCCTTTTCCCAACTATGTTGGGGTCGGCTTCCAGTCTAACCAGATGCAGCTGAATATCAGTATTTTACATGGAGCGACTGCCTATCAGACCTCCACAACCCAGCAACTGGGTAATACGATGCCCCTTGGTTAAACTGGTTGTCAGACTTTCGGGCTTCTGACGACTCGTAGCGACTGTCAAAGATCCACAAATGACAGCCGGGACCAACGGCTTAACGTGCTTTCCGAGGCACGGAGGAGTCTCGATATGTGAAAATGGTCACCCATCCACGGACCAACCCCGGCAAGCGTAGCTTAACCTGATTGATCGACCCGAGCGGCTGTTATTACTTAGCCACGAGCTCCTCCTATTCTATTCCTATTCGAGCTCCGAGCTATTTTGAACATACATTTTTATACTAATAAAACTGTATAGTTTTGCTATTTATTTACGCAACCGCGCAATAACATTCATTTATTAAATGCGCTTCAAATTAAAAGCGCATAACAACATAATAACCCCTATTGTCTTGACTTCTGTACTCAACGACCAATATTGGCCATACATTGTCTTCCATCGCTTGATTAACATCGCAAACCTCAATCCTAGTACAAAATTAACCAGCAATAAACTCATGAACTTGGCCAACATCAGATACCATGTCAAACACCCATAAAATCACCATAAACACAATAAAAATGAGCAAGGTGTCAATACAAAAAAACGTTAACAATTTTACTACGAACACACTTACAATATCTAATGGCAATCGATTAGTTCTTATTAAATACGTACTCGTGATTAGGAATTCAAATAAAACTTGGAATTACAGGTGTAGGACACAGGTGGCGGCACTGTGCTCTTTGCAGACTGATTTTGAAAAAAAAAAAAACTAGGGAGTGGAGAGAACAAAAATGTATGGAGAAGATTGTAATTTTTTTTTTATGTCTCTCTACGTAGTGGAAATTTAAAACACAGCCACTAGGCATAGAAACATTCAATTTTTCAGAGTTCCAAACGTAATTTATCGAAGGTGAGCAATAATAATAAGGAAGGATTTTTGAAAATGTATCCCCTATACACACTTTCATCCTACCATACACACTTTCATCCCCTATTTAACCAGGGGATGAAATTGTGTATGGTGGTAGTTCATATCTTTTTCCGATGGGATATTCTATCATCACACGGATTGTAGAAGAGGAAATTAAAGAAACGAGAGATGGATTGAGTGACAGATGTTGTGGTGGGAAGGGTAGTGAATACTGAGATGACGACTAACAGAGATGTATGGAAGAAGCAGATATGCAGCGGCGATCCTAAACAAATTAGGATATGGGCAGGAGAAGAATAGAATATAATACTCTTTAATAAGTATACTGTATGATGGTATTTCAGCTGCATCCAGTAAGACAGGAAGCCGACCCCAACGTAGTTGGGAAAATGCTAGGCAGATGATGATAATGTACATTATACAAATGTAGAGTCACAGAATATGCAGATGAGATGGACGAGTATTTTTTTTTTATATTGTGTAGTTTATATGCAATAAGTAAATTAGTATGGTACCTAAGTGATGTTTTATTTTTTTAATTTAACTTCTATAGACATAACTAAGATTGAATGATCATATTTAATGCATTTACGTATCAATTGCAATTAAAAAAGTTACACTTTTTATCGCAGCAAAAGTTAATTCAAAAAATATTTTCATTACATTTCTCATTATTTTTATCAAAGTAAAACTTAATTTTATTTTTAATACGCAGTTAGATTCATTATTACAGTTAGATGAAAGATAACTTAATAAGTACTATGTTAATTATATCATTAACTATGACAAACGGTGAAGAAAAACATCGTGAGGAAACCAGCATATCCTAGAACCAAAAATTCGAACACATGTGACATCCACCGACCCGCGCTGGGCCCGTGTGGTGGACTACAGTCCACTCCTTGTCATAGAAAGGAGGCCTGTGTCCCAGCAGTGGGAACATAATAGGCTAATTATGCAAACTATGATAAACCTAATAAAACATAACACTAGAGAAAGACATTTATTTTAGAATACATTTTTAATGGGCAGAGATTTTAAGATATTTGCCAGAGAAACAAAATCTTCATAGAACACAAAAATATGATTCCTACTTCCGTCAAAATCATCGATATCTCCTTACAGCAAAAACACCATGAAAACTATAATAATACTTAACTCCGTATTATTATTTCTTTGTCAACGCTAAAAAACTTCAAGACGAAGCAAGCAAACTTTTTTGGAATAAAAAAATGGCTCCCCTGATGTCCATTCCTGTTCTGGCAGTGGCACGTGCCTCAAAGCATATGTCCCTCTATAATTGCAGAACTACTAGCCATATGCTTGCAATTCACACATCTATATACACATGACTTCACTCACCTTTCGTTACTATACGGTTGATTGTCGCGTGTTTCTCTGTAGTGGCAAAGTTGTTACCACTAAAAGTAGCCGGATACTAGATCACCTGTACAAATTAATGTTCGAATATTGTGTCTTATGATGCCTTAGTGTTATTAAGAGTATAGCAGGTACTACATTTGCATATATAATCGATTAGGGTAATGAGAGCGATTCCCTAAATGAAGTGTTTGCTAATAATTGCTAGAGGAACATTCATTAGAAATAAGTGTTTTAATGGTTTAAGAATAGACCAATACAAGAAAACGATGTGTGTTCAGTATAACGGCTGCTAACAGAAATAGTTCTACATTTTTCAAAAATGGAACACTATAATACACATTGACCCAAAATCACAAATTTTTTTTTTTTTTTTTTCCTCCTTCTTGGCAATTGAGCCGGTGTCGACTATTCTGCCAGTGTCACGTAAAGACGGCAGCGCAATGTGGCAGGCCGTCGAACTTTGTACTTTGTGGTAGTTATGTTAGTAGCTGCAAGGACGAAAACAAGGGTTAGTAGAAACATTCATTCTAAATCACAAAGTTATATAAAATTAATGTAAACAACATAAAAACTATACAAAATATAATATATAGGTAGTTATTTTACGCACCATCACCAGTTAAAATTTTAAATTATTTTCATTCATAAAAGTGGTTAAAATTTGTATGATTTTGGGGGAGAAGTGGGATAAAAGGGAATGAAAGTTAGTTGGGAGGGGAATTTTACATTTGGAAATTTTTCGATAGAGGTCGAAGGAATTGGTGTTCAAGGAGCAGGAAAAAAAGATATGGTCCAAAGTACCCTCCGCAAGACCGCACTCGCACAGGGAGCTGTCCCGAACATGGATCTTGTTCAGGAACACTGGGCTACAACAATGTCCGAGTCTCAGTCTACAAAGTGACGAAACAGTTCTTTTAGATAATTTTGGGCATTTGAAAAACCAAGGTTTCCGTTGGATGTCGGGCTGTATAGCTGCGTAATAGGCGCCCTTGGTTTTTGAGGTCTTTCTCCATGTTTTTGTCCACGAGTCGAATAACTTGGGTCTGGCACCATTTCGCAAATCGTAGTTATGAGCTACGTAGTGCTTTCGATCCGCAGGATTTGATGTGGCATACTTTGCCAACGAGTCAGCGCACTCATTGCCAACAATATCCGAGTGACCAGGGATCCAGGCTATCTCGATGTCCAAGCCGTTTTGGGAACAGTCAAATAACAAGCTCTTTATTTCTGTAACGATTTTACTATGGATTTTACTATGAAGTTGGTTTTGTTTTAGGGCCTGAATACTACTACGAGAATCTGAAAAAATTACTGCTTTTGTTATTTGATGTGACTTGATATATTGTATGGCTTCTAGAATGCCAATACACTCTCCTGTAAAGACTGATGTTTCTGGTGGGCATTGACAAAGTAAGGCAATTTTTGAATTTTTAAAATATACTGCTACTCCTGTACATTCTGTTTGTGATAATTTTGATGCATCAGTAAAGAAAAGGTTCCATCCTTCCCAATAACGTTTGACAACTGACTCGAAGTCGCGTCTTGCGTTTTGGGATTTTTTGGAAATACCAAGTCCCAAAACGGCTTTTGGTTCGTAGTGAATCGTTTCATATGCAGCGGAGAAGACGGGGAGAATTGGATATTGACAAACAGGCGAGGAGAGGTGTTTAAGCTCTCTGTACCTATTTATTAGTAGAGGAACTGATTTATTGTTCCAATAAGGAGAATTATTGAGAGAAAGGTCGATTTGTTCTAGAATTGGGAGTAGGGGATGGGATGAAAGGGAAAATACTTTAGACAGGAAACGATCTGCCAAATACTGTCTTCTTAAGTTTAAGGGCGGTTCTGCACATTCAACTTGAAGCGCATTTATGGGAGAGGATTTCATGGCTCCAATAACGATTCTCAGGCATTTGGCCTGGATGCTGTCTAACCTCTTAAGCGCTTCTTTGTTGCAAGGTTCAATAAGAAAGCAACAGTAGTCCAAAACGCTCCTAGTCAACGCATTATAGACCAGTTTAAGGGTGTAGGGGTGAGCACCCCACCACACCCCGCCCAAGGCTTTAAGGATCGACACAGAGCGTTCGCACTTTTTGACCGTGTTGTTAATGTGGTCAACTCCAGACAATTTTGAATCCAAAGTTACTCCCAGGAACCTAGCCTTATCCTTAACTGGAATGATTTGTCCATCAATATTTAAATCTATCTGGGGAACAGAACGCTTGCGGGTAAAAATGACCGCTGTACTTTTTGGCGCACTTAAAGACAACCCGTGGTCAAGAAGCCATTGGTTAAGTGAGGACAGAGACACATTCATCGATAGAGCGGCATCCTGAATGGAACTGCCAGTGACCAGTAATGCAATATCGTCAGCATACTGAAGGATTTTGCAGTCAAAATTTAGAGAAGAAGATAGGTTCGCTGTATATATGTTATACAATGGGAAATCACAAATTATAAAAATTAACTCTAAAAATCCGTCGTCCCAAAAATGTAGATCTGTCACAAGCATTTGACACCTCAAACCATAAACTACACATCAACTTTTAAATAATAGCTCGAACAGGGTAATGCATAAACATTCAGTAGGTAATCGTAATATTCATAATACGGTGATAAAGTCGGCCGTGACATTTGCGAAGCAGTTAACACAGCGTCAGCTACTTGCGACGAAATGTATCCATAACCTTATTTCATAGTAATCTCGAAGACAGCAGCGGTTCGGTAATAAAAAAAATACAATTATTATAAAAACGAAGTCCTATTAATTAGTGCTATTAATGATATGATACGAACAAAGATGGACCATATATTGCGGTCACTAGTTATGTACACCTTTAAAGCAAGTAGTACTTACACATGCCTGTAGCTTGCACTAAAGTATGCGAGTAGCTTGCACTAAAGTATGCGAGTAGCTTGCATGCTTTTGTGTTTCACTAAACAGAAGGTACATACATAAATAAACTGAAGCTTCTTCTCATGGAGTAGGCAAAAACTACAGAACGCCACCTGCTACTATGCTTCGCCTTCTGCGTCGTTTACGTTCATATCATACACGCACGCCAGTTATAGCACATAGGCATGCAAGCTTCTAGCATATTTTTATGCATAACATGTATATTAGCTACTAGCTTCGGCACGCCACTTGGTTCCTCTGGAAGTCGTAAGATACACAATATACTAAAATAACAGATCTCATCGTCCCCCCGCACTATTACTTAGTTTTTCGCTTCTTTCTGACCTTTTTTCTTTTTGTTGTTGTTGTAGTTCCTCAGGGTCGCAATGTGATGTAAAATAGCTTTTGAGAGAATTAGGCTATCAAAAATAAAAATATTTTTTTAAATCTGGAATGCAGTTCCAGAGATTCAAACAAAAAATTCAAACTCTTCATCTTTATTATGTTGGTATAGATTTGCGGCTTAAGTCTCCAATACGTGTAGAAGTTTAGTGGTATGTTTAAAAAAAACAGTTATCATAGGTAATCTAGAGTCTAGAAGAAATTCAACATTGCTATCTGGAACACAATTGACGGAAGTTCGGTTTGGTTCAACTTGATAAGTCAAGGTACTAGTTGTTTTCATTACAGCATGAACGTTAGGAATTGACAAACGTTCTTGACATTGAACAATATAATATAGTTGTTTCATTAATTTGACGAAAACTTTATGAAACAATTTCAGAACTATATTAAACGTGTTAGTTAGTATGTTTTACTCGTAGGTTATGGATCTCTGCTCTGAAATAAAGATTTATTTATACATACATACAAACTTTTTTTCGTTTTGTTCATTTTGAACAATTAGAAAAGCGAATATGCCAGATTTCCACATGGTAAAATAGTTATGATTACACAAACTTCTTTAGTTTAAGAAACGTTATACAGACTATATATTATCAGAAAACAAAAAGGAACAAACAAGTAGTAACAACGCATTGTAACAAGTCAATGAACCGATTTTAAATAGTTTTTTTTTCGATTTATTCGCTGGTTACTACCGATTACAGGCTGTTCAACTTTACACTACATAGCACATAAGATAACAACTTAAACGTGCCTCTTAGCATTGCTTTACAATTTAATTATGAAATGACTTTGAATGAGACTTCCAACAAGTTAAAAAAAACATAGAATTTTATTTAAAAAAAAATAAAAAAATTTGCTAGCTATTTTAAAATCAAAAACATTGACTTTCGCAAAACTTGATTTTTAACCAGTAAATAAATTAAAGGTAAGGTAGGTAAATACCAAGAATCCATTTCATAATAGCAAAATTTGAAAGATAATAATTAAAAATTAAGCAAAATGCCAGTTCAAACGTTACGTCAGCCATTGAAAGTGGAGTTTTGGGTCAATCAATAAGAATTACTTTACAATATTCTTTCAAAAATGTCTTTACACAATTTTCTTCGCTTTTCTGTTTTTACTTTTCATTGTGCTCATTTTACTTTGTAATTAGTTTAAACACGTGATCAGGCTAATTTTTCAACAAAAACACGTTATCAAGTCAACATAAAGACTTTCTTGCAATGTTTTTCACGACTTTAACTTTAGCAAGGCATTTGATTAAGGTATTCATAAACTAGCAAGTAATAGAGACGGAGCTAATTTAAATCCCACTGTTCTACATTCTTTCTTTTTCTAAAACCATACATTATCAATTGCTATTATATTGATTGATGCATTATATTGATGATGATTTTGTGCAAAATCCGACAATACGACTCGGTGTTCCTCAAGGGACTGAAATGAAAATTGTTACAATGACTCCATATGATGTATATGTTTTCATCATCCTACAAAAAAAATCTATAATAACTTGGCTTGGCCATACTTGGTTTTTGTCCACAGTCTATTATTTTAATACTATATTTCAGTGTATAAGTTACCAATATTTAAAAGCTCATTAACACTGATAAGTTTATTAAAAAAAAAGGATTTATCAAAAGCAGTTTGTCGCCGAATGTACTAGGAAACGCGAATTTAAATCAAGACAAGCCAATGCTAAACTCGATATAGGTACTTTGTAAACGAATGAAGCCATTTTGCAATCACTGCTTCGCGTCGTTAAACCAAAAGTAACGCCCTTATAACAATAACAACTAATATAAATTAAGTATTGTAGAATGGAGTTGAATATATTTTAAGTCCATAAAAGATACTTGCTCTGTTCTTGAGGGAATTGAAAACCAATGAGTAATTTTTTCAATAACTTTTATAAAATTTATCTCCTTATAGGTACTATAACTCTCTCACAATGTATGACGGTATGTAGGTACTGTAATTTCAGGATAGAATGTTAGTCCTACTTCTATGCAACGAGTACGAATATGCAATTTTATTTATTTTCTATGCCAGCTTAATGTAACTCTTTGATAAAGCCAATAGCTATAAACACGATTACAAACACCGAAACCAATTCACTATTATTGACAATTAACTTGATTATGTTCTAAATTCAAATAATTCTATCCAGCCAACTGCAACGATTCGAATTAACCGATTAATTCGAATGCCTTTAATCGATTTTGCACATCGTTCGGTCTCGGCCTTGTTAGTCTAAGCTTCCTCTATATAAGGGTAAGGCAAAGATTCCACACATCCTGCCAATGCATTTTTGAACGCACGACATGGCGACAGCAGGCCTCACCGATACATACCTTTATTTTGAAACGAACCGCTTAAAATACAATAGGGATTTGAAATGTATATTGACGATTTTATTCTGAATTTTTATATGGTTAGTTTGTGATTTATTAGGTATTTTCTGGATTGGTTGAAACTTTGGAAGCCCTTTGATGACTAAGATTGACGGAATGTTCTAACATATTTCGCTTATTTTTCTCTCCAAATGTTTTATTTTAAATTCCGTAGGAAAATCTTGACTCAACGTCGGAAAATTCCTGCAATTTTCACCATGACAGAGATTCCAAGTACAAAACAAAATCCATAGACGCAACGTTTTTTTTTTCAGAGGCAAAAATACCGATACGTGTATTTCGAAGCCGAGGGCTTTCCCTTTCATCTCCATACAAGGTAACCCTCAAGATAGAATTTACGTCGCGTTCCATAGTAAAGAATTACCAAACATTCTGACCTCTCTGAGAACTTTTCTGGTCTACTACGAACCTAATGTTTCAAAAAATAAAGTTCAAAATTGTCACGTTTTTGTATAGAGAGGTCTTACATTTTTGGTCTGGATTGCCGATCAAACGTACGAAGGTTTTGATCAGTTTTTGTGGTGAGGTGGATATTTTCTTCTTAAACTCGATAATAGGGCTGTTTGCTTCTGAATCAATTACTACAGTGTTATGCTTCTTATTTCAAGTCACGACTCTTATGATTAATTTTCTTCAGTGAATTTGTGAATTTAGTTACGTCACTGGAGCGGCTTACACTTTGAATATATCCCATCCCATTCCATTTTGTTTTCTTCTATACTTAGGTACTATTTGTGAATAAGTTCGTCCTCAGTTGTTATACCTATGACTTTTAGCACTCACTGCTTTACAACATTTCCTAGATTATCATCACCCTTATTTTTCCCGTCAATTGATTGATAAAATCGATCCCGTATGGAGGAGACCACCTATTTTAAATCGATGCTAAACGATTACTGAAAGCTAGCAAAAAAATAAAAACCATACATCCTCTTCCGTTTTATATAAAAAAATAATTACCCAATATGTAATAGAAAACAGCTATTTAACACATCAATTTAATGATGCAACAAAATAACTCTTTAGCTTTAATAATGGCGAAATTTGACAGTCGATCCATAACGGGCCATCCATTGTCTACAGTCGATGCGTCCGCAATTTTTTTGTAAAAAAAAAATCTATCAAACCCTTTCTATTTGTGGACATCTGCCGAAATCGATTTTGCATTTTTTTCCACAAAAAACAAGCGGGTGCAAAAGGTACCTACGTTCCGATAGTTTTTGTGATCAACAATGTTTGGCAAAAACGACAACCCTTTGATCAAATGTTGGTGTAATCAGATTTCGGCATGTGCTATCTTTTTTTTTTCCTTTTTTTTTCAAGAAACTCGATCTTGAGTGGAGTGTGCCAGTCTTTTGTGGCTGTCAAATGTTTGCTTTCGCCTATCGTCTTCCGTGTAAAAAAAAATGGCACGAGTCTATTGTAGACGTCACTTATGGACCCATTCTGCTCTCAACACATGCTGTGATGTAATAAAAGGGGTTTACAACTTTTTTATTAAATTCCCTATCCTTGAATTGAATCATTAAAAAAATCCAATTAATATTTCAGCGAACACCTTTCGTAGATATATTATTAAACGTAGACAAGCTATCAGATGATAAAAAATAAACTACACTTGGCAGTTTCCATAATTTTATTCTTATAAAATTGGTAGTAATGGCAAGTTTTACAGCCAGGTGGAAGATTACTCGAAAACGAGGAAGATGAAGATCTTATTGACATTCTTTTACATAAAATACAAGCTCCATTATATTGCAAAACCCCCTTAGGGTTTCCAGTGAAGTGTTGCCAGTGAAGCGGAGACGAGCGGAGCTGAGCGAAAATGAGCGGACCTGAGCGGAGACGTGCAGGAATCGTCCAATCACAGACGAGTCCTGGGGGCCAAGTCTCCTAATTTACAAACGTGTCAATGGCCATACAAAATCTGTCAAAAACTCATCATTGTGAGACCACTGACACGTTTGTAAATTAGTAGACTTGGCCGCCAGAGTCGCGATGAGGATTTCAACAATTCTGATTGGTCGATGCCTGCAACTGTCCGCTCAGCTCCGCTCGTCTCCGCTTCAGTGGTAACGCACCCTTAAGCTAAGCGTCCACAGGTCTGTATTTTAACCTTAAGTAGCAGGTTTGTTATAGATTAAGTTAAATCGTGTTTAAAACGGTTAGATTATAAGTGCGCCATGTAAGGAGGAAGTAACGCATTAGAGTAATCTAAAGCTCTCTGGGCTCAATTGGTCCATTATAGACAGGGCTCCTAACTAGAACTAGTGGTTAAATAAGACTATAATGTTAGCCAGACTAGAATAAAGGCTACATAACGTAGGCATGCTATTTTATTGATCGTGTTATAGTACCGTATGGGTAGTACTATCGTGACAAAGTCAAAGTTAAAGTCAAAATTAAAACGTTGACTTTGACTTTAGTCTTCTTTTCGTATGGTTAGTGACTAACCTGGTGTCAGAGTTTTAAAGCCGCCCAAGGGCCTCGGACTTGGTTTCACATCCCGTCGAGAAATATCTCTCTGGAAGGAAAACATCGTTCATCATTTTTTAAGCAAGTGATAATTATACAATACGCACATTATTCCGAAACGAGGAGGGAGCCAGAGATGCATGCCTTGGGTTCGAACAAGATACCTATGACTTGGCAGTCCCAGGGTCTCACCACTAGGTTATCACTGTTGTTAGACTTTAGTGCTATCGTGTGTTACTTACATAATTTTTCTATACCTAACTTTGTTCATCATCACCAATTTTTGCTGCACGAGCATTTTCCTAATTAGCCAACCAGCTACATAAATCAAAGTTTTTCTATTTTCGCGTGTCTATCTGTGTGACCGTGTTTTTTTTTTCTAAACACGGATTTTAATGCCGATTTCACCATCATTTAGAAATTTTAATCCTGAAGGTTTATGTGTACTTATAATACATTAGTATGAAACTTACATGTAATAAAGAAATCTCGATGTTTTGTCCAGATGTGAAAACCGAGCGAAGCAGGGGTGGGATATACGTGTATAATACATTAAATAAATGTCATCAAAGAATTGTCTATCAACCTAATCATCTTTGCTTATTTCTTCTGTCTTCTTTTCATCATTGTATAATATATATCTGTATAAAAAATATTGAAAATACATAAATCCAGACTGTAAAAACACACACAGGTAACTGAAAAGAGTAAAACAAGCATTATAATCTATAGAATTTTGATATTGCATGTGCAGTTATGTGGTTCTGCATAACGGAATACTGTTTAAAACAAAACGAACTCCCACAATTAAGACGAATCTAACGACAATGTTAAAATCCATCAAGCTGTCAATCAAGGTCCACAAAGCGGCTTTCAAGCGGTTTGAGAAACAGAGCATGCCAAAGAAATAGAATACATACATTTACATACTTTCCAAGAACATTACCCTCCTTCTAGGGCAGTCGGGTAAAAAAACTCTATTTCGTATATATTTTTGTCACAGCTTTCTATTCCGTAATACCTAGTAGATATCATGCAATTTTCAGCGTCCCTCTTTTTACATCCGTTTAGTTTCATTCTATATTTGATTTGCAACGGTTGGAACAATCCGCTCAAATGTGTTTGCAAAAAGGATTGTGACATGTGCTCACGAGCACTAACAACACTGACAGTAAATTATTTGTTTTGTTTTTAACCCTTTTAACAAATACGAATCATTATTGTTTTTTTAGTTTAACTACAGCTGAGGTAATTCGGTTTTAGAAATTATTTAGTGTTAATGTTATGGGACGATATTTTTTGGATGGGCTTTGTGAAAGATGATGAAAAAGATATGTTGCGCCGTTCTCAAATAAATTAGGATAAGGCCAGGAGAATGATGATGATAAGGGAAAATATTTAGGTATTATAAGTAGGTATCGCGTTTGACAGTCGTTATGGGTCGTCAGAAGCCCGAAAGTCTGACAACCAGTCTTACCAAGGGGTATCATATTACCCAGTTACTGGGTTGTGGAGGTCCGATAGGCAGTCGCTCCGTGTAAAATACTGGTATTCAGCTGCATCCGGTTAGACTGGAAGCCGACCCTAACATAGCTGGAAAAAGGCTAGGCAGATTGATTGAAGTAGGTATCGCGTTTTGTGGCTTTTGCATTTCTAAATGAGAAAATGGCTTAATTTTATGTTCGAGCATTTTCGATGATGATATTCTGGAGAAAACTTCTAGAGATAACTTTGAAAAATACAAACAAGTTTTGCAGTACATCCAAATCCTAACTAATATTATAAATGCGAAAGTGAGTTTGTTTGTCAAGTTTGTTATGCTTTCACGCTAAAACGGCTGAACAGATTTGGATTAAATTTGGCAAATGGGTAGACCAAGACGAACAGATAAAACGACAGATTGTGATTGTTTTATGTCATTTTGTCTATGTCTTTCGTCGACAAAACCCGTTTCTACGGTTGTCATGCTACGCGTGCTGGAGAAGGACTTAAGCTACTTTTCATCCTGGATTGCAGACGAAGTCGCGAATTAAAATATTATTTTAATAATAATATTTAAAAATATTATTAATAATAATATTTTAGTCTGGTCCCGTGTCAGCTTATACTGGAAATGTATAGCTTGATGTGTAGTCGTGTGTACCTAATAATTTTGCCGAAAATAACAATCCATAATTATCCATAATTTACGATGTATTTTTACATACACGCTATAAGTACTAAAGTTTTACGAAAATAACCGTAATATAATAATACTCGTAGGCAGTTAAAATTATATCTAAAATATTTACATTTAGCTCGCGCCAAACATCTGTCCCTTCAGGGTAGGTAGTCTTATGCCTCTTAAGTCCATAAATATAGGCAAACAGGTGCCTCTAAAATGCTATCACCAAAAGTGGAAGTGTGTCTGTTAAATACAGATTAAATACTTTAGTGATATGTCCTTATAAAAGACTACTTAAATATCCACTGCCCGCCTCCAACATACCTAGTTGGGAAATGGCAAGGCAAATTGATTTGTAATGAATTTCTTTTCATGACTTAGAAAATGGATTTAAGGTTCATAGAGCCCTTATATGAGAGAAAAACTACACATGTTCACATATCAATGACAACGACTGTCCATAACGAAGTCAAAGTCAAATAATAGGCGTTTTTTGTAGGATGTTAAGCAGTAGTCCTTATCACCCGTAAATATTATACTCGTCAATTTAAATTCAACTCCGCCATACATAGCCTTAGCACCGATATCGAGGAGCAAAAAATAAAACATGAATAAAATAAAACCTCATTTATTACGTGGCAATACTTTGAACTAATACCCAGTATCCCATTTTCCCACTAGGTCACCTGAGAAAATTCTATTTAAAGAAATGAGCACAAATGTATAAGGACTTATAAATGATAGATCATCCCGCGTACACGGTCCATTAATGGATTATTTCAATATAGTATTGGTCACCTGGTCATCCCCCTGCCCCCCTGACTTCATCCCCATGTCAGGTGTGAGTCCACCTGTACTGGCAAGTCTTGTTTTGACAGGTGGACTGGCATTGTCACATAGGATTACTGCGTGCATACCTGTGCAACGAAACTGCGAAGTTTTTTGCCTATGTACTCTTTAAGTGGAGTTTTTTACGTTGGCAATACTGAGCACGTTCTATGCAAAACAGTAAATTAATGGGTAGTAATGGGGAATTTATTGAAGCTCAAATGTGTGTGAGTGCTACTGGAAATTGGTCTGACTGTCAGCACGTCTGCTCTAGTTTATTTACGCAGGTTAGTTGATTATAGTAGGTATTATTAGTATTCCTCGACTGAAAATAAGGTGTCCGTATGGATTAAGGAGCCATGTCTCATATTTAAACGCAGATATTACCCATATTTAGTACTAAATTAGCCGATCCAGCAATTTTTTGTAAAACCCTTAAAAAGTTACAGGACGTTAAAAGTGGCTCCTCAATTTAGACGTCCGAATTGAGGAGCCTTCTTAAAACTCGAAAATAGGTAGTTTTCAAGTTTTAAGAAGGGTCGATTTATCGAATTTATGCGTAATTTACCGGCAATTCTAAACAAGCAGATTTGCATCACAACAATCTGTCTTAGAGCTCTTTTTACGTTGTGGAACATGAAAACGTCTTCCTGAACCATCATGAAAATGACCTTCGTACCATAATCGCTACGTTGCAACACCGTCTTTCTTAATTGGTAGAATAAAGACATAGGACCGGTTTTTCGAAAGAAAATTATAGTGACACAATGCCAAGCGCGTGCGATTGGCTGTTGATAAATCATTCAACCAATCGCCGCAATTTACGCGCGCTTGACAATTTGTCACATTAATTTTGCGATAATTTTCGTTCAAAAACTGGCCCCTAGGTATTTACTGAGTAAAATAAAACTTTACCCACAAAAGCCTCACATTATAACTTCACAAAGACCACATTGGCACTATGGATACGTACCCTTACATAGGTATGTTACAGGACTCCAGAGCTTACAGAAATCAGGTTCCACGACACAATAGCGTCTGCCCTCGACGCCCTCTCAGGAATTCCTTCAAAATCTGGAAGACTCATCAATATACGGACAAAAACCATCACAAAAAGGGTCCTACCCGATTTTTATTTGAAGGATTCCGTCGAGGCAAGTATGAGAGGGCGAACGATCGTCCGCCAAACGAACCGCGTCGGCAAAAATGTGCATAATTGGCATCGAAATGGAGAAAAAACCTTTCAAAAAGCGACCTCTAAACGTTAGGAAAAAGTGCTCGGATACAGGGTGTCACACTTCAGGATTATTTACACTTCGAGACACATAAGATTTAAAATTAAAGGAAGAAAAAAATGCGAAAATTTCGTATAGGCAACGTTACATTTTATTCAAATTTTGACATAGGAATCTGTTGCATAAATCAATTATTATAATAAATTAATAATACTGGACACCTTCTGCCTACTGAGAATAGTGACGTGTTTAACTAGAGCAATTAGGTACTATAAATCAGGAATTAATTAATTTATCATGTACTAGATTACCTTTACACAAGAATTTAAATAGTTTTGTAATTAATAAAGTGCACAAAGTTGATACTTTCTCAAATTAATAGGTACAAATTACTTAATCTAGGGTAAACTTTAAAGCATCTTCCGTGCTAAAATACGAGTAGGAATCTAATCGGATTTACGATGAAATAGAGCTTAGGACTGTTTATGGAAACAGCCATTTTCAGAAATTGACAAAAAAAAAATGATTTTTTTATTCTATCCCTTGTGACTTTTACTATTTTGCATTAAAAAGTACTTGTTTAAAAAAAAGCTAGTGAAAACCTATTGTTTGTTTAAAAAAAAGTATATACTGTAATGAATCTGTCCAGCCTTAATCCCACGAATGCCCTTGAGTCACCATCAAACCGACATCTCCTGTATATCGATGCATTTCTATAAGGGATTGATTTATTCAAATCAAGAATCTTTTGATTGTCGGCCATGCCGCAGGCAGGCACACGACTTATTTGTTTTTGAATGGCAATTATATTTTATTTTATTATAAAAGTATCTCGCATGATCCCTTAATGTCTAATTTCCGCGAAATTCGTCTCGGTTGGCAAGTTAGCAACAAAAAGCTAAGCATCGTGCAACGTTTTCATAAGATAATTGCACGATTATGATAAACTAAGCGGTTTGTGCTTGTACAACTTTGTGGCACGCGACTGCATCTTGTTTAGATTTTTCTAATAATTTTATCGTGAATCTTATCTTGCAATTTGTTGCACTGTTGTTAGAGATTTGATTATGTCATGTTAGCTGTATCTAGTGGTTTTTATACGGATTTTGTGAATAAATAGATCACACATATTTCAGCATTTATTTACTAAAACGAACCACATTTTAACCAATAGACTCGATGGGCATAGTAGAGTGTGCGCCACGAAAGAAGGCCGGCGGAAAAATCTGGAACTAATTTTTCATAGACACTAGCGCTGCGTTAAATGGACTTCACTGGTGGCGCGGACTCTAGTCAACGCAGGGCATAGATAAATTACTTTAGCGTATTAAATAAAACATAAAAATGACTTGTCAATATAATTCAGTCGAAAGCCTACGTTCGTTATTCATCATCACCTACATTAACATTATTAAGTAAGTACCTAAGTGCCTATGCAAATTCCATAACGAGCAGCTGATAGCGCATGCGCGTTTTTTTTCAGCCATCTAGCCTATTAAACAAAAAAATATAAATATGCAAACCATCTGCCTTCAAAAAAGTCCGATCTACCGACAAACCACTAAAAATCGCACTAAGAAATAAAAAATTGTCATCTGCATACAACATCTGGTCAATATAAAAACATTTTGTGCCCACAGATAAAAAATACTTGCTAAAAAGCGCGCGGTTTACAAAAAAAAGTTTAAATAAGACTATGGCTTTTTTTATGTTGGCAATGCTGACGTTTTTTGATCGCGGCATGTGCCAAACTTCCGCTGTTCGGCGTAATGCTTAATTTTTTAATGGTATTTGTTTATATTGAACGATAATGCACACTTCATCGAATATTTTTTTTGTGTTTTATTGTTTGTTTCGTACACTCTTGACCATCTATATTTAAAAATAGGAGCAACTTGATAGTTTAGACTGCAGCGTATTTGTTGATATTTTGATTTTTGACCGCAAAAACAATGGCAAGAAGCAATATAAAGTTACAATCAAGTTACCGTTAAGTAATAATAATTACTTAATTACAAATAGGTATTTATGTCTTAATTATAACCAGTTTAATGAATTTAAATAACTATTATAATTTTAATAATTACCGCTCTTTTCCTACTGACTTAGCATAATTAACTCTTAATTATCGTCTCGTAAGTTAATAAAATGTAAATTGTATGTGCAATAAAATGTTACCAACTTTAATAGAACATTAGCGTAATTTTACTAACATTTAATTTTATTAGTCTCTTTTTAAAACCCAATAAATGAACACTCTCGTAGGTATTCCTAATCATCCAATTTAAAACATAAATCATTTAAGAAAAAAATACTAAATTTTTACTTTTTTTTGCACTAGGCAGACCAAAATTTTACTTTTACATCTGTCGAACTATTCGTCTTGTCATAAACACATGCTTCCAAAATTAATTTCACTGCATTGCACGAAAACACAAAGAAATAAAAAAGCGAATGGCATTAGTCTGTGCTCAAAAAGGAAAAAAAGGTTGCATAAGCACGAGCCACGTTTTTTTAATTTCTCCTCTCCTGTGGAGTGTGTGTTATTATGATCTGAACAATTGTTGATCAAATTAAGAAAAAAGCTATGGCCCTTACTGAGTGAGGGACATAACATGGATAAGATGGTTATGCAAAATGCAGTAAAAACGTAGATTTTCGTCCTTTCAATCTCTTGCAATTCTACAAATGTTTTATTATTAAAAAATAAAAAATACATACTTGTTGTTGTTGCCAATTTTTCTTTAATAAATGAAAAATATAATGTAGCAAATAATATTTTAAAGATAAAGAAAGACAAAATGGAACGAATGTCATTATCTAAAACATAATATTTGCTTATTGATATAATTACCTATGTCTTTACGTCTTTCTTGGAACAAAGACTTTAGAATAATGTAATACAGACCTACAGACCTATGAAGTTAATTACCTAAGTAAAATCACCTAATAAAACATAACTTTAACAAAGTATGATAATTCTGAAGGACTTCAATATTATATTTACATATCAAATGTCAATTTAAGCCTAAGCCTTTTTTCTTAATTAATATGTAGAATTTGAACAATGTAATTTATTAACATAACAGTTGTTCTAATATCGTTCATGAATAAAAAAAAAGCCTAGATAGCCTTTACCAGAGTCCAGAAGTGGCCATCGTATTAGTGGTTGCCCAGCTTGTCTATCATCACGATTGTGCCGGAATAGATCAATTCGTCGTAAACGGACCCCTGACATCATCTCTGTCATCAGAAGACAGCTACCGCGCAACCATCAATGCGACGCTCTGCTAGAGTGACAGTAATCAGCCAGTGTTACTCTTATCGGACCTCTTCGGTGGTTCCGATAACTTCGTAACAAAACTAAACGGCGCCACTTGCTTCGCCGTCATTATATTCCTATTTAAGTTTTTTTTTACCACTAGCTAATAAATTCTCATGGAGAATAGCCTGAAGGAAGGCCTTTATATTTTTGTATCGTTAGTTGACAGGGGAACCTGAATGATGTTAGACATTAAATACAATTTTAAAACTCCTTACATTAATTGTACTAGTCGTTAGAAAAGTCTTCTTATGATCAAAGACTGGTCCCGCATCACTTATGGACCTGTTTTATTAGTTGCGTAAAAAATCGCCCTTGATACCCATATTTTTCATTATATTATTACTTCTTACCTATATGCAGCATGACTAATACTTCAATTGCCTTAAGCGGTTAAGCAAACCAGTAAAACATTTATCATCATCTGCTTGCCTTTTCCCAACTATCTTGGGATCCGCTTCCAGTCTAACCGGATACAGCTGAATACCAGTATTTTAGGAGCCACTGCCAATCTAACTTCCACAACCCAGTTACTGGCTGACACGATACCGTTACAATCGTTATCAGTGTAAGGCCGCTTGTACATGCTAAGGAAAGTCGCCAGGCCTATGCAAGAATTCGTGTCGTTTCTACACACGAACTGTGTACACTGCTTCGGCGCTGACCAAGAAAAAAATCATGTCTGCGCTAGACCCGACCCGACGCGCGAAGTTGCTGCGATGCGGAAGGGGGGCGGGGTACGGGGGGTTTTCGTGCCTATATCTGACAAAATTCTTGTCGTGGACATGATGAATTGGTCCTATCTGCAGAAGACACGGTGAAATTTCTTAGCGTGTACAAGCGGCCGAAAGCTTTGGGCTCCTAGGAAAGCGATTCCGACATATTATTACAACGTACGTAATGAAAATCTTTCCTGTTCACCAATATTTGACATTAAGGTGCAAAAAACGCTCTGTATTTGGACAGCCATTATTGGGTGCCGTGCACTGGTTTCTTAGGAAACCAAACGGGCTACACCCGTATTCACTGTCCACGAACGACAGCCGGGACTTTAAAATATTTATATTCATATTTATTTCTGCAGCCACGACAAAGTCACATCCACATTAAGATATCGCCGCATTAAAACCACGGAAGTAGCCACAGTATGGCCGCCTCTTCCTGTCTTTTTAACTTCCTTGCCAAATTGTACCTTTTTATCAGAGTTTTTTGTCATTTTTTTATCACCAAGCTAACAATTAAGTCGGATGAAGCTCGTGCCACGTCAGCTGCTTCAACATACTTTTGCTTTCTTTACGATTTCGCGCCGCGTTTTCGCATAGAAAGTGTTCATTATAGATCTAATAAACATCTGTGCTCGATGACAACTGTTGTTAGGAATTGGGAAGTTTTTTTGAATATTCTGTGAGCAGGACCGACGTTGCCATAACATAACATTACGCCTTGTTTCCCGAACGATTAGGCAAAGTTATACCTTTAATATTTCGCCAGTTATATTTGAATCCCATGTAATACCTAGGGGGTCGAGCCTATACTTGTAATGTTAATTAAGCCAAAGACGTACCTTTACGTGATCCGTAATTTTATGCCAAACTAGTCTTGCTAATATCACCTATATCTTTGTAGTGCGTTGAAATGCACTTTTTCCTAGATAATAATATTTTTGGCCTATTTTCACTAGAAAAAGGAAGGTAGGTTCTTAAAAAATTGGCTTATTAAAAAACGCTAAAAACTGGGGAAATGAAGTCAAAAGTTGCAAAAGACAGCTTCAAAACAGTGTTTTAGAAGCTGTCTTTAGTTCTGTCCGGCGCAACTAACTCTACATTCCAATTAACACAATAATTATAACTTATGAATCAATTATTATTTTTCAACCTTTTTTTTTCTCTGCTGGGCAAAGGTCTCCTCCACAGCTTTCAAATTCAAATTCTATTCCATTCCCAATAGACACAAAAAAATCTATACCAAATCGAAATAAAAAGTAAAAAAATAAAAAGATATAGCATAAGCATAATCAGCCTATAATGTTCCCACTGCTGGGACACAGGCCTTCTCTGTGAGAGGGAGTTGGCCGTAATCCACCACGCGGGCCCAGTGCGGGTTGGTAGATGTCACATGTCTTCGAATTTTTGCTTCTAGGACATGCCGTTTTCGTCACGATGTTTTCCTTCACCGTTTTGAGAGCAGCGCTTTACTTTGTGTAAAATTATTTCATCACAACTGCTCTCAAAACGGTGAAAGATATAGCCTACCCATAAGTTGGCGGGATATTCGGGGAAGGCAGGGGTGTACCTATAGTACACACACATTTCGCCAGTTATGTTTAAGTCCCATGTGGTGACGAGCGTATTGTGATCAACCGGCCACCGAGATGCATCTTCGAGTGTGATTAGATGACCCAAAACTCTCTCTACTCCTATAGTTAACCAGCCGGCCTCTCCTACATTATGTTGGTACACAGTATATCCTGCCTACCTGCACCAACTTTTGTTGACGGAAGAACTGAATGATGGATGTACTGAAGTTGCATAACTATTATGTACTAGCTGTTGCCCACGACTTCATCTGTGGATCGCAGATGAAGTCGTGGGCTGAAAAGTAGCCTATGTCCTTCTCAGGTCAAGGTCTACCCATGTGCCAAATTTCATCAAAATCCGGTCAGCCGTTTTAGCGTGAAAACGTAACAAACAAACTCACTTTTGCATTTATAATATTAAATTAGGATAATTATATAATTAGGATTAGGATAAAGTGAGGGTTTTCATAAAAATTGACGCCATCAGTTAGCGCCACTTTGATATGAGGTCTTCCATTACGACAATAAATATAAAATATAATGATGACGTCATCATTTATTAATTTTTACACACACATATGTATAAATACAGACAAGAAGAAAGGAACAGAAAAATACGTACAAAGGCAATGCTTATTTCTAAAGAAATCTCTTCCAACTTGATGATCCGTTTCATTCATTTCTTTATAATTATGAATACTTTGTGTGATTATGAGAGAACAATAAAAATATTATTCGTAATTTTGCAAACCTAAGTATGAAGCAATAGATTGGCAAATAAGTATCCTACAAATCTCTCGGATTGTGATTAAAAGTGTGTTACACAATTAGGGTGCAGTATACTGTCAGCTCCGCCACCAACTCGCTGGCTGGCTCATATTTTTAGCACATCTTGAGCTAAACATTATTTTAAACTTTACACCGATACGAAAGCACTTAGGTCCTAAATTAGAAAAGTTCTGAATAAAGCTATTTTCTTTAATTCAAGAGCACTGCACTGCTTTGAGCAGTGGTGGCCCAGTGGCCGCAACTTACGAGTTGTAGGTCGTAGATTTCAGTTTGTGTAAATTATTTCATTACCTACTACTCTCAAAATGGTGTAGGAAAACATCGTGAGGAAACCGTCATATCTTAGAACTAAAAATTCGAAGACATGTGCCATCTACTAACCCGCACTGGGCTTGGGTGGTGGATTACGGCCTACTCTCTCTCACAAAGAGGAAGCTTGTGTCCCAGCGCAAGATTGGTGATCAATGCCTTGCCTGCCTTCTGTGTTTGAGAAGAAGCCTTTGCCGTGCAATTGGACAGATTATAATTATAAGCTGGTGTTATTAATTGTCAGGATACATTATCAATTTTGTATGGGGGCAAGTGTCCCGTGGGCTTAGTTTTGGGACCAATAGGCCGGAGACGGAGGATTCTAACCCTTAAAATCAAACCATATTCACTAAAAACAATAATTTCGCTTTTAAAAAACATCTAAAACGGCATCAATTTCATACAGATTAAATATATAAAAACAGATTAAAATGATAGCAGTAATGTGATGTGCAACCAAATGGCGCGGAACGTTGCATCAAGTCGTAAAAAAAACATAAAAAACTGTGCGATCTCGTGCTAGATAATTAAGGCTTTTGAGGTATTTATTACGAAAAAAGTTTTTTACCTGAGATATCTAAATTCTATGTGTACAGGTGGCTGTTTTAAGTTTTTACGATTGTGATAAAGTTTACGTTTTTAGTCGGTGGATAGACATAAACATAGACTATTTTATTGAAGTAAATAAAGATTGTGTTTTATTTACGTTTGCTCCAAAATATCAGAAACTCCAATGATTTTATATATCACTAGCTTCCTCCCGCTGCTTCGCCCGCGTAGTATGTCGATAAAAAGTAGCCTATGTCCTTTTCCAGGTCAAGGTCTACTCCTGTGCCAAATTTCATCCAAATCCGTTCAGCAGTTTTAGCGTGAAAGCGTAAAAAACAAACAAACTCACTTTCGCATTTATAATTTTAGTTAGGATTGAGAAACTCACATTACATAGCTTCTGGTCACAACACACATTTCATAATTCAAATATCATTACTTAGATATACCGAATCGTTTTCTTATTTTTGAATTGTCTTTCTAATTAAACAAATAATCTAATTAAAAGATTTTAATTATTAGAAATATCAAAAACTAAACACAATACACAAAATGATTCAACAATTAATTTTACAAATAGCTACAAACGAACACTTCTAAAATACCGACTTATCTATATGTCAATTTACACATGTAACTAAAAATTTGTTTTCGATAAGAACGCTAAACGATCATTCTTTTTTCAAAAGTGCATCACGCCGTATACGCAGGCCCGTCACATACGTGCACCGAATCTATCGGATATGTGTAAGCGCTAAAAAACAGCAGAGCCCACGTTTTTTATCAAAACTTCGAAAGAAATTCGAGAAAAAAATACGATTTCGCAGATGTTGGTTTTATAAATTTCTTGCACGTGTTATGATATTTCAGGGTTCTTCGGTAATTAAGTTGAAGTAAACATTTTACAACCTAACAAATCATTCATTATAAGACAGAGAAAAATATTATCTATTAATAATGGAATCAAATCTGAAAATATATATTCATGTTTGTTTTTATAAATATCGCAGTATTTTTTCTCCATAAATAGGTAGATAGGGTCGTAATCAGTCTAATTATGAATACTGATTGACAAATAAACAATTGAATGACAATCAATAATAATTATTAAAAAGAATTGAAAGTCTACTGCTCACACAGTCACGTGACAGTCAAAATGCACATTGTTGCCCATCTTTTTTATACCTACCTACCTATCTTTCAAGTGTGGTGTGCACATTTAGAGAATATTAAGCATATTTACTTAGAATTAAAAAAAATGTATTTTCAATATCAACGAAACCCATATCGGTGGAACCCAGAGATATAAACGGTCTCACACACCTTTTTTTTAACTCAAGTGTGCGGTCTCGAAATCTATGAAATCGTCCAAAAATACAAAAATAGTCTTACTTAATTATAAATGGATACAAAAAGATCCGCAATAATGATGGCAAAACATTGTTTACGATTATTAGTTCATTTGCTAAATTGAGTTTTAAAATGTCGTAATTTTAACAACGTCTATAAAACCTTTGAAATGCGTAGGTAGGTACCTATTAATTTTTGTTTTGACCATTAGTGAGATAATGGTGCCAATTCTGTTGTTCACAAACTAAACTAAATTTAAGTTCAGTGCATCTTTTTCTTTCTATTTCATTAAGAAAAGGACAGAAGATACATTTTAGTTTAGTCCTGTCAAACTGTCACTACTCCATACAAGTTTAGACGCGATTAAAAACTTGCCTACTAAAATCACGTGAATTTACGTCAGGTGCTGATTAATAAGGACTAAACTAAAATTTATCTTCTGTCCTTTTCATATTTAAATAGAAAGAAAAAGATGCACTGAACTTAAATTTAATTTAGTTTCTGAACAACAGAATCGGCACCATTATATCTAGGAGCTATAATTTAGTTCTGCAATAATACATAGAATGTGAACCAGTTGTATTTTATAACTAGCTGCCCGCCCCGGCTTCGCACGGGTAGCACTAAGTAGGTATCTATATCTACGGCGCACTTACCCTACCTACCTACCCGACCTACCTACCTACCTACCCTGCCCTACCTACCTACCCTACCTACCTGCCCTCTACCTACTCTACATACCTACCTACCTACACCTACCTCCCTACACCTACCTCCCTACACCTACCTCCCTACACCTACCAACATATCTACTTACCCAACCAACTTACCCTACCTCCCAACCCTACCTACCTTACCCTACCTCCCAACCCTACCTACCTTACCTACCTACCTTACCTACCAACCTTACCTACCTACCTTACCTACCTACCTTACCTACCTACCTTACCTACCTACCTTACCTACCTACCTTACCTACCTACCTTACCTACCTACCTACCTTAACTACCTACCTTACCTACCTACCTTAACTACCTACCTTACCTATCTACCCTACCAACCTAACTACATTACCTACCTACCTTACCTACCTACCTACCTTAACTACCTACCTTACCTACCTACCTTAACTACCTACCTTACCTATCTACCCTACCAACCTACCAACCTAACTACCTACCTACCCTACCTACCCTACCTACCCTACCTACCCTACCTACCCTACCTACCCTACCTACCCTACCTACCCTACCTACCCTACCTACCCTACCTACCCTACCTACCCTACCTACCCTACCTACCCTACCTACCCTACCTACCCTACCTACCCTACCTACCCTACCTACCCTACCTACCCTACCTACCCTACCTACCCTACCTACCCTACCTACCCTACCTACCCTACCTACCCTACCTACCCTACCTACCCTACCTACCCTACCTACCCTACCTACCCTACCTACCCTACCTACCCTACCTACCCTACCTACCCTACCTACCCTACCTACCCTACCTACCCTACCTACCCTACCTACCCTACCTACCCTACCTACCCTACCTACCCTACCTACCCTACCTACCCTACCTACCCTACCTACCCTACCTACCCTACCTACCCTACCTACCCTACCTACCCTACCTACCCTACCTACCCTACCTACCCTACCTACCCTACCTACCCTACCTACCCTACCTACCCTACCTACCCTACCTACCCTACCTACCCTACCTACCCTACCTACCCTACCTACCCTACCTACCCTACCTACCCTACCTACCCTACCTACCCTACCTACCCTACCTACCCTACCTACCCTACCTACCCTACCTACCCTACCTACCCTACCTACCCTACCTACCCTACCTACCCTACCTACCCTACCTACCCTACCTACCCTACCTACCCTACCTACCCTACCTACCTACCCTACCTACCCTACCTACCCTACCTACCCTACCTACCCTACCTACCTACCCTACCTACCCTACCTACCCTACCTACCCTACCTACCCTACCTACCCTACCTACCCTACCTACCTACCTACATACATACCTACATACATACATACCTACCAACCTATCTACTGTGATATCATCAAAAAAGCCATTGTATACTGAATGTATGAGCCGATATTTTTGGGAGCTATACATACATTTTTTTATTCGTGATATCTTTCGAATAGAATGTCCGAATCGAATAATTCAAACAGTTATATAAAGGTATTGAAGCAGTCTTAAATATGAAGTAATTTACCAAGATACAAATAAAGAGCCTTTTCTAGCGGCGTCATTTTAATTAAAATTTCAAAATAAAAGAACTCTTACTGTGGCATAACTATAATAGTTAGACATATGCTGTCGCGACACTTTTTGTAAATAATAATGTGTTCTGCAAAGTCGTAGTACATTATTTTATTCTATCCTCAATAGTTTTCGCAGCGCACGCGATTTAAAGAATATTTTAACTAATTTTTTACACCTTGGGTTACATTATTGGAGTTTTAGTAAGGATCCCTAATCTTTTCTAGCAATAAATATAGCCTATGTTACTCAGGGTGAATGTAGCTTTCTTTCTGGTGAAAGAATTTTTGAAATCGGCGCAGTGGTTTTTGAATTTATTCGTTACAAACATACACACAAAAATACAAACATACAAAAATACAAATTCTTCCTCTTTATAATATTAGTGTAGATTCGTGTAGATAGGGATTATTAAAAAAAATACAGGTTAAAAAACCAAGAACAAGATGCCAGAATACCTATAAGGTGTATGTTGCCTTTACCAGTAACCTCACGGTGGGTCTGCTGCTTTGTCCAGTAATTACGATATCACTACTAACATTTCATTACATACTAAGTATTAGGATAAGCGCACACGAGCCACTGGCCACAACCACCAGTGGCTGTCACCTCTTGCCGCGGTGTTGAGTAATGCTGGAGCGGTGGTCTCCACCGGCCACAAGTGTGCGACGAATCCATACAAAACATATAAAAAGGCATGTGAAATTGTGAACTGCTGATGAAAACATTGTCGGGAATATTGTTCCAAAAGTAAGTAAAGAAAAAGTTCGCTTTACAAGTTCAAAAGTATCTAATCTATCCTACTATATATATATATATAATATTATAAATGTGAAAGTTTGTGTGTTTGGATGTTTGTTACTCAATCACGCAAAAACGGCTGAATGGATTTGGATGAAATTTGGCAAACAGATAGTTTATAACCTGGATTAACACATAGGATACTTTTTATCCCGATATTCCCACGGGATCGAGACTTACGCGGGTGAAACCGCGGGGCGCTGCTAGTCTAATATAAAACCTTGTCTGCATCTCCCGAGTGGTGATCTTATGCTGCTACTGACTGCAATCTGACACCGCCATGCAGCGATTGGATGACGGGAATTTCCTTGGACATGATCAACTTAGACACCTACCACACATCGCCGTGATTGGCTGCAGCCTTATTAATTATCGTGTTAGTGCTTAGAGGCCCCAACCCAACCCACATTTTAGAAAAATTAAAACATTATACATATAAACTCAGTCTTTAATCAGAGACATCTTACAGGTAAACCGAAAACTATTCGAATATTGTTCATATAGATCACGGTAGATGGCGCCACTTTAGCAATCAGTGGCCATATTACATTATAGTTTTAATCGTATTCAACAGATGGCGTTACGCTGTTCTTGCAATTCTGAAATGGACTTTCTTAACTTCATTGAACATATCAATGTACATTTCATTAAAGTTTTTCTGTCTTTTACAATTGAATTCACTCGTTGTTACGCAGACTGGTCGACTTCCATCATATTTGTTACTGTTGTATTCGATCCCGAGTTTCTTCAGTTCTTTAAGCAAGTCATTGAGACATGCGCACTGCCATGGATTTGGATCCATCAACAATTTCTTTATTAAACCTCCCGAGTTTCTGAGCTCGAGACAAAAGTTATCTGGCAAATATGTTATTTTATTGTTCGCGATATTCAAATTCTTTAAAGGACTTCCTCTAAAAGCGTTTACTGGTACGTCTTCAATTTGATTTCCATACAAATCTATTGTTATCAATCTCGGCATATTTTTAAATAGGTTATCAGGTATGATTTTGATTTTGTTATGTTTCAAGTCAACCTTTAAAAGATTCTTTAACGGTGACAGAATATTATCATTAATGCTCTCAATAACATTGGCTGTTAAATCCAGTTGTACTAAACTTTCCAGATTAACAAAAGTGGCAGGATCGTCAAGGGCTGATATTTGATTCGTAGACAAAATCAACTGTTTCATAGTTCCCAAATTAGGTTTCGTTGCGAATGCAGGAACTTCGGTTAGGAAACATCTATCCAGATTAAGGATTTCTAACTTTTGAAATGCATTCAGTAAATTTTCGGGAGCATCTTCCATATTGTTTCTAGAGTAATCCATAAATGTAATGCTTGGACTCTGATCAAATATATAAGGACTTAGATCTTTTCCTACAAGAGCATTGCTTGATAAGTCTACAAAGTTCAACTTGGTCAATGGGTCAAATATTCCTAGTTCCAGTTTGTTAATTCTGTTGCCTCTTAAATCTAAGAGGTCTAAATTAGTAAGCTGGTCAAATAGTCCCAAAGGAAAGTCTGTGAGTTGATTGTATGAGAGATTTAGATGAGTAAGTTTTTTTGGTTCATCTATAACGCCAAGTCTGAGTGTTTGTATCTTATTTTGGGATATATCTAGGTAGGTTAGTGAATTGAGATCATTGAATGATTCAAAGTCAACGTCAGATATCCTGCATGCCCTCAGTGTAATTCCTGTAGTCCTGTTATTATCTGATATTAGACCTCTCACTAGTTCATAATCTGACTTTGCTGCAGTGCAGACGACATTTGTGTCGTTATAAGTTTTGCATTTTGGCTTCGCTTCAGCGATGGCTAGTATTGCTAGCAGAGCAGCTAGAGTATTTCCAAATGCAGCCATAACTGAAATCAGAGAATGAAATTATTGAATTATCTGTTATTGTAACTTTATAGAATATGAGCTACCATATTAATTTTTGTCCATTAAAGTTAGTGGTCGTTTATTTGTTGTGAAATGAAATGAAAATGTTTTTTCTGTAAATAGGCTATCAGAATCACTTTTACACGACATATCGACACTTCCTATCTAACTATCCTTGAGAAGAAATGGCGAAACAAACTCAGGGGTCAAAGTCTCTTTTAAAGTCCAGATAATAATAATCTTGGTCAGGTCATGTGAGGACCATGTAGATTAGTGTCTGAAATGGTCTTTTGAGGAAAGAACACACAGATTTGAGTGGACCAGTCCAGTCAAGCCCTTCGTCAGTAATCACTCGACTCTTGTCAAACATCGAAATTCTAATATTGTTTCCTTAAAAAAGTCGGTTTAGACCAAACGAACACATTTTCTTCCCACTCTACCAAATTCTTTTTTTGTAAGCAGGGACAGATCGAACATTCCTTCGTAGGTATCTCCATACTAAAATGTCAAGAATATCAACAAAATAATGCTCTAGCTCTTGTTCTGGTTCTATGTTCGTTTAGTCTTGTAAAAGCTATTGTTGTTATTGTTGTATGTCTTGTTAAAGCTCATCTGTTGTTCTGTGTTCCACGCCATCTAACAGGCCACAGAAAAACCACTTCCCTACCAATAACTGAGCAAAAAAACTTGCGCACACATACATTGTGTACTTCGTATTTTCCTTATTTATATTATTCACTGATTTCTGACAACTTCGTACTAATAATAAGTTGTAATTTATAAAAAACAATAGGTATTCATAGTTTACCTCTAAAATTCCCTGAATCGTCAGCCTCGCCAGAAATATCACAAATTCCTTAAGATTCACTTGACACTGAGGCTATCATTGTGCACGATAGGTATACATTTAAATATCAACAAACGTCTCAAATATATTAAAATAAAACAAAAACAAGATGATAATAAGTTAAGGAACGACTCGCGTGCAGCAAAGCCGGTCTTTACGAGTAAAATGAAGTTAGTGTCATGTACCTCTTGATATTTCTTGTGGTATGGGTTTTCCCAGTTTCATTCATTCATTTAGCACGAATTTATAATTAGCTATCGAACTGCATTCGTGCATTTTGTGGTTATCTTCATTGGGTATTAGAAAGTTCAATGTCGTTAGTAAACTAGAAAAGTATGGGTTAGGTACCTAATAATCTAGATTATGCGATTTAATATTTAGTGTCAATTAATCTTTATCTAAAACCAGACACATTTTTATATGGCAAAATGTGGCTGTACTCCTCCGCCGAATACAGGCGTGATGATATTATGTTAAAACATATTTTTATTATTATTACGCATAATTCTGTTTCGAATTTAACATCATTTTCATCATTATCAGCCTACAGCAGTCCATTGTTGGACACAGGCGCCATTCAGCTCGATCCTGGTGACTCTCATCCAGCTACTACCAGCCACACGGCGAAGATCGTCGCTCCACCTAGCCTGAAGGCATCCTACCTTAAGTTTGCCAATTCGCGGAAAAATACCATTACCTATAATTAGCTTACGTGTTTTGCACTTCTTTGCCTATTTTAACCATAAAAAATAATACGTCACAGTTCCAAATGAATTTTCAAACACTGCTAATTCGTTAGGTTCTCATTTGTTTGATTCTCCTAAATGACAAAACTCCTAAGTGTCCGTACAGATTTATAAATAAATATAGTATCTTAAATATATATTGTGAAGAAGTGGCTAGTCTTTGAAAATGTTGTGAATGATCAGAGAGTTACAAAGCAAATTCACGTTTAGCCTTTTGCATTAAGAGTATTGCAAGAGTAACTGATAAAAATGGTGTTGGTGATATTGTAGAAGACACAATGGTTTAACGTGTGTTCTTCGCAAGTTAATTTAACAGAATCGTCATAATATAGAAATCAGAAACTGGCAGCTTACGAAAGCATCGATCTACTACGTCTTGAACTGACCTTTGTTGTATCGATACAGTAAGAACATAGTTCATCATTCGTCCGCTAGATGGCGTTATTCACAAATCTATTAACAAATTAATCAATGCGTAACTACATCTCAGTGTGTAAATTCCAAAGCGTTAAGTATGCTTCCCACTCCCGCCTACTCATCGAATACTCATTAACACTATTACAACCTTGACCTATTAAAAATCTATTGCTTTTAATAAATGTACTGTTGTTTTGCGATATTTTTGCTCAAATTCTAAATACGAATGGTTAAATTTCAAGTAACTAGGATCGGATACTATAATATGGCGCTTTGGCTTTCTGCTAAAAGGCAATTTTTAAGAAAATTACTTAGAAATCATACATTATGCATAATTTATTAAACACCTACGTAGTCATATATGCAGTAGATTCTTGACATTCCTTTATGTCAGCATCTAAATAAAACACCAAAAAAGAACTACGATACATTTTTATTAATGACTAATGGTATATAAATTAATTCTTACACGTAAATGACAAAATTAGTCATCCTTAATTACATCACTGTTTACATTCTCATCTTCAAGTCGCTCGGTAGTGGATACTGATGTTTCATCAACGGTATCGTCACCTTTTTCACATAATTCAGAATCAATTACTTCGTCGAAAGTATTAAAATCTATTGATGTATCTTTTAAAATGGCACTGCTGTTGCTTTCTTCAACATTTTTACTAACATTTCTTGAAATATCCAATTCACTTTTCAGCCGCTGTATTGCTTGAACTACTTCATTCTGAAAGTTCATATTAAGCTTGTACAATTGTTCTGAATGTTCCTTTTCTCTTCTCATCTCATTCTTCATGTGTGTGTCTTTATATTTCTCGAACTCCGTCATTATTCTCACTTTTGACTCGTACGTGTGTTGAACCATCGAGACTAGAGCAAATAGTTTCTCAATCACTTTATCTTTTACCGCTTTTGATATGTTTGCGTCTGATTCCAAATCGGTTTTTGCATCCAGAGCTAAATCGTTAGCTGATGACGGGAACCCGAGCAAGGATTTGGACCCATTCGATCCATTAGATTTCGGTGGAGTCGGACTTTCTACTTTTGGCGGATTAACATTGCTTGTGCTCTTTGTATTCCCTTTTTTCGATGTAAAAGCACCATGAGACACCACCTCAGTAAACACACCAGAACTTGGTTTGTTGGACTGGTACTCCGCTGCCTTTTTGCTCACCTTCTGAATCAATTCACTTTGTTTCTCTTTCTGTTTTTCAAAAGTGCTCTTCTCGATGACTTCTTCATGCACAATTTTAAAATCCTCTTGAGGCTCCTTGCCTTTCTGGAAAGGGCTTCCAGTTCTATTGGTGAAACTCGTCACTGTCAGCTTAGACATGTCTAGGTATGTCTATATAAGGTACGTGTTTAAATATGGCGATGAAAATTCGTATCACTGAACTGGATTTTTCACTGACGCTTGTGTCCACTGTGATGACGATCATGGCACTAAGCGAGCGGTCATACGCAATGTTGAATGGTTGGCCTCACCGCTCCAAGTGTGGGTTTCGCTCCTTAGTTTTGGTTTGTCAGCGCTTCCTAGGCGTGGCAATGAATTTATTATAAGCAGTATTGATTGGCTGGCGTGGGTCTTAATGCAGTTTGCATTGTAATGTTGACATTACTACGTTTTAGCAAACTTTTGAGATAAAGTTAACGGTGATTACGTTTTAATTGCTTTGCGGATATAGATTTGCGTTTTTCATTCAATATATAAGGGCTTTTGAGACATTTCCTTCAAAATTAAATTGAACAAATTCATCGTTTCGTTTAAAAGTTATTCTTACAGAAAGAAATACCTACCTATCCCCCTATACCTATCCTATATATCGGTATTTTCCTATATTATATTTGCTTTTTGAGGAATTCTGGAATATTTTAAAAGGAACCACAGCAAAAAAATAAACACGGATTGAAAAACTTCGACAGATTTAATAAAAACTGGGTTAATCGCGTAAAGGCTCGTGCAAACAGAAGCGAAATCGCGGGCGCGACAGGCAGCGGTACCTTTGTCGACAAAGGTACCGCTGCCTGTCGCGCCCGCGATTTCGCGTCTGTTTGAACGAGCTTTAACACAATCGCAACACAAATGTTTACAACGTAACAAAAAAAGACAGTAGTGCACATTTAATTACCCGAATGCAATAGGCTCGCCACCTAGGACTTAACGCTCCCACAAACAGCCGCGATATCGCGGGCGCGACAAGGGTAGTGGTGCCTGTCGCGCTCGCGATATGCTGCCTGTTTGCACGAGCCTTTAAACAGAACTAGCGAAATGTGGGCGTAGTATTATAGGTACACCTCTGCCCAACCCTTAGGGGAAACAAGGAGTGATGCTATGTATGTATTACGCGACTACGACGAAGCATAAAGGAGGGTTATGATTTTTTTTCCAATGGCGACGTAAGTATTTTAAGCATCTACCTATACATGGTGTTAGGGTAGACACCGTTATCCTTGAAACTAGTGGTTTGGTGTCATCTATAATATACTTTTTCTATGGGAACAACTTTGAAATCGCAAAAAAAAAATCTGCTGTTCCATACATTTGTGTTCACTTAAATCGACAAAATGTATGGAACAGCCGATTTTTTTTTGCGATTTTAAGCATCTAACTTGCCATCATCATTAGCCTCCTAAACGTTGAGCTGGGGGCTTAAAACGGCCACTTTGGCAGAATTTTAATAGTAACATATTATGAATAATCGTAATAGGTATGTCACAAACTGACAATTCATAATACGATCTGCTTGCAAATTCTTAATACGAAATAATTCATCTGTTTGACAGTTTTCTATGGAGATTCGTAAAATGGTCCACAAATTATGAATTGCTTGTTTGTCAAATTAGTGGAATTGCTAATGACAGCTGGGAATTCAGGAAATGAATTGCTTTTGAGAGGAATTGCTAATGTGGCCTTTTTTGGGCCCGCTGAAGTGAACAAATAGATAGATGGAATGACTAGACAGATGGAAGACTCTTATTTTACACCAGACAAAGTAAAGGAAAATACACATAAAACAAGGGGCGTTGTTATCGTAAACTGAAAATATCCTTGACAGGTGTTGGATTGGTTATCACAGTGAAACTAAGCGCAAAAGAGGATGCTGCTGCCTCCTCCAGTCTTGAAGACACCCTCGGGAAAGAGAATAGAATAAATCATTAATTTGTCGAAACATGAGTATGCACACACAAAGCATGCGAGATGTTAAGTACATTGCAGAAAGGATCACAATATGAACATATTATATTATGAACATAATATAAAATAATTACTATTTATAAAATATGATCTTATAATAATCTGTTGCGTGGTTTAGATGAACAACGCGGACATACAGACAAACACAAAAAGCAAACTTTAATTTATACCTAATATTATGTTTAGATATATTTTGAGTGGTTCAGATAATATTATTTTTATTAAGAGAAACACAGAACTATCATCTCCTTATGAAAAATTGTAGTATGTTGGTAATGGATTTAAATTTAAAACCCACACTAGATTAGAACATAGACAAATAATGGAATATTTCAATTATGCCATGAGCGGTACCTACTTGTGAATGTCAATAGTCTGATCTAACCAAGTAAACTGACTTAATTAAGTTGAACTAGCAAAGCGTATTATCGAAGGTTATTAACACGTTTTTAAGGACACCTGTACTAAAGCTTTTAAAGCCGAGGTAGGCACTGACACAGAATAGTACCTCCAGAAGGCGCACTCCGCATTTTAGATATACCTACAAGTACGCGGCGGGCTCGTCTTGTCGGGCCAATGCAGTGAGCCTAACGTAGTCAGAAGATATAAGAGTTCCGTGATAGAAAGAGAGACAACTTCTTGTTCTTGACAGCTAAATGCATCGCACATTCGGAATGTGACAATGCGCCCGCGCGCCGCGGCGCTCCTTCGCTTGTCACATGGATAAGTGATTTCGGAACGTCTGGCGTGAGTCGATTCATGCATGTTTATAGTTACGGTTTTTATTTAAGTACCTATTATTTTTTATTGTTTTATTTATTTATGTTGTTATCCCATAATGGGATTTATATTATAATGTGCCTGTAGGCGTGTCCGTGGCATCACAGCGGGCCCTACCAGAATACCAGCGCTGCGGTATTTATTTCTTTTTTAAATATCGCAGCATTATGCTGAGATATGGGCCTTTTTGGCCTCGCACAGGTCGTCTAAGTATTTTGTTAGTTTTGATTGTTCTTTTTTGCTTGTTTTTCCTGTGCGTGTCCCAAATAAAATATTTTTCTTTCTTTCTTCCTCTTTGTGAATATAACTGTAGTAAACCTAGCGCTGTGGGACCTGAATTGCACTTTATTGTGTCCGTAGCAAGAGTCGCTTTTTATTTAAATGATTTTATGGAGTGAACCATCTGTGGTACTGATCCTTCTTCTGCCGGGGTAGGGATGAATTAGCGAGTGCCACCAGCCTCCTGGGCATTCCCAGCCATTCCCGGCCACGACAAAGTGACATTCTATCAGCGATAACGATAATGGAAAAGGCAAAAATGTATGGGACTGACATAAGCTATCGAAAAGCTTATGTCAATCCTGTTGAAAGTCATTGTAGAAATACGAAACCTTTTCGAAGCGATTGTCACTTGTCTAGGCCCTCTGGTTTATAGAAGGCCAAAGTTATAGTAGAACTCTTACTAATCACAAAGTGTTCACTTTGTGTTAAGAAAGAGTTTCATTTACCCCTTTGTCCTCATCATCCATAAGTACAGACGTAAGCATTTCCTCACTTTTCGTAGAACCTAATGAGAATGGCCCCTGCTTATGGGGTTCTGCCCTGAAGCCCAATAAAAATAAGTTATATACCAATGGAAAGAGCTTTTCAAGGGGAACCTTTCCTACTAACACGACTTTCGCCAATTTTTTATCAGTTCGGAGTTAATGACCTAAATAGGTGACTACTGGGGCACCAATGTTAAGGAATCTTTTTGGGCCAATAGCCATAAGATATACACTAATGGAAAGAGCTTTCCATGGAGAACCTTTGCTACTAATACGACTTTTGTTAATTTTTAGTCAGTTTGCAGTTAATGACCTAAATAAATGTGACTACTGGGACACCGAAGTTAAAGAATTTTCTTAACCCAATAGCCATAAGATATACACCAATGGAAAGAGCTTTTTGAGGGGAACCTTTAATACTAACATGACTATTGCCAATTGTAAGTCAGTTCGGAGTTAATGGCATAAATAGGTGACTACTGGGGCACCAAAGTTAAGGAATTTTCTTGGCCCAAGAGCCATAAGATATACACCAATATAAAGAAAATAAAGGATCATGGTAGACTCCCCAACAAATTGGCCCAGATAAGGCACACAGGTACCACAGCTTGAATCACAATACACTAACATATGAATGAACATCAAAACGCGCACTACATAAGGCTATTTGCGCATGATCGACAGGTGTGACGCTATCAGTCGTCATTCGCAATGCATCGCCTACATTAGATGTTATCACATTCGTGTGAGGAATATAGGAGTTACGAGTTTCAAGACTGTGTATTTATAGCACTATGTTACTTAGGAATGTGTGATAGGAATTTACTATAGGAGCTTACCATAATCGAGTCCACTTAACATTGCTATCTTTGATGAGCAGCTTCCAGTAGCCGATTTTATATTTTTCACGATGGCGTTGCAACGACTCCAGACTAGTTTGTTAAAAAATCACATACCATTTAACCGGAACACAAGGATTTAGCAGTAGAAGTATTAAATTTCTTTATTATTCTTGAATTTCTTCAAGTCACAAGACTTAACTTGATTTGGGGGGGCGTAACTAAATAATTACAACCGCGTGATCGAAGGTAAAACTACGCTTGCCGCGGTCTGGTCGTGGATTGGTGTCCCTTCATTACATATCGAGACCCCTTCGTGCATCGGAAACCACGTTAAAGCATCAGTCCCGGCTGTCATTCTGGGATCTTTGACAGTCATTACGGGTCGTCAGGAGCCCGACAAGTCTGACAACAAGTCTTATCAAGCGGTATAGTATTACCCAGTTACTGGATTGTGGAGGTCAGATAGGCAGTCGCTCCATGTAAAATACTGGTATTCAACTGCATCCAGTTAGACTGGAAGCCGACCCCAACATAGTTGGGAAAAGGCTAGATAAATGATGAGCTGCATACGGTTAGACTGGAAGCGGATCAACATACATAGTCGGGAAGAGGCAGATAATGATCACATCAAGTCACTTGGAATAGATACTAATGAGGTAGGCACCATTCCGAATCAGGCACATTCCTGCAAGGCAGTCTGTAGAGCAGTGTCTTTTCAGTATTTTCAAAGTCCACAAGTTAACACAGTCAATATTATGTAATTCTAAGGGCAAAAGTGAAGATTGTTGGCAGTGTTCACTACAATCTCTCATTTCCCAGAGGAATATCAACATGAGCATCAGAAACTGTGCGCGTGTACTGAATCATAAACAAGGTACACGACCACTCACTTGTAAATAAATACTATGAGGGGATCGAAGTTTCATTCACGATAACTATACAGCAGATTGTTCTCAGAATAGCATATTTAGCCTATAATGTACCCACTGCTGGGATACAAGCCGCCTCTCAGTCAGGGAGATAGGGCTGTTATCCTCCACGCAGGCCCAGTGCGGTTTGGTGGAAGTCACATAATGTCTTCGAATTCTTGGGAGAGTTTTCAGAGTTTTCAACCTGAAAAAGCGCTATCTACTCAAGCTCTTTTAAAAATCAACTTAAAAGTTTCCTGTTGCATAAGTGTCTTTAATCCTGTTGATGATATATACCGAAATTCCTTTCAAATATGTTGTATTTATGCATTGTGTAATATTTAACGTGTTTTTGCCAGTAATTTTATTTTCTTTTATAAACCATGTAATTTCAGATACAATTTATTGTTAATGAATAAATGACTTACGACTTGATTCTTCTTCTGCTTACGCCTGCCCGTCCCCCTCCATTCGTCTTTTTAAATTCTGAAGTATTATATTATGTTCTAATTTGTATAGTAGGTAGATTCGCAGGTTCTAGGATGGATTCCAAGACTCTGGAGTAGATTCTAAAGTTTTAAATGTTAGTTTTGAATCTCAGAAAGAGATAATGTTTGTTTAGTAGTGATACTGCTCTAACGTCGTACTTGGCTGCCATCGCTAAGTCTAGCTATATCGGTTCTCCTACGGAACTTAAAAGACTGTACTACCTATACGACCACCCCTCAATGAAGTCCCTTTTAAGTTGTGAAGAATAGGTACAAACACCCAGCAAAATTCAACGGCGATTTTCTCGTCGAATAACGATTACAACTTTGAGATGAGACCTAATGACAGTTGAAGGTATATCATAGTATCAGGGGTTCTGAAATACTATGTTCGTTACAACATAAAATTACAATCAATACAATGGATATAATCACCAAGGGTCTTACCAATCAATATTACCCGGTTACTGGGTCAGATATCTCAGGTCTCAGGTCTGGAGGTCAGATAGGCAGTCGCTCCATGTAAAATACTGGTATTCGGCTGCATCCGGTTAGACTGGACCCCAACATATAGTTGGGAAAAGGCTAGGCAGATTGTATTTTTTTTGACAATGGAGAAAATCACTTTTAATAGTTGCTAAGTGTATACATATTATTGCTTGTGACTGTACAAACTTAAGGCGTCAAACTTTCTTGTACCTAACCACCTCCTAACTCGTCTACTAAACTTACATCAGCAGTAGTTGATGCAATCATGTCACCACCTAAACTAACAACCTCTTTTAAACCTTACCTTTTTAAACCCGAATCACAAATACCGTCGCAACTTTGAAATTCGTAACTCATTAATATAATTAATAGTTCGCCGGTATATCACTTTCACCATGGCGGAACTATGGGACACAAATGGTAACCCCATTAGTATTCAGTGTTGCCACACCACGCCGGATCAATAATAATTGGATATCACCCGTTAACTTGTAGCAAAGTATGTGTGTCAGTTATTGGATAACTTTTTTAAATATTGGCTGATTGCAGTCTGTTTCATGATCTCTTTTCTATTCAATTTCAGCCCCTGTTCAATTTTAGCACATGTTCAATTTCAGCCGCTGAATTCAGTGTCCACCACTGATATGAGACTCCATAAGCTTCCACCTTCAAGTGCCTTCTGGTGATTTAAAAAGTTACACTCTTTTTGGTCTCCGCCGCAGTCGGGAAATTACATTTATCATTTAAAAAAAATATATCATTAAACAAACAAATTGGTACTTGCCAGGTTAGTTCCAACTAAGTAAGAAAGTCACAAAAATTATTTAAAATCCAATTATGTAAATGGCTCAATAATAATTTCTATAGTATTCATGATTTTTTAAAGTGAATTTCAATGTAATTTATTTCAATCCCTTATTGTATTTGCATGCTTAAGTTTTAAGCATAACATGTATACCATGTTTTATGCAAATAAAAATATCTTATCTTATCTTACCTCTTGAAATCCTAAAGGCTCCTGCGGCATGCGGTCACCAACAACATACTTGACAAACTAATCGGAAGTGTCTTCCAAGAACTTTTCTCTGATTTCGTATGACTGTCAGATCATTGCAAACCATGACACGGCTCGTTTTACCTGCAACGACTAAATTGAATGCTCAAACTAATTTCATAGAGTACTCAGCAACAGTATTAATTACTCAGCTTTAACAGATAACAACGTCATCATCTGCCTAGCGTTTTCCCAACTACTTTGTGGTCGGGTTCCAGTCTAACCGGATGCACCTGAATACCAGTATTTTACATGGAGCAACTGCCTATCTGGTTAGATAGGTAACCACAACCACAACCCAGTTACTGGGTAACACAAAGCCCCTTGGTAGGCCGACTTTCGGGAATATTGCATAGTATGAGTACATAAAAATGCCTGGTCGTCGCATCGTCAGTTAAAGTGTAAAAACTACTGTTAATCCACCTTCCTGACTCACTGTTTGCATCATACAGATTTGAATAATACAAGCCAAGGTTACACTGCAAGAATTTTGGAAACTAAATAAGACACCTTGGACATTTTCTCCATCGTTCGTTAGTTCAATTATAATAGGTCTGATAGTGACTAAAAAAACGATAGCCTATCAAATATAAAACAGGATTAAATGTTAGGCTCATCCGTCCTGTCCATCTGTTGTTCTATACACAATGATAGCTAAGAAAAGCTCTGAAACATAGCAGCATGTTACAAATAATTCATCTCAATCCATACTAATATTATAAATTCAAAAGTAACTCTGTCTGTCTGTATGTTACCTTTTCACGCCTAAACCACTGAACGGATGTCGATAAAATTTGGCAAAGATATAGATGGCATCCCGGGGTAGGACATAGGCTACTTTTTATCGACATACCACGCGGGCGAAGCCGCGGGCGGATGCTAGTAATAGATAAATCTTCCTTCTCATTCAAAATGGCAATTTTGAACAAATGATCGTAAGGGTCTTCATCATCATCTCCAGTTCCCTCGATTTGCTTGTGTCAAAAGAAATAATATGCCTACTTACAATCGCCACCTAGCACCTAGTTACATTTTGAAGGGATGAAGCTCTGTCATCGTTACCTGATCTCATTAGGAATAAAAAGCTAAGAGATGTTTACAAAAAACCTCCGCATATAAAAAGTCTTGAACCACTTTTCAAGACAGCTTTTCACTTTTTATCCATTTTCACTTTCAAATTGTTTTTGCCAACTTAATTTAGAACGATATGTAAAACAGACCCAGATTCTAAGGTGCATCCTTGCTGAAGCTCTACTTGAGCTCAGCTGTTTCGGGTCATAAACCTCTCTGAAGTTCACGACCAAAACGATGATCCTTCGATCAACAATGTCATTATCTCCTAGACACACAAGTTCAATGATATCAACTTAAACCACAATTACGTATGCAAAGACGCGCGTGCGCGCATCTGCTCCTCCATATCAAACACCTCTATACTTGACCAATCGCACCTCTCACTCGCACCTTCCCAACCAGCCATAAGGCAAAAAGAAACACATGAACTGGATCATGGCTCTCCGAACCAGGGAACGGTGTCACAAACAACAGAAAAGGCGCTTCATACAAACGAATAACTATTCTAAAATGTACGATAAGCTACTGACAATGTTAGGACTTAGGACGTTTTATATTCCATATCTCCACGAGGATTCGTATCAGATAGCTTTCCCTTACACTTGGGCCCCCTCCGTGCCAGAAGGTCGCATGTGCACGTTCGACTCGTACGTTGAAAGACAATGCGTACCGGAACTGCACACTACGTGCTGAATTTGAAATAGCTGTATAAAAACCGCGGGGTCCTTGTCGAAACTATCACAAACAATCCAACCTTCAGTCAGTGAACACTACAAGGAGCTAAGCAAAATGGTGTCCAGTAAAGTAGTGTGCTTGATGGCTCTGGCCCTTTTCGGGAGCGCGGCTGCCCAGCCTGCGAAGGAAGCCTTCTGGAAGGGAACACCCATGGATGGCATGGTGGAGGAGATGAGATCAGGCTGTGCTGAAGGATCAGACCCCACTGCCTGCATCAAGTACAAGGTCATGTCGTTATTGGACTCCATTTTCAAGAAGGACACCTTCCAGGTATCCGACTTTCCATTTCGCAAACAGTCGTTTTAATTTCCACTTTCCTAATAATCGAAAGTTTAACATTTAATTGCTTTCTCCCCAGATCTCCGACGCCGTTGAAGTGACGAAGAATGGTGCTGCCAACGATGTCACTGGTCGTTCTACTGGCGATTTCTTCGACAGCATTGAGAACTTCATCCAGTCTCATGATGTGACCTTCATGCTGCCCATCGCCGACACTAAGATCACTGTCAGCCCGAGGAACCTTGACAATGATGAGCTGTCCGTGAACGTGAAGTTCAACAAGGATGGTGCCCGCTCCGTCGGCGAGGCCCGTAAAGCCAAGCTAAAGAAGATCATCGTCCCCATCCTGGTGTTCGTGCTCCTCAAGGCTATGACCCTCATCCCCCTGGCTATCGGTGTCCTCGGTCTGAAGGCCTGGAACGCGCTGCAGCTGTCCTTCTTCTCCTTCGTGGTGTCGGTCGCTCTGGCCATTTTCCAGCTTTGCAAAAAGGTGAGTTAAGCTTTTACTTTGGCATTACCAATGTAGTCCTCTCAGTAGAAACAATAGAATATCTTTAAGTAGCACTGACTTATTTTGAAAAGCACAGCACTTTCCCAAAAACTATTTGCACCTTTGGCACAAAATTTACCATCTATTGGCACTTTTTGAACTTGATTTGCACAATTAACTTTACATTTTAATCCGACACTGAGTTTAACACCCAGTAAACAAAGTGTTATTATTGTGTACTAACCTTCTTTCACAACTCTACTATCCATAAGCCTAACATTGTAGTTTACCCAGATTGCGGCGGACAACACGCACCCCCAGATCTCCGCGCACGGTCCTTGGGACGCCGCGTACGCAGCCACCCGCCGCAGGAGAGACGCCGAGCCCGAAGAGCTGGCCCAGGAACTCGCCTACAACGCTTACCACTAAACTTTCCGAACGCTACCCCAACCCAACGACCTGTATCCGAATTCCGTTTTTACCGCTGTTTTTTTGACAGCTGGTTGACGGACACAGATAACATAGACCAAATAAATGATTTCGTCGAGAAATCGAGACCGTGTAAATACTATGTAATGCAACTTATTTATTAAAATATTGTGCTTGAGAGCGTGTGATTGTGATGTATGACTGATGTTATTTATTGTAATAATAAATCTTTGAAGAATTATACTTTATTTTATTTAGTGTTCCCTTTTCCGCAACTTCTAATAAATTTATTATGAAATATTAGTGACTTGTTTTCATTAAAAACTCATAATAGAATTAGCATCAAATTCACATAAGCAGATAGTTAATATAAGCATCAAACAGTACATAATTAATAGAATTTCATGAACTTAAAACATCGGTAATGTAATCAACTAAATAAATGACATTAGAATGCCAGTTAACTTTTCCTGTACATAATTCACTATCAACATTTTCATCATCAACAAAAACTAATGTAGTATATGGTATGTCATGTACCAACTTATAATTCAGAGCATTCCAACGAGGTAACAGAAACTAAGAAGTATTTCTTTCACAAAACGGTAACACAAATCTAATCTAATATGGCCATGAATTAAAATAATAATAAATAAAATATAGGGCCCTATAATGCCATTAAAGAATGAAAAGAAGTACCGCCTACCCAATCCATGAAATGGGACCACACACACAAAAATGAAACGCAATAAAATGTAAACTATGTAGGTGAACAAAAGCAGGACGTTATAAAATACTTTCTCTAAAAGGGAGGAAAATTCGATACGAGGTGGCATTTGCAACACATTAAGTTTCCATTCAAGTGCCAATCGCTTTCTACGACACTTGCGCTCATCTGCCATGATGATCACGTAGGAGATACTATCAATGTCACGTGTAAAGTTTTACTTTGATACAATGATAGGATTTAAACCAACTGATCGATTGATTTATTGATGTCTGGACTATTTTTTGACTTTATATATATTAATATGACTTGCTAACCACACTTGCTTGCTTTACTTGATAATATCTATCCACATATTTTGGTGACATAATAGAAATATATATTTGTGATGGGCGTTTGGCTTCTGAATAAAAACTTTTTACAAAAAAAAAAACCTACTCCCAAAAAAAGTGAAAAATAACTTTTTCACCTCACAAACTCGGAAAGATTCTGTTTATCATTCGAAATCTGCGTGCAAAAATGCATTTTCCCCGCTAGCGTGGAAAGAGTTTTTAAAATTCGAACCTTTCTATTCAACAATTTTCTATACCGCCGGGTCCACTGATAATGCATCAATACTTATTTTATTTCAGAGCGCCAACATCATTTTTAGAATAATCGCACTGGCCAGCACGAAAAATAATCGCTAACCGCGCCTAAAGAAGTTTTCAAATAAAAAAACTTTATATAATTTTCTTCTGTATATTCAATTCACTTTCCACCATTTGGGTTTGTTTAGCAGTGCAGAGTTAGGTAGTGCAATCGGTACAAAATGCCGAATTGAGCTTTCTTCCGGAAAAATTGCGCGAAAAGTACATAAAAGCTTAGGTACAATATTTTTGTTCAATGCATGGAGACACCTAGCATTTTCCACGCTGTCGTGAGGTGAAAGGTTGTGTGTTTCGTTCGGCAGCATAGTTTTTCTGGGTCTCGTACCTTTGAAACCCTCGCAACGCTCAGCATTCTATATTTGAATCCTTCGCTTGCTCAGGTTTCAATACAGGTACTCGCGCGAAAAAACCAACTTTCCAGCCTTGCATGAAAAATAACTATAATTTCGGAAGTCGGGGTCTTTGCTTTTCAAATTTTCGTTTTTTGCCACTGACTTCCGAAATTAAAGTTATTTTTCACTTTTTTTGTGTTTTTTTTTGAAGGAGGTAGGTTGTTTTTTTTTTTGTAAAAAGTTATAATTTTTCACTTTTTAGTACAAAGTGGGGTACAAATACGAATACCACTACCTGCTATGTAAATAATAGTGACAGAGTCAAATAATAAATCATAATACATAGACTAAGTGGGGAAAAACTCTAAAACTAGGCTAGCTAAGTTAATAAAATTTATATGGGACCACCTCTGAAGCACCTACCAGATGAGAACCTCGTCCTTTTTGAAAAAGTCGGTTAAAACTAAAACAAACTTGAACTTAAGAACTAGAAAACAAACGAAGCGAACCATTTCGGGTTTGTTTGTGGTCGTAACTAAGACGTGCACTGTAAAAAAATATGGTAATTATTTATAAAATGCACCTCTGCCTAACCCGTCGGCGTAAATTAGACATGATGTTATGTTATACAGAACGTATTGTTGTAAGATAAAGTGCCACGTTGATGATACGAGTGGCAGTTACCATTTTATGAAATATTTTGTGAATAGGGACGGTTCGTACATATCCCATAGATATGTACGAACCGTCCCTATTAATTTACCAAAGAAATGCTTGTATATGGTAGGGACTGCTTATCTGCCTGAACAAGCTGACCCTGGTTTTCAAACCTTCAGCCGAGTAGTAAAAAATGTTAACTATCTTTGAGGGAATCGTAGAAAACTAGGTCCATAAGTTCCATAATTGAATGGGCTACTATCACTCATGCGCAACAGTTCTTAATTAAGGCAGCTGATTAGTTACTATACTGGGCGATGACGACAGACTACGCTGATGACGACAAAGCCACCTGGAATTGTTCTCACTTAAAAATAGAACCTTCATTTTAACTAACTAGTACCTACAACTTACTACTATTCATAACTTGAAATAATGTTAATGAACCTACGGTTTACGTAAGGTTTTCCTGAAACTTGAAACTAAATAAAAGTAAGTAAATCTTACAGGAAATATATGAAAATTTGGAGTAAAAATCTCTATGACCTAACTGCACATTAACTTAGCTTGAAAAAATCTTTTCAAGTCAAGTTAGTGTGGGCGCTTCTTATGCGGGCCCGATCTGTTTTAGTTTGTTAACCGACACTAGCTACCTATGGACCTAACATTCTGATTAAATAAAGTTTATTATTATTATTCGGGTCATACAAAGAATCCAATTTGATCAATCAAAATATTAAATCCACGAAATGACATCACCAATTTGAACCAAATCACCGACATAATTAGGGGGGCCTAGACGGGAGCCCTGCGGCACTCCTCATTATAATGCACCGCCCTCACGCAGGATGCGGCAGGCCGTCGCCCGGCATACCTGCTTTACCCCGCTGACCTACTGGGCACACATTAGCACGGATTCAGAACCATAACTCAACTATTTTTAGGTCCTTATAGCATGCACACCTTACCGAACGCTCCTGACAAACCCAAATTCTCTAAAAAGGTTCAATATTTTCAATATATCAACGGAATAAGGTTCAAAGTTGCGAGGATATAGTTTCTGCGATGGCAAAGGTTAATTTGTCTATTTGTATGTAGAAGTAGATGATGGGGTTTCGGCCCTGTTTATATGTCTGTCACGAGCGCAATGTTTGTAAGTGGATAGTGTTATGTGTATGACTGTTACCTAATACGGATGGCATAAATTGTTTACTTACTTTCTTATTGCAAATAAAAACTGTTAATTATTTTCAGATTATTTTTGTATTTGGAAGTTAACTTTTTAGGGTGATTACAGTACATGGCATTTTCTTACATTGACATAAGTTTTAAGTATAAATAAAAATCGGAGAAGACCAAAGGAATCATGGTTGGACTGTATGAAAATTGATATGGCTAGAAAAGGGTTGAAGCCTAAGATGATGGCTCTATGGAAGACCTGCTGCGTCGACCTCAAATAAATTAGGAAAAGGGGAAAAAGGTGTGATGAATCAGGGTTAGCCTAAAGTAGTTCATCCATCCACACATCAATGACCTTTATAAAAATGTCAATAAAACGGCACCATTCCACAGATTTATAGCCGAACATTATCAGAACGGAAGTGAAACAGCAATTTCACAATCCGGACATGGCGGGCTATGCTAATGTGCGCATGAGTTGCATTCGCGATGTCCAACCCTTATTGCATAATGAAGATGTGCGCGAACATTTTGCTAAATCGGAGCAGTTTCACTTTTGTTTGTAAAACTATGCAGAAGCTTTTTATGTAACTTATTGTAAGATTGTGTAAGTTGGTGTAAATAGATTTTGTGATTGGAAATTGTTAATTAATGAGTCATACAATCAATTTGATACTAATTTTACTGACGTGACAAACTTGCAACAAACAAAAGCAATTTTTGTCACTGAACAATTATGGAATATTAAATAAGAACATGAGTAAGCTTTGCTCGCTAGTGGAAAATTTACTTCTCTAATTTATGTTTTTGTTTTCAACGCGACTGCACCTGACTTAAATTCATTCACATTCATCCTACAAAACATTAAGTTCTAAACTTATACTTATTTCTCATAGCGCTAATTTTATTATAAGGAAGAAAAGCTTATCTACGTTAGGGACCGACCCGGAACCGATGTAAGTAGTGAAAAGTGTAATTTTGATATAAAGCAAATTATGAAACTTTAACAGAAGTTGTGAACTACACTCGCGACAATCTAAGAAGTCCTTTTTGACATTTCGGTCCCGCATATGTAATAAAACGTTAAGTCTTGAGAATCAATTTTTAGCAATGTAGATAAGTCGTCGATTACAAACTCTCTAAGTATGTTCAATCGATATATCTCGAGTATCAGTTTATAAGAAACCATTTTTTTTTCATCGCTACACGAAGCATGTTTGTAGCTGTCAAAACGGGCTTCTTAGATTGTCGCGAGTCTAGTTATAAAAACTTTATAAGTAAGTTTTGTAGGTAGGTAATAGATCCTGTACTCAATAACACAAATAAAAACGCGCCGATCATACCGTTGAGTCTGATAGATTTAACGAAATACGCTGCTTATAGCAAATGAATGACATTACTAAAGCGACACATCGCTTGATTGGTATGGGTATGTACACGCTGGTGGTGAGAGCATAGTTCGACACTGCATGACAAACAAGCTGATTAACTATGGGTCTGTGCAGACGGACCACACTGTAGTGGCAAAAATATGGCCTGCCTGAGATTATGCGTAGTTCCATTCTCAGCATCTGAACACATCGTTACCACTGTGAATTTTGACGATGCAAGAATGGAACTAATCGAATGCCACGGGCGGAAAGAAGGGTACCTATATCTTAGATGAGACTGAGACCTAAAGAAGCATGGAGATTGGCACAAGCAAAGAGTGGCCCTTGCCTAACTTTTAGGGGATAATAAATTGATGATGACAACGGAATTCGCAACGTCAAGGAACTACAGTGACACCATTAGCCACTACCCGGTAATAATTTTTACCATACTGTTGTTGCGCGTCTGAACAGACACTATGTCCAACAATTCAACAAGAAGGTTAAAGACTTCGACCATGTTTCGATGTTACGTACAACTTCGTGAAGTGTTGAAGAATGAATTCTGTTTTACATATTCGATTGTTTTCGGACACTTATTGGCAACTGTTTCCGCATAATTGTCTATGTAAAAGTCATGTCTAGTAGAATTGATTACGTAGCAACATTGTGTTTTAACAGTTTTCTGATGATTGCAAAAGTGCAGTATATAAATATGACAGCCAATAGTGACAAGTAAACAATGCACAACCGTTTCTATGTATGCAGCAAAGAAACATAGAATTCTAAAACAACAGAGACTGCAATTTCGTGAAAGTGTAATATTGGAACTGATAACTGGAGGTATTACGGATCCCACTTCTGTCATCATTATATTATAAAAAATTTAAGTAATAAAAACTAAAACCCAACTACGACTAAAAAGGTATAAACAAGACACCACAGACAGACAAATTAAAAATCACACGTGTTAGGCCATAAATCGAACAGATTACGTGTGACTCCGGATTTTGTTTATACCTTTTTAGTCGTAGTTGGGTTTTAGTTTTTATTACTTTAATTTTTTTTAAATTCTTTTTGGGTTTTAATATATATATATTTTTGAAATGTGCTCATTAAGCCCTTTCATTTGATACCCAACATGGTACGATTAAACAATTTTTTTTTTTTAGTTCCTGACTTTATGTCCTCTAGAGGGCGCCATTTTTACTTTAATGTGACGTCACATAGCCTATAACCAGCGGACATTCAAGACGCGTCCAACGATACCTCATTTGTCAAACTGTGAACTCATCAGGTTTAGAAGATAGGAGGGAACAGATGAACATACATACATACATACATGCAAACATACATACATACATACATACCGGTCGAAATAATAACCCTCCTTTTTTCTTCGCCGTAATCGGGTAATATAAATGACTTAATAATATCTCCTATACAAGTGAACGTTTGTAGTGAAGTACCTACATCTGCAGATGCCACCAGCTACAGATGCACTTTTACCTCAAAAGTTTGGGTGTGTCAACCACCCCTGGCAAATACGGATAAAAGAAAGCGATGATCTCACAATCCGGAAGGTCTTACGTGAACTGGGTGAAAAAATCTTTTTGTTTTTGATGAGCCATTGAAATTCAGGCAATGAACTGAACGAGCGAAGAGATTGTTACTGCACTATAATAATAATAAGAACAGAAATGTAAACCTCTTTGCGACAACCACAAGGGACAAGGTTAGGCAGAAGAACAGGCAAGATCTGATGCCTCCAAGATCTAGGTACTATACCCCAAAATGTAGCACAAAACATCATATAACTATGACGAGTTACTAACGCTCACAAGTCTGCAATAGGCCACTATAGTATTCCCTAACATTACGTAAAAATCTGTAGTAAAGTGGACGTGACTAGAAAAGTTATATACACATAGCAGTTAGTAAAGAGTACACTAGAATCGTGTTTGTTTACTACTTCTAAAGCATGAAACTATGAAACAGAAAAGTTGTTCATTGAGTTTAAGTATAAGTTATTTATTACCTAACATCTGTCTTTTATATGGCAAAAAAGGGATAAAGGAAAAGTTAATTGGTATTTTCTAAGCATTTTTGAATTGCTAAGTAGCAGCCTGGGTTCTAGATTTATGCCCGGTTATTGGCAATAGAGTCGCCCCCTATAATCATCATAGTATTTTAAATAATATATGTAGGTACATGGGACAAGGTATTTTATGGGACATAGCTTGCGAAATGTAGGTGTAGGTGCTAAGGCACACCTCTGCCTACGGGGAATTATAGGCGTGATGTTATGTTATGTTTTATCGAATTTCTAAGACAAAAATAACAGCGACATAAAGGGAATATTAATTGGCAGGAGCATCATTCTACCCTAGTCAAAGTTAATGAGAAAATCAAGGACAATAGAGTCTTTTTAGCACAAAGAATCTAATATAGGTAGTTATGATTGTTACAAAAAATGCGAATGCTGAATAAACCCAAAATAAATCATTGTATTAATAAAACTTGTAAATATTACCGCAATTTATTGATCTTATGTAACGTCTTAAACCACCTCCCGTAAAATTTCTGAAATTACCGAATTTAATCATAAAGCTTCCAAGAAATATAGTTATTAATATTTGTCTCCATCATCACCAAAATACATCACTCTCACCACCAGGACTTTCTTTAAATGAAAATAAATAGTTTGCCAAGTATGAAAGCGATTGACATTCAGATCACGCGTGAATACCGCGTGCCTTGCTGCCCAAAGGATCACAGTATAAAAACCAAGCCCATTGAAAAATTAAATCATTGTTGCTCCATTAACCGGCCGAGCCGAACGTCTAATTAATCAAATCTAATGAAAAAGTGAAAAAATAACATAATGAAGTGTTTGTGTTTACTCCTCGCTTCCGTCGCCATCGTTCGCGGTTACAGCATCAAGGACAATGAGATTCAAACGGCGCGGTTAGGATCAAGTGATGAGTTGCTCCAGAGTGTGATCAGTGATTGTTTCGAAGCTGAAGCCCCGATGTCTTGTCTCAAAGTGAAAGTTCTCTCGTTCCTGGACACCAAACTTGGAGTTAGCTCTGAATCTGCGAGAGCTTTCGACGATAAGAACATCGACAAAGTGATCTTCGACCGCGTGGGCCGGTACCTGAGCAACAATGAAGTCAGGTTCCAGCTGCCTGAGTTCCTCTTTGACAGTGCCGAGGTGTCTTACAGAGCTGACAGGGGTTTGGATGTGGAATTCCCGGAAACTGAAAGTGAAAACGGCGAAGGTAACGAAATCAACCAGCACAAACTTGGAGAATAAGATCGGATGTCGAATTTTATTCATTTTTTCTTCCAGCTCGAGGCATCTTGAAGAAGAAGCTCCTGCTCCCCGTCCTGCTGCTGCTGAAGCTGAAGATGAAGGCGCTGATGCCCATCCTCGTCGCTATCATCGGTATCAAGTCCATGAAGGCCCTGATCCTCAGCAAACTGGCCATCACTCTCGTCCTCGGGTTCCTGATATACAACCTGATCATGAAGAAAGGAGGTTAGATATCGAAGGATGATGATATTCTCGTCTAGTATATGAGTACCAACATTTGAATTTCGAAGATAAATAACATTTTTTTCTTTTTGTTGCCAGCCATGCCCATGATGATGATGCCGCCAACAGAAGCCGCCCCTCCCGCACCCCAATACGGTCCCCCGGCCAATCAGTATGGACCTCCTTCTACCCCTGGACCTTCCGCGCCTCAGGACTCTTACAGCCCTGCTTGGGAGCCAGCTAGCGGTGGGCCTTACGCGAGAGTATGGGATCCTTCGCAGCTCGCCTACAGCTCATACTACCCTGGTGACTCAAGCCCTTCAGCCGCCTCAAACCAGTCTCCGAGCTACTCCAGCGTGTCCTCCGTCTCCTCATCAGCATCATCATCTTCAGCCACCCACTAAACGATTACTACCTCATGTAAATACGCACGGGAAACGCATTGTACATAGTGTTTTGACGCACGCACCAATGAAACGGCTAGGGTCTAGAAGAGTTATTTATTGACGAGATTAATTTATTATTATTTATTGAGGAACAATAAAGAAACTGTCGTTTTAGTTATAGTTAATTATTTTAAACCCTCTTACTCCCACACAAAGAACAAAATCTAAAATATCATAAAAGGGAAGTCACAATTTCCGGGTCATATTTTAGAAAAAGGCATGTGAAAACCAGCCTATTGGCCCATAAAAATTCCCTAGGGCTTTAATAGCGTTAGTCCCATACCTATATGAATGTGAACTGCATTCCTATAAACTTTCACCAACAGTCATAAACAATACAATATGTGTCCTGCTTTTCCTGACATGCTTATGATGGGCAGGTCAATCGTATTTGGGACGATTGACATAAATTTGACTAAATAGGTATGATTTTATAGTCTATAAATAATAGAAAAGTTATAATACAGCACGGAGTAATCGCTGGCAACCTATTGACTAGGCAGGATAACCATTTATTGTTAAGAGCACCAAGAACAAACTACCCTAGTTTGTTCTATAAATAGAAGGACTGTTGTGTATAAGGGAGCTAAACTCTCTACAATAATTAAGTACCTAAAATGCTTGTGGAATAAAATATAAAATAAACTTAAAATATTTTCCAACTTTTAAAAGGCTATTAAAGCACCACATTTTAGTTTTATCTTCCGGCAAGACCGTCGCTAACTTTAAAATTATTATTTTGTTTCCTCATAGAAGTGAATAATTTTTAATAATAAGAATATTGTTTATAAATATTTCTGATTAAAATAAAGTATCAACCACACCCAACCACCATATTCTGCACAATTTCCGACCAGTTTCACAGACCATCCGGTGAGAAAATAATCAAACGCGATCCTGTCACTATATTATATTATTTAAGTGTAAGTGTTTGAACATCCTTACAACTTAGCTTTATTTACTATGCACCTTGTAGTAGGCATGAGTTCACCATAGCACAACAGGATGATCGGATTGATCGTAAGTCAACGCCTTGGCCCGTACTTAGCAGCAAGAACTTTCGCTTTTGTAAAGAGCTAAGTATATTATCGGGCTTCAGACAGACAATTGCACTATGGCCAGCATTATTTGTACAAATATCGAAAGCGTGTGTAAATAGAGTGTTTCCTTCTAATAACAAACTAAAAAACATCTTACTTTTGAGTTTCGGTATTACATTTCGTAGGGAACCTAAGGCAGTTCCTTGAGGCACACCAAAAGGTATCACAAGTCCGATGGCCAGCGGGATAATTTAAGTTGAACATCTGTGTCTAACCCTTCGGTACCTAATTACAGGCGTGATGTTATGATAAGTAAAAACTAAGTTTAATAATAAAAACTAAAACCCAACTACGACTAAAAACAGTCACACGTAATCTGTTCGATTTATGCCCTAACACGTGTGACTCCGGATTTTTAATTTGTCTGTCTGGGGTGTCTTGTTTGTACCTACCTTTTTAGTCGTAGTTAGGTTTTAGTTTTTATTACTTTAATTTTTTTATAATTATTTCGGCGTTATTTTTGAAATGTGCCTTAAGCCCTTTCATTTGATACCCAACGTGGTACGATTAAACAATATTTTTTTTTAGTTCCTGACTTTATGTCCTCTAGAGGGCGCCATTTTTAATACAATGTGACGACACAGCCTATAACCAGCGGACGATCAAGACGCGTCCAACGATACCTCATTTGTCAAACTGATGAGTGTTTTAGTAGATAGGAGGGATCAGATGAACATACATACATACATATAAAATTTCGACGTTAATTAATTAAAATTCGACGTTCGTATTTATGTAGTTAAGAAGGTATTTAGAAATAAAAGGCTCGATGTCATTAATCATTTTTCTTTATTTTATTCATTTTAACTCGATTAGCACAATGTGAAGAATGGAAGTGAGGGGGTGTTTCATTTATAATTTCTGTACACAAATGTGTGGAAAAGTGGAAAAATAGGTAGGCATGGTTACAAAGAAGTTACAAGTTCGTTATTATTGTCACAAATGTATGGTATCCGTTACGATAAATTCATTATTTTTCTATAAGGAATCTAAATATTATATTGATATAAGAGATTAGATTTTGAAATGAGTAGGTAGTATGTACCTAGTAATATTTTTCTTTTTTTTTGTTGTTTTAGGTAGGTATTACAATTTTTATTCTAAATAGAAAATGGTTATAGTAACATAAAGTAGAGAACACAGAGAAATAAATTGTTTAGCAATGATTATCAATTTAAATTCAATGTTTTAAAACACAACTGTCATTCTGTGATAGTTGTATGAAACACACGGCAAATTAACGTTGTGATTCAATTTGATAAACAATGAATTTCTCTGTCTGTACTTTAAATATTAAGTTTGAGTATAATAAATTAGTTTTTTCTGTTCGCCTTCGCCTCACCAATAAGCTTACGAAGGATTCTCACAAAACAAGAAGTTAGGTACTTACTACAATCTAACTTACAAAAATTTTGGGTGAATTTCGACGCGACCTTCACCGAGATCAGCACATCTGAACCGCGTTTAAGAGCTGTCAGTGTGTACCTTTTTCTTTTTTTCTTTCTAGGCAATTGAGCCGGTGTCGACTATTCTGCCAGTGTCCAGTGTGTACCATGTGAGCGCCATTTCTAGTTTTTCACTAGAAATGGCGCTCACAAGTACGAAAGTGTAAGAAATGGTCGTGCATATTCTACAGTGGGTATACAAACACGGTACAAATGCACTAGATATATACAAGGACGCTACATACAATAGGTAAATAAGAACTTTACCTTACGTGAAGGATAAATAGTACTAGATTAAAGAAAAAAAAAATATTTTTGTACTCCTAAAACACATGAAAGATGAAGGAAAAAATCTGTTCAGATGAATAATTAAAACGAGACTTACATAAATGAAGGCATTATTTATATAGCTTTACACACATCCTTCCTACCCTACTTAAGAATTTGGTTTCATTTGATTAAAATGCACAGACAGCAATATATGTAGTTTAGAATTAATGCAATAATAACGTGTATTCCCGTTCGTCCCACTGGCGTCGTCCCACTGGTGGGACGACCGGGAATAATAATCGTATTTTTTTCCGCTGTCTACCTACTGTCGTCTCGATGGATAACTGTAAAATTAATAAATACTGAAACAATAGATTATATACTACATATTTACATAAGCCCCCGTACACACGGGCGATTTCTTATTGCGCACTGGAACGCACTGCTTAGCGCCCAGAGGTTGAAACTCCAACAGTGCGTTTTTTTGACGCGCTAAGATGCATCATGCACTCCGTTGGATTCTCAATACTTCGGCTCTTTGATTATTTATATGTCTAGATAGAGTGTCGCACTGCAAAAGAACTAAACCAAACAAACCAACTTTGTTATGTTGGTGTGCGTGACAGTTACGTCTTACACTCGCGCCACGTCATTGTGCTTTTCTAGTGTGCGTGCATTTAGCGGCCAACGGTTGGACGCAATTTTTTTCGACGAGTTCGCAACGCTGACTGTCTATCTCGAATTCTAGACATATTTACCTATATCTTTTCGCTCAACACCGAGAGTTGAAAATCCAGTGCGCGATAAAAAATCGTCGCGTAAAAAATATTTTCATCTGAACAGAACTGAAGTGCTTGTGATATCTACAATGGTTAGGTTAAAGCTATTATTTCACAGCCTTCGACTAAGGAGTGCTTCATAAGGTACTCTTTACAACGTGAACAGCCATAGGACAGAAGATTTTAATAGGTATATAGGTAGGTAGTCTTTATACATTTGTGCGCTGGATTGTGCGTCATCATATCATCAACTTTAAATCAATAGCAGCTATATCCACTATGCTTTGACAAAGCATATTATTTAAAAAAAAAACATGTTAAAAACAAATAAAATGATTTAAGTTCTTATACAGGGTGTCCCTGGAAGTATGGATCAAATCGAACAGGCGCGTGGGCAAGGTCATTTCCAAACGTTTAACCCTGAGAATGTCGGTACAATTTTTGACGGTTCAAAAGTTATGTACAACTTTCTATCAAGGCAATCAATTTAAAAAAAACAGGACGTTGTAGAGGGATCGCCCTTTCCTGTGATAATACTTTTACGCAGCTAGAAAACATGTGTTCATTATGTAAAAACATTTACTGCAAAAGCTTTAATCTGGCAAAAATTTTACTCAATTTTCGAGCGATTTTCATGGGAAAAAGTTGCACTAACGAAAAAAAATTCTCAGCGTTACAAAGTTTGGAAATGACCTTGCCCAAGCCCCTATTCGATTTGATCCATACTTCCAGGGACCCCCTGTATAAATAAATAATAAGATTATATTATTAACTTCAAATTCAACAGTATCTGCTAGAAATATGCTTTAACATGGCTCGGTCAAGTTTATCAAGGAGTATCAAGATACAGATACAGGTCAACCCAACTGCTGCCCAACAAGTCAGGTACTATAGTCATAGTTCAAATTCTCCTAACACTTCACTGAACTCGTGGCTAAGTAATAACAGCCGCACGAGTCGATCCATCAGGTTAAGCTACGCTTGCCTGGGTTGGTCCGTGGATGGGTGACAATCTTTACATACCGAGACTCCTCCGTGCCTCGGAAAGTACGTTAACCCGTTGATCCTGGCTGTCATTCGTGGATCTTTGACAGCCCGAAAGTCTGACAACCAGTCTTACCAAACGGTATCGTATTACCCAGTTACTGGGTTATGGAGGTCAGATAGGCAGTCGCTCCATGTAAAAGACTGGTATACAGCTGCATCCGGTTAGACTGGAAGCCGACCCCAACATACTTGGAAAAAGGGAATACAGATTGATCTTTACACGTAGTAGGTATCCTTGACTTGATTTGAAGATTTGATTGAAGGTTTGACTTGATTCTAAAGCCGCATACAGAAAGAAAGCTGGCAGCCTACCAGCGCTTATAGGAACCGGTCCACGCAGGTATCCGGTGCAGGCATTTATATGAACAAGCGCCGATAAGCGCCGAACGTCGCCGACTAGTTCAGACATGCGCCGGTCAGCGCTGGCGCCGCCCGCCATTTAACTAACTAACCTAACCGCTTGCTTTATGTAACTGTTACCAGAATGGACCAGCGCCGATAAGCGCTGGTAGATCGGCGCCGGCTACCAGCTTTCTTTCTGTATACGGCCCTACGATACAATAAAATGGATAGTCGAGTAAACGCGAGCAATTATACTTACTTACGTAATCAAGAATGACATTATTAGCAAGATTGACAGACGTTGCTTTGAGTTTGCTTAGCTAAGTAAGCGATTTAGGTATACGATTATGAACCTTATGCATATGACTATAATATTCACTGCCTCGTTGGTCTAGGAGTTGCAAGCGATACTGCTGAGCATGAGGTCATGAGTTCGATTCCCAGGTCGGGCAAAGTGTTATTGGGTTTTTTTCATCAGGACTTTTTGGATAGCAGCCTAATAGGCTCGCCCTCTATTACATGGAACTTAAACGTATCTGGCGAAATGTGGGTGTACTATAGGTATAACTCTGCTAACCCTTCGGGGATTACAGGCGTGTCGGGGATTACAGGGGGATAGGCTCGCCCTCTATTACATGGAACTTAAACGTATCTGGCGAAATGTGGGTGTACTATAGGTATAACTCTGCTAACCCTTCGGGGATTACAGGCGTGTCGGGGAATACAGGGAGTTTATCTTATGTTATAAAATTCATACTCGTAGAAGCAAATGTGAGCAAGCTTTTCATAAGAATATGAACATTTGCGTTATATAAAATAAAGTTCATATTCGTTTGAGACGCTTCCTTAGGAAAGTAAAGTCAAAGTAATCTATGATCTTGCCCTGTGTGTATAAAATACTTTAGATTTATGTAGAGTTACGAGTAGGTATTTTGAGAAACGAGCTACACATGCATAAAGGCGGATGCTAACGTTTCTAAACAAGTACCTATTATAAATTAGTGTTAAGAAAAGGAGTGTTCTTGAAGATGGATTTAAGATATAGTGGAAGTACTACAAGTGCGAGATTCATAGCAATTTAAAATTAAGTTCACCACTCCTGTAATATACATATATAGGCAAAAGTACGATTTGGAGATTGTAAGTATATTTTTCAGTACCTAGGTATCTCTTGTGGTATATAAGGTGTATCTTTTCATACACTAAATCTCTAAAGGAGTAATTGTGTGAAAGTTGTTCATAATGATGAGTACAATGACCCCTTAAGAGACTTCGTGTATCAAAAGAAACACCTTATGTAGGCCAAAAGATGTAAGATTTGGAGATTGTAAGTATATTTTTCAGTACATATGTATCTCTTGTCCTTTTGCCTATAATACAGAAATGATGAAATCAGCTCTAACATTTTAATAATAGTATAGGTATATTTATGTCTTTTAGTACTATTAAATATTTCTCTGGTAACTTTTTCCTAACTATATTTATGGCAATTTTCTATAATCCCCTTTATTGTCATCTGATTATTTTGAAACAATAGGAAAGTACTTACAGTAATAACGCTGTCGAATCAACAGTAAAAAATACTAAACTTTTGAAACATATAACAGTCTTCATTTAGACCCCTCGCCCACGGTGATTTTTTGTAGCGAAGCAGTGATGTCAATATTGGATGCACCCATTTAAATTACTAGGTGGACATTAAGTAACAACGTTTAAAATACTAAAAAACTATGAGCATAAATTCAGAAGTTGTTATTTATGTCATATTCGACGTTTTGTGAATTGCTTTCCATTGTAAAACCAGAGTTGACACTCAGAAATATAGTGATGGATGAGACAACACAGTCACGATGCTGAAGCGCGTTAGCTGCGCGTTGGCATCGCTTCTGTAGCGCGTTCCAAATGCGACTAACGCGCGTTAGTAGCGATGCTGTCGCGCGTTTCTTAAACGCCCGACAGCATCGCTACAAAAAGTCGCCGTGGACGAGGGGCCTTTCACTTGATGTTTGATGTGTTTTGTTTTTGTGATTTCACGGAGGTACCTTCGTGAAATGTAGGTAATATTCTAAATCTGATCTGGTTTGGACATCCTAGTAATTGTATGGACGTTTGTGCACTCATGCCTAAACGGTTTGTACAATTACTGGGATGGCCAAATCGGCTCAAAAACGAACACGAATCCAATAGGAACCGAACGATAACGTTTCATTTTGACAGTTCAACACCATTCATTGCGTTATTGACGTTGTTGAGTAGAATTTGTTTTCGAACTCATGAAACAATGGATTAGTAATTTGTTTCAAACCGATTGAGATTGTGATTGATCGTGTATTACGCATTAAGGGTGCGGATAAGTGGGCAAACGTCCTTAGGGCCGATTTTTCAATTATAAGAATAACTTTTAGAGTCTGACCAACGAAAGCTGTCCAAGAAAAAAGGCGGCAATTTTAACAATCAAGAGCTTGCTATAAACTACGGAGTCAATAGGTACTATTTATTATTTAAGACATATTATGCGATACTTACATCAGTATTTCATATTTATATAATAATTAGACATGTTACTTACAAGTGAAGTAAAATATTCAACAGATAATAATTCGTGGTCAGCTTTCGTTGGTCAGATTTTATCTAAAGATTAAAGGTCTTTGATACAAAAGCTGTAAAACCACAAATTTTTATTCCTCAGATAAAAGTTATCTGGAGCTTGAAAAAAACGGCCTTAGATAGAGCTGCCTATAGTTAAGTACCACAACGGGCTGATGACAGCATTATTACCATTATGTTTTCATGATACATAGATATACTGGACTTTAGCTTACTAACAATACAATTCCTTGTTTCAGAAATCAATATTCCTGTTTATGTAGGCAAAATAATAATCTCCACTTATTCTACACGGTGTTAGAAACCAATGGAAGATGTCTAAGGCACCAGGGTATACAACACCAATCTAAGCGTTACTTCTTAAAACACAATGCTTCGCAGTCTCCATCACTCGACGACTGGATAACCCAAGAGCTTTCGGTGTTGGTTGAACTTTGCACTCTATGGCACAACAATAAAACTTACTTTTCAATATCATCAGAAAATGATTATTAGGATTTTATCTCAGTCTTTTTTGACCGCATGCGGTCACCGCAAATGTTGCAGACATAACCGCATCGGATAAAACAAGTTTCTTTTGAATAATCGATGTATTGGAGACTTGCATCGCCTTGTGTTCGAAGAGCCGTATCTGAACCAAAAAGGACGCCCTCCATGGTTGATTGCTAACCTTTTGACCGCTTGGTTTTATATCAATTGCCGTGCCCTCATAAATCGACAAATAAATACCTATACCACGAATTGAAAACAAAAAAATTGGTTGCCTGTAAAGTCGGTATACGGGCGAAAGTTTTACGTGACAACGACTTTGAGTGGTAAAATATGTCTGTCTCTCTCGCTCTTAGGCGGGCTAACCATGCCCGAGTGGAAGGGACGCGTGCCTCTCACTCGCTCTCATTGTGAGCGCATAACGTGAGCGGAGCGTAACGCAGTTTCTTGAAGTGTCACCCGGCAAACCAATTTATAAGACGTTGTCACGTCAAAAATTGAACTTAGGTTCTCAGTCGTATAAATACGTCTGAGGCAGCACGGCCCCGAAAAAATGTCGTATTAATCCGACTGGGCGGTCAATAGGTTATTAATATTTCTTTGTTTGTACTTATTATAAGTAAACTTAGCAATATGTGTATCAAACACGTATGTTATGGAAATCGGATTATTGCTGTCGATTATTGGCACAATAATATTTCTAAATGGAAGCATGACTTTTTACTTATTATTAATTACCGTATTTATTAATATATTTTGATTATTCTGTTTAAATGTTATATTATATTTTGATAAATGTACTTATGTATATATATTTTGTAAATTAATCATTCGACAATTTGATACACAAATTACCAAAATTATTCGACAAATCTTCCCCACGTCACATTCATAACTACTTCTACTTAACGATAATATATTGAGTAAGTATTTTATATACCTACTTTTATTATGGAAAAGGGACGAGGTGAAAAAAAAACGTAAAATTTTAAAAATAACATTTTACTTTCAAATAAATAGGACTAACACTATCATGCTTGGGATTGAAAAAATAAAACCAGGTATAACTCTCGCCAATGTTTGTGGTCGCTCTGAAAATAAACGCTACCTTTCGTTCAATACATGAATCGGAACCGACAAATCTGCACAGACTAAGGGCGGATTTCACCAATGAAACTGAACGCCATCAGCACGTTTAAGGACTGTCAGTGTCATTTTTTCTGTTGAATATTGACACTGACAGCAGTGACAGCTCTTGAACGCGTTTAAGATGTGCTGATCCCGTTCAATGTGCGGATTTCACCAATGTTCCATTGGTGAAATCCGCCCTAATCTGTTGCATGTTCAATCTGACCGAATGCGTTCACGAAACGATGAGACTGTTTAGTTTTAACGCATTGCTTCAAGTAATCGCCTGTCTCAGACACTCACGGTTCCGATTTTGGTCAGGGGCCGTATTATGACGTATTAATGCCACCATTTTTCCAGTGTGAGTGAGAGACGTTTTTAATGATGGTAAATACTTCATAGTACGGCCTCTTGACCAGACGGATCTGTAGGTAGTACTGTTCATGTATGATATGTTCTGATTGGTTACTGAGTAAGATACCCCTCACGTTCCGAACGACCACGAAGTTTAGCTAAAAGTCTTTTGTTCTACTTTAGACGATTAATTATTTGGCTTGCAATAATGAACACAAAAAAGTAAAAATAATATCGAGTCGAGACTTTAAAGTTTCCTAGTCACTACTACAACTACTAGTTATATTTATCGCGTATTACAGCATGTAACACAAACCTGACCCATCCGAAAGGGGGCGTCAGGTACAGCTGTTGGAGCTGCTGAAGATTGTAAGACTATCTTTGCATTGTATAAACTCAATCTCTCCTTTGTATTATATAATTGCACAGGTGTGAGTACTATGTACTATAGAGCTACCATTTACCGGGTATTTTGTCTTTCATTGACTTGAATGTGCCCTGGCGGCTGGGAATGTCATGCTCACTCAAATGTCTCGCTGATGGTGGCGTATGTGTTGGATCATTTAGCTCCCTTCAAAATGGTTGAGCTGAATGGTGCTGATCCATGCGTCATGTTCGTGAACGGGCGCCGTCAGTTGTGACTGGTCATTTCTTAGCTGCCATGGCTTATTTTAATTTTTGAATTGTGCTTATTTTGTAATTGCGGACGCTTTTAACGTGCTTTCTACATTGTTCTCACATGTATAATTTCAACATGAATTGATGTAATCATTATATTGTAACAATATTTTGATTTAAAAGAGTGTCCATGGAGTTTCTTGCCCGTTCTTCTCCATAGGTACCTACTACGCTTTGGAATGGGCAACTAGCTTCATATTTCTGACTGACTGACTCCTTGACAATTCAAAAGTGCCTGTAAATGGTTTAATTGAAATAAATGCTTTGAGTTTGAGTTTGAGTTTGACAGCACGAGGCAAAGCCTGCGCCCTCACGCCCCTAACCGCCGCCGCTGGAGACACCCTGGGCGTCGGGAATCCCAGGCGGAGTGTCGGACACCATAGGCGCGGGCTTGCGGGGGGCGAGCGATGGGCAGCTCGCCGTCCGATAAGGACCAGGCCCGGGTCGATGGCGCGTCGTGTTCCACGCGCGCCTCAAAGACATGTCAGCACACCTGACGGGGTCCGTTAGGACCGATGCCTGCCAGGGTTGCGGAATAGTCCGAAAGGGATACCGGGACCCTGGCAACAGGCAACCGAAGGAACACGGGTGGGTTTTAGTCAGTAAGAGTCTGACACGCCCTTCCGCTCCGCCCAGAGCGGGAGAAGTCATATGATGATTTCCCACCCAAAAAAAAAAGGAACAGCAATGTCATTACAAAAAGTAAAGATTTTTTTTTCTGTGAAAATAAGAAAGTTTTTGCTAATTAAAAGTCAGGTTTTTTGTACCAAAATTACTCCAATTTCATTATAAATTTGTTAATACAGACGTCATAAGTTATGACTTATAACCCGATAAACGTTGGCCGCCCGCGCCCCATGTAGCAACCCGGTAAAATTCCCCATAGAAAAAAACCACATAAATAGACTCTCAGTATGATTCTTGACAACACCCTCACGGATCTGACAGGGTACACGCTGTATACGTATTGTTAATATTTAATGCAGTACACATAACTTATAACATGTCATAAATGCCTCACACACTTTCATAAAAACCTTAGCATTGTTGAAAAAAAAACCTTTTAACTAGGAGTCTTATATATCTAAAATCAAAAATGATTGTTAGTGTTTCAGTCTGTAAAACATACATAATATTAGTGTTAGAATTTACCTACAATAAATATGTGAATGACATTTTGCAATAGTAACCACAAATACTCTGTCAACTGAGGAACTTTTAGCAGAAAATCTACTATATTTTTACAAACACTTGACGAAAAGTATAAAAATGACGTTTGATCTTTTTACAATAATTACAGGCACAAGAATTAACAACCTACTATTTCATTACAATACAAAAGTCATCCACGGCGTCTTTTCAGAAATTTTGTGCAAAGACAAAATAACTTACAACATAATTTTAGTCAAAATTTTACAAGCACTTTGGATTAGTATTTAGTCACGTAAAATACAAGAACACATTACTTTCTTACCCTTGACCCTAAAGGGTAAATCAGGGGTGGAGTTTAACACAGAGTTTACCTATTAGTGCTTATGTAATAGGGGCAAGTCCGTCGCCGTTCACTGCCGACAATATTCAGGATAACAAATAGATAACATTACTAACAGGGCAACTAAAATAATACAATAATTATAATAGTAACTCTAACAAATACAATAACTTCATACATCTCAACTGCATTGTACTAGCTATTAAACATATTTTATGCACTTACAAACTTTAACTTTACATATATAATTTTATATAGCCTATTTATATAATGTTATTTATGTTTATATATTAGCAATTATAATAGAAATATTCTGTTTTTTTTTTTTCAAGTGTTCCTTTTGCCTTTATGTCAACTTGCTTTTTAACAATTCCGTCGGTCATTTTGCTAAGCAATATCTTTTGACTACTTGTCCTAAGGTTGAGTTCTGTTTACATTTTGACTTGTCATAATAGCCTCAAGGCAAAGAAATGGTGACCAATAGTCTTACTCTATAAGATAATATCTAATACCATATTAGCCCCTATAATCTTCTGTGCAAATGTCAATAATCTTCTGTGGAACTGTTATGTAATACTATAAGCCTATACTCCATTTGAAATAAGATTAGATGTATAGATAAGCATTTTTTACATTCCGATCAACCGATTTTGAATTCTATTGCATTGGTGGCATGACAAATGGCAGCCGCAGTACATAGTTGGTATTGTGCAACTTTTTTTGCTTTTAATGCTATCCTTATGCCTACGGTATAGAAGTCAAAATCGGTTGAACGGACTGTAAAAGGGTTTGTTTTAATGTCTAATCTTGTTTCAAATGGGGTATAGGTGCGCATGGGCGCTTTTTTTACGCGGCGATTTTTTTCCGCGCACTGCATGTTCAACGCTCTGCTTAGCGCCGAGAGTTCCAACAGACGCGCTGGAATGCGCTCTGTTAGATTTTCAACGCTAGGTTCAATATCGAAAGTTGAAAATCTAGAGCGCGCAAAAAAATCGTCGCATAGAAAAAGCGCCCGTGCGTACCTGGGTTTTGACCAAAAAAATTACATTACTCTTAATAAGCACCAAAACAACTTATATTGTAATTCGTAATATTTGATCAGTTGAAATAAACTTTATAAGTGAGATGTTAAAGTTCAGAGTGCTTGGAGACACTGAAATATTTGGTTTCAACTTAGGTTGCTAACTTTACTGATAAGGGAATACTAGTAAATGCATTTTATCTTAAAAGAACTGTAGCCTTATAGCAATACCACACACGGCAAGTTATAATCGTCCTTACGACAGTGCAAACAAATAAATAAAAGGCACAAAACTGTCAAACCGATAAAACTATTAGTTTTTGGCAAACTATACCTCATATAACCTTGATTATTGAATCAACAACCTACTGCACAACATAAAAATGATTTAACTCGCATATAATATAATATAATATAGCTATAGAACACATTGGTCCACCTTAGGGAAGTGTAGAAACCAAATCCCTAACATAGAACACATTTGTCGAATGTCACAATCCTTATATCACTGTAATCCAGGCACCTTTCTTAAAACTCGCACTGGACTGCCAACTTTTAACGTCACACGCATTTCTTGGTATAATCTCATTTCTCTTAATGATCTTGTCATTTATTTAAACACTTATACGTCCATAGACGGGCCGAACCGGCTCAACTTTTTTTAAAGCACAGGATATCGTCTCGCCTCTATCCGACATAGTTTTATACAAAATGGCGGATACCTGCGATGTGGCCTAGTCCGGCCCGCTTAGTGTACGCTAAGCTTTGCGTTCTCCTACACAAAGTCACATCACTACCTTCATACTTTACACATCACTTTCGGGTAGTTCACTGACCCAATCGTCGTGTAAAAACGTCCCATGCTGAAGAGACGTAGTGAAGTGAACGCTATGCCTTCCGCCACAACGCAGCGGTGACGATAATAGGGCAGAGCCGCGTGAAGGTGATGCCGACGATGATGCCCGTCACTAACACGGCGCCGCCTATCATACCCGCTACACTTGCGTTCTCGGGAGCTACCGTGCTGGAAATAGGGACAGCGCACGTTAGTATTTGTTTTAAAGAAATGATCAGGCAAATCCCGCGGCCAGTTTTTACAACAATAATTATATTAAAATAACCCTAATGTCGATAAAAAGGAGCCTATGTCCTTCCCCGGGATGCCATCTATCTCCTTGCAAAATTTTATCGAAATCCGTTCAGTGGTTTAGGCGTGAAAAGGTAACATACAGACAGACAAAAACAGAGTTACTTTCGAATTTCTATTACTAGCTTCCGCCCGCGGCTTCGCCCACGTGATATGGCGATAAAAAGGAGACTATGTCCTTCCCCGGGATGCCATCTATCTTCTTGCCAAATTTTATCGAAATCCGTTCAGTGGTTTAGGCATGAAAAGGTAACATACAGACAGACAGATAGAGTTTTCGAATTTATAATATTAGTATGGATTATTTAAAACGGTCCTTCTCAATATTAGTTTTATGATGATAATAATGTAGCAAAACATATGTGTATACAAATTCACTTGAAAATCTGTATGTTTTTAAGTAAAGCATTATTGTACCCACTTAAAAAAGTAAGAAACATAAGTATAATGTTTCCTCTGTTGCGTAGTGGGAAAAGAACTATAGGAGCTTATCAAAAAAACGAGCGAGCAATAGAATGCGTTTCATCAAATAGTTTCTATGTCGTAATGTTGGCTCCACTGTTGTAGGGCCAATACGAATACACTACGCAGCTAAGGCGTTACCTAATAGGTCTGTTTTCAAAACTTAACAGTAGAGCCAACATGGCAAAGGAACTTTGATGAAACGCACTCGTAGTCGCTTATGATTTGTAACATCTGACATCTTGGCTGACTTATATAATATAAACAATATTCATCATCATCCACCTTCACCCTCATCATCATCCTGTTTACAACGTCTCGGAAAATAGGTTGGTACCATCTGAAGGCCAACTCAAGCGCCGCGCGAGCCGATTGGTCAAATCAAACTAGCGCGCGCTTCCCTGGCATCCTGTTACACACTTCCGTCCCTATTCACGAAATCTCTCCCGCAGATTGGAGGAAAGCAAGAGGAAAGATGTTACATTTCAAAAACGTTTCAAGTTGTATGTTCAAATCGACTCACAAATCTCGAATGACATATCCACGAGTTTTCGTTCCGTCTCGCTTTGCGACTGTCGGAAAACACTCATGTAAATGACCCTTAAGGCAGTGTAGAGTAGAGTCTGACACGCCCTTCCGCTCCGCCCAGAGCGGGAGAAGTCATATTATGATAATTTCCCAAGGAAAAAAAAAAAAAAAAAAAAAAAAAAAAGCAGTGGATCTACTCACCCTCCGATATACATCATGGCGAGCGAACTGCCGTGTCCTGAGCTCCACCCAAGCAGTACTGAACCGATCCAGAACACCCAGTCATTGGTCACGAATACTGGGAACGTGCGGTCCAGCGGCTTGTAGTTACACAGAAGGAAGAACGGTATGAAGAGGAGACGCGCTGTCGTGAATATTACCAGCGTACGGGGACCGGGCTGGAAGGAAATAAAATGTTATCACGCCTGTTTTCTCCGAAAAGTAATAGGTTAACAAAACATCACAGCTTGTTTCCCCGAATGGTTGGGCAGAGGAGTAACTATATAAATATTTCAATGCACTTTGTCTTTTTTAGAGATTAGAGGCAGGTTTAGGATAAGTTCCTGCCAGGGTTGCGGAATAGTCCGAAAGGGATACCGGGACCCTGGCAACAGGCAACCGAAGGAACACGGGTGGGTTTTAGTCAGTAAGAGTCTGACACGCCCTTCCGCTCCGCCCAGAGCGGGAGAAGTCATATGATGATTTCCCACCCAAAAAAAAAAAAAAAGGTTTAGCATAAGTTGCCTCATCTTTTTATTCTCTACAATGGAGAAAGCAATGTACAGCGAAACTGAAGTGGGGGCAATGACTTTCCAGTCACCGCCGGTGGCGGCTGGGTATTTTTATTCCCATTTGCCTCCGGTGGCAATCCCCGCGGGGGCGACTGGGAAATAACGCTAAGGATATTGTAAAAAAAAAAACACAACCGACTTAAAAAAATAACCTATGAATGTTTTATAGATTACTAGCTTCCGCCCGCGGTTCGCCCGCGTGGTATGTCGATAAAAAGTAGCCTATGTCCTTTCTCAGGCTCTAGAATATCTGTGTGCCAAATTTTATTTAAATCGATTCAATAGTTTTGGCGTGAAAACGCGACAGACAGACACGAGATACTTTCGCATTTATAATATTAGTAAGGATTATTATAATATTTTAAACACTAACCCGCCAGATTTTATTTATTTAATCATTTAATAGTATCTTTAGGTATGATTCCGAACAACGCTGCACGCGGCAGTGCTACCGCATCACTTCTGGTCGGTCAGTACCTATGTCGCGCAGCATTGCTGCCGTGCTCGGAATTTAATCTATACTAATATTACATGAGAGCAGTGGTGGCCCAGTGGTAACGGCCACGACTTACGAGTCGTAGGTCATAGGTTCGAACCCTGACAGGCGCTTTACTTTGTGTAAATTATTTCATCGCCACTGCTCTCAAAAACGGTGAAGGAAAACATCGTGAGGAAACCGGCATGTCCTAGAACCAAAACTTCGAAGACTTGTGACATCTACCAACCCGCACTGGGCCCGCGTGGTAGAGAGGAAGGCCTGTGTCCCAGCAGTGGGACCATTATAGGCTGATTATGCTTAATATTATAAAGCTGAAGAATTTGTTTGTTTGTATGAACGCGCTAATCTCAGGAACTACTGGTTGGAATTGAAAAATTATTTTTGCGTTGGATAGTCCATTTATCGAGAAAGGCTATATAACATCACGCTACGACTAATAGGAGCGGAGCATAAATGAAAAATGTTGCAAAAACGGGAAAACTTATTCCTTTTTGTGAGCTTCCGTTGCGTGCGCTGCGTAAACGGTTTAAGTTACGCAAATATTATGTATGATGAAAATGTTCCTCTTTAAAAATTCTAAAAAAAAAAGTCCGCGACAGCATATGCCTATCTTTTAAGATTAACTCACTATAACCTTTTTTATGGTAATCAATTTTTATCGAAGTTAATGCATTATTTTTGAAGGAGTTTTATCGACATAATAATAATTCTTATTCAAATAAATAGTTTTAACATCAAGGGTATTTATGTAGCAGTAATATACTTTTTAATTCATTCGAATCGGACATTTAATTTCGAAGATATCACGATATAAAAAAGCAATACGCGAACCGTTCGACACCGGCGCCGCGCCTCCGCGACGTTCCCTACTTTAGAGAAGAGAGGATGAGCAAAAGGGTAGACATGACCTGGAATAGGACATACGACACATTTTATCCATATATTCCCACGGGATCGACATCTACGCGGGTGAAACCGCGGGGCACAGCTAGTCTCATATAAACCTATACAAAATTCCTTTATGGTTCCTTAGGGCCGATTTTTCTAACGCTAGATATCTTTAACCAAGGAATAATTTTGAATTTCTGACAGTGTTTTCATACAAAAACTGTCAGACGTCAATTTTATTCCACGGATAAAAGATATCTGACGTTGGAAAAATCAGCTCTTAATCATACATTTTTGTTGCTTTAATAATAAATTTTACGCAAGTTCACAGACTGAAACTTGAATAAGTTTACTAAAGCATTATTGTACCCACTTAAAAAAGTAAGAAACAAACTTCGATGTTTCCTCTGTTGCGTAGTGGGATGGGAGTCAAATAGCTTTTTATACACCAGCAATTATCTGCCAGAATAATGAATTGGAACCTATCAGAACCGGCCATTCAAGTTATTTCAGAACACAAGGCTCTACTAAAGCTTATTTTATCGTCAAAAATTTAATTAAATCCAAAATAAGTCCCGTATTTTTCCATTCAATTTAAGTAAAATACACTTATTTTAAACAGATACTTACGAATTGCCACGTACTGGCCGTAATGTTACCGATGGTAGCTGAGAGATTGAATGTTAAGAAGCAAGTGATCCGCACGAAATTCGCGCCCAAAAACCCTGCGGTGTTCGGGCCCACGTCTAGAAAAAAAAACTTTATTAGTAAATATGCTCATGCTTTTTATGAAATTTTTATTTGCAAAATATATTGTGTGCCTTTTGGTCTGTGCTCCTTCTTCTTAGCGAGTCGATGGATTTACAGTAACCAGTACTGTAAATCGATGGAACCTATGAGCCGATCGGGTTGTACTGTTGTATATTATACTAGCTTCCGCCCGCGGCTTCGCCCGCGTGGTATGTCGATAAAAAGTAGCCTAAGAAAGGTCTCAGGCTCTAGACTATTTGTTTACCAAATTTAATTTAAATCGGTTCAATAGTTTTGGCGTGAAAGCGCGACAGTCAGACAGACAGAGTTACTTTCGCATTTATAATATTAGTAAGGATTTTGTTGACTGATATCACGGAGGGGCACACAGAGAGCGTGACGAAGAAGATGATGAACACGCTGTAGCGTTGTACGAACGCTTGCTTGAACAGCGTGACGCGGTTGTGTAGTTCATTGTATTGTTTATTTTATTACGTTCACCTGATATAACGGACGGGAACACGGCCAGCGTGACGAAGAAGATGATGAACACGTTGTACAGTTGCACGAACGCTTGCTTGAACAGCGTGACACGGGATACGCCTTGTGCGTTGGCTTTAGAGCTGCCCCGGCCTGCGTTGCGTTGCTCGTTTATCTGCTCATGGTATCGGTAGAATTTCTGTAAAACAAAAAGTATAGATATATAAATAGTATAGGTTTAAGGGAATCTTTTCTTTTTAAAGGGATTTTTTCCACTCAAAAGAACAGGTGTCACTTGATGGATGGTGAAATATTTTAAAACGAGGAGTTAGAGGGAGGGTCAGACAAACAGGGACACGTAGAATTTCAGGGATTTTGGCTGCTGGACCAAGAATGGTGAAATATTTTAAAACGAAGGTATGTTAGATGGAGGGTCAGACAAACAGGGACATGTTCAATTTTTAGGGATTTTGGCCGCTGGAGTCCGTCAAGAAACAAAATATTAATTTATGACCTGGCTTTTACCCCGTATTCGCATTCAAACTAAAAATATTTTTGATCAAATATAGAATGAATGGATCAAAGATAGTTTTATTTATATTATAAAAACTTATCAAGTATAGATAATTATAAAAAGAATAGTGAGAATGTAGCTAAACATCATGCACACATATTTACTTCAAAATATGCATGTTAGTTAGTATTGCATTATTGTACCCACTTAAAAAAGTAAGAAACATAACAATAATATTTCCTCTGTTGCGTAGTGGGAATTGGAATATAAAGATCAATGAAAACTATTGTTTCAGAAAAATATTTTCAAATGTAAATATTATTATACTGTGATGCCATTTAACATATTATTATAAGGTTTCTATTTTAAAATACAATCTCACTTTGACTCCGTCTCGCACCTAACCAGCCAGGGCTAGAACCTACACATTTTTTTTATATAACACTAGCTGCGCCACCGCGGTTTTACCCGCGTAAGTCTCAATCCAGTGGATATCGGGATAAAAAGTATCCTATGTGTTAATCCAGGTTATAAACTATCTGTTTGCCAAATTTCATCCAAATCCAATCAGCCGTTTTTGCGTGATTGAGTAACAAACATCCAAACACACAAACACACCAACACTTTAACTTTCACATTTGTAATATTAGTAGGATTAAATAAATAAGTAATTTGTACCTACTGATGATCAGGGTCATTAGTTATCAGGTGAAGAAACGTGTAGTATAATGGGAGAATTCTACAGCTAGAAGAATGATAATGACTGGTGGGCCACCGACCGACTGTGGCGCCATCTGTAACTTTTAGTCCGACCACACGGCAGTTTTCTGTTCTGTATTTTAATCTCGTAGACTAATTTGACATTTCAATTGATTGTTGCTTGTTTATCCAATATGGAGTTTGACATTTGCACCTGTCAAATTAGTCTACGAGATTAAAAAACAGACGATAGGAAATTGCTACTCACATTCAACGGGAGCGCGAAGTACGTATCAATACAGATGAGCAGCACGAACATGCCGCCTATGAAGTAGTAAATGGCGGCCGTGCGAGGGTTATCGAAGAACACAGACATCCAGTTCAGAGCCACGACCAGCAGGCCGCATAGGTTACTGCCTAGGATTACAGCACCCGTGTAACTAGGAGGTAAACAGGCTGCTACGCCAAACACTGAGTTTTGGAAAATCGCGTTGAAACCTGAAAAGTAAGGAGAAAGGGTTCAGTACATGTTTTTGTGTACTTTTTACAGTTTAAGGTACTTCATTTCACTCAGAAAGTTCATTCTTTGTCACTTTCATCAGATGAAAGTGGTGTGATGTGATGTAGATGGTCTATTTAAATCCTTGATTCCAATATTAATGTTATTTCCACTTAAATCAACTTTATGCAAGTGTAAACAAAGTTGATAATAGACTGACTAGTACCGTTGAAAAAGTCATTAAAAAATATGAAGTTGTAGCGCAAACTGAACCACGAGTTTTAAAACTCGTGTTTGTTTACATGTTTGGCAAACAAATTGTGAACGCAGAATAGATACCCTTTGAAAAACATAAAGATAAGCATGATCATTGATCACACACGAAGTATTAGGAGATAACAGTAATGTGAACAAAGCGTGAATTGCTGATAAGAGCAATGTGTGGCCTTAACCTTTTCTAAAGGTCTATATCATACTGGTATCAGTATATGTGTAGAAATTTTTATTTGGATAACAGATTTTTGGATGTAGACGAATAGCAGTATAAACTGTTTAATTATAGCTTTTATTATGATTTTTTAAATGAAACTATGTGTTTAATTATGTATTTGTAATGAGTCAGGAGAAGTCGCAGGCAACAGCTAGTAAAATAATGCGTCTGCTATCCACCATGGAAAGTAGCCTATGTCCTGCTCCAGGACATGGTCTACTGATGTGCCAAATTTAATCCAAATCCGTTCAGCCGTTTCATCGTGAAAGCGTAACAAACAAACTCACTCTCGCATTTATACAGGGTGTTAGGGTAGACACCGTTATCCTTGAAACTAGTGGTTTGGTGTCATCTATAATATACTTTTTCTATGGGACCAACTTTTTTTTCGCGATTTCAAGGTTCCTCCCACAGAAAAAGTATATTATAGATGACACCAAACCACTAGTTTCAAGGATAACGATGTCTACCCTAACAGCCAGAAATATTAGTTAGGATTACTTTGGATAAAATGAAGTGTTCGTCAAACGCTGCCCGAGCCAGAATAAGTAGTTTTTTGTGTGAACAATTACAATTTCGTACAATAATAAATGATCCAGAAATGTTTAAACTGCAGTTGTTATCGAAATACTTAGAAAATACATCCTTCCTTTCTCAATAATAAACATAGAACCGAGAATTCTCATTAGAATCGTCGGTATTAATTTATATTTACGAGATAACCACAAACTATTCCGTGAAACTGTGAATAAATTAAAGGTTTCAAACTAAAACTGAAATAGCCAAACGAAATTGTTTTGACCTACACGCAAGCCAAGAGAAACTGTGTCAATTGATCTGTAAATAGTTGAGCAGAAATATTTAAACAATATAAATTAGATGTGGCTGTTATGTCTTAGTTGAGTTTGCTGATGATTTTAATGGATTCTAGCAAATTATTTAAATAAGATTTTTTTTAATTAGATGGGTCATCGTTTTATGTTTTGTATCCATGTGTCGCGCCCGCGATATCGCGCCTGTTTGTGGGAATCCCCACAACCCATTACCGATAGAAAATCTTCTGTATTTAGGATACAGAAGATTTTCTATCGGTAATGGGTACAGCAAATATTGTGACGGTGATTTAGGGCAGGAATTATAGCTCTCTGGGATAGCTTTTCAGTCTAGTCTAGTCTTGTGGGCAATTATAATATACCCGTAACTAACTTATCCTGACTGCTGGTCTATTCGCACGTGCTACTGCTGAGCAAGAGGTCCTAGATTCAATTCCCAGGTCGTGAAAAGCGTTATTTGTTTTTTTCTGGAATTTCTCAGTAGCAGTCCGGAGTCTGGATTTGTGCCCGGTTGCTCGCAATAGGCTCGCCCCCTGTTACATGGGACTTCAAACATAACTGGCGAAATGTGGGTGTACTATAGGTACAACTCTAATAATACTACCATAAATGAAAATAAGTAATCACGGCATAGCAAAAGGTGTATGAAGCCATTCATTGTAAGAATAGCGGCGTAATACGTGGCCTTAAGTAATTTATTTACAAAGTCAAAAAAAATAGGCTTAGAACCACAGATATAGAACTCACTTAGTGATAAGGTATCATTAAAAGCGAGTTCTCAATCAATGATATCCAATGTAAAAAACATTGGGTATCTGATATCAATCACAATTGAAACACACGAGGAATGCTTGTTTGTCGTTTCAATTCAGTTGACAGAGTTAATCATGGAAATCTGAGCTCTGGACATGAATGTATAATTGATGAAACATCAGCCGATGACCCCATTGAGCGATAGCTTTAGTTAGGGCGACTGAGAATTATTGGTAGTGGCCGAGATTTGTAAACTTTTATTTGTCATTTCGGGCACTTGCCTAATCATTTTATCAGTAAAAGTAGGTATTTTTTTTTAAATTCAAAGCTCCCTAACATAAATTTTAAGATTATTGCATACTTATCAACTCTTCTACACTATAATATTATAAAGATAAATTATTTCTATTTTTTGTTTTAATGAATAAACTAAAAAACTACTGGACCGATTTTAAAAATACTTTCACCAGAAGTATGCTATATTATCACTGAGAAACATAGGCTATAATTTATAAAGATATCACGCGGGCGAAGCCACTGGCGAAAGCTAGTAAACAATAAGAATGTAGCAGAACTTACTTGCACACTAATTTACTTTAAATAAATATGCATATCATAAGTAAAGCAGTATTGTACCCACTTAAAAAAGTAAGAAACATATTTAATGCTTCCTCTGTTGCGTAGTGGGAATAGAAACTGAATAAATACATAATTTTCATTCATATCTATGCAAAATACTAAAAATAAAAAATAAACTAGATCTAAAAACAAAGAAAATAGTGCAAAAAATTGAGATTATAGACTGATAATCCTTTTGACTTCCAATCGTAACTGCAGGTTAACACTATGGTATAGATTTGGAATCTATTACTTACTATCTATAATCTATTAGTTACTATTAATAACTAATCTATTTGGAATCTATTAGCTGAAGAGTTTGTTTTATTACTTGAACGCGATAATCTCTGGAACTACCAAACGGATTTGAAAATTGCTTTTAGTTTGATAGTCCAATTCTTGAGGAAGGTTAAGCTTATTTAACATCACGATAAGATCCTTATGAGGCGACCAAAAAGAAGAAAAGATGCCCGCGTGATTACGCGCAGGAATTCGCAGGACAGGGCAGGAGCTAGTTCACAAGTAAAATTGCCCCAAAATATTTTCAAAGTACCAGTATCTAACTTTTACAATCGGTTAGCAAAACGACCTTATTAAAATAAAACACAAAATAAACATATTAAAACTTACCGTTTAAGAAGAATACAGATATCATGGTAAGCCAAAAGAAACCTCCGGGCCATGCAGATGTGTCGAGCATAGCCAGGATGACGGTACAGACGAATATAAACACTTCTATGACTAACGACCACACGATGCGTACCTTGAGGTTACCACTGAAACAAATATGATATTATTTAAAAAGTGTTTTTTATAAAAAAATAATCTATGAAAATACAACAGTAAACACCAGAGCTATCTAACTGCGTAACACATTTTCGTAAACGATTAAGATTGTTTCATTTTGACAGTTCAACAACATTCATTGCGTTATTTATTTATTTAACCATTTATGCACACACATATATACACATAAGAAGAAAGGAACAGAAAAATACGTACAAAGGCAATGCTTATTTCTAAAGAAATCTCTTCCAACATGCCTGCTTTACCTTGTTGAGTAGATATTTTTTTCGAACTTTTGTATTAAAATCTGTTTCAAAACGATTCAGATTGTGATTAATCATGTATTACGTAATTAGAGTGCTGAACAGTAAGGATGGGTTTTTAAAAATATGTGAGGTATTCGCTAATGTATTCCAGCTATCTGCCACTGAAAGTTCCGTCAAAATCGATCGAGCCGTTGCGGAGATTAGCCGGAACAAACCGACAAAAGTTTAATAAACATTTTTTTTGTTATAAGTACCGTATAATACTTTCATAAGCATTTAGTAAAAACCTGTTATTTTGTCATTACAAAGAGACATTTCAATTTTAATTATTTGTATATATTATAGTAGTATACTTCAATACTTTCGGTTTCGACTAAATGCTAAAAGTTATTCAGTACTTGTAATTTTTTTGTAGCTAGACTTAGGTGCACACAAGCTTATGGAAAGAAACTTGCGTGTGTTTTAGTAAAGCTTTTATTTGCCCACTTTGTTAAATGTGATCAATCAGATTGAAAGCTGAATATCACTGCGTTGGGTAGTGGGCATTTTATCTCCTTACGTAATTAGTAATTACAAAGCATCAAGCTATTTTATTTATTTATTTTATTATTTAGTAAAATAAATATAGATACGACTTAATATAATTATGTCGTATGTCTTATTATAACTGACGTTCCCAGTCTGCATGAAAAAATTCAATCAAATATGTCCAATCGTTTATTCACTATAGCTGATGCAGCACTAGAACTGATCGGCAAAACCCATAGTCGGCCCATCATTTACCTACTACTATGCACATAAGTAAAGTACTCTATTTGATAAAATCTATTTTTTAATTTCGATGTTAGGCTAAATTTGATCCTGCCAGGGTTGCGGGAAAGTCCGAAAGGAATACCGGGACCTTGGCAAAAGGCAACTGAAGGAACACGGGTGGGTTTTAATCAGTAAAAGTCTGACACTCCGCCCAGAGCGGGAGAAGGCGTATTGCCAGTGTTTTCATTTATAATAATAATACCAATAAAATACTTCAAAATATGCCTTTTTAAATTCCCACTAAATAAAAAGGGGAAATTTCGCTACTGCGTTTAAAGTTAACTCTCATAATTCCGTAACTTTTCTACGTTTATAACAAAAATTTGCACGTGAATACTTTTAATCATTTTACTCCCGCAGCAGCCCATTCCGCCCGCTCAAAACTTATGCAAATATGTTGAAAAATAGTCTGGCAACCCGCCTGCCTACTCGCTACTCTAAACTATGTTTAAGCTTGCGTTAACTTTGATTTAAGAGCCTCTGGGATAGAAGTATGTAGGTATGCGTTGATGCAAATTTTGTAAATAAACAGATTAAAAGTTTTAATGCTTAAAAAAAAGTCGGATGGTACAATATTTTGAAAGCATCAGGATAGTTACGTGATACACAACGTAACAGCTCTGTCTATTAAAGTGCGATAATTTCTTGAGAGACAGACACACACGTAAACCTGATAAACATGTATCAGATTTACTTACGTCAATAACTCAGCCTATCGCAGTCTACTGGAAATAGGCCTCTCACAGGATGCTCTGAATCAGATCGTCGGTCCATCTAGCTGGGGGGTGTCCCACAGTACGCTCCCACGTAGCTTGATACTGGACTCGTCTGCTCCACCGGCCATCGGTCCTTCGACAAACACGGCCAGCCCACTGCCACTTCAGCTTGCTTACCCTGCAAGCTATGTCGGTGACTCTCGGATTAACGTGTTTTTTTAATTCCTGGATAGTTCTCTGGCCCAATTTCAGTACATATTATCCAGTTACAGTAGCCAACGTTGGGCATAGCTTGTAAGGCATTAAAATATGACATACAATCAATCGATCTAACGGGCGGCTTCCAGTCTAACCGGATGCAGCTGAATACCAGTATTTTAAATGGAGCGACTGCCTATCTGACCTCCTCAACCCAGTAACTGGGCAATACGATACCCCTTGGTAAGACTGGTTGTCAGACTTTCGGACTTCTGACGACCCGTAACGACTGTCATAGATCCACGAATGACAACCGGGACCAACGGCTTAACGTGCTTTCCGAGTCACGGAGTAGTCTCGGTATGTAAAGATGGTCACCCATCCACAGACCAACCACGGCAAGCGTAGCTTAACATGATGGATCGACCCGTGCGGCTGTTATTACTTAGTCACGAGCTCCTCCTAAAATATGACATAAACATATTATGGAACAATGTCAATTTATTATTTCCCCATTTATTCGGGATTGAACAGCCTTCAAGCAATTTTCGAAACCAATTAAAATTTCGTCGACCGTCCACGGTTAAGTACACATAACAACTTGAGAGCAGTTAATTAAAAACTTTAAGTCTGAACTAACGTGGATCGGTTCAGATCATAATGTTGGTCAACGTAATTGGCTATAGCAAATATGATCGGTATAGGCAAGATTAATAAAGTTTTCTGGTTTCATTGGTCAGCCTGGGCAAACCCTACTTTAATTTTGGAATAGTGGATCATCAGAGTAAACCAAAATTACATATAGGTCATCGCTGGTCAGCGTCATGCCTATATTTGAGCAACTGAATGTGTACTCAGAACAACAATACTCCATTTGAAATAAGATTACAAAATTTAAATAAGCCTTTTTTACAGTCCGTTCAACCGATTTTGACTTCTCAATACTCAATACTCAATTCTTTATTGCATTCTATTGCGTTTGTGGCACGACAAATGGCAGGTGCAGTAGACAGTTGGTATTGTGTAACTTTTTGGTTTTAACGCCATCCTTATGCCTCCGGTATAGGAGTCAAAAAACGGTTGAACAGACTGTAAAAAGTTTGTTTACTAATCTTATTTCAAATGGAGTATAAATGGGATGGTATAGTATGTAGGGCATCGATGGTTCAGTGGTCGCAAGCGCTATTGCTGAGCATGAGGTCCTCCTGGGTTCGATTCCCGGGTTGGGCAAAGTATTATTTGGTATTTCCATCTAGAATTTCTCAATGCTACTGAGAAATTCTAGATCCGAGCCCGAGACCGATTTCATCAACCGGAGACGGCAAGAGAGGTTGATGGCAATAGGCTGGCCTCCTATTACATGGGACTTAAACATAACTGGCGAAATGTGGGGGTTCTCTAAATACACCTCTGCCTTAACATTCGGTTCATTTAAGGTTTTCTGAAATTACTATTAAAATTCAAAACTATTCCGCAATAAATTTGTCGCTTCAAAAGAGAACCTATTCTTATTAGCACACGATCCAATCATAATTTGAATCATTTTGAAGGATATTGCAAATTCCTTGCTTCATATATTCGAAAAAACTCCCTGCTCAACAACGTAAATAACGTCATTAATGTTGTTGAACTATCAAAATAAAACAGATTGTGATTGATCGTGTGTTACGCAATCAGGGTGCTGGTTTGTGACAGTCTAATTATTAAAATTGTCGTCCAATCAAGGTTCAATCTTTTGTCACTTTGGTCAACAAATTGTAACAACTAACACTAGATTCACTTATCAGGGAAAAATATTTTTTTGAAATAGCCTATTTCACTCCCACAATTAAGACGAACCTAACGACACCTCGTATGTTAAAATCTATCAAACCGTTTAGGCTACAGAGCGTGCCAAAGAAATAGACATACATATATACTCTCGAAAAAAATTACCCCCCTTCTGGGGCAGTCGGGTAAAAATTATACATACCCCGACTCAACAAAAATGTTGATCCAGCTGAACGCCAGGTTGGGTATCTGACTGGCCCACCCCACATACGCGAGGTAGTGTTCAGAATATACCGGAGCGCTCGCCAGCTTGTATTTGACGAAGTAATCCTTGGCTGTGATGAACATGTTCCAAGCTGTCAGTGTTCCCAGGCCATGCAGCAGTAACGTCAGGAATATTATGTTCCATTTGTCTTTGGGAACTGCTGAGTCCATCGCTATACCTGGAAGGGGAGGGACGAATTAGTTGAATAGAGAAAATATTATCTATTGAAGGGTTGTGTAAATTGAAAGTAAAAAAAGAAGAAAAACATATTTTCGAAAAAAAAAAAAAAAAGATAATAAAACATAGTTAAGTCCTTTAACCGAACTTATTTTGGCAGTTATTATATCAAAGTATATTTCGAGCAATATTCAAAAACTGAACAGTAAACAAAAATACACAAAAAGTTTTTCCGATCCTGGGAATTGAACTTACTACCAAATTCATTGACCGTAGTGAACGGAAGTCGTGAGTTCGAATCCGAATATCACAAGCTCTTTTTGCATTTGTTAAATTCGTTATATCATGTATTTTGACTAACCTAAAAGCCTATTGATTTCAATTTTCTCATAATATTGTCTTTATTATTGTTCTAGTATTTTTTATATAAAAGTTTTTGACATTTTAACTATAAAAGTAATGTCGCAATACTTAGGTGCACACAAATTCATAGGAATTTGCATGTGTTTTAGTGAAGCGTTACTTTACCCACTGAAATTATTATGTGACAAGCAGTTATTATGAAACTGAAGACACTGCGTTGGGAAGTGGGCTACGGTGACGAGTAAACATATGCTCGAAATATGGTGTGCCATACTACAAGGCGTGCAAACTTTGCTTGCGGGATTCAGAACTCCTAGTTTACGTAAGAATCCGATAGATGGCGTGATTGGTGTCAAGTCGAAATCAATTTGTTCTTTTATTAATGGAAAATTGAATAAAATCGCTGCATAGTTTATAGACCATTGTTTAATTTAATTATTGGGAAATACTTGGGATTGTGATTGATTAATAATTAAATGAATTAATTTTAATACAAAACACCAATAGTCACGCCATGTAGCATGATTTAAATAATAATAGTATTAAGTTGAGTTATTGTTTTGCGTTTATCACTTATTCATCAACCAGTATATAAATAGATTTTGATGAAATAAGTTGCGTGAGCTTCGGTGTGACAGCCGGTTATTTACTCGGCAGATTAAGCACAAGAAATGGTTGTGCGTGGGCAAACGTGGCTATCCTTGTTATTCTTTTTTAGGTAGACAGATAAGCACAGACATTTTAGACGCAACATCTGTACAACTTAATATAAATAAAGTAACTTAACTTATTGAGCAAATCCTAACTTATTATAATCACGGAAGAGAGTTTCGCTTTTTTTTGTTACGCTTTCGTGCTAAAATGACTGAACGGATTTCGATGAAATTTAGCACAGGGGTAAACCTTGACCTGGAGATGGACATAAACTACTTTTCATCCTGAATCGCAGACGATGTCTCGGGCAACAGCTAGTAATTTCATACAAAATAATGAATTATAGTGCCATCCTATAGAGACTGAAATAAGCCCTACGGCTTTATTTAAATTCGTTGTGTTGACAGCAAATTTTCCGCTTCAATCGTTCAAGAGGAGAAGCCTGATTTTCCTCTCATGATAACAACCTTTCAAGTCGAAAATGTCAATTTGACAACCAATCACAGCCTCCTCACACAATTACATATATACCTACTAAAGGTTAACAACAACATAATTATGCTTATTGGTAAATAACTCAACTTTTTTCCGTATCACTGTGTGATACGAATCTGTTCGTGTTAACAGCAGATTACCTTTCAAGTTGAGCGTAAAATTGGAGATTTAATCACATCCCATCAGAGTCCTTCAAACACGATGGAACCTAATAATGTTAGAGGTATTTTAGGTTACTCGCACGAGTAGCTTTCATTATGTTAGCATGGAGGCATATGACAAGCTAAAGGCATCTCCAATGGGATGAGTTATCAACTTATCACCATCCTCCTTACATATTTAAAAACAAAGTCTTCCGCCGCGTCTGTCTGTCGTCCTGTACGCGATAAACTCAAAACTGCACCTATTTTCATGCTGTTTTCACCAATGTATAGAGTGGTTCTCGAGGAAGGTTTTAGTAATAACCGACATCCACGCGGGCGAAGTCGCGGGCATCAGCTAGTTGATATATAGAAACTTTATCACACAGCTTATTTGTTGTGCTTCTTGTTCTTATCGTGCTAATACGGTTAGATTAAGATACTACTAGTATTAATATTTTACTCATCAATAATTTAGAAGGTAAACACTGTCGTTCATGCATATCCTAACTGCGTTTTGGCGATTCTCTTTACTGCGTGGAAAACCTCATGGACAGCCTATGCCAGGGGAAGCATACGCCTTTGTCGGACTTAAGGCTCCCACAAACAGGCGCGACGCGACACCGCGACGCGACTTTAACAAAACAAATTCTGAGAAAACTTCACGGCAAACAATGCGGCGGCGTCGCGACGCGCGACAAGTCGCGCCAGTATGTAAGAGCCTTTAACCACACGGTGTTTCTCTGGCTGTCCATAGACGGGGGGTGCGGTAATTCGCTCGCAAATATTTACCGCTCCCTGAGTTTGACCTGGCCGAGATTCTCCCATCCTCTGTCACTGGTGACAAAGGAAGCTTGTCACCTGAGGGGTAGACAAGTGACAATCGCTTCCAAAGCGTTTCGTATTTCTACGACTTTCAACAGGATTGACATAATATAAAGCTTTTCGATAGCTTATGTCAGTCCTATACATTTTTGCCTTTTCCATCATCGTTATCTTTGACAGAATGTGACTTTGTCTAGGCTCTCGGTTTCCTCAGTCACACAACTTCTTTAATTTGTTTTTTCCGCAGGCGCTGCGCTGTCGCAAGACGCGTGGCCACGGGGTTACTTGACTTCATCAGCATCTTACCTTTCAAGTTGAGCGTGTCATTTGGCAGGTTGTTGCCTTCCCACGCGGGTGTGAGCTTCACGGGCTCGTTGCGGAGGAACGGCGCCTTCTCGTCGGCCGCATCCCAACCTGGTGACAAACAATCATAATTTTGTTAAAAATCAGTCCACAGATCTTCGAAGACATTTCATCACACATTCTTTCAATACAATATGTCACCACTTCTCCATTTAGCAAAGCAGGCACATGGTAAGTATACTATCGTTTGAGCAAGAAGAGAATTTAAGAATAGGATCGCCATTTTGGCCGAAAAAAATAAACGTTTCTTTATTACTCAAAAGAAAACAAGCCGTTCTAAAATATGACTGACTAATATACCACATGCTTTTGGCTCCACTATCCTGCTAAATTTACTTGGTTTGACGAACAATAGTTTAACGGCGCAGTATCTAGCTATCTGATTCACGATAGACCAATTGCCATGAACGACGCTTCAATTACAAAGTCAATGCATCTACTCGTAAAGTTATAGCCCATGTGATCTATGATCTTTTAATATAATTGTTCAGGAATTATTCATCGGAATTCTGAAAGCGGCGAGGCTTTCAGTGACGAGTGAAGGGAGTAGGGAACGGGAGGAAAATTTTAAGAGGTAATGTGGATGGATAAAGAAGCGATGGAGGGATGGTGTAAGGGATGGCGAGAAAGGGATGAGATAACGAAGAAAAAAAACCGGCCAAGTGCGAGTCGGACTCGCGCACGAAGGGTTCCGTACCATTATCTATAAAACAGCAAAAAAATCATGTCTGTTGTATGAAAGCCCCCCTTAAACATTTGTTTTATTCTGTCTTTTAGTATTTGTTGTTATAGCGGCAACAGAAATACATCATCTGTGAAAATTTCAACGGTTCATGAACCGTGATAGTTGGACAGTGGAAATTTGTATAATTTGTTGTATCTCATGGATACAGCCTGATGACAGACGGACACACAGACAGACAGCGGAGCCTTAGTAATAGGGTCCCGTTTTACCCTTTGGTTACGGAACCCTAAAAAGCTCTACGGAAGAATGAAACTCTACGCCGATAAGGACAAGGCCAGGCTAAAGATGGTTGGTCATGAATACTCTGTTAAAACCAAACTAATTCTGTTTTTATTAATTTTTCTTTACTATTTTTTTTGTAGCTTTTGATAGACACACAAGTTCACGGTCTGAAACTTGAGTAAACTAGTTTTAAGCATTATTGTACCCACATCAAAAAGTAAGAAAGAAACATATTTTAATGTGTCTTCTGTTGCGTAGTGGGAAGCTATATGTTTCAGTTATACATAATTACATACCTACTTGAATAAAACTTTGAAATTAAATATCTATCTTAACAGCTGTTAGAGTAGATTTTAAAGAGGAAAAAAAAAAAAAAAAAATTATGTAAGTATTAATACATGTTTATGTAAAACTAACTACATTAAGTATTTAATTCGGAATGATTTAATTCATAAAAAAACTGAAGCTTAGGCAAGATAAAGCCAATACACACGAACCGACTAGAGTAGTCAATTAATTTCACATAAATAAACACTAAACATAAATACTAAATGCCAGCATTACTCCTTGCTGTTATTACGAACACGAATCACGTACCACGGAACATCCATCTTCCATTACGTTGCTACAATACAAATGAATTTAGCTAAGTATATGATTTACAGCACTTTGGATATATAGGTAATGTCTGTATTGGTTTGTGGCTGAGTAATAACACCGGCACGAGTCGATCGATCAGGTTAAGCTACGCTCGCCACAGTCGTTGCGCGGATGAGTAACAATCTTTACATACCGAGACCCCGCCTTGTCTAAAAAAAATCATTCAAAATCAAAAGTCATACAAACTAGGCTGAGAATCAGCACTTTTCGTCAAAATTACATAAGGCAGTCCCCCCAAAAATGCCCACCCTTCACCAATTCCTAGTGCTTTAGTTGGGAGAAGAGGCGCAACAAACTCAGTTAGAAAAAAAAGCACGTTAAGGTGTCATTCGTGGATCTTTGACAGTCGTTACGGGTCATCAGAAGCCTGACAACCAGTCTTACCACGGGGTATCGTAGTACCCAGTAGCTGGGTTGTGGAGCTCAGATAGACAGTCGCTCTGAGTAAACTACTGGTATTCAGCTGCACCTGGTTAGACTGGAAGTCGACCCCAACATAGTTGAGAAAAGTCTAGGCAGACGATGATTTATATGAAATAGACAGTTAATAATTGGTTAAAGTAATGAACACACTTCCCCTTCTTTTAAAAGGATATTTTAGGAAGGAAAAACTATGCAAACTAATACTACCAAATACTTCAAAAAAACAGGTGAAAAGAAGTAACTTTTGCGGCTTAAATAAACGCTAAGGTAAAGTTCGCCTCAAAGAGTCTCGAGGGAGCTTTGTTGAGGCTCAGACAAGAATGTATCGCTGCTTAGCAACCTAACAATTCTTACAATCGATAGAAGTCTGGTTTTTCTCTAATAATAGAAATTGTGGTGAGAGGCTCTTACGGCATAAAGTTTACACAGTTTTGGTTGAAGCTCTAAAGCCCGGGACCGAGTGATAATCCGAAGTAATCCTCTATCTCTTACGAAGGCAGTATTTCGGAGTAACGCTGCTAAGGTGTTATTTATCTCAAATAAGATAATCTTTTGGTCTTAAATAAACTATAGTCTATTCCAAAAGTATTTGAATAAAATGTAAACAAATGGATCAGAAAAAGTACATGTGGGTAAAAATTTGTTGTGCAACTAACAAATTGAGTGCGAGTGTGCGTTGTTGTGTGTGTTGATTGGTTTTTTTATTTGAATTATATACTAGAAACCCGAAATTCTAATTTTAAATCACCTTTATTTTAAGATGTTTTTCATTTGACAATTAAGATTAATTTCTGAACCTCAATTTTCGTCGATGATTTATCAATTAGATACAATTTAATTAAGCTATTCAAACAATAATTGTTAGAAAAAGTGGTGAGATATTATGTATACTTGAAACCTTCTAAATGCTGATGAAAGTGTGGCACTAATTCCCTTTAGTGAGAGTTTAGGTAAGAATTTCACGTGAACAGATTTGTTTACACTTTTATCATATCCTTAGGGAACAGATCATAGAAACCAATTGCGTTATGCGATGTATTGTTTCAAAAGCAAGTGATGTTTTCCTTAACCAATTTACAAACATCGCTTAGATTGAAGAAAACCTAGGAAATTCGCATATCCAAAAAATCACTAGACTGAATGACATCGGATCGAAAACACAATATTTTTACAAGGGCTAGAAGAGGGCCCCTTGTAATCGAATCCATCTTCATCTCTGGGACAAACTTGTTATACTAAAAGTTACGGATGGAAGCCCAGCGAAAAACAACACAACATAAATAGTACCGGTTACGGGAATCGTGTTTAAACTTCCAGTGGATACAAGAGCTATCTATCTATTTATCGATGGAGCACGAAGTATAGACTACTAGAGTTTAGACAGCTTTGTCGACCAAATCACAGTTTCACTATGGGAAGACGGAAGAAATCGCGCTGTAATATTGTGCTGATGGTGTAGCAAAAACGATTTTCCTAAAGACATTTTTGGTTTCTTTTAGGAAAATCGTTTTTACAACAAGATGGAGCTTATAGGTTACCCAAAAGCACTTTTGCCTTAAACGATTGAATAACTGATCTGTTTTCTAGGCCCACCAAGTCTTTCATCTGTAAATCTTCTGAGACCATCAAGCATTTAATTTGTAGGTAAATCTATTGGAAAATCGTTATGTTAGCTGTTGGTTGACCAAAGTAACAACAATATGAAAATAAATAAATAGACTTTGGTCATAGAATAGAATACTCTTTGTTATGTACACCATAAAAAATACAGATATAAATGTAGAAATTTAACATAGGGTGACACAATGGGCGGTCTTATCGCTAAAAGCGATCTTTGGATGGAGGAAACTACTATACTAGAAGTATACTATACTAGAAGAAACTTTACTATTCTTTATACTAGAAGAAAGATGCTGAAGAGATTTAGGTCGAGATTGTTACGAAATCCTCAAATTTTGAAGTGAAGTGAACAGGAAGTGCATAAGTTCTAGAATACAGGTTCTACAAACAGCGTCGTTTTAAAACTAACTAACATAACAAAAAACAAAAGTAAACCGTGTGTAGTTAATAACAAACATTTAAAAACTACGGGAGCGCGTGCTATTTACGACACTCAACATGGAGGGAGCGGTGTGGTCGTTTGTGCCACCCTCAGAGCACGAGGGGCGCTTAGCGAAACAACATTTTTAATCGCCCTATTTAAAATGAGAGGTTTAATAAAAAAGAAAATGTTGAGACGTAAAGGATAATTTTTATGTATTTACTTAAATCTTATTGAATCAACATTACTACTTACTTAAATTTCTCATAACATGGGGCCTAAAACGGCCACATTAGCAATTCCTCTAATAGCAATTCATTTCCTGAATTCCCAGCTGTCATTAGCAATTCCTCTAATTTGACACAAAACCAATTCATATTTTGTGGAACATCGAAGTTATCACGAATCTCCATACAAAACTGTCAAACGGATGAATTATTTTGTAATATGCAATTGCACACAGATCATGAATTGTCAGTTTGTGACATTTTACGACAATTCATAATATTTTCCTATTATGATTCTGCCAAAGTGGCCGTTTGTGAGTGGGGTTATGTCAACGGAAGAATAGACAAAATGACAGATAAAAAATCACAATCGTCAAAATCCGTAGAAAACACGTTTCTATGGTTGTCATGCTACGCGTGCTGGACATTATTACAGCAGTTTGCAGTTCGTCAAGTGTGGATAAAGTTAAAATTCCTAAAATATTGTTGCTCATATCATATTCCCAACTTTTATCCTAAAGTTGTACGACTTGCTTATTTCACGCGTGTCAGTTCAAAGCAGGATGAATAAAAATGGCTTAAGAATAATGCAGTTAGCGCGGGTATTTCATTCATCATCATAATTATTTGTTTTGTCACTTCTGTGTCTGTGAAAATCACTGAAAAATGAGAGACTGAAATAAGTAATGGATTTTCATGTGCCTAGCTATGGCACATGAAAATCCATTACTTATCTCATACATTATCAGACTGACAAATGGGTTTTCATGTGTGTCTTATTAATCCAATCCAAAGCATTCAAACATCAGCTAGATTTGTACCTACATTCCTAATCCTGAAAAACACATCACAAAAGGCAGAACTTCCTACCTCAAATCCAAATCCACAACGAAAATAACCACTGATCCCTTAATATAAGCTTTATAAACCCGGCCACAACGTGAACTTTCATCAGCCGCCAGTAATCAACAAGTAGGTCACAAACTTATTATTAGTTATTATGTCAAAGCATTTACCGAACGTGTGCTATAAAAATGTTAAATACACTGCGGCAGACTAATTTCCTCACTCTATGCACGTTAACTAGAGTAGTAGAGGCACTAGAGTTGGTCGCCACGGTCTTACAAGCATCGATAAACAATAGCAGCGATAATGCAGTCGTAATAAACTTTTCTCATTTTCTATCGCTCGCAGATATGTACTGTTGCATACAGCAGTGATTGGATTGGATTTTTAATTGGTTTTTATTGTTTAGGGTCTTCCCAAGCTAAAAAAATAAAAAGAGATGAAAGCAAAGATTCTTCAGAAGCCTAATGAAACTTCCAGGTAGATGACAGAAAAAACTCATGCAAAAGAAATTATAAGAGCAAGTTAGCAAAGTTCCCCGATTAACATAATTTTATCAGACAACTTCAAAATTGTCCCAAATGTTTTATAAGTCATTCCAACACATTTTACACTTTTAGCAAACCATGCAAAAATTTGTTCAAGAAGTAATCAAAATCTTATTTAAAAAAATTGTTTTTGGGAAAATCATAAAGGTGACTGACAGATTTTTGCAATACCAAAAGTTCACTCAAACTAACTAATTTACTTCTTGAGATGACTCTCATCGCTCTATACGAGATTTTCCTGTTAGCATTACCCCACAAATCATATGCGCAAATATCTAAAATCTGAGCAAACACTCGTAGGCCATACAAATATTTATCTTGTGAGAAACCTTCGGCTCGAACCAAGAGGAAGGATTCTGTTGGTTAACCAATTAGATAATCAAATGAGACACCGAGGCTATATGATTGGAAATCGTAGAAATGTGTCATACAGATGATTGAATGATTAGACTTCTACATCCTATACAAACGTAACTATACATAACTTGATAAGTATAGGACAATAGGCTAGAAATAGTCTCACAAGATGTACAGAGATACAAGGTTACATACTAGACTTGTTGTAAATAGTGAATATATTAGATCAATAATAGGTTTTAGATAGTGCTAGATTCGCGTCGCTCTAGAAACAAATGCGTCTTGCCTTGGGTGGGTACAATATTGGTCTTCATCTCAACTCGGAATGCGCACTGGCAGGTATAGGCTTCCTTTCTTTTCTGCCAGCCCTACACGCTTTTGTGCGTCCCTCGTCCGTGTTTCCTGTCACTTTGACGTTATCGATAGCCCAACGCGTTTTCGGACTCCCCAACATCGATTGCTTACAATATGTTCCAGAAAAGACATCAATAAATACAACCTTTACGATCTTCATTTTAATTTTGTCCAAGTACAAGATTGTCAATGGTGCCGATTCTCTTGTACACCGAACTAAACTATCACTAAAATTCCTTACTTTTGACTATGGGAATCTTGGAGCTATTCTGCCAAATAAATTCTCTAAATTTAAAACTTATTTTGACACAACTAAAATCGAATTTGACAACCGCGCGCCTCCACTTGTTACTTGTTTTCCCTACCCCGTGTTTTTTTTTTAGAGCCAGAGGCGCGCATTCTCGGCGGCCTCGACGTCTTTTTATTGGAATTTTTCAGTTTTTCTATGGAAAATAACGAAACAAAATAATTACCAACATGTTGAGAATTACGGGTTAAAGGATTTCCTAAAGGGGATCGAAATTTTCATTATTTTTGCGATATGACACACCGTTTTCGAGATATAAGCAAAAGAAAATAAAAAAATACAGTACTGTTTTTTGTAACTGAAGTCGAGGTGTTGGTTTCAATTTTAGTTCATGGCATCTAATTTTATTCCACACATTTTTAATCGCGATTAAATATAGTCAGATTTAGTTATAGGACAAAATTTTAGGTTAAATCGTCAAATTCAGAATAGCATTTTCACTAAACTAATCTCAGTGCCATCTTAGTGCTGTCAAACTAAATTATAGTTAAGTTGTGTCATATTGTATAGTCTATTTCAGAATGAGTTTGATCGTTTGACAGGACTAAACTAAATTTTTGTGATTTTTAGTTTAGTTTAGAGAATTTTGTGACAAGAGAATCGGCATCATTATGATTTTGGATTGCTTATCTATCGCGAAGGGTCTGTTATAGGTCACTATGGTTCTAATAAAGTTTTATTTATAGACTTAATTTCAGTAGCAGGTCTTGAGTTTGACCTTTCTCAAACTAAGTTAAGTCACAGTGAAAATCAGGTTAGTGCCAAACTTAGCAGAATATTGAACATGGAATTAGTTAGTTCACCAACATTATACATAAGTGTCCCCTTGAAGCTTTTGGATTTCGCTTTTTGGGTACCTACTGTTACCTTACCAGAAATATTTTGAGATACATCCATCTTGAGGCACAGTACTTAAGGTAACGTTCTAAAGGTGCCGTAGATACATGTCCGGTAAAACAGGTTGTTTCAAGGCCATAGACCACAGGTTAGTAGAAAACTAACTGATATATGAATAACATAATGACTGACAGAGCAAGCACAACACACAAGCAGCATGATTGCGTAACAATAGCAATGCTTTTCATTTTTGACAATTCAACACTATTAATTGTGGCATTTGCGTACGTTACTGAGTAGACGAATTGTTAAACATAATTATGAAGCAATGGAATATAAATTTCCTTCAAAATCCTTGGGATTGTGATTGCAGGTGTGTTACGCAATTTTGGGGCATAATAAAGAGAACGATATTATTATAAGAACATATGAAATCGTTTCGTTTTGGTCAGATTTGACACCGACAGAACCGAAAAAAAAGTTAAATTTAAAATTTAAAAAACCCCCGACAAAAACAAAGCAGTTAAAAAGTAAAAAAATAATATGTATTGGCCCTTTAAGTTTAATATAAAAGTTGTAGGTAATATTTTGATCCAAGCGTCGTCGCGTCGGGGGACGGCTAATGAAAACGCCAACATACACTAGGAATAATGAATATATGCTATTGTAGAAAGGATAGCTGCTGTTAATTTCCTATTTTCATGAGCCGTCCCCCGACGCGACGACGCTTGGATCAAAATATTACCTACAACTTTTATATTAAACTTAAAGGGCCAATACATATTATTTTTTTACTTTTTAAATGCTTTGTTTTTGTCGGGGGTTTTTTAAATTTTAAATTTAACTTTTATTTCCAGCTTTTTAAATTTCATATTATAGTACTAGTAGAAACGCTACGATCAACACGCGGCTCGCCGAAACCTGCGTAGCTGTACGTACTTTTACCACAGTGAAGCTACTTACTAATTTAGTCTCATTTCTCTTTCCTACTCTATCATCAGACCCTGATCACCATCCATCTGTAACCTATTTTTTGAGACCTTTCCAATGAGCCCAAACACGATACCTCTGCTGTAAGTTGGTGAGGAAGTTGGGTATCCTGCATCCAGGTGATGCTGCAGCATCAGTTCCAGGTTACTATATTCTTCTAATTCATCATTGAAGTAACAGAATTCTAAATTTCCAATCGATTAGACCTGCGAAAGATGCTCACATCCATTCATCAACTAGAAAAGAGCTGATAATCTTCAAACGGCTGAACCGATTTTCTTGAATCATAGCTAAGAACACTCTCGATCAAGTCACCTTTCAAACAAAACAAAAAAAAACAAAATCAGTTCAGCCGTTTGGCAGCTACGATGGAACAGACAGACACACAGATACACAGATACACAGATACACAGACACACAGATACACAGATACACAGATACACAGATACACAGATACACAGACACACAGATACACAGATACACACGTTAAACTTATAACACCCCTCTTTTTCAGTCGGGGGTTAAAAAAGAGTGGCCATGGAAAGGTATAGATTGAGGAAGAAATAACAATAAAGCAGTTAAAGATTATCACTTGCAAATATGCTCATAAAATGCACTATACCAATGTCAGTGGATTTACATTATATATTTTTTTTATTATACCGCCGCTGCACCGACCGTAATTCACAGGTCACAGAACTTAGATACAGCATACAGCACATTAAAATTCAAATCATACAAGCATTTTTTTATTTAAGGGAAACAATTTTGTTCCCGAATGTACTTTTATCATTACCTATATTTGTAGTAAAACTTTCCTAGCATTTTGTCAAATAAAAATAATTCATTTTGCAAACAAATCATTCGAACCGCTTATTTTTATTGCGTGATAAATCGTAAGAAATTCAAATTATGTGCGCCGATTTATTTTTCGTATTGTTTCCGATTTCGACTGTACTCAATTTTACGTCACGTAGTGCTAATTTATCAACCTGCCTATCTCACCTCCATTACCCAGGAACTGGGTTGTGGAGGTCAGATAGGCAGGCGCTCCATGTAAAATACTGGTATTCAGCTGCATCCGGTTAGACTGGAAGCCGACCCCAACATAATTGGGTAAAGGCTAGGCAGATGAATTGAGTGCAAATTTATCAAAAAATGCCATGAAAAATATCACTCACCCTTCTTAGTATTTTTATAAAATGTTCCATAGTTATCGACCATGTTTCCCACAAGATTTGTTAATGATCTCACTAAATATTCACATCACTGTCGCACATTTGGACGTGTTCTCGTTACGAACCGCAAGGCAAACTACATAAATAACTATGCTTTGAAATTGATAGCATTAGTTATATTAATTATGTAAATTATGTTCCCTTCTACTGTTATTGATCTTAAGACTGATTAAAAAACCTGCATGCATATGAAATTTTTGTGAAGCATTATTTTGCCGACGCAAAAAAATATTAGTCGGCACGCCATCATATTCTTTTTTGCGAGATTTTCATGGCTATTTAAAGTTTAAATTAGTAGTAATTACCCCAATTTCATTATAAATTTGTAAATTTTCTACAGAGGTCATAAGTTATGACTTGTAGACCCACTAAACGACTGCCGCTCGCGCCCTATATAATAAACGGGTAAAATTCCCCATTGAAAAAAACTGCGGGGATTTTTTTTTCTTTTTTCACAAAAAAAAAACTTCAACAGAATCTCTGTATGATTCTAAACAACACCCTCACGGATCGGATAAGGTTTTGGTTACACGCTGTATAAATAACTGTTATAAGTTTATTACACCATATTCGAAAACTGTCCAAGAAAACTCTAGTAAATTATTGTCTCGATTTTATGGAACTTGGCAAGAGATGCACAACAAGTTATTACAGATGTCACGTCTCTACTAAAACACACACAAACTAAATTAATTCCAACTCTAGTGTTGCCTAATCATTGACAGTTCAGTACCAGTTGAAAAACTTGTTTTTTTTTTCAAGTAACATAATTTTTCAACACACTTGCTCGTAAAGTGGCTCTTATTGAACCGCTTTTAGGTTCATAATACAGTGTATTAAGAAATAAGTTATTCTCCAACGGTACCTCGCGCCTACACCGAAATTTCTTATAAAATCCCTTGCCTCGTTGGTCTTGTGGTCGCAAGCGCTACTGACGACCATGAGGTCCTGGGTTCGGTTTCCAGGTCAGGACTGTTATTGGGGTAAACCACTGTTTTAAACGCAAGCGCACTATAATTTACTTATTTCAGCTATTTCTAGAGTGAAAGTGAAGTTTTTAATTAAAAGCCACAGCGACATTTTTTACTTCGATGTGCATTTATGAGATAACTAGCTGCGCCCCGCGGTTTCACCCGCGTAAGTCTCGATCCCGTGGGAATATCGGGATAAAAATATCCTATGAGTTAATCCAGTTTATAAACTATCTGTTTGCCAAAAGAGAATGCCCAAAAATGTATGGGACTTCGTCCAAATTTCCACCACCAACTAGACCTATTTAGGTAAATAGTGTATTAAATAGTAAACATTTTCCACCAGGCGGCATTCAAAAATATTATGTCAGTAAAATTATAGGAGTAAAAAGAAAATATTATTTGGGAGTAAAAAATATTATTAATATGGGAGAAAAATATATATTTATTGAACTCTGTTGTATGTAAGTGGTTGCGTCAACTAAACTTAAGAGCGCAGCCTTATCCAGGGGAACAAACTAACTAATACTAAATAACTAAGTTAATATCTATTTTTATAGTCCAAGAAGAGCTAAACCTGCATGTTCATATTCTGAGGTTAAACAAAAAGTAAAAAGGTACTATGAAACAGTCTCTATTTTATTGCTCTAGATGAGACTGCATCTAACTACTCCTTCCGAAAGAAAATCAAAAATCTTTACAATGCCAGAAAGACAAGAAGAATAATAATTGTTAATTGCTTCTCGACCATTTAAGTTGCTGTGCACAAGTACATGGAAGTCGGTGGCTTTGCTTTTCAATTTTCGTTTTTTGACACCGAAATTAAAGTTATTTTTCACTTATCAGTGTTTTTTTTTTGGAAGTCGGTTGTTTTTTTTTTTTGTAAAAAGTTTTTATTTCTCGCTTTTTAGTGGGTCAGCTTGTAATTTATCTAAGTTACAATAGCCTAATGTCAAGTGCTCATCACCTTTTACAAAAGATTGCTTTTCCCGGTGCAGGGACGTTAATATTTGAGGAGTTCTCTTGGTTCTTCACCATCAGCTCCACTTCACCAAACATTACCATATTTATACATTGTGACTTTTTGACGAGCTTATATTGCTTGGCAACTATATTAAAGTAATCGAATCGCGACCCGAGTAGTTCCGGTGGCCATCTGTGGTCTTCATCATTAGTTCCACTTCATCAAATGGTGCTTTCCGAGAGCAACTACATAAGTTACTATAAAAAATACCCAAATCGCTATAGGTGTGCTTATAATATTTGAAGATTTCCCTCGTTTTCTCCGGGATCCCATCATCAGATCCTGACCTGATGACAATGGAACCACCTCGGAAGAATGGGCATGCCGATAAAAAAAAAAATTTTTAAGTACGAAAGGGTTTTCGAACTTAATTTTTTTTTTTTAAATCGGTTCACTATTGGCGAAAATATCGATGAACAAATATAAACAAAAAAAAAAAAGTACCTACAGACGAACATAGAACCTCCTTCTTTTTGGAAGTCGGTTAATAATCAATCAATTACCTAATCAAATAAAATAAAAAAGGGAGAAAAGTAATAATGTTTACAAGGTCATAACACCTTAGCCCCTTAATATATTTTAGTCCTGTCTTAATAAAAGTTATTGTATATTTCATGAACTATTTCAGTATTTGACCACATAGGTCTCATTAGTGGTGGAAATTTGGACCGCGAATGGGCATTGTTCTTTCATCCAAATCCATTCAGTAGTTTTTACGTGAAAGAGTAACAAACATCCATCCATCCATAATTACAAACTTTCGCGTTTATAATATTAATTAGATAGTACCTACCATGTTTGATTACACAGTAAATATATTTTTCGGTGGCAATGCGATACGCAATCACAAGATGACAACATTTAAGTTAGATCAAAAGGTCAATCAAAAGGTTGCACAGACCAAGTTGTTACATTATTACGTTACCAAGATTATCGGTTTATCTTACCTACTACTATACACAGAAATATAATTATTATTTACTTATACTATAATATAAAGACGTAATTTCTTTGAGTTTCTATGTAGGGGGTAAACTTCGGAATTACTCCGGTGTAATTGCGTAACACACTAACAGTAGCAATAGTTTTCATTTTGACAGTTCAATAACATTCATTGCGTTATTTACGTTGCTGAATGCTGAGCAGGCAAATTATTCGAAGATTGATTAAAAGTGATTTAAAGTGTGTTACGCAATTAGTGTGTGAATTGTTACAGAATAGATCAGATGTACAGTTCGATTCAAACTTAATGGCGGCTCGGAAGTTAGCTACTCGCTGCGCAGTACCCCAACCCTCACCCCCGCTGACACATGAACATGTTGTTACTGCGCAGCGACTCGCCTCATGTTCCGAGCCGCCATTAAAGTTTGAACCGAACTTTAACTTGAGTAAGCATGGTGATCATAGAAATATTAGTATGGTAAGTTAATATTACCAAGACTTTTTTTTTGTTTTAATTAATTATCGCAGAGTTTTCAACTTTAAACTTCTTATCTTAAAACACCACTTCCAACAAAGCTTACAAACTAACTACTTTACATAATTATGTTTTGCCCCCAAATCGTCAGTTAATTTTTTCACTAATCACCGTTAAGGATAATTAACGTAAGCCGTTCCTATAATCGTTAGGAACTGATTACTCGAGTTAGTCGCGCCTTTATCTTAGGTAAATGCAGTTAGTAAACAATGCGTGTGTAGGTCCAAGTAGTTCAGTTATCGCTAGAGGCACCATGCTTGACCGAGTTTAGGAGACGCTAGAAATTCCATCAAATTATTCCACTCTAGTTTTAGTAACTGAATTTCCCGTAAAACATTCTCAATTTTCGGTATTTAGGATGTTTAGCGGTAAGAATTTATGAAATTCGAACACAGTCGCTTTACTTTGTGTAAATTATTTCATCACCACTGCTCTCAAAACGGTGAAGGAAAACATCATGAGGAAACCGTCATGTCCTAGAACAAAAAAATCGGAAACAGGTGACATCCACCCACCCGCACTGGGGATTATAGTCCAGTCCCTCTCACAGAGAGCAGGCCTGTGCCCCAGCAGTGGGAACATTATAGGCTGATTCCTTATGTTCATGAAATTCCCGGAGCCTTTTAGATATGCGACATAACAAAGGTTTCCAATCCATACCTACCAACATTATAAATGCGAAAGTAACTCAGTATTGTATAGCTTAAAGGCTCGTGCAAACAGACTCGAAATCGCGTGCGCGACAGGCAGCGGTACCTTTGTCGACAAAGGTACCGCTGTCTGACGCGCCCGCGATTTCGCGTCTGTTTGCACGAGCCTTAACAAGCCTAAACCTCTGATTATGAAATTTTATAGATAGCCTAGAACCAGAAAAAGGAGGTAGGCTACTTTTTGACCGACTTCTTCAAAAAGTAGGAGGTTCTCAATTCATCTGTGTTTTTTTTTTGTATGTTTGTTACGCGATTACTCCGCCAATTATGAATCGATTTTGATGATTCTTTTTTTGTTTGGTAGAGCATGCTTCCGAGGTGGTCCCATATAAATTTGATTAACTTTGCTTGCGTAATTTTTGAATTAGCTTCAATATTACGTATTTTTCCCACTTAGTTTATCTAGACGATATCCTGTTTGACTCCTTCACTGTTAGCAGCATAGCAGGTAGTGGTATACGGATTTGTGTGGGGTAGGTACCACAACTAAAAAGAGAAAAATAAAAACTTTTTACAAATAAAAAAAAAACCGACATCCAGACATCCAAAAAAAAAACTATAAAAGTGAAAAATAACTTTAATTTCGGAAGTCGGTGGCAAAAAACGGAAATTGAAAAACAAAGACAACGACTTTAAAGTTATTTTTCACTTTTTTTGTGTTTTTTTTGGAAGACGGTTGTTTTTTTTTTGTAAAAAGTTTTTATCATCCTGGATATTTGCAATAAACAATGGTGAAATACAAAATATACGCCGACAAAGTCGCGAGCAATATCTAGTAGGAAATAATTTCCAGTTGAGTAATTGGTAATTTTAGGAGAAAATTAAGAATCATGATATGCAGTTTACGTTTTCTCCAAAATCATGGTCATGGTTAAGGAACCATGGAAGGCCATGGTGACAACTTAGCTGCATCGCTAGAATCACTCTGTATAAACGCTTCGCCATTATTAAACACACTAGCAACACTAACAACGGTGAAATAATTACTTTAATGAGTTGCAAAGTACCACAAGCTACATAGAGGTGCATTGGCGGTGACCCGATAATACCCACATGACAGTACCACGTTCCAAATAACCCAATAATTATCACACTTGAGCTACTTATCGATAAATTCACGTTTTCACTAACCTGTGAATCGGGATTTTGGCCTAATGGGGACGGAAAGTCGGAAATACAGCGTTATTTCTATGGATTCTTCTGCTAAGGGTTGTCAGAAACAGATATTGTTTATAGGCACACACCAAGTGACGTATTCATAATTTATTGTACGTATACTGGACTGGTACACTCAAATCTGTGTGGTTCTTTTCTCAAAAGACCATTTCAGACACTAATCTACATGATCCTCACATGCTCTGACCAAGATTATGTCTGGGCTTTAAAAAAATATTCAACCCTCTACCTATTACGGTTCATTAGATACAATACAACCCGCTGACGGACATACGGACAAACAGACGGACAGGTGAGACTTAGTAATAGGGTTCCGTTTCGCACCCTCGAGTACGGTACGGACTAGGGAACCCTAAATAAGGCTACGTCTCAATAGTTCTTATTTTTACCATTTTCGGTGTCGATTACAGGGTATAAGGGTAAATACCGTTGTCACTCAATGACTTAAATATAAAAATAAATGACGTGTAACAATAAAAAAAACGTTATTCTCATTAAAAGATTTTAAAAAGTTTCTATCCGACACCGTGCTCGCTAGCGAAACAACTGACTGACTGAGGTAGGTCGCGCTCGCGGCCGGTCAGGTCACGTCCCGCGCCCCCCGCCAGTGTTGAGACGCAAGTTCGTTGCCCCAGCGCCCTAGGGTGAAAGGGTGAAATACTCTTGTGGTAAAATGTAGATTTTCTTTTAAAAAAAGTTTGTAATTTTACGTTCTTTATAGGTACGAAACCAAACCACTAGTTTCAAGGATAACGGTGTTTACCCTAACACCCTGTATTCAATCCCTTATATCCTCAACAGTCTAGTAAACATAGTTAACCTACTTATCGTATATTATAGGTCAGTGGGAAGGCGGAAACGAGTTGGTATGAGATTACCGAGATTGAATAGCTGCGGGAGACAACATTTTGTGGGAGATATTCCATCCTGTATATGCAAGGAGTATGTCTGTTGTTTTAAGGATTCCGTACCCAAAGGGTGCCGACGAGACCCTATTACTAACGCTCCACTGTCTGTTTGTCACAGGGCTGTATCTTTTGAACCATAATAGGTACACTTGAAATTCACAAAGTGTGTACTAAAACATCCATTGTAACAACAAATAATAATAATAAAATTAATTTGGTGACCTGACCACCGGCAGAATGGACACTTTTTTTTTTTTTTGGTTGGGGAATCATCAAATGACTTCTCCCGCTCTGGGCGGAGCGGAAGGGCGTGTCAGACTCTTAATGACTAAAACCCACCCGTGTTCCTTCAGTTGTCTGTTGCGAGGGTCCCGGTATCCCTTTCGGACTATTCCGCAACCCTGGCAGGCATTGGTCGTAACAGACACCGTCAGGTGTGCTGACATCTCTTTGAGGCGCGCGTGGAACAGGACGCGCCATCGACCCGGGTCTGGTCCTTATCGGACGGCGAGCTGGCAGCTTGGACCCTGAACCTGATGCCGATGGGCTACTAGTTTTTATATTTTTAAATGTTTTTATAAAAATATAAAAAAATGTAAAAATGATGTATTTAATATTTAAAAATGTAAAAGAAATAAAAAATTCATTTAAAAATGAAAGGGGATCCATAAAAGAAACGTGTTTTCTTTACTTAAGTATTTTAACAAATTATATAGTGTTAAATATTGTACGATGGTACGGAACACTTCGTATGCGAGTCCGACTCCGACTTGGCCGCTTTTTTATTTTATTTTTCATCTGTAAGATCTTGTTCTGTTTTGAAAGTCTAAGTAAGTTTTGCGGTGTTCTGTGATAAAGGGCTGTGTTAGATTACATTTCATATTCCGTTGAGCCTTCAGGGGTTTAAGGGCGTGGTGTAGGCTGTCTGTTTTCCGAATCATTGGGTTAGGATCTCCAAATGGTTACTTACAAATGTCTATCTATGTGTTAGGACTCTAGGGAGAAGGTTTTAGCAAAGTTTGATTGTTTCAAGATACTACAAAGATTCACAGAATTATAAAAATAAAAAGCTAATTCAATTGCTTTTACTGTTACTACAATTTTTGTCCAATAACCGATTCTATTGAATTGAAATGAGATGAAATATTTTATTCTGTAAATAGGTTTTCAGAATCACATTTACAGGTCATATAAATAAAATGCTAGATGGAGTCGACATTTCATATCTGACTGAGATGAAAATGACTTAAACACTCAAGATAGTTCATTGATTCAGGCGTGACTTTGCGAGAATCCATTATAAAATACTTACAATAGACTGAGATATATTTATTAACCTATTCCGCTTAACTATTCCTCAAAAGTCATAAAAACCCTGTAAGAAATCGACACGTTTTTCACCTCTCAACGAGGCGTCCTCAGGATGACGATTGACCAGTCGCAGATAATAATATATCGACGTCTCAATCAATCTGCCTAGCCTTTTCCCAACTTTGTTGGGGTCGGCTTCCAGTCTAACGGATGCAGCTTAATATCAGTATTTTACATGGAGCCTATCTCACCTCTACAACCCATAACTGGATAATACGATACCCCTTGGTAAGACTGGTTGTCAGACTTTCGGGCTTCTGACGACCCGTAACGACTGTCTAAGATCCACGAATGACAGCTGGAACCAACGGCTTAACGTGCTTTCCGAAGCACGGAGGAGTCTTGGAATGTAAAGATGGTCACCCATCCACGGACCAACCCCCCCAAGCGTAGCTGAACCTGATGGATCGACCCGTGCGGCTGTTATTACTTAGCCACGAGTTCCTCGCCACGAGATAAGTATATCTACGTCTATTGTAGGTATTTTAAACAAACTCAACTTAAAAATTATATCAGCCTTAATCAGGTCAACAGGACCCTAATCCTATGACAGAAAGCCAACCCATTATGAGCATACAAGATAACAAAGATTCCTTATCAATATACAATGTACCCATTTTATAAGTTCCAACACTGAACTTTTCACTTATCTATAAGTCTTGCTGTGCGTTAGTCTCGCAAAAAACCGAAAATGACTCGACAGATTTGAATATTTCTTGTTTGTTTTGTTCGCCTCAATACTGGGGTGGTTTAGAAAAAATGAAAATTAGGTAAACCCAAAGGAACAGCCGAAGTTCACCGGGTCATCTAATCCTCGATATTTGTAAACTTAACATAAAAATGTTAAGTCTATAACACTCCAGGGTTGCGGTAAAGTCTGAAAGGGATACCGGGATCCTGGCAACAGGTAACTGAAAGAACACGGGTGGGTTTTAGTCAGTAAAAGTCTGGCCCAGAGCGGGAGAAGTCATTTGATGATTTCCCAACATCAAAAAAAAAAAAAATCGTTAGATTAGAACTATCTGTTGCCCGAGACTTCGTTTTATATTTCATCATTGTTTCATCCAGAATGAAAAGTTAGGCCCTTCTATGAGGGTCCCAGGCTATGAGGAGTCACCTACCTAGTCAATACGATCGATTCTATGGGTTAGGCGTGAAAAGGTAACAGACTGAGTTACTTTCGCATTTATATTATTAGTATGAATTACAATGCGACAGTATCAAAGCAAACCGGTCCGACTCGGTCGGTAAACAGATTATGGGAAGATATAGTGGATTAAAGAGAGAAATCTGATTAGCAACTAGGTATATCAGAGTGAATGGTAAAAGAATACTTGAAGGTCGCTTATGCCAATGAAAGAACTGACGATCTATTCTGTAAAAGGCTTACTGTGAAAACTTAGGTGAAGTAATCTTCAAGCGAGCTGTCAATAGTGTCAATCCCTAGCATTAGACGGAATGACAGCTTACTTCACATACGTTTTCACGGTGAGATTATACAGAATAGCCCGACTGGTCTATTCTCTATAAAACTCACCGTGAAAACATAGGTGAATGAGCTGTCTTTCCACCTGCCGGTCTATTCTGTAAACATCTCACCGTGAAAACTTAGGTTGAAGTGAGCTGTCAATCCCTAGCGTCAGGTGGAATGACAGCTCATTTCACCTAAGTTTTCACGGTGAGATTTTTACAGAATACCTAGGATACTACATACCTACCCAGATTTTTACAGAATACCTAGGATACTACATACCTACCCAGAATACTAGGGATTGAAACTATTGACAGCTCACTTCACCTTAGTTTTCACGGTGAGCTTTTTACAGCTATTAATCCCTTATTTGATGATTTTAGAAATCGTCTTTTTGATGATTGCTTTTGCCAGCGAATACATGAAGGTAGACGCAATATGCGTAACAGGGAAAACCTTATTAACCTATGTGAAAAGAACACAGCCAAACAAAAGCAGTAGGTTAATAACTTGTTATTTCATAATATTCCTATGGTTGCTCAAACGATACAAACATTTATTTTCTTTAACAATCTATACTAATATTATAAAGATGTAAAATTTGTGAGTTTGCATGTAGGGTGTAAGTACCTTATCTTCGGAAAACTACTGATCTGATTTCGAAAATTCTTTCACTAATGGGAAGCTATATTGTGTAATAAAATAAGACATTTTACACAGACGAAGTCCCGGGCAGAAGCTAGTAAAAACAATGATGCACGGTCATTGACTCGCACAAGTACAATTCATTGACACGTGCTTACTTTAAACGCCTTCCACGTGTCTCTTTTACGTGTATTTTTTACCGTCCCATAATAAATTGTAGTCTGAATAATCTGGCATTCGATAACTCAGTAATCCAACCTTGATCTCATTTAATTACCACACTGCTGATACGCGTAAGAAAAATTGGGTCAATGAATAAATTGTATCAGCAAGCAACTCTGTTGTATCGAAATACATCCATTGTCATTATTTTGAGTATTTTTCTTATTTGTGCCATTTCTTGAGTATTATTATGCATACATATAATATATCATGAATTCATTACATTGTGTATTATATACATCTTAAGTATGAAAGTTAATTAAATAAGTTAGTAAAAAAAAATATGTGTAATGTTACCCTAGCGATTATTTTCACTGTATTGTATCCTATCGTTAATCTGTGAACAGGATTGTGGGCTGCAATATTGTCTATATGTTTGTGTAATTCTTGTTTCTATGTTTTATATTGGAGCTGTTTGTTGTTCCTCTTGAATAAAAATAAAATACATCATAATATTCTTAATGAACATTTTGAGTTTTGCCATAAAATAAAATAATAATAACAAACTACCCTGAAAGAACGTTACCAGAAGTCCAAAAGCGACAATTTAAATATTTTGATGATAATTTATTAAGAATATTGCGTGCGAGCGTACGAACGCGGTAAATCTTAGAAACTAAGTTACGACCAATAAAAATGTATTGCCATATTTATGGCGCAGTGGGGGCTAAATATTAAACACCTGGTTTTGAACTGGAAAAAATGTCACCAAAAATATGACTTCTTTTGAAAAAATGGCTTTAATAAAGGCTCTGTTCATTATAAACCGAAGATTGGCTACCTTCGGTTAATAATGAACAGAGCTAGGACGAAGACCATAAATATAGAGTGTTCGAAAGCGTTCTTCATGAAGACATTACTAAAACCAACCTCAGACGAAATAAATTATTTACTTCGTCTGAGATACCAACAAAAAAAATTAAGCTTCGCACGCACAGGTATTAGAGTGCAGAAAAACTTACTGAGCAAATGAAGTTCCTGAAATAACTAGTCTTCCACTATCACTACAAAACTAGTAAGCAACTCCATAGTTCATGAAACACATTAGGAAAACAAATATAACATAAAAAATTACGATAAACAGGGAGCGGGAGTCACCAAACATGACATTAAATATGACATTAAGACCAGAGACGCGGAAGAGTTGCGCGTAAAAATATAAAAAAGTATTTTTAAAGAGACTGACCTACTTGAGTAAAAACCTTTAACGATTTATTTCACTTCACTACTCTAGTTTTGGCTAGCGTTCATCCCTGAAATAACGGCTAGCTACTCGTGTTGCTATATGTTTTAGACACTGGTGGACTAAGGGAGTCGCGGGCCCCCGGGGGGGGGGCCTAAAAAATCTCGAGTAAAGGCCAAAATATGTTCAGTAGTTATGTGCAGTTTTTAGTTGGACCCTACGTATGCTAAATATAAAAGTAGGGTGCAAAACATCTTTGAGCTTAAAAAATTCAAAATCGCTTCGCTCGCTCTTACATATTATACTACCTACTTCTTACACTCATCTGCATACCTGCGCCCCCCATTTAGTTTTGCCGCCCCGAGCCCCCATCAGGCTTAGTCCGCCACTAATTGTAGGCGAAATCTTGGTTTGCCGCCTCGTCATCTTATTTTCAGAGAGCTAAAACGAATTACCTACTTTTTTAATAACGTTTTTTCCGTTTGGAATAAGACATGGATTCTTTCTACACGTTTTTCTACCATACCATGTAACTTTACCATAGAATACTTATAACATAGAAGTTTGCTAAGTCTTGAGATACGGGAAATTCGATATCACCTAAAAAATACTCCCAGAATACAACAGTTTTTTTGGAATTCTTTAATTATACTAATAGCTACTATTGGTATCATTCTAGCTTACTATTTTATCGCTTAATCTCTCCACCCTCCTTTGTGGACTGGTAGAGAATGCCTTAAATCAGGCATTAAATCCGCCTTTATACCTTTTTTGAGTGCAAAAAGTTTAAATAAATAAAATATTTAATTGAATTTATAGGTGCTGTGCACGATGCCCTGAGGTCACCTCGCTCGTGGGCACAAGTAGCGGCGTACGAAAAGTAAAATAGTGTAAAAACTTTAAAATCAGTGAACAGTGCTAGACTCAGTGTAGTGAAAAGGACCCTATCCGTGTATCATAGCACAAGTAGCGGAGGAGCTACAGTAAAATTCCAATAAGAATTAACATAAACTGTGAGTATTTTCACTTAAGTCATACAAGATTATTATTGGTTTTATGTAATATGTAAAGATCTCATTCGAATCTTATTAGTTTTGTAAAGATTAACCTCTTAAAGTAAAGTTATATTCAGTATAAAAAAGACTTAGAAAAATTTGTGTGTAAAAATATTACGTAACTTGAAAAACTACTTTTTTGTTTATAGAGATATTTAAATTCTGTTTATTGTAATGTTTAGCTATGTTCTCAAAACCATTTTGAGCGTTGGAAATTTGTAAATCGGTCCAACCGTTTAGGAAATATAAGCGAATGAAAATATGTAAAATGTACCTGTGATTATCTCATTATATAATCGTTCTAATTAGATTCTCATTAGTGTAAACAGCTGTAATTAAGAGTTGTGATGTTCCTATTAGTATTTAGAGCATTTTAGTAAACAAAACTATGTGCAATGTGATAAAAATTAAGCATTAAGTTGTCAGACATTTATGTGGTTATTAATTATTAGATTTTAGTAAATTATGTTAATTAAGATAGTAGAAACCTGTAATAAAGCATCGTAAACCCTTGTGTTTCATTACCTTACCTTTGCGACGTCTGAAATAGGAATAAAATGATAAGACGCGCTACAGCGCGCTTTTATAGTGGTGAGGCGGGAGGCAGGGTAAAATTAAGTGAATCCTCACGCCACAGCCAAACAAGACGTCGTAAAGACTAAATACATATGTAACTAGTCAGAATAAGTAAATAGTAATAAGAAAACACTAGTAATAATATAACGAAATGTAAATTTATTGAATAAATAATAAATGAGAATAGCGGGGGTGAGGAAAGGGAAGAGACGGTGGAGGGGGTAAGCCGCGAGTATAAAAGACGGGCCATTTCGCTTAGCGGACACACTCCGATCCCAGCGCTCGACTAATGAACACTAAGAAGAAACTCTGCTCCCCATTCCTCGCCGTCGTTACCTCCAGAACATTATCCTACTGCGTGTTATTATTTATCTTCGCTCAAGCTATCCCCAACATAATTGGTCCTTCGCAGCCGGATAGAAGACTTGTGACTAGAAGATAGAAGATGGTCCTAACAAGAAGCAAGGACGGAGAACAACGTCAACAGGTAGAGCTCGGCGCGACCGGAGACAGTCAACCGTCACCGCAAGAGGAACAGCCTGCGCAGGGTTCGTCGAAGACCACCGTCGCTGAGAAAACAAGTACAAGCAGCGGCACCGCCACGACGACTGAAACTCAAGCAAGCACCTCTTCGGAGACCGAAGAAATCAGCGATGCGTCGAAGAAGAAGCAGTCCTCCCAGCGCACGCTGAAGCCTGCAGACGCACGTTCACGCCGCTCCTTGGTCTCCCGCAAGAAACTCCTCGCGGAGTTGGAGGCTAAGGAGCGATTAGCCGACCTGAAACTCAAGCAAGCACAGGTTCAGGCCGAAACAGAAAAGCAGCAGCTACGTGTACAACGTCTTCAAGCAGAAGCAGAAACCTCAGAAGATGAAGAAGAAGAAGATCTTGAAGATGATCTGGCCTCAGTCCGCATCAGCACCTGGTTGAAAGACACTGGGCCGGACCAACCACAGCCAGCGAATAAAGAATCACTTCAAGAAGAGGGCAAGAAGATGCAAGAAGATGACACGAAGACTAGCCAGCCGCTGATAGACGTGGCTACCCTAGCCGCCGCACTCTCCCAAGCGGTACGAAGCACGAGGGAACCACCGAAGTATATTCAAGAGCTACCGCTCTTCAATGGAAGCAGCACCGATTGGCTCGCTTTCAAGACATCGTATGAAGAAACACTCAAGTACTTCACGCAGAATGAAAACATCGCACGTATACGTCGGAGCCTGCGTGGAACTGCAAAAGAAGCTGTTGGCTGCCTCCTAGTAAGCCAACCAGATCCACGGGTCGTCGTTGAAGCTCTCGAAAGAAGATTCGGAAGACCAGAAGCACTCATTCACGGCGAACTAGAGAAGCTCAAGTCACTCAACCGGGTCACCGACAACCCTCGCGACTTATGCATCTTCGCTGGGCGAATCGCAAACATAGTGGGCACCATTGAAGCATTGAAGAAGCCGCAATACCTGCACAGTCCTGAGATGGCGCGAACCATAACAGAGAAGCTTACTCCTATACTGAAGAGCAAGTGGTACGACTTCGCATCAACGAAGAAAGAAGATACTCCTGAACTAAAGAAGATATCTACCTTCTTGAACGAAGAAGCTGACAAGTGTGGCGCCTATGCTCTACCAGAGGCAGCCAACGATGAAGTCGGAGTGAAAGAACGCAAGAACAGAAGACCAGAGCGGACGTTCGCCGCCGAGAAGAAGACCTCTTCAGAAGATCAATGCCCTCTCTGCAAGCAAGAACATAAGCTGCCAGACTGCAAGCAGTACTCCGCCCTCGATGTGAATGCAAGATGGGAAGTCGCCAAGAAGAATCACATCTGCTACCGCTGTCTCCGAAGCAAGCATCGCCGACTCCAATGTAAAGCGCCGCCGTGTGGAAGACATGGGTGCATCATGAAGCATCACAAGCTGCTGCACCACGACAAAGAACAAAGCAGCGCGAGTGAACCAGAGAAGAAAGAAATAGCAGCACCCACCGTAGAAGTCACATCAGCAGCGCAACCAGGCGGCAACCGACGTGCATATTTGAAGATAGCGCCCGTTATCCTGAAGGGGCCGCACTCCAGCGTTGAAACATACGCACTATTAGATGAAGGCAGCACCGTCACCCTGCTCGACGCATCAATAGCCGAGGTCATCGGCGCCGACGGGCCAGAAAATACCATGTGGATTCAGGGGATCGGCAACGAGATGAAGCACGACAACAGCAAGATCGTCAGTCTCAGCATAAAAGGAAAATACGCCGAAGAAGAATACCCCATCGAAGCCGCGCGCACTGTCAACAGACTGAGCTTCACACCAGAGACGGTGTACTCCGAACACATAGAAGAATGCGAGCACCTGATCGACATCAAGGACAAGATCAGCTATCAACACGCATCACCCAAGTTGTTGATTGGTCAAGACAACTGGCATCTTATTGTGTCAAGAAAACTCCGCACCGGTCGTCGTAATCAGCCAGTAGCTTCACTCACACAGCTGGGCTGGGTTCTTCATGGCTGTCACAGCTCGCTCACAGCCAAAGTAGCGTTCTGTGGCAGACTCCAACAAAAAGAAGAGGAACCAACAATGGAAGAGCTGATCAAGAATCACTTCAAGCTCGAGTCATTATGCATCGAACCAAGAAGACCGAAAGAAGATCCTGAACAAAAGGCTCTTCAGATATTAGAAGAAACCAGCAGAAGACTACCAGATGGAAGATTCGAAACCGGCCTGCTGTGGAAAGAAAAAGACCGCCAGATACCAAACAACTACAAGGCAGCTGAGCGGCGCCTGCACTCCCTAGAAAAGAGACTGGATAAAGAAGAAGACCTCAAGGAAAAATATGAAGAGAGGATGGAAAATCTGTTCCAGTCAGGGTATGCAGAGCCGGCGCCTACTCCAGCTCCAGAAGGAAAAACGTGGTACCTACCACACTTTCCGGTCATCAACCCAGCGAAGCCTCACAAACCTCCAAGACTAGTTCACGACGCATCAGCACAAGCGGCCGGCACCTGCCTCAACGACATGCTGTACTCGGGACCCGACCTACTGCAATCTCTACCGGGGGTCGTCATGAGGTTCCGTCAACATGCATACGCGGTCAGCGGCGACATCAAAGAAATGTTCATGCAAGTGAAAATAAGAGAAGAAGATAGAGACGCCTTGCGATTTCTATGGAGAGGCAAACGGCGGGAGGACAGACCGGCGGAGTACAGAATGACTTCTGTAATTTTTGGAGCGACTTCATCTCCATGTACAGCGCTATTCATCAAGAATAAGAACGCAAGTGAGTTCGCGAGCGACTACCCGGAAGCGGCCGCCGCGATAAGAAGAAATCACTACATGGACGACTACGTCCAGAGCTTCGCGAACATTCAAGAGGCACGAGAAATAACGCAAGCAGTCGACTTTATTCACAAGAAAGCGGGCTTCGTGTTGACCGGGTGGACATCAAACGACACGAGAACAATAGAAGAGTTTGGTCTGCCAGAAGAAAACAACTCAGCTATAGTGAGTCTGGGAGGAAAAGACACAGAGAAGACGCTTGGCTTGCTATGGCACGTGAAAGAAGACTGCATAGGGTTCAACACAAACTCTATGAAAATACCTCAAGAAGTAGAAGAAAATAGGCGCTCTCCGTCAAAAAGAGAAGCCTTGAGCATCATAATGGCACTCTTCGATCCGTTGGGATTAATCTCACCAATCACCACGCCAGCGAAGAGAATATTTCAAGATACCTGGCGCTACAAGACCGACTGGGATGACCCGCTACCAGCTGAACTACAGGAGAGATGGCAGAAGTGGATCACGTCGCTCATCACTATCAGACAGCTGAGAATACCGCGATGCTACGACTACAAGAAGAGCGTCTCAACTCAGCTGCACACGTTTGTCGACGCGAGCGAAGAAGCCTACGCCGCTGCAGTATACTGGAGAACGACGCGCGAGGACGGCAGTGTGCACGTCACATTAGCAGCTGCCAAGAGTCGCGTCACGCCCCTCAAGCCGATATCCATGCCCAGGCTTGAGCTGCAAGCAGCGCTACTAGGCGCGCGACTCGCACAGACCGTGCTAGAAGAACACGACTACAGACACGAGAGCAAAACCTACTGGAGTGATTCACGCACAGCACTAGTGTGGATAAGGTCAGAACCACGCGTCTACAAGTCATTCGTAGCCCATCGTCTGGCGGAGATCGAAGAAACCACGAAGAAAAATGAATGGCGGTGGCTCCCATCCAGAGACAACGTGGCCGACGACGCGACGCGAGATACGCCCGACAACTTCGTCGCCACCCACAGATGGTACCAGGGACCTTCATTCCTGAAGATGCCGGAGTCACAATGGCCGCAAGAAGAGAACGTGGTGAAATACGACACGGGAGAAGAAAGAGAAAAATGTCATTCATGTCAACAAGAAGAAAATAATCAAGATCACCTGCCTAAAATCGAGCGATTCTCAAAGTGGCTTCGATTAATAAGGTCAACAGCACGAGTTTTGCAATTCATAAACTTGTGTAAAGTAAAGAAAAACACCGTCGCAGCCACAAGAAAAAGAACAAAGAAAATCGAAGCAAGTGATCCGGGTTGGCGTAACTCAAGAAAGGCGCCGCCTAAGTTGGTGAAAAAGGTAGTGCCTAACGAAAACCGCAACTACCTCGCTCTACCTACTGAATACCTAACAAAAGCTGAACAGCTATGGGTCCGCGCCAGTCAGCAAGAGAGCTACAAGATCGAGATAGAACGCATCAAGAAAAACGGCGAGCCAAGCAGCAGCGACCGCCTAAGTCATCTCAGCACCTACATTGACTCTGCAGACATCGTGCGCCTACGAGGAAGAGTGACCGCAGCACAAGAAATAGAAGAAGACACGTCCAACCCTCCGATATTGGACGGCAAACAGATCTACACACAGCTGTACATAGCTCATGTACATGAGAGCTTACATCACGGGGGCGTGGAAATGGTCGTAAATGAATTAAGACAGCGACTGTGGATTTCAAAAATACGCCCCGCCGTAAGAAGAGTTATAAAGAGCTGCCTACCTTGCCGCATAAGAAAAATGAAGCCAGCGAGCCCTCTAACAGGGGATCTACCGCCGGCACGCCTCGCACACCACGCACGTCCATTTACTTTCACGGGACTTGACTACTTCGGCCCCATGGAAGTGACCGTCGGACGACATCGTGAGAAGAGGTACGGGGCCCTCTTCACATGTATGACTTCGAGAGCAATTCACATCGAAGTCGTACACTCATTAAGTGCTGACTCAGCAGTGTCGGCCCTAAGAAGATTTATGGCCAGAAGAGGCTGCCCGAAGGAGCTGTGGAGCGACAACGCTACGTGCTTCAAAGCAGCTGACAAGGAGCTCGCCGCAGCAGCACTCGAGGCGCTGGAACATGAAACCACGTGTCGACGCATCACATGGAAGTACATCCCCCCATCAGCTCCATTCATGGGGGGAACGTGGGAACGTATGGTACGTTCCGTAAAAGAAGCACTGAAGATCACATTGAACGAGAGATACCCCAGCGACGAGACACTGGTGACACTACTAGCCGAGGTCGAGAACACAATAAACTCGCGGCCTCTCACCCATGTCTCTGTCGACCCGCATGAACCCGAGGCGCTGACTCCGAACCACATACTCATCGGGCCCAACTCGCATGTACCGGTACCAGGCCACTTCGAAGAAAACGACGTGACAGCCCGCCAGCAATGGAAAAGAGCGCAAGCTCTGGCGGACATCTTCTGGAGAAGATGGGTCAAGGAGTACATGCCCCTGCTGCAACACCGGCGGGAGCCTACGAGCACCGGAGTCCAGCCTAAGGTCGGTGACCTCGTGATCATCTGCGACGGCAACCTACCTCGCAACACTTGGCCGCGAGGTCGCATCAGTCAGCTGTATCCAGGCGCCGACGGGGAGGTTCGAGTCGTGGACGTCACCATCAGCGGCGGTCATGTCCTGCGGCGACCTACAAAGAAGATCATCGTGCTACCAACGGAGTCGCTGCCTAGCGACGGCGGGAGAATGTGCACGATGCCCTGAGGTCACCTCGCTCGTGGGCACAAGTAGCGGCGTACGAAAAGTGAAATAGTGTAAAAACTTTAAAATCAGTGAACAGTGCTAGACTCAGTGTAGTGAAAAGGACCCTATCCGTGTATCATAGCACAAGTAGCGGAGGAGCTACAGTAAAATTCCAATAAGAATTAACATAAACTGTGAGTATTTTCACTTAAGTCATACAAGATTATTATTGGTTTTATGTAATATGTAAAGATCTCATTCGAATCTTATTAGTTTTGTAAAGATTAACCTCTTAAAGTAAAGTTATATTCAGTATAAAAAAGACTTAGAAAAATTTGTGTGTAAAAATATTACGTAACTTGAAAAACTACTTTTTTGTTTATAGAGATATTTAAATTCTGTTTATTGTAATGTTTAGCTATGTTCTCAAAACCATTTTGAGCGTTGGAAATTTGTAAATCGGTCCAACCGTTTAGGAAATATAAGCGAATGAAAATATGTAAAATGTACCTGTGATTATCTCATTATATAATCGTTCTAATTAGATTCTCATTAGTGTAAACAGCTGTAATTAAGAGTTGTGATGTTCCTATTAGTATTTAGAGCATTTAAGTAAACAAAACTATGTGCAATGTGATAAAAATTAAGCATTAAGTTGTCAGACATTTATGTGGTTATTAATTATTAGATTTTAGTAAATTATGTTAATTAAGATAGTAGAAACCTGTAATAAAGCTGTTGAGACCGTTCCCTATATCCCTATGTGGTGAGGGTAAGGATGTCTTCAATGAAGTCTTTTTATTGTTCTGCTTGAAATATAAACGTATATTTTCTAATAATTTAATTTACAATAAAAATTGCACGGGACACACAAAGACCGTTAGTTATAATTTCTTATGGAGTGAAGTTAGCTGCGACGATGCTGCTATCCACCGAAAAGCGGGAGGTCGTACACGATGTTCACGCCGCAGAATGTTTGCACCATTCGCCGCTAGATGGCGTTGTAGGTGTATTGAACATGCCGGCCCCTTTGGAAGTACCAGGATGTAGTCTTCCAACACGAAGTACTCGTCGCTATAGCTTCTTGTCTTGATTATGGTGACTGTAACGGGCAGATCCTTGAGAACGATCGCCGTATGGTGCCGTGCGCTGTACGTATTTCAGCTACACGGGATATTCCATCAGCTCCGGGAAATACTTGCGTTATTCGACCCAATTTCCATTTGAGCGGGGGGACATTCTCTTCTTTGATGAGAACCAGGCTGTTTGGTGTGATGTCCTCACTGTTTACCTTCCATCTTGTTCTTTGTTGGAGTTCTGAAACATACTCTTTCGACCATCGTTGCCAGAAATGTTGTCGAAGTTGCTCCACACGGTCGTAGCGTCCCAGTCTCGTAGGCTCGATCATCGTCAAGTTCTCGCAGATGGGCGCAGTCAGCGGTCGACCGATCAGGAAATGTGCTGAAGTCAGTGGAAGGAAATCGTTCGGGTCTGAGGATAGAGGGGACAAAGGGCGTGAGTTGAGGACGGCTTCAATTTGAGTTAATACCGTTTCAAACTCCTCACGTGTTAGTTTGGCATTGCCCAGTACCCGCCGTAAATGATACTTGCAGGACTTGACTCCCGCTTCCCACAACCCACCAAAATGAGGACTATAAGGGGGTATAAACGTTAAACGAATTTGATTATTATTAAGAAAATCTAAAATATCATTAGTATTATTAAAAACGACTGACAATTCCCTTTCAGCCCCAACGAAATTCTTTCCGTTGTCTGAAAATATTTGATGTGGCTTTCCCCGACGTGCTATGAATCGTTTTAATGCTAGAATATAATCTTGTGTACTTAAACTGCCTACCAATTCTAAGTGTATGGCTCTGGTCGTAAAACATACAAATAAACAAATATATGCTTTAATAAGCTTAGCACCTCTGCCTTTGCGGTCCAATATTGACAATGGGCCCGCGTAGTCTACACCGCATTGCATGAAAGGAAAACTAGGCTCTAACCTTTCAGAAGGTAAGTTACCCATCAGAGGGGTCAATGCCTTCCCTTTCATGCGTTTGCATATGACACAATTATGTACTACCTGTCTGGCTAAGTTGCGAGCTCCTAAGATCCACCATCTTTCACGCATAGAATATACTAGAAGTTGAGGTCCAGCATGAAGTAGTCGTTTGTGTTCATATTCACACAGCAACCTTGTTAAACGATGTTTATCACTTAACAATACAGGATGTTTTTTGTCATAATTAAATTCAACCGCGTTAGATAGCCTACCACCTATACGAATTATATTAGACTTATCTAAGAAAACATTTAAACCTGATATTTTATTGTATAATAACTTGTTTGTGTTGTTATTATTAGTATTTAACGGTATATTATTTTTTAATTTGTGATATTGCTCACTAAACGATTCTCGTTGAACAAAACGCGTCAACGTATCAAGCGATCGCTGCAGCTCGTCTACAGATAACGGACCGGTTTTACGCATACACATGCCGCCGCGCGTCGCCGCTCGTATATTATCTATAAATCGCAATAGATATGCACAAACTCTTTGCAAATGAGTAAATGACGAAAAGCGTTCAAAATCAAGTAATGAAGTTAATTGAATGGAGTGTAAATTTACAGTTTCAGATTTAGTTTCGGGTAGATCAACGGATGACGATTCTTTATTATTAGTAATTGGCCACATGAGACTAGATTCTCGTAAAAACGTAGGGCCACACCACCAAGTATTATTATTATCGTACTTTAGAGTGTCTAGCGTAGCACCTCGCGTTATAATGTCCGCAGGGTTTTCGGTGCCCTTGACATGTCGCCAAATTGTATCACATGTTAATTCATTTATTTGCACGACGCGATTTTGAACAAAAGTTTTGAGTAGATGCGGTGACATACGCAACCACCCTTGCACAATAGTTGAGTCAGTCCAAAAATAAACTTTTTCGAAATTTAAACGTAAGGATTTCTTTATTTTGTTGTATAATTTTGCACCTACTAGAGCTCCGCATAGCTCAAGCCTAGGAATACTAACTACTTTTATCGGCGCCAATTTACTTTTAGCACATAATAAATGGACTGAAACAGGTATGGTACTGTTACAATCATTAAGACACAATCTAACGTACGCGCACGCTCCGTAGGCATTTTGAGACGCGTCGGTGAATATATGAAGTTCTTTATAATTTTCACTAATTATGTAACGAGGTATTTTAATATCGCGTAAATGTTGTAAATCATCAAGAAACTTATGCCATGTAGTCGCAATGTTTTTGGGAACTTCGTCATCCCAATCTAATTTAGTTAACCATAATTTTTGTAACAATGATTTAGCTATAATTACTGCGGGTGCCAACAAACCTAAAGGATCATACACTTGCGCGATGGTTGATAACATTATACGTTTCGTAACTACTGTGTCACTATGTGTAAATTTTGTTGTAAAATAAAACTCATCACTTTCAGTATACCAACCTAACCCTAACGTTTTAGACAAGTGATTTTCACCGATGTTTAGGTCTTTACAATTGTCAGGAGACACGTCATGACTAAACGTCCACTTATGTAACGGAAAACAACCCCCTTTTAACAACGCGGAGATTTTATTACATAACTGCATTAACGAATCAAGGTCATCGCTCCCGGTAATAAGATCGTCGACGTAAAAGTCCTCGATAATCGTCCTAGCAACTAAATCATCATTAGATTCTAATGCCATTTGTTTTAAGCATCGCATGCTAAGGAAAGGAGCCGACGCAGTGCCATACGTCACCGTGTTCAAAATATACAATTGTAAAGGTAAGTCTCGACTTACGCGCCATAATATTAATTGCAAGTTACGTTGATCCGATTGAATTAAAATCTGTCGGTACATTTTTTGAATGTCCGCGCAAACTATGTATTTATACTGTCTTAATCTGAGTAAAATGGAAAAAATATCATTTTGCAATGGCGGCCCTATATGCTGTATATTATTTAACGATTTGTTGTTGGACGTACTCGCGCTCGCGTCGAACACAACGCGTAATTTTGTCGTGCTACTATCCTCTCGGTAAACACCGTGATGAGGTAGGATGTAGTGTGGTTTACTTAGTATATCAGGAATATCCTTTGATGCAACTAGGGTCATGTGACCAAGTGCCTCATATTCGCGAATGAATTCACTATAAAGTTTTTTATAGTTAGGTAAACGATCTAACTTTCTTTCGAGAGATAAGAACCGATTCTTAGCCATGTTGTATGAATCACCTAACGACTCGGGTGATTCCTTTAAAGGAATGCGAACAGAGAACCTACCATGTTCATCACGTTTTGTAGTCTCTGTAAATATCTTTTCGCAATAACGATCATCTTTTGACATGGCCTTAGGTAAGTCAGACAATTCTTCTAACTCCCAGAATTTTTGCAATTGAGTATCAATTTGAACGAAATTACATTGAACTCTTTCAGGTTTAAACGAATGATAATTACAAAGACGGCCAGAGATGATCCATCCTATTTTGGAATCGTACAGATATGGACCACTACTAAGCTTTATTTTATCATTATTTAATAGATCCCAAAATATGTCCGCTCCTAAGAGTACATCGATGTCCGACGGAACGCTAAACGTAGGGTCCGCGAGCGAAATATGTTTAGGTATATCTATAAATTGACATTGAACGTCTAACGAGGGTAACTTTGATGTAATACGAGGAAGAACCCAACATTGAATATTTGTGTTAAAATCATTAACTTTAGAACGAATGTTTACTTTGCAGGTGTGAGAACTTTTTGAAACGCTTTGCCCTACACCCGAAATATGAATTGTGGACTGTATAATAGGTAATTGTAAACGATTACATAACGTTTCTGTGATAAAACAATTCTGACTTCCGTTGTCAAGAAGTGCTTTAACTGTGTGATAATTATTCCTTGAATCAGGAACATCTATGAGTGCCGTTGACAACAGAACCGGCTGTACGGCGGCACTGCACGTGAGTACATTGCGGTCGTAATGTACTTGCGTATCAGCTGATTTGCTTACGCTCGGCAACGGATGCGAAATAGACGTGGATACGGCCATACCTATTCTTTCGCTAGAAGTATTATTATTATGAAGTAACGTATTATGGTTACTTTTGCAAATTTTACATGGACCGTATGAACATTCGCTTGGCAAGTGCCTATCAGTCCGAATACAATTTGGACAAAGCTTTTTATTTTGCACAATTACAAATCTATCTTGCACGGACAAGTTTAAAAATTTCGGACATGAATACAAATAATGATCACCACCGCAGTCAACACAAACACGTCTTGGTTTATTATTATCCGAATTATTTTTATTTTGAGTTGAATTACTGACGTATGAATGTGTGACAGGTTGCGAGTTTATGTTGTTTGATTTATTAGCGTATCTTGTGTTTTGATTGGAATTCGACTTAACGGAGTCATTTTTATTGTGCTTAGACGAAGAAACACCTTTATTATTATTTGACTTTGTCATTTCCAACATATCCGCACGGTTTCTTAGATATTCTAATAAATCATTTAATTTAATGTTATTTGAATCATTTTTAGACACAAGGGAACCTTTGTGTGTTTCCCACTCGCGTTCCGTGGACTGATCGAGTTTAGAAACAATAAGATAAACGATTAACGTGTCCCATGCATCGGTTGGTTCGTTTAATGATTTAAGTGCTCGCAAATTACGTAATGTTGAATCTATTAGTTTCCTAATTTGATCATACGATTCGCTTTGAAGTGACTGAACAGCAAATAAAGCTTTTACATGATTTTGTACTAATAAACGATTGTTGTGAAACCTATTTTCTAGTAAATCCCATGCGTGTAAGTAGTTTGGAGCAGTGAATTCTAACGCACTAATTACATAAGAGGCAGAACCACTAAGAGATGATTTTAAATAATGAAACTTCTGTATGTCGTTAAGATCTTCACGATTGTGTATCATAGTGAGATACGAGTTCCTATACTCTAACCATTGATCATAGGACCCATCAAAGGCAGGTAGCTTTATTACTGGCAATTTAATAGACACAGGATTACAAACTTGATGACAAATAGATTGGGTTTTTTCACTATTGTTAGGATTCACTAAGCACTTCGCGTCAGCCATGATGGAAAAGTACTGATGTTCAAATGATTCGCGGTATTCTAATTGAGTAGATAAATCGGAATCATCGACTAATTGTTCAATTTCACCTTGAATATCATTAAAACTTTGAAAAATAGTGCAAGTTGACTGTATTCGTAAATCTATTTCCGTTTTGCTATTGGAATTTAATGTTAATTTGTCTAATTTTGCAATAAATTTCTCAAACAACGTAAGTCTGCCTTTCAGCGTGCCTCGCTGCTTTTTCAAATCAGCGAGACGTTTATTTGTCATAGTGCTCACACCTAAACGGGGAGATTTAGACCTTTCTCTTATTTTAACGGGATCCTGAACCGAGGCTAATTGAAAACCCTCATCGTCACTCATTTTGGAAGGCTATAGAAAGCAAGAGTACTTACAAGTTCCCGCTCAGCAACACCCCGGCGCTGCACCGCACAACACAACGAACAACTAAAACGTAAAAATAACTATATTAACGCAAATTGTTGGACATGGAGTAGGAGGATGGGTTTTGTGACCTGACCGTATGCTGCTCGGCGACAATCCTGGACACTCCTCTTCTCCAATGCTTTTTGTGATTGTAACGCTCCACGTAGCCGCGTGGTTCCTCGTATATCCCGGCTCGACAGGACCAAATGTTGAGACCGTTCCCTATATCCCTATGTGGTGAGGGTAAGGATGTCTTCAATGAAGTCTTTTTATTGTTCTGCTTGAAATATAAACGTATATTTTCTAATAATTTAATTTACAATAAAAATTGCACGGGACACACAAAGACCGTTAGTTATAATTTCTTATGGAGTGAAGTTAGCTGCGACGATGCTGCTATCCACCGAAAAGCGGGAGGTCGTACACGATGTTCACGCCGCAGAATGTTTGCACCATTCGCCGCTAGATGGCGTTGTAGGTGTATTGAACAAAAGCATCGTAAACCCTTGTGTTTCATTACCTTACCTTTGCGACGTCTGAAATAGGAATAAAATGATAAGACGCGCTACAGCGCGCTTTTATAGTGGTGAGGCGGGAGGCAGGGTAAAATTAAGTGAATCCTCACGCCACAGCCAAACAAGACGTCGTAAAGACTAAATACATATGTAACTAGTCAGAATAAGTAAATAGTAATAAGAAAACACTAGTAATAATATAACGAAATGTAAATTTATTGAATAAATAATAAATGAGAATAGCGGGGGTGAGGAAAGGGAAGAGACGGTGGAGGGGGTAAGCCGCGAGTATAAAAGACGGGCCATTTCGCTTAGCGGACACACTCCGATCCCAGCGCTCGACTAATGAACACTAAGAAGAAACTCTGCTCCCCATTCCTCGCCGTCGTTACCTCCAGAACATTATCCTACTGCGTGTTATTATTCATCTTCGCTCAAGCTATCCCCAACAGGTGCTAAAGCCGTATCGTTAAAAATTATTGGTGCTCTTACACTGATTTATTCAGACAAGTAAACTATACTCCATTTGAAATAAGATTAGACGTATAGATAAAGCCTTTTTTACATTCCGTTCAACCGATTTTGAATTATATTGCGTTGGTGGCATGACAAATGGCAGCCGCAGTAGATAGTTGGTATTGTGTAACTTTTTTTGCTTTTAATGCTATCCTTATGCCTACGGTATAGAAGTCAAAATCGGTTGAACGGACTGTAAAAGGGTTTGTTTTAATGTCTAATCTTATTTCAAATGGGGTATAATTTATTTGGACCGATAATTTTCTATTTTCAACTGGCGAAATGTGGGTCTACCGTAATCTACACCTCTAACTAACCCTTCGGAGAATACAGGCGTGATTTTATGTGTGTATTAGTTAAATCATGCAACCGGAGAGTAAGAAAATCTAGAAAGCACTCAATTCATTTTATTCCAAGAACCCAAGGCTTGTAAAGCGAGTGATTGGAACTTGTATCAAATATAATTTTAATGATAAGTGTACGCTTGACGTCCGGACAGCTCTCCATGACATGACGATATATGTCGAGAACTAAGTGAAGTGGAAGAAACAAAATTAGAATCACGGACCCGGCGTAATCCTCTTAAAGTTTAACCCAAAGGCGAAAGGGACGGTATACACGAAATGTTCAACATTTTCTGACGCACGTGTGCTTTTACAATGACTTTCGACCTTAACCCAAAGGGTACCTATTTATTTTGGTATTCAACCCCAGTCCAGTCCAAATAACCTCGAATGTGCGAATATCTCATGTCGTGTTCGTGTCATGTTACGACATTTACTAAAACGAGTTGTTTTTGCACTTTCTTCACGTAGTCTTGAGGTCAATTCTGTCGCTAATTCACTTCCCTAGAGTAGTGACTAGCATGAATTCTTTTTTGGGAGTAGCCGGACGAGAAATTTCCTACAAATGGAATCTTACTAAGGAAACAGTCGGGAAGAGGACAGGAGAATGATGAAAAGGACGTGTAGCTTCATCAACGAATACTTTCAGAACAACATTCTGGAAAAGATAAGAGCCTCACACTCACTTGCCGTTGACCGTTCTTAGTAAACGAATACAATGTTGTCACTTGCATGTCAATCTGTCAGCGTCAAGTAAATGTCTTTTGAGTTTAAAGTTTGGTGGCTCCCTCTCTCTGCTAATGATCGTCGGTGTAATAACTGTGTATGTGCTCTCTGAGATTAAATATCAATTATAATCCTGGATTCTATTTCGTCCTAAATCCATCTCACCCAGGGCAGTCCGTCTCGCTACAATTTTCGAACATATGAAGCAATGGGTTAGCAATATCCTTCGAAATGATTCAGATTATGATAGATCGCGTGTTACGCAATTAGGATGCTGGCTAGCTTATGTTAAAAGATTTTAGCCAGTCAGCCACAGGTTTAGTTACTATCGACACGGGATAAGAACATACTGCATTCACAGACCAGTATCCTGTGATTGCGGCAATATTACTAATAATATAGTGGACGTTACGGGCTGTTAATATAGGTCGTACAAACCCACACATGTTCGCATCATAAAAGTAAAGCCGTCAACTGACATAGTGTAAGTAAATGTTTATCTAACAGCTCGGCCACATGTAGTAGACTGTAGATCGGTTCAGAACTCACGTGAACGTCGCCTCATTGATAACGTCACTGCGTTCATATCATATGATTTATTGCCTAGCCACCTCGTTACTCTTTGATTGCATTGTTCAACTGATGTGATCAACCTTTAACCTTATCAATTGTGGAATCATTTTCGCTACATAGTAATTGCTTGATTTGTTTTATAGATGTAATAACTTCTTTAGGCGCACTATGCGCTCTTTCTGAACAGTGAACGAAACTGAACCGTCACGTTCGGGTCCACGCTGAATCGGGTATACTCGGACTCAAAAGCACACACCTTCGCATGTCGCAAGACTGGAGCCCTCAAATAGCTATATAGGGTCGCAGCAGACAGAAAAGAAGATGGCGGGACGACTTGGCTGCCTCGAGAATTCGCCGAAAGCAGTGGAAGGAGTTTAGGCTAGTAAAAATGTCGATTCTCTGAATTTCGGTGTAAGAAAATATCTTGAAGAATTCTATCCGCAATACTTGGGTTGGATGGGTCCGGGTAATGGTCTGAAATCGCCAACACACATGTCTGGTGAAGTTAGGTTTAGCTTGACTGGCCCACCTCTGTACATTTGTTTGCTTAAAATATTAAATAAATTAATAAATATTATGCTCGTTCCTTCTCTGAGCGACCTTTCCCCTTCCTTTGTTGGTTAAGGTTAAAAAAAATCGTTTAAATAGTTACGTTACACATGGATTTGTGTTTCACTGGTTGTGAATTTGCTAGCAACATTTTAATTTGTAGGTACCTATATTTAGCAATTATCGCCTCAGCGGTTTTATCAAACCAAGCAGGATAAGCATTTCGAGCTGTGCTATGTATATTTACCGCAATCAGCAGTTTTCCCGGAAGCGGTTCGCATATCTAAAAGGTCGTGGTTATCCAGAATTAGCCACAGGAATTGGAGTATGCTCAAAGCAAGCGCAGGCAAAAAATATTTTGCACCGTGTTCTGCAAGCCATTTTTCTTTTGCTTGACGTAACGTCACGCCTCATTTCCCCGAATGGTTAGGCAGAGGTGTACCTTAAAGTACATTTCGCCAGTTAAGGCGAAGTGGGACTGACGGGAGGGGCGGGGGGCGGTATGGCCCTGCCCGCGCGCAATTCTGTTGCACTATGTTTACAAATATTTAATTTTAAATTTTTATTTATGTTTATATAGAAAAATAAGTCCATAATCCCTTAAAGTATTTAATAATGAACACGTAGACAACATTTTATTACAATTGCTTTGATAACAATCGAATGGAATAAGTTTTTCTCTTTAATAAAGCAGATTTTAAGGAAACTTGGAAACTGTCAATCGTGTTTCGGGCCTCATACTTCACTAAAGACACTCTTCAATTTTCGTAATCATAAAAAAACAAATGCAAATACGTTGTTTTTTTTAGAGAAACATTGATTTTGCGTGAAGTCGAAACGCGTCAAAACATCTGCTTTGGAACCATTTCACGTTAAGTGTGATGTGTTATGTTAAAATCCTGTTTTTGAAAAATTCTTTACTTTAGTTTATGTACTTTGGTGAGTAGGTTTGCCATTACTCTGCTAACTAATATTTCATTCTTAGAGCAAGATTTAACTAAGCATTATACACCCTACACCTACAGACACTCCAAAGTTCTTCACATTCCTCTGACATAAAGGAAAGTGAGTATATGTCGCGTATGTGTATGATAGCTCAAACAAAAGCCACTTAGCCCGGACTAGTGATGGGTCGAGAGAATATTCTCTCACGGAGAATGTTCTCCGATCGAGAATATTCTGCAATATTCTTTCGACGAAGAATATTCTCGGAATATGGAGAATTTAAAAGTAGTAGTTAATTATGATGGGCTGAAGGCAATAAATGTAACTGTCAATACCAAGTAACGACCAAAAACGTGTTAAATCACAAAATGAATGTCTGTTCCAAAGAAAACGTGATTATTATTTTGGTTTTAATTTATCTACCTAGATTATTTTGACGTCAACTTCGTAAAGGGTTCAGATGCACTCAAAACTATAATACACTAGACATTCAATTTTTAAATTCTCTTTCAAAAGAATATTCTCGAGAACTTAACTGTAAAGTTCTCGCTAGGAGAATATTCTTGGAAAGTTACCATCACTAGCATGGACTGGCTCAACCCACGCCGAACATCGACCTGCGAAGGTCAGGTTCTGCATTATGTTAGCCTATAGAACATCTACACCTTTACATTTAATTATACGAAAGCCTCTTCTCTTAATTTAAATGTCACTCGCGTAATGAATTTTGATCTCGGCATTAAAAATGTGTTGGAACTTTATTCTGTCAGTCATGCAGGCTTGTTACTCCCAGAGGGGAAATTCCCGTAATTTTTAAGAACGTCCCAATTCTAATCTTATTCGCAGTATGTCAAAAATATCATCAAATTACCAAAAAAATTTGACAATGTTGACGGATTGCGATTTGAATGTAAACTTTTTTTTTTACGTAAGAGAATTGGCAAATAATTAAAAAAACAAATTATATTAAGCAATAAAGATCCTCAGACTAGTTTTCACTTACTGCTGGTGCTGAATGTTCTTATTGAACTACTGACGTGAGACCGAACATCACAAGGTGGACATGCTAATGCTAACAAGTTGAAGACTTAAGTGACGTAACCAACGTTTTCACGAATAGTCGCTAATTTGAGTTGAAATTACTGAGAACAAATGAGATTACCAGAAAGCTAATATTTTCCTTTAAAAGATGCAAAATGAAAGAACAATATTTCGTAGAAAGACCGGCCTTGCAAACTCTTTTCTGAATTCCAATTTATTACAAGCAGCTGGCGATCTTCACAGCGTACTGTGCAGGATATCAAGAGGATTAACGGTATCTATACATTAGCTTTATACGAAAGCAGTTAGTTTGTCTCATATTCTGAATACTGTGTGTGTATGCTCTGTCATATTAAACTGAATAATTATCATTAAAAGCTAAAATTGCTGTTTTATAATCATCCAGCTTGTCTTATTCATTTTCTTGGCTCTAATCTTACAATTGACGTATTCCAAGTAATAAGGAAACATAATAATGAACGGTTTGTGACGGACGTGCGAATAAATGCGTGGTAAAGCGATATCACAGGCACTCTAACACTCTTAGGTCGAAGACACACAGCTGGGTGCTTCGATTAGTGCTTAGAGCTAGGATGCTAGATGACTTACTCCAGCGAACCCATGTTTTTACAATTGCATTGGCCACAGAGTGAAGCAAATCAATCAATCTGCCTAGCCTTTTCCCAACTATGTTGGGGTCGGCTTCCAGTGTAACCGGATGCAGCTGAATTTCAGTATTTTACATGGAGCGACTGCCTATCTGACCTCCACAACCCAGCAACTGGGTAATACCATACCCCTTGGTTAGACTGGTTGTCAGACTTTCGGGCTTCTGACAACTCGTAACGACTGTCAAAGATCCACAAATGACAGCCGGGACCAACGGCTTAACGTGCTTTCCGAGGCACGGAGGAGTCTCGATATGTGAAAATGGTCACCCATCCACGGACCAACCCCGGCAAGCGTAGCTTAACCTGATGGATCGCCCGAGCGGCTGTTATTACTTAGCCACGACCTCCTCACAAAGTGAAGCAATGACAGATCAATATTAAGTGATAGATACATGGTGCTCACATCATTTACTAAGGTAGGTCATTCGCGATCGGTCGTCCAGATACGTGATCGTCACGCTAAATTATGTCACGATGGTGTTCGGAAAACCGGAAAGCGCCTTCTGTCGGCGCGATCACGCGTTCAGCTTTACCGAAAAAAAAAGTGACGAACGCAACGAGTCCCGCGTATTCGCGAGCCGATCGCTTCGGTTAAGGCACGGTCTTATACACACCGCCCCCAGTCAGCACACAAGCCAGATAACTGGCCGACAATTTAACCTTATGCAGGGTTAAGCTTTATTATATATGTATAGAAGCTGTGTGTATTACGGAGTTCTGTATTAAAGTTTTTTTTTGCTATAATAATACTATTAGCTGAGTTAGTTTAGTAATTTGCGGATTTTATTTCTTAAAACTGAATAATCATCATAAAAAGACCTGTTACTCAAGAGTTTGTGTAACCTTTTACATAACATGGGTATAAAATTCCATTATCAAGCATGATACTGGATAAGTTATATTCTGTTCTCTTTTAGTTGTATTACACACCACATCAGTTATTCAGCTGCTGTATAAAATAGGCGTTATTTCTGATATGAAGCATATAGTAACTTAACAGCAATTATGACCACTTTTAACCAGAGCACAACTTAATAAGTGGATACATAAGGTTTGTTATGCAGACATAAGCCGGTAAGCCACTGTGCAATCAGATTTTATTCAGAATGAGCGTCGCAATATCGAATAACATAACCTATTATAATGATGTGGAATTTTATACTCAAATACTCAATTTTAATAACGAAATTGGTATAATATTATTATAAAAGTATTACAAGGTTATTTTTGAACCCCTAAACTGCATAAAACATAAAAAAATATTTCACACGTAAAACATACCAATAATAGACGAAATTTTGTTTATTTCTCCAAAACCCGGCTTATCAGGCAGCGCGTGAAAATGTTACACGAAATTTCTTTCTTTAAGCATAAATAAGGGTAAAAATTACTTACGATAGGTAATGTAATTTGGCCATCACTTAATTCACGCTGTTCGGATTTGTCAATTTCAATTTAATTTTGATTAAATTCTTGATAAAATATACTGAAATAAGCTGTGTAACATCTCAATATCTGAGCTTTGAAGGACTTAACCATATTAGTTCATTCATCATCTGGCTAACAGAGCTGTAATACTTGTATTAAAGAACAAAATGCTTTTATGCAGAAGATACTCAGCTTGTCGTACAATTATTCAAAACGTATTCATCTGTTACGTTGCTATTACACAGCTATTAGCAGTTTATTTTGTGCCCAAATTGCTTGAATAACGTCTGAGTAAGCGCCAAAATATCTAATTACGAGTCTATTCAGCGATTAGTTTCTATGACTGCTGTTAAACAAAAATTACTCAAAATATTTGTGCTGGCTGGGCCATAAAGATTTCTGTCGCGTCGTTAAAACTGAGGTAAGTATATCTTTAAACTTTAGAGAGCTTTAGAGCCAAAAATGATAGTCCGTCTTCGTTATTAGCTTTATCAATATAATTTATGCTAGCAATTCTGCGCTGGCTGGCTACAACGAAAGCGTGTCTGTCTATTTGCTTATCACTTCAGCAGAACTGATTCAACTTGTTTTCAACGTTGGAGAGGGTTTTTCACTGCGACAGCTTTAACTTACAAATTAATATTTTATGCATTTATGTCGATTGCAAATGAGTGTAGTAAGAGGCAATTTCTGATGTTTATAAATAAATAAGTGACTAAATTCATAACAATTCAAAAACAAAAACATATTCTGTCAACAAGACTGACTCACTATAAAGGCGGTGTAGTCTCGGAATAACAATAAAACAATTTCATAATTAAATTGTGGTCAATTATAATCATTCATGTAAGTACCTATATAAATACAGTAGGTACTTTTTCTATTTTTACCCGACTACGGCGAAGAAAAAAGGTGGGTATGATTTTGACCGGTATGTATGTATGTATGTTCATCTGTTCCCTCATATCTTCTAAACCACTCATCACAATTTGACAAGTGAGGTATCGTTGGAAGCCTCTTGATCGTCCGCTGGTTATAGGCTATGTGACGTCACATTAAATTAAAAATGGCGCCCTCTAGAGGAAATAAAGTCAGGAACGTAAAAAAAAAATTGTTTAATCGTACCATGTCAGGTATCAAATAAAAGGGCTTAAGGAGCACATTTCAAATATATGTATATATACATATAATAACCCCAAAATAATTTAAAAAAAATTAAAGTAATAAAAACTAAAACCCAACTTCGACTAAAAAGGTATAAACAACACACCACAGACAGACAAATTAAAAATCCGGAGTCACACGTGTTAGGGCATAAATCGAACAGATTACGTTTTTTTAATAAATGTGTATGTCACCGTAAGATTGTGAGAACCGTTATTTGTAAAAATTGTAATCTATCGGTACTATTTCCGGTAGATTATAAACTGACAAAAAATTGTGAGCTTCGCGCGCGAGCCGAGCGAGCGGTGCCGCGGCAGCGGACGGCGGGCGCTACTTCCAAGTTGCTGGCAGCTAGCCAGGCTATTTACTTAGTATTAGCCAAGAGCGTTATGTCGCAATCAAGTTTCATACCTGACCAGTGGATAGATTGTTTCCATGGGGTTACCATACCATCAATCCCATCGCAAAATAATTCGTTAAATTGTAAATGGTCTGTTGCAAAGCAGTCCACAATTTATAATCGAACGGAACTAAGATTATAAACTTACGAAGTTCACAATTATACGGGGACATAAAACATTAAAATGCTGATATATTTAATATAAACCACAAGTAACCATTTACACTAGGTAATAAATAAAATGACTAACTATACAAATACAAAAGAACACTTAATTTATTAATTTTAATGACGCTCATATAAAATCGTATGACGTAAGTACAAACTAACTACTATTGAAATGATTGTCATTATTTCTCTTTATAACAGCAAATTATCTACTATAAGTCATAAAATTACTGATAGTTTACATTATACAGGGTGTTAGGGTAAACACCGTTATCCTTGAAACCAGTGGTTTGGTGTCATTTATAGAAAAATGGAAAATTAAAGTATTTTTGTATTACTTTTTATCACTAGAGTATTTCACCCTTGCACCTATGCGCTAGGGCAACGAACTTGCGTCTCAAAACGGGTGGACGGCGGGGGACGTGACCTAACCGGCCGTGAGCGCGACCCCTCTCTCAGTCAGTCAGTTGTTTCGCTAGCGAGCTCGGTGTCGCATAGAAACTTTTTAAAATCTTTTAATAAAAATAACGTTTTTTTTTTGTTGTTACTCGGTAATTTATTTTTATACCTATTTAAGTCATGGTTTGAATGACAAGAGTGTTTACCCTTACACCCTGTATAACAATGACATCGATGATGGACAGGCGACCTCATCAGAACCATAGGAAAACCAAGGCTCATGACACCTAAAGACCGGACCCAGTATTAAGCGAAAATGGATGAAGAAGATTGTTATGGGATCCTCACAGCATCTGACAAAGCTAGCACGGGGGACAACTTTACATCCCGATATTATAGCCTAAATTCAGCGAGAAACAAGGTAGTTAGCCCAATTTTGCGTCGAAAAACGCACCACCAGTCAGGCGCGACGCGGCGCGGTGCCCTGGTAGAAAAAATTCCAGAAAGTGTTCATAGAAATTGTTCTACTAGAGTCGCGTAGCGTCTGTTTGTGGCCTGTGGGGAGCCTTTATTATTTTGCAACGTAGTGCAATATCGAACAACGTTTCAGGTTTATACAACACGAGTACGCCAACAATTTCTGCATAGTGCAAACGTGGCAGAATTATAATATTTTGCAAAGTAAGGAAAACATGATGCACGTCATACGAGACATTCGTAAATAATGTGCGATGAGCCATTGTTCAGACCACACGTGTGATATACATGCGTATGCGCCACTAATATGTTTCATTCTACACTACAATATACAGTCGTAAAAATGGCACATGAGTTTTAGTACTGCCTCGTTAGTCTAGAGGTCGCAAGCGCTACTGCTAAGCAAGAGGTCCTGTGATTGATTCCCAGGTCGGGGAAACTGTTATTGAGATATTCCTTCAGGAATTTCTCAGTAGCAGTCCAGAGTCTGGATTTGTGTTCGGTTGATGGCAATAGGTTCGCCCCTATTACATGGGACTTAAGGCGAAATGGGACTGACGAGAGCCGAGGGGGGTGGTATGACCCCGCCCGCGCGCAATTCTAGTGCACTATGTTTACAAATATTTAATTTTAAAATTTTATTTTTGTTTATATAGAAACAATAAGTCCATAATCCCTTAAAGTATTTAATAGTGAACACGTAGACAACATTTTATTACAATTTGCTTTGATAACAATCGAATGGAATAGGTTTTTCTCTTTAAAAAATCAGATTTTAAGGAAACTTTGCGGTTTTTTTGTATCGAGGAAAGTTTTGTCAATCGTGTTTCGGGCCTCATACTTCACTAAAGACACTCTTCAATTTTCGTAATCATAAAAAAAAAAAACGCAAATGCGTTGTTTTTTTTTAGAGAAACTTTTATTTTGCGTGAAGTCTGCTTTGGAACCATTTCACCTTAAACATAACTGGCGAAATGTGGGTGTACTACATGCAATGCGATACCCCTTGATAAGACTGGTTGTCAGACTTACTGACTGGTTGTTTGAAAGTAATAGCAATCCTACTAATATTATAAATGTGAAAGTTTGTGTTTGTGTGTTTGGATGTTTGTTACTCAATCACGCAAAAACGGCTGAATGGATTTGGATGAAATTTGGCAAATTTTATAACAAAGTTTATAACATGGATACTTTTTATCCCGATATTCCCACGGGATCGAGACTTACGCGGGTGAAACCGCGGGGCGCAGCTAGTATTAAATAAAAACAAAGTTTCTCTATTGAAGTTTTATGAGAAAACTTTGTAATTTGCATTTTGCTGCAGTCTGATTGTAGCAATTTTAACTTTGTAACTTTGAAAATTATCTCGGACATCAAGAAAAATCCTGCCAAATGCTCAAATTAAATTAGTCAGGTAACCTATTCAGGCATGACAGCGGAAATCCATTATAAAATACAATAGACGTAGATAAATTAATTTTAGTAACCTATTCAAGAGTCATATGTAAAGAATCGACACCTGATCGATCCTGAGGATGCCTCGTTGAGGGGTGAAACACGTGTCGATTTCGTACATGGTTTTTTATGACTCTTCGAGGAATAGTTAAGGGGAATAGGTTTCTAAATATATCTACGTCTATTATATTTTTGAAAATAAATTTAAAGAAATAAAAAAAATGTTTATGTTGCACAAACAAAACATTTCATAAAATACACACATACAAAGTAGGCAAAAGTCTTGTATTCAAGCAATTTTGACAATAAAATGTTGTCCATTGCGTGATGTCAGGGCCCAGAACCACAGACAAATTACATTGCGTTATTTACTCTCTATGTAATTATTACCTAAAGGATCGATGTAACATACCAACACGTTGTACAATATTCAAGCGATAGAAAAGCGGACGGAACAGTTATAAGTACCAATTTCTAACCATTGTATTGTCAGAATACCCAAATTTTTTGTTCGACTGCAGTCGAATGTTCTTTTTTGGTAACTTTCCAATTCAGATACGATACCATTTTCTTTGTCGTGACAACAATTTTTTAGGGTTCCGTACCCATAGGGTGCCAACGCGAACCTATCACCAAGGCCCTGCTATCCGTCCATCTGTCACAATCTTTATCAACTGTAATAGCCGGTAGACACTTGAAGATATTTTCAGAGTGTGTAATGTAGTACTGTGGCCGATATAACAATGAATAATGAAGTTATTTACGGGATTCCCATATAAGAAACATGTTCTTTTCTGCGTTTTAAGAAAATAATAATTGTTAAATATTATATGGTGGTACGGAACCCTTCGTGTGTGAGACCGACTCGCACTTGGCCGCTTTTTTTTTATATAAACCTACCTTTCTTCCGCTACTTTCAACTTCCAAAGTGAATGCCCTTCTTCTTTAAATTCAACGCAATTGTGCAAATGTTGAGTTCGTGCCAATAAATGGATAATACATATACAAAGTCTTTGTGTAGTCTTTGTGAAATAATTATCTATCTATACATATAATAAATCTGTAGACGAGGCGTTTCTGTACAATGAAAAAAAAAAAAAAAAACGTTGGTGGAGTGTCCAAGAATAACCAACAGATGCCATTTCTACCATTTTTGGAATTTTTGTCTGTTTGTCTGTTTATCTGTTTATCTGTTTGTCTGTTTGTCTGTTCGTTTGTTTGATTGTTCCAGTATCACGTAAAAAGTACGAAATCAATATGGTTAACTTATACACTCAAATATTGTGTGTAACTCGATGTTTCATTTAGTCTTTGTTTCATCGCAATCGCTTCAAAATATCAAAAGATATAAGAGTTTAAAGTATTCAAGAAGAAATTTTCATTAGGTACGTAATGTAGATACACGTAACGACATCTATTGTCGTAAGATGACACTAGCGTAAAATCAGGTAGGTTTGTGAGAACGTGTGTAACACACGATCATAATCATCATATGTTCACATACTTCGCGCGGAAACATAACGCGATACATTGTGAATTTACCCAATCTAAAGTTTGGTTAATTCAAGTTTTCCAAATCCATTGTTTGGTAGTAGTGCCATAGGTGGCGCTATCTATCTTTTAAATCATGATACAAATATTAATCATGAAAAAATGGTGATAAATTTTAATTTCTTAAAAATTGTAGATTGTTGCATCGAGCAAAAAGTGAGTAATTAAGGCACGAATGCGCTTACTAAATAAACACGAGTGCATTAATTACTCACTTTAGCAAGGTACGTAATCTACTTTTCTTTCAACTACCAATGTACCTGCTGTGATAAAATATACCTGCTCAAGGTTAACTCAACTCAATCCAAATCAAGTTAGGTCAAGTTAGGTCAAGTCAGGTCAAGTCAGGTCAAGTAAAGTCAAGTCAAGTCAGGTCAAGTCAGTCATGGAACCCTACGTCTTTTCTACATAGCTTACAGAGTGTTCGAACGTTTTCCCATATATTTTGACAGTATCACTTCGTGCTCGATAGATGGCGTTGTTCATTTAACGTCATTTTCTGAATCGCGGTGTTAAGAGTCTCCGTAGAAGAATGACTTTCGCCCAATTCATAGTTATTGAACATTTGGCTCATTTTGAATTGAACACATAATCCATACTAATCGATGCTTAAAAGCATAAATAGAAATAAATTCGATAGTAACTCTGTCTGTCTGTCCGTCTGAAATTCTGTATGTTACCTTTTCACGCCTGATCCACTGAACGGATCTCGATAAAATTTGGTAAAGAGATAGATGGCATCCCGGCGAAGAACATAGGCAATTATTTTCTCAAAAACAAACTTAAGGGGTGGGGGGATATAGGGGATGAAAGTTTTTATGGGAAACCTATCATGTTTAGAGTTCCGTAGTCAACAAGGAAGCTTTATAGTTTCGCCATGTCCGTCTGTCTGTCTGTCTGTACGCGACTTAGCTCAAAAACTTTTAATCGACCAACTTACATGTGCAGTTGCAAAAACCCAAACATTCTGTATGCGAGAACAAGTTTTTTAACACTTTGAGGGACAGTAAACGCCCATAGACGTAATAACAATAAAACTTTGCGAAAGTTTGTTTGATAAAATAATTCATCCCAACTACGGAATCCTTCATTGCGCATGGTTCGACACGCACTTGGCCGGTTGTTTTTTAACTTAGGGCTGTGAAAATTTATGCTTTTTGTAACTAACAAAGAGTTACGTTTTTATAAAATCATCCCTCATGAGGGTAAAAACCCTTCTTTACCCTCTTGATTTTAAAATTCACATGTAAGTACTTATTATTGACATTTTTGCGGGACTCTCTTCAAGAGCGTTAAGGGATTGAGAATATAGTCATAGTCCGTATCTTGAGAATCTGTCCACTCAATCAAAAGTTATTACTACTTGGCTCTTGGCTTGGAACGAAGAGTTTGAGTTTACCAGTGAGTACTTACTCGATAGATGGCGTTGTGCAAATGATGCGATTTTCTTAAGGGGGATACGCCGGTAGCCCGCGAAATTCAAATCTTAAGTTTTTTGCAATTTGCAAGTCAGTGTCAGGCAGGTTGTATGTTAAAATGAAATTGTTTATTCTGTAAATAGGTTATTGGAATCACTTTTACACGTCGTAATAATATCAAAAAATTGTAAAATTAAGCTAGATGAGGTCGGCGTTTCCTATCTGACTACTCTGAGAAGAAAGGCCGAAACAAACTCAGTCTCTTTTAAAGTCCGGACATACCTAGGTCAGATATTGGCATATTGGTCAGGCCCTATGAGGGCCATGTATATTAGAGTCTGAAATGGTCTTTTGAGGAATGAACCACACAGATTTGAGTGAACCTGTCCTGTCACTGCAAGCATTTGTCAGTAATAGTGGAGCTCAGCTCAGAACTTAAGGAGCTCAACGACTCGACGAACAATACCAAAGAAAGGACATTTGTGTAGGCCGCATAAAGTTCTCAAATTGCCAGACCATTGTTAAAACTAACTGAGAACGAAAAAATATAAGAATAAAAACAAAATAAACATCCACATAGTCCTCAAATTCACAATAATACAATACTTTACAAGGCAATCATGTCATTTTGTCAATATCCTACATATAATATTCAATAATTTGAATTTGTATATAAAACTGGTAGGTATATTTTGATGATTTTCCATAGGTAGTACTTATTCAAAATGTCACAATGCCAAAATGACAAAATGTTAGCAGAGCGAGCAGCTCAATCCCATGCTTTTTGTCTTCTAAATAATCTGAAATTGTATAGTACCCTTTTTTACAAAGTTTGGTTTTAATACAGCTTTTAAATCGTTTAATGGGTAAGTTTCGGATGTCAATATGATTAAAATATGATTCGCGATCGTAGCAAATATAGCTTTACAGAATAATAACCATTAGATACAGGAATGCAACTCCTGAATATTAGTTAGATTAGATAAATAAATATTTGAAACAACTGCGACTCATTATTTAGATCAACATAAAACATGATACTGACCTGTAAAAAGCAAAAAACATAAGAAAATTTGAATATCGCAGGCTCCCCCAAAGCTTTCGCCTTAGTTTCCATCGTCCATGCAATATGCCATAGTTTCTATCTCATGCCTGTTACTTTTACACCGTAACGCCTAGGTCGCCTAGACAGACCACGTGGGTTATGGGACATAACCATGGATACTTTTATCCCGGTAGCACATTCCCGTGGGATAATTTCCGACATCCACGCGGGCGAAGCCGCGGGCAAAAGCTAGTTATAATTAAATTGCTTGGGATCGCTTTGCATGACCCCTTTTAGTAGTAATTAAGGTTACTGTTAGAATGACGTCAGCTTTAGATATAGAAAATAGAGCTTTATTAACCAAGGAGTACCTAACTTCAAGGCAAGGAAAAAGTTCGATGTCTTCTCAAAAACAACTTAACAAACGAGCATTTAACAGTTTGTGAACAGTTTTTGAAAATGTGAGTGCTATCTAGCGTTGTCAGGTGTCCTGGTTTGCGCGGGACGTCCCGATTTTCAAGGGGTCTGGGGACGCGTCCCGATTTGCACCTGATCGGGATACTAAATGTTCCGAAGTCCCGATGAATAAATAACTGTCCAGGACGACTCATTCACTTACGCGTCAATGGTCAACGTAATTGAAAATCTAAAAATTGAAAGTTTCTTCGACATGGATCACCTCTATGAAAAAGTATGTAAAATCAAAGAAGTAGTGAAGGCAACAGTGCAAAACAAAGAATTGACGCCGGCGCCGCTCTAAAAATGGCACAATATTTTCAAAGAAAATCAAAGTGTCTTTTTTTGTGTCCCGATTTACAACCCTAAATCCCGATTTGTTTTACCTTCTGCCCCGATTTAAAACAAATCGGACTTGGCAACACTTGTGCTATCCTATGTACACGTCTGCCTAACCTTTCGAGAAATTCAGGCATGATGTTGTGTTATGTTAACAGTTTGTGTTGTTATTAAATATTTGAGGAGACTACGCAAGTAAGATGAATCTGTTTATGACTTTCAAACTGTATGACTCAAAAACGTCCAAAAACGTTCTTGAATTCAGATAGGATAAGCAAATCAGTTCGTCAAGGTCAATTGACGATGCATTTAGCACAGTATGATTTAATAACCTTAAACTGCTTTTAAAATGATGACTCGTAAGTACGTGATTTCATTTCATAGAGATTTTTTGGGTTCCGTAAGTACCCAAGGGTGCCAGCGGGTCCCTATTACTAAGGCTCTGCTGTGCATCCGTCTGTCACAGGGCTATATCTTTTGAACCGTTATGGTAGACACTTGAAACTTTCACAGAGTGTGTAGGTGGTGTTTGTTTTATGGCTCCTATAAAAACAATCTCAACGCTCCCATTACAGCTTTGGAATGGGCAACTAGCTTCATCTTTTTGACTGACCGACTCCCTGACAATTCAAAAGTATCGGTAATTGGTTTATTTGAAATAAATGCTTTAAATAATAAAAGTTAAAGTTAAAATAAAATAATGTTAAAAAAAGTTTAAAATTAAAAGGGTTTTTTTACTAAAGTATTTTTAAAAACCGGCCAAGTGCACGCGTTCGCGCACGAAGGGTTCCGTACCATTATCTATAAAGACGGCAAAAAATCACGATTGTTGTGTGGGTGCCCCCTTAAATATTTATTTTATTGTTTTTTAGTATTTATTTTTATAGCGGCAACAGAAATACATCATCAATGAAAATTTCAACTGAACTATCACGGTTCATGAGATACAGCCTGGTGACAGACGGACAGACAGCGGAGCCTTAGTAATAGGGTCCCGTTTTACCCTTTGGGTACGGAACCCTAAAAATATGTAAGTAGTGAAATATTGTACGATGGAACTCTGTGTGCGAGTCGGAATCACACTTGGCCGTTTTTTTTTGGACACTGCTTGTCTTAAACATTTTTGGCAAACGGCACGATACATAAATGACCGCTCGTTCATGGTATATGAATGCAGTGAGTGTAACGTTATGAATACAATATGAATCACCTTTTCTGTTTTTTTTTAATGTTCAATGTACTTTGTTGGGATCGAGGAATCCCGTGATAAGGTCATAGTCGATGTGCTTATCGGAGTGGAAATACTTCCTGAAAGATAGTGGTTTACACATCCAGTCAATCCTATTTTGTTAAAGCAATAGTCTGGCTTCAAATCCGGGTAAGAATTTTTCAATTCTTATGCACTTTGGGAGTTTATCTTGGATATTACTGATATCGGTAAAGAAAAACGTCAGTCGTGGGCCGTGGGAAACCTGGACTTACAGTTTATACAGGATGTTAGGGTAGACACCGTTATCCTTGAAACTAGTGGTTTCGTGTTATCTATAATATACTTTTTCTTTGGGCTGTTCCATACATTTTGTCGATTTAAGCGAACACAAATGTATGGAACAGCTCATCGTTGTTTCGCGATTTCAAGGTTGGTCCCATAGAAAAAGTATACTATAGACGACACCAAACCAATAGTTTCAAGGATAACGGTGTCTACCCTAACACCCAGTATACTAAGTCTGAAAGCGCGATCTGGTGATCCGAAGAGGCTGACTAAATTGAATGGTGTTTATAGCCTTTGATTATCTATCAATTCGCCTGAAAATTGGGCTGGATCTTTAAAGGAAACGCATAAACAAACTTCGGGTTTTTACTACTCATACACGGTGGTCATTTGTCATAATCATGGTGGTTTTAACAAAATATCTGTTCTGTAACGTTATATAACAAAGAAAACGACGCTAATTCAATATCGTTATTTATGCTTTTAAGGCAAAATTTTCCGATAGTCGTAGTTGAAAACATCATCTGCTTAGCCTTTGTCCCAACTATCTTAGGGTCGGCTTTCAGTCTAATCAGATGAATATCTGTATTTTATGAATATCTGCCTATCTTATCTCCACAACCCAGTTACTGGCAAACTGGTAGTAGTTAGCTGAAAACACGTACAAAAAAAAACCGCCGAATATTCATCTTGTATTCAATGTACTTACGTCCTCTCTGGCCAGGCATGACGACGGCGCCCCTCTCCTGTCGCAGGAGGCTCTCGCCCTCCGCCCCTCCCTGGTGTGACATCTCCATGGCTCAGGTCACAGGTTCACCAATATCATAAAACTGATACTGGCATCTGTGGTCTTGGTCGGCGCAATGGACGACGGCGTCTGTAGACAAAATTAGATCGTTGAAGAGCTGGATCAAGTGTTTCTGCATTTAAATTGTGCATGTGCGTTTTATTTTAGTCATAAATAATAATAACGTCGTCGGTGGGTGCCTTATTTACTCAATAAAAAGGTCTAACGAGCCTCTGCGAGTTGGCTTCGGCCCCTCGTACCTACGCCTTTCAAAGATCCGGCTTCCGGGTCCAAAGAAATGTCAGAGGCGTAAAAATATTAATAATTTTATTTCAGAACTACACACTCTTTCTTTTCTTTCACACTACAAATTCTTTTATTTTTCTTTTTATTTCATCAGCTATAGATCTGCGAGTGAAAGTCTCGTCAAAAAGGTCCAGCCGTTTCGGAGATTAGTTGAGTTGCAGGTAACAAAATCATTGACGGTAAATTGTTCAGTAAGTATAAGTAATATTTTTAACCTACTTCTTCAAAAAAGAGGAGGTTCTCAATTCGTCTGTAAGTTTTTTTTTTTTTTTGTATGTTTTTTACTTGATTTCTCCGCCAATTATGAATCGATTTTGATGATTCTTTTTTTGTATGGTAGGGCATGCTTCCGAGGTAGTCCCATATAAATTTTATTAACTTTGCTTGTGTCGTTTTTGAGTTAGCTTCAATATTACGTATTTTTCCCACTTAGTTTATCTAGACGATGTTTTCATTTACTCCTTCACTGTTATTTACATCAGCTAGTGGTATTAGAATTTGTGTGGGGTAGGTAACACAACTAAAAAGGGAAAAAAAAAAAAAAATACAAAAAAAAACACTCAAAACTGAAAAATAACTTTAATTTCGGAAGTCGGTGGCAAAAAATGAAAATTGAAAAGCAAATACACCGACTTCCGAAATTAAAGTTATTTTTCAGTTTTGAGTGTTTTTTTTTGGAAGTCGGTTTTTTTTTTTGTAAAAAGTTTTTATCTTTGAACGTTTTAAAGCTTACTAGGTCGAAAACAAAATAAACTAAGACTAAGAGTATACTAATTAAATTAGAATGCCCGTTTTTACTAACATGGGCAAGCCTCGCCTAGCTTAAAACGAATGCAAAAAAAAGCGCGCTGTTCGATTTTCAACTTTCATCGCTGAGCTGAGGGTCGAAAATCCAACAGCACGGTTTCATTTACGATAAGTAAGTTCACAGTTGACTTTAGGCCTCATTAAATGCTTCTTATCTTCACTGAAATTAAAATTCTGTTTAACAATTCACAATTAAAAAGATAAACATTTGAGTGCTACCACTAGAGCGTGGCCTTATCAATCTAACAAGGAGTAAGTTGGTTACTATAAGCTACACTAACAGTAATTCAAGGGTGTTAAGTAATATTGTCTAATCTATCCGCTTTATCGCTTTGTTTATATAATAGTGCTGACTTTTATCGATTAATACTTTTGTAGAGTAGCACGCGATGTTTCGAAATATGTATGTTAAGTAAATGATAGTGGTGTCAACGCAGCGCTTCTTTTTCTTGCATACTCATCTGTTTCAGGCGTCATCTCTCATAGTCCACTTCCTTCATAGCCATATCATAGTTTAAACAATCATCCATCATCATCTGCCGAGCCTTTTCCTAACTTGTTGGGGTCGGCTTCCAGTTTAACCGAATGAGAGTTGCTGGGCAGTAACGAATTCATGTGTCAGCGCGGGTGAGTTGTGAGGTACTTGGCAGCGAGTAGCTAACTTCCGAGCCGCCATTAAGTTTGAATCGAACTGTACCAGACATGTGGCCTACGCGGCCTACTCTACTATACTAGTTTCTACCGTAGTTGACGGCAACAACAACCAAATAACGTGTAAAGTTAAGGTTTCCTAAGACAACGGTGGGCGCCACATAGCGTCCGCTATTTACCGTCGCCACTGAAACTTTATTTACATTTTATAATCTAAGTTTATTTATGAAAGTAAGTTGCTGTGTTTCCCTAGAAAGCGTTTGTTGACCCATCTTTTTCATGACGGACGCCATTCAAAGTCAAAGTCAAATAATTTATTTCAATTAGGCACATAAAAGGCACTTTTGAACGTCCAAAACAAATAAATAGAACTGATTCTAGTTGCCCCTTCCAAAAGGTAGTTTTCGTATGGAGAAGAATGGAAAAGAAACTCCATCGTTACTCTTTTAAAAATGTCTTACAATATTTTGTAAACATCAATTATATAATTATATGTGAAGACGATGCACCTACAATAAGATTACTTTACCACAATAGGTAAGAAGAATTAACATTGCGGCCGTTATGTGGCGGCCCCCGCTGCCGTAGAGATGCTGCCGCTAACTATATAAACTATATACGTATGATATGGACTTTGATAATCATACAAATTGCTTTCCAAACTGACACACATGGTTGCGTATTATGAAAACAAATTGTCGTAACCATATTATTATCAAAGGTTCAAGCGTTTTTTCAAATGAATAAGAAATTGCGCTAACAGCATTTCTCGTATTTATCAAATTCAGCATATTGAATTGAATACAGCATACTTAAATGTAATTTTGTTGATTGAATGATGGTCGTTGACCTGGTGTTTTAAAACGATTTGGTTCGTATCGTGTTCGTATTCGAATAAGAAATGGTGCAGGGGCAAACGTTTTTGAAGATTTTACGAAGCTAAAGCCCTTATACACCGTGTTTTTTTATTTCCCATAACTTTAGAGGTATATAGAGACCATGTCAAAGAATCAACTGGCATAGAAATTATTTCACAATTTGGTTTTTTTTTTTTAAGATGTCGTTACATTAAACTCTCGATACTTATGTGTATCAAAAAATTTCATTGATCAGTACGAGTAAATCATTTTCATTTATAATTAAAGCTGATTAAATGCGACGTTGTCATCAATAATATTTTGACAAAAATAGGAAAATGGAATTAATGACTGAATTTAACATTTTACTATTTTAGGGTTCAGAACCCGAAAGGTTCCAAACAGAACCCTATTATTAAGCCTCCGCTGTCCGTCTGTTCGTCTATCTGTCAGCAGGCTGTATCTCATAAACCGTAATAGGGTAGACAGATTGTGTAATATTGTACAGCCTTCGTGTGCATTTCCGTCTGGTTTTCACGTTTAAGCTGTAGAGTCTTACAAAGTCTTATTAAAATGATAGGGGGAACCGTTGAATCGATTTTGAGGCACAATAAAGCATTTTCTCTTGTGTTTTAAGTGTTATTCTCTAACAATACGATCGGAAAATTGTTAAGTTATCAAGCTGGGCTATAGTTATTAAGTATTTTCTTAGTAAAAGCCTTGCTTAAGGCAATTATGTCGTATTCAAACTTTCGAACACCTCCCTCGTCCGGCTATTGTATTCAAATCAGAAACATTAATGCTGAATAATTTAACGCATCCTTTGTTAAACTATTAAGTTTTTTCTCCTTATTTATTTAAGTTATGTTGCATAAAGTTAAGAGAGGTTTAAACGTCAAAATTGGTTTAACAGACGCTCATCATTAGCTTACCTAACTACAGACCGTTCACTATAAAATGAACGCACTTAGACATACGCTAATTTTATAATTATGGAGGTTTATGTTACGAAAGCATTTGTTTTTCTTCTTATGGCTTAAGAAATTATGGACGAATACTGAAATTCCCCGAATACTCAACGACCTGGTTGCGACGACCTGGGACATGGGACAAGACAAGGGCAGAAAGCTGACGATCTGATGAGAGATGTATCGTAAAAACTACCACTCACGAATAATAAAAACCATGTGACTACCTAATGACGACATACCGCAGTGTCGCACCCTGCCATAAGTATTCTGATAGACTTTATTTTGCGTAACGAGGCAAAGACAAAAATAGAATTGATGCCAAAATAACGCCTGCATTATCTGAGAGCACTTAGTTCAAGCTCAGTACCTATACCTACATTATTTCTACTCTTATATGCTTTTGGACATTGGCCTGGCTGGCCTTGTCTTACGAACATACTGAAGCGAAGCCATGACGAATTGTTTTTACATACTAGCATTACGCTAGTTTTCCCCGAAGGGTTAGGCAGAGGTGTACCTAAAGGCATAGTACACCCACATTTCGCCAGTTATGTTTAATTTCCATATAATAGGGTGTGAGCCCACTGCGGGACAGGGAAGTCTTGACATACTTGCTTCCTTTACCTTTAGAGGTACAAAAACACTTTAACGTGTTTTTTTTTTTTATTGGGCACTTGATCCCGTCATCTTGATGCTCACTATCAACCGGGCACATACCTCGACTCTGAGCTGCTACTGAGAAATTACTGACGGAAAAACATAATAGCATAATAAGCATAATTTCTTAAGAAATAAGCAGTACCTTTGTACTCATATTATAATTACCTATGTCGTATCTCCATGTATTTTACTGTGTGTACATAAATAATAAAATAAATAAATAAATAGCATTTTGCCCAACCTGCGAATCGAACCCAAGGCCTCATACTCAACAGTAGCGCTTTTGATCACTAGACCAATGAGGTAGTAATTGCTTTAAATGAGTATGATAAGGAATTTAAACAATTATAAGATTAAGATTGCAAGTGATAAGTAACTTGGGAAATCTATTCTAATATTATAATAAAGGCTCGTTCAAACAGGCGCGATATCGCAGGCGCGACAGGCAGCGGTACCTTTGTCGACAAAGGTACCGCTGCCTGTCGCGCCTGCGATATCGCGCCTGTTTGTACGAGCCTTAAAGCTAAAGAGTTTGTTTTTATGTTGAATTCTTCGAGTGCGCCCGGTCCAAGGAAAGCCGTTAAGAACAATATAAATAAAGAAACAACCGATGTGCTTGAATAATTTTTATCCAATCCAGCCTGTCCCTTGCTGTCCTCCCCCAATGACGCCCTAAACCAAGATCTGTACCCCACAGGGGTGGGTGCCCTTAGCATGTAGTCGCTTAGTTTCTAAGTTTTATGCCCTGTCTGGAGGCCCTAATTTATTGAGACAGCCACAGGAAAGTCCGGTTAAGCAACCTCATAGGAAGACTAGAGAGAAAGTATTCGTAAAAAAAAAATGTCCTTGAATAATAGTAATTATCTAACTAACCAGACAATAGGTGATGGCACAATGCAAAGAGTTGAGTAAGTATCAATGGCTCCGTAACCATAGTAACGTGGATTATGTTACTGTAAAATCTGTATCATAATAAAACTTTTTAATTTTATTGGAGTTGTACATGCATAACAGTCTGTCATTAAGGTAAGTACTATTTTTGTATTCATAATTCTGATTATGAATTTAAAAATGTATAAAATAAAAATAAATAATTAAAAAATACGACTACCCTGTCAAAAACGAACTAAAAAGTAAAAAACAAGTGGATAAAATTGTCATTGCAGTCGGAGGACTGTTCTGTGGATTTTTTTTTTAACTTAGATGTCGAAAAACTTCTGCATTAATTATGTGTATGTACCTATCCTATTACTGATATAAAAATTATAATTGTGATAACCGTTGTTAGTAAAACAACGGTTATCACAATTATAATTTTTCATGATAAGATTCAAGGCAATTTTTAGTAAATCAATAATTTTGTTGCTATCCATTATATTAATATCACTTATCAGTGTACCAAAGCATTATTACATTTCAGATTCTAATTCTTTTTCTAAAATAAAAGTAGCCTAAGTTACTCCTATAACATCAGCTATCTGCCAGTGAAAGTCCCGTCAAAATCGGTCCAGCCGTTTCGGAGATTAGCAGGAACAAACACACAGTTAAAAATGTTAAAAATTGTTTTTTCGTATATACTTTCATATCCATTTGGGTTAATGTGTTACTTTGATATTAAACACAGACACTTCAATTTTATTTATTTGTAGGTAGGTAAGTATGTTTATTGTATAGCTATAGTATTGAAGATTATAAAATATAATTATGATGTTGTTATTATACATATTATACTTCTGTGCAATTCTTTCTATAAATACTTGAATGTAAAAACAATGATATTATTACTGCTTAATTTATGTTTAAGGTAAAATGGTTTAGTAAAATATTAGTCATAGCATTGTATAGTTCTATCTACCATAATAAACTAAGCTAAACTTTGTGAGAAAAGTTTTAACAAGGAATTATTACTATTAAGGAGTTAGTCTCCATGCCTAGCCTTCTCTCTTCCTAACTAAGATGGGATCGGCTTAACAGTCTAGCCGGAGGCATTTGATCTGAATACCAGTATTTTACATGAACCAACTGCTTTTCTGACCTCCGGAGTTTATCATAAGTGTTTTAAAAAAACAGCAAACAGCATTATCATTCTGCACTGCCAAAACATGTAGATATGCTCTTTCAACAATTCTTTACTTATCGCACTTACAAAGAAAGTCATTATAATAATGAGTTTGAGTCATTCACTCTTTGAGTAAAACATAATAGGCAGGATGTGCGACCGCCTGTGCCACTGCATAAAAAAGTGTGATTTAAATATTTCCTGCAGTATGAAAACTTACTAGGCTCATAGATAAAGAGTATAACTTTTTTTTTTGGTGAAGGTAACATAAACTAAGGAATTAAATAAAGGTAACATAAACTGCTTGCTTATTTTTAAACAAATTACTGTAACAAGCTATTTTTATCAGAATTGAATTGCAAATATCTAAATAAAATTGTTTAAATTAAAAAAAAAAACTTAATAGTTTAGGTAAGTAGATAATTCAGTATTTAGTATTTTTTTTTTTTTTGCAAAAACAATAATTAGGAACAAAAATATCGTTTTTTTTTTAATGTTTTTTTCTTATTATTTATAAACGTAAACTGGCTGGATATCATACTTTTTATGCATTTCCTTTTCTAACAAAATACTAGATTATTTATTTTATTAAATTTGAAGTAATCAAAACTTAAAAGTAGGTAATTAAAAGTAACCTTGCACTTGCACACATTCGCCAGTTTTACTTCAAAAATCAAATAGGTATCCAAAGAAATGGTTATCGAACTTTCCAAAGCTTTATCAGGGTCCATTGACCTACACGGAGAAAATAGTTAACCGTTCACTTCTAAAAAACATACTGACTTCTAGGACCACATTCCTATTATGATAAGATACAACTGTATCTTATTACTTATTCTATCGCTATCACACATCCACTTATCTTCACACACATTACGAAATAAGACATTGTCCCAACACTGCTTCACTGACAACAAACTTCCAAATGAAATAAAAGAGATATCATCCCGTTAGACACCAAAAAGACAATTTAAAATGTGCCCCACAGAGCGCGTGGTCGTGATATCATTAAATTTTCAACACTTACCAAAACATAAATTGCGGGCACTACAACTCTAAATTGTTATTTGAAATACTACACTTAAAAAGCCTAAATCAAACTTTTTTATTCATAATAACTGCATTAGAGTAGAATTCAAAAACACGTGCAACACAACCACCCCCGCTGGCGTCGTTCGTTGCACTTACTTCTGTATTGCCAAAATAAAAATACTAATCTCCTCAACTCAACATCACCATTGACAGACTTATTCAAATATTAGCATTATTTTATCAATTCAAAATATTCCACTATGAATTGGGAAAGTTTTAACATATCTAATTGTTACAATATCCCTACTTATTAATATATCTAATCATACTTTTTACAAGAATTACACCAGGTGATAAGTGTTCTGAACATTTAGTATCCTAGCAACATTATCTTAAACTGTCAACAAACAAGTGTCAATCTTCGGTCTTCGATTTCCACTCTCTGATCTCTCAAGCAAAGCAAGTGTCATTTTTTCATCCACCCTGTGCAGTGTTCTATTTTCGATTCAATTTTTTTTATGAATAATTATAACTTGTAGTTTCGTTTATTTTATATGTGCCTACGTGCCTACGAAAGTTCCTGTGTTTTAATTAAATCAATAAGGTAGTTTACTTACAAGTAAGTTAAATACAAAGCAGAATGGTTAATTCAAGCTTAGCGTATGAAATTCTGCTTTATATAAATTCATTTTATTTCGGTCTATTCGCGACATGTGAACTGGGCACTCTTATTCTGAAGACAGTTTTAATTATTGACACGTACCATGTAGACAAGGACCCAACACAAATAGGCCGAGATTATGGAGTACTTGTTGGCTTGTTCATTATTGAAGCGGCCCGCCTTATATTGGGGCGAAAAGGAAGTCTCAGTGAAAAAGGTAAGTGGTTTATCAGATTGATACCCGTCTTTTATGTCCTAGAAGCAAGTCTTCAAAATCATAATAATGTACTTGGAATATTCAATGACCCTTTTACTTTTCACTGCCATTTGAACTATTCTAATGTATTTTGTTTCATATTATAGTAATGTAGTGTGGTACAACAAAGAATATTTATATGTTGCAGATTTACCAGTAATATTCTCAGTGCTGCTGACACTGCCATCTATAATGGGCGTTCTGTACCTGCTCATCTTCCAAGTGGTGGTCTTGAGAATAGAGTATATCTGGTGTACCCTCATGCTGTGCATTCAAACACTCGAGTTTGTGTTTGCGTCCATGTTTATAGTTTCTCTTTGCAGAGGGCCCTCCTATGACTAAAAAGTACAATATTATATTGTTACGTACCTATTAATTACTAGGGACCGAGTGCCTTTAGCACAAATTTTAGGCCAGCCTTATTCAGAAAAGTATTTTATGAAATGAGTATTTAATATAAATTCAAAAATGAAATGTGTATGGGAAAACTCCCTGTTTATCTACTGTTATCCTAACTATACTGCCTTTCAGTGACAAATAATAATTAAGAAGGTATTTTGCCAGTCTCATTTTAAATAGTAATAACTTTGATAGAATTCTTATGAAATAAGACCAAAGACATGACCTGATTAATATGATAAGAATATGGTCTTGTGACATCACTATCTGAATTTCAATGAAGCAGTTCAGTTGAAATCTATGAAGGAATTTATGATTCATAGTCATATTCATACATTCTAGATGCAATATGCTGCCACTCATTTGCATTTGCCAGCCAGATGTTAGCCATCTATATCCATAAATATTACATAACGTAACATAACGCCTTGTTTCCCCTAAGGTTCTGGGCAGAGGCGTACGTGTAATACAACCACATATACCTAGTACATCCATACATATTGAAAACTAAAATTACCTAAAAGAGGGTAGGTGTGACTTTGTGAAATGCTAATGCAGGCCAATATGTAAAGGCAATATTAGTCACTGCCATGCAATATATTATTATATAGTTTTTAATACCATGTATTTAGCGTAAGAACAGACTGGCAGTTTTTTTTAAATATAATGCTTTTGTTTTGTACTTTAGCCATGTACTGCTTCAGTCCTAATATTTGACTAGTCATAACATTATTATATATTTAAAGTATTTTCAATTTAGATAATGGAATCTTAAATACTGATTTTACAATATGAAAGTCTTTAATAACGTTTTTTAACCAAAATAATCTTCATTATAGCACTTTAATTGAAAATCAGCCAACCCCAACCTGTTCGACTAATTTTTTATTCAAATTAAAGCTTGGAAGGAAAATAATAATTTTGAAGTGTCATGTTTTTTTGTGGCACAAGGTTGGAAAAAATACAGGTGCACAAAAACTTATTACACTTAAAATGTAAAAAAATTAGTGTGATGGACAAACATTTTAATGAATAGCAAATAGTTACAATTCTTTTCAAATATACAAATAAAGGCACTATTTTATAACGCCAAAGTATTTGAAAATGTATTTTTTTACTCATATTACTTACAAGACTGTGAAAATATTTACAATCTTGATTCACTAGTATAATAAAATACATGGTGAAGAACAAAAATCATGTACTTATTTGAAACTGTTAACTATTTTAAGAGTTTTGAATTTCTAGTCAGTAAAAATTAAATCGTATTTTTGCATCATAAACTTTATACTATCATTATTCATTAAAATTATTATACAAAGTCCAATAAAACTAGTTAGCGAAACTCCGCAGACTTCAGTTATGTGCAAACTTCACAGACGTGACGGGTATCGATATCTAAATATTAATTTTAACTTTATTATACCAATTTAAACTGATGTTGTCAACTCATACTTCAAGTAACTACCTACACGGTTCGTTGACACCCCAAAAAATAATCATCAAATCATAATATTTTATGTTATTTAGATATCAAACCAAAGTCATCACGTACACCGAGTTTCGCTAGCTAATTTAATTTGACCCTTTTTTTTTTCAATTACTCTGTGTAGAAACTTCTTAGTTTTAGGTTTGCAGAGGATTTTGTGTCATCGATATTCATACAATGTTACACTTATGTCTCCTAATAGAAAGTTTATAATTCAATGTCATTAGAAAATGTCACTTCACCACTATTAATACTTTGCTATTAGCCTTTTACCTCTAGCGAAGAATAATAAAATTACTATTACTAAAGAAGCGACATTGATGCCCCCACCGCCAATTTAAGCCTCGTGCAGACTGGCGCAATGCGACACCGGTAATTGTTATACCGTGAAGTTTTCTTAGAAATCGTTTTGTTAGTCGCGTCGCGCTGTGGCATCGCGCCAGTCTGCATGAGGCTTTATCGTCCCCTAGAACGCAGCAGTAGACCTAGCAGTTCTGTCGTGCAGTGATTGACTTTGCTCTGCCCAGACAATGACTATCCCACTCACACAGGCCTGTAGTAGTGGGGCCTATTAACTGTAAACTGTTGCCATTATTGTAACAACAAACATTGTAATTTTAGGAGACCATAGAAGCCTTCCCTATTGTTGTTTGTATACATCCGTTATTGTGTAACATAAGTGATAATGTGGCCTTTATTTAGATATTTATACTGAATAGTTACTATCAAAAATCTTCCATTGTTCAGTAGGAATATTACACCAAAGATTTATATTAATGTGTGTGATTTTTATTTACAAAATGTACTTAGTGTTGTCTTTATGTGTAAACTTTAAATTATATACCAGTATTTATTATTACAAAATTGTATTAATTAATAATCTTTGCATAATTCTTGTCCAATCAAATTGTAATACATTATTCGAATATTATTTACATTATTTGAAATAATTGCAAAGAGCGTTGTTATAGAGATCTTAATAAACTGTTTTTTGTCTAGTTAAGAAAATAAATATTTATGCAATGAACTCATGGTTTTGTTTCACAAGGTAAGTAGGTACCAAGAATTTTATGGTACTTAATCAAAATTTTATGTTGTTACAACTTTGCTGTAATAGTTGATACAAAAAATAACAATTGATAGCAGCAGATGAAGAGTTCTATTTCTAATCAATATAAATAATCCATTAAGAATCCATCCATAATAATATCATAAATGTGAAAGTAACTCTGTCTTTCACCTGTTCACACCTTAATGGCTGAACAATTTTGGAAGACTGCAGACAGACCGTGACCTGGGTTAGGACATACCGTATTTAAACCCAGAAGAATGTTCCTGTATGCTAATTTTTTACCTCCATGCAGGCAAAAGCTAATGTTATATTAATAGGGGACAACTTCTTAGTATTTCACAAATAGAGAAATTAACTGAGGATTGTAGCTGTATCTGGCAACAGTTTGACAGCAACCAACATGCTAGACATGACTTCATCTTGTTTCTGATACCCAGCTTGAAGGTACAATGGCATCCGCCCTTTCGCCATCTTATCCCTCTTATGAACTCTCAGTTCATGCCTCATTAATGCCTTCCGAGTACCATACTTATTGCCACACATCTTGCACCCAAAGTCCCTCAGTCCAGCATGATCAGCTTTGAAATGTACATCCATATCCCTCTTAGTGTAAAAACCTCTTCCGCATTCAAGACACTTAAATGGTCTTTCCTTCTTATGGGTTAATAGATGCCTGTTCAGATTGCTTCTTGTTAAAAACCGTAACTCACATTTATCACATGAAAAAGGTTTGTCACCAGTGTGTGTTCTCATGTGGATTTTTAGTGATTCCATGAAGCGTCCTCTGTATGGACACATCTGGCATTTGAATGGCAGGTCGAAGCTGTGAAGCTGTAAGTGCCTTACCAGATTATCCTTGCGGTAGAGTTTCCCGCATATATCACAAACAAGGTGGGATGCTGACTGATGTCTGGCTACATGCTTCTGATATAATTGAGCTGTTAATAATCTGTAGCACACAGGACATCGAACACGAACCTTCTTGTGAGTTCTCGATCTTTTGTGTGCTATTAAGTCTTTAGACGTTTTGAAATTGAGGCTGCACAATTTACAAGTGTTGCCTTTTTGGACAACTTCAGTGTCGCCGTTATTATCGTCAGGATCATTCCCTGCATCTGATTCTCCTCTAGAATCCCGAGCTGGGTTCTGGCGAAGTTGCTTATCAGTGTCCTGGGCTGATTTCCTAAATGTTACTGCATTCTGAAGGAAAGTGTGGCATTTCGTACACAAGTGCTTAGGATAGTCATCATTTTCATTTAATTGTATATCTGCAAAAGTGCATATCGCGTCTGCAATGTTAAAATTACTTTCAGAATTGTAAATTGGTTTGTTACCTTCTTCTAAACAAAGCCTACATTTATTGTTAGTGGTCCCGATTCTTTTCATTTCGCTGTCTTGACGAGTTGTACTTTGTTTTTGCAATTTTCTCTGGTGCTTTTTAAGCCGTATATTTTTCAGTAATTGCAGCATAAAGTAAGAACCCGACATAGTTCAATCGAAATTATATTGTTGTTCTATAACGATTACAAAACCAGCTGATTGAATCTATTCTACTAGCTAGCTATCCTGTTAGGATCGAATGAATCAATTCAATCAATGAATGATTGCAATGAATGACTTCCTTCAGTGCAGTGACATTGACAGCTAAGAGACAGAGACAAAGTTCAACCTCGGTGAAGTTAGCCGCACGATTTCATTATTATGAAATTTTGATAATGCTAATCGTTAGAGTGTTAGAGAGGAAGGAAAAATCGTTAGAGAGTAATTAGTTTTTATGTAAAAGCAATTTAAATTTTTCGTGTGAAGTTAGCCCCCCCTGCCCGCAAAAATGGACTTAGACGTAATTTTTTTTTTTATCGTTTGCTAGTCGTTAGAGATAGATTGAGAGATACACAAAATCGTTATAGAGTTAATATTTTATTTGTTGTCTAATCATTTCTAAGAGCGTGAACTTAGCCTCTGTGAAATTAGCCCGTGATTTAATTATTCTGAACTTTTGTTAATGCTAATCGTTAGAGAATCGTTAGACAGAGTTATAGAGAAAGATCAAAGATTTTTTTTTAACTGAGCAGGTTAAAGTTTAGACACGTGCCGCCTCGATAGGGAAGGGAGGAGAGGGGGAAGGGTTAGTAGATCCCCCACTCCCCCCTGCCGGAGATACAAAGTTTTTATGAAATGGTTTTTAAATATGACAAATAGAAAAAAAGGCCACACCAACGGGAAACGCCATTGATTAACGCGATAATGGATGTTTACCGTTGGTGTAGCCACAACTTACCTCGAGTATTTGTCAACGGCATTCACATTGGCGTTTAACGTTGGGTGAACTGAACTTGATACTGAATGACCAGACCAGGGCCACTAACAATACCTATTATGTGCTTTCCTAAAACACACAGTGTTGAGGTGAAGAAAGCTGATGTAAACTTGCCTTAAATTGGTCATCTATGGTTAAAACTTACCAAAATATCCATGGTTTTATACCTGTCTCTCTCACTCACCAGCGTGCGTCCCTTTCTAATCTAGAGGGATGCTTGTCACGAAGCTGTCAATGTCATAGCGTTTGTAAATTTTGCCGGTAAAACACCGAAAATTTTTCCAAAGTTAAAAAAAGTGTTGAAATACAATAATTTATTGTTATAAATTAGCACACAGCGTTTATTTAGTGTTGTGTCGTGTTTCTCCATTGTGGATTAGTGTTTTTTATTATGAATCTGGACCCGGAGGATCCGGATGAAGTTGTGCGGGTAAGTGTTGAAGGTGAAGGTGAACAAAGTTCGAAGGTTGACGCTTCGGATGGAGGTCAGCAATCGAATAAAAGGAGACCTGATGACTCATCATCATCTTCTTCCTCTTCCTCGGAGGAAGAGGAAGGCATAGCTTCACCTCCGCCCAACAAAAGACGAAAAGTTTCACGTAAGTACAATAAAGTTCAGACATGTACTGACCCGCGTGTAGAAACTCTTATTCAACAAGTGGGGTTTATATCTAGTTACTTAACTAGCTTACCTCTTCTACCGACTAATCCTAGTCAATCAGGGCAATTCCTCGAACAACGAGAAAGTGAGCCAACTCCATCCACATCTACTTTTTTGAGAAATCCGACAACTTCCTTTTGTAAACTCTCTTTAGGTGAACTTGGTACAGAGTTTGACGAAAAAACAATTATTCCACATGCTGACAAAGAACGATTACAAGAATTGGCTAACCTTCAAAAATTTGATACCCCTTCTTGGAAGGGCATTCGTTACAAAAAAGCTTTACAATCTTGCATTGCCAGTCCTGGTTTTGTAGGTCTTAAACTTAATGAAGAGTTGTGCCATTTTAACAAGAACAAAGACTATTTAGCTCCAACTGAGCAGTTATTAGCAGGCTTGTCTAACAATATTTTGGAACAACGACAACTATTAAGGTCTGGACTACAAGATTTGCTTGACTGGGCATCGGCAAACCCTAATAATTTAAATACTAACACATTGTTTGAAAAGATTTCTGGTACTTTTGGTCCAGGGTCCCCATCATATAAAAATTCAGAGACTGCAATGCAGATTGTTTGTGGTAAAAGGGCAGAGTGCATTGAAGTGAGACGGGACCGTATTTTAAAAGAAATTGCAAATCCAAATTTAAAAGCTACATTATATAATGTTCCACCAAGTCAAGAATATCTGTTTAGCCGAGAAGCTTTGAATCCTATCATAGCTTCTTTAGGTGGATCTCAGGTTTGGCTTAACACTCCAGGTTACATTAGGGAGAAAAAAGCTTTAAACACAACTCATGTTCAAAAGAGACATCACGGATCTTACAAAACTCATAACAAAGATTACAAGATAGAAAAGAAACATAACCTAAAATTTAAAAAGAATCAGCCCTTTCGTAAAAATCACACAACAAATAACACACCCTCCAACACCAATAATAAAAACATCTGACTATCAAACGAAAGCCTTCAAAGGGGGTTGTCTAAAGGACCATGCACATTTATGGCAACAACGGGGAGCAAACAATTTTATTTTGAAATTAATAACGGGTGGCCGCATTCCATTTATAAAGAAACCCCCGCTTCGTTATCTAGACAACCATGTGTTAAAAAAGTTTGCAACCAAAACAACAAAAGAAATGACAGACATGATTTTTCACTTAAAACAAAACAAAATATTAGAGACACCGCCAATTCTCAATCCGGGTTTTCTATGTCGAATGTTCTTAGTAAAAAAATCAGACGGAGGGCTACGTCCCATCTTCGACCTCAGAGGTCTCAACTCGTATGTGTCAGTGAAACATTTCCAGTTAATTTCACAAACAGATGTAGCCAATTTCTTGCAGACAAACGATTGGTTAGTGAAAATAGATATTCACCAAGCCTACTTTCATTTACCAATTGCGGAAACACACAGGAGGTTCCTCCGTGTGATTTACAACAACGAAGTGCTGCAATTAACAGCCTTACCATTTGGCCTGTCATCGGCTCCAAAGATGTTTGCCACAGTAACAAATTGGATTGCGGAAATCCTACGTGCACAAGGCTTCCGCATAATTGTATATTTGGACGATTTTTTCCTGGTCAATCAGGATCGTACAATACTAGTTTCTCAGGTTGCGGAAACACTGAGAACATTGGATACCTTGGGATGGCACATAAATTACCACAAGTCTGCTCTAGAACCCTCTCAGGAGGTAGAATATCTTGGCCTAGTATGGAACACTCAGCAAAACTGGGTAAAACTTCCTTCCAAGAAGATAATAAAAATAAAACTAATAATTTCCAAAATGTTGAGCAATGGAAACAGTTCTCTGCGAGAAGCTCAGAGTTTATTAGGTTTGCTAAACTTTGCAAATTACGCAGTATCAGGGAGTCGACTACACTGTCGCAGAATGCAACTGTTTCTAAAATTATTCAATCAAAACAGACTACGAGAAAGAAGAAACCTTCCTCTGCCTGTTCAGCAGGACCTAAAATGGTGGTTAAAAGTCATAGAGCACAGCTCAACTCCAATAGTCAAGAAAAGTGTGACTCACTTCTTGACCACGGATGCAGCGGAATCAGGGTGGGGAGCTCAATTAAACAGCACTTACCTATCAGGAAAGTGGACTCCATTCCAAAAACCCTGGCATTCAAACATAAAAGAAATGTATGCTGTATTTGCAGCCATAAACAGTCAGCGGATGACTGTTCAAGGTGCACACATACTCATTCAGTCAGACAACAGGACTCTTGTTGCATACCTCAGAAACGAGGGGGGGACACATTCCCTCGCACTACTAAGGCTGACAACCAGGCTCCTAAAACTGGCGGAGCAGTTACATTTAACTCTCTCAGCCACTTACCTCCCGGGGAGGCTAAACGGAATTGCGGATCGCCTATCAAGGGGTCGCAAAGTACCAGAGTGGCATCTTCTACCCCAAGCCACGGAGGCTATATTCAAAGTGTGGGGCGTCCCAGACGTGGACCTATTCGCGTCAAGAGAAACGGCTATCGTACCAAGGTACGTAACATTGGATTCCAGAGACTGTTACGCAGATTTCTGCGACGCTTTCAGCCGACAATGGGACTATCAGCTGGGCTGGGCATTTCCCCCACCAAGCTTAATACCAAGAGTACTAACTCATTTGAACAGTGCAAAAGGAACTTACATTCTAATAGCACCGAGGTGGACCAAATGTTTCTGGCTACCCGACCTGCGAGCGAGGGCCATAGCAGAGCCACTTCCGATAAAGAACCTGCGGAAGGTCTTAATAGATCGGACTACAGGCAACTGCCCTGCACAAGTGGACAAGTTGACCCTCTTTGCCTGGATAATTGGGGGTGGGCCGACCAAGTCGCTCACTGGACCGTAGAGGAGCAAAACTTGTTAAAAAGTAGCTGGCGGACATCTACTTTAACAACCTATAATGCCCCAATTAAAAGATGGTTATCCTGGTGTGACACTAATAAAATTAACCCAAAAGCACCTGAAGGCCAGCAAGTTGCTAGATTTTTGGCAAAATTATTTTTAGAAGACAAACTAGCTTATAGCACTATTCTCCTGCATAAATCAGCTGTTTCAACTTACTGTGCAACATCAGAAGTAGATATCTCAAAACATTTTTTCATTCATCAAGTTTTAAAAGCCATTTCACTTGCTAAACCAGCTGTACAAAAACCACCAATATGGGACACTGCAATATTATTTAATTGGCTAAAGACTTCAAAAAATTCAGGTTCCTTATTCGAAATAGCTAGGCGAACAGCGTTAATACTCTTGCTCGCCTCGGGTCGTAGGATCCATGATCTCACATTATTAGAAAATAGCCCAGGTAATCTTATTTCTACAGAAGATGAGATTAGTCTTTGGCCAAAGTTTGGTTCTAAGACAGATTCAAAGACACACAGACAGTCAGGCTGGTTGTTGCGGAGACACCCAGACCATCGTGTCTGCCCTATCAAACACATTAATAGTCTTATAGACATGTCTAAAAATAGAAGAAGCACAGATAGGACTGTCACAAGTTTATTTATTTCTCTATCAGGTAAATTAAAACCTGCTTCAAGAACAATGATTGCAGGTTGGATACGTAGTATTTTTAAAGATGCTAATATTGATGCCCCACCGGGCAGTATCAGGTCAGCTGTAGCCTCTAGAAGTTGGTTGGAGAATAGACCTGTACAAGAAATACTTGACAGAGGAAACTGGAAGAGTATCAAAACATTTCAAAAATTTTACTGTTGTCCAGTAAACAAGGTTGATAATGCCAACTCCAATGTTGACTTATTGCATTTAAATTTTTCTAATATTGATTAAATTTTTCTAATTATATTTTTGAAAGATCTTAATAACCTAGTCCTTGATATAGGTTTAATTTAGAATTCTTTTCTTGTAACTAATAGTATTATGTATGCAGATGGACACCATTTGTATGCAATTGATTTTTAAATAATTTTACAATTATGTAAGGAGTGTTATAATTTTTGTTACATTGAGTTCTAATAAAACTGATTTAATTTCCAGAACAGTATTATAATTCATTCATCATAGCGTTTGTATTTATCACCAGCAGATACCAAACAGGTCTTCACCTCAACACTGTGTGTTTTAGGAAAGCACATAATATGACTGTTTTGCATTCCCACAAAACAGGTATTATGTGTTGAATAAAACACACAGTGTTGCAGCAAGTCTCTTGCTGGTGAGTTGAAGACTCTATGACATTGACAGCTTCGTGACAAGCATCCCTCTAGATTAGAAAGGGACGCACGCTGGTGAGTGAGAGAGACAGGTATAAAACCATGGATATTTTGGTAAGTTTTAACCATAGATGACCAATTTAAGGCAAGTTTACATCAGCTTTCTTCACCTCAACACTGTGTGTTTTATTCAACACATAATACCTGTTTTGTGGGAATGCAAAACAGTCATATTATTTATTTATATAAACGTGTGTGATAGGCGTCCGCGGGTGTGATAAACATTTTTTCTTTGAACATCCTTATTCAAAATTTTACCAATTACATAAAATTAAGTTAATAAAACTTAGTTTTTGGATGATAGATTTATTTTTATAGACAATCCATTTTATTGTCAAAACCGGTTATGATTAGAAAATATTTCAAGGGCGTGGATAAAGCAGCTCGCACCGGGCGCATAAAAGGCTAATTACGGCACTGAATAAAAGTAAATTATTCGTAAGTTCAAAGAAAAAAAAATAAGATCATCACTACATACGAAGCCCTTCCATTTGATATGTCACACTCACTCTCGCGGTTAAACTCAAAGTCAAATAATTTATAGGTAGGTACTTATTTTTCCACAAAAAACGTAAATAAATACATTTTACAAATATGTATTTATTTACGTTTTACGACCCATGTTTAGGTCATAGTAATACATGTATCAAATTACCAAATTTCAACTTAATCGGTCCAATAGATTTGGAGCAAACTGGCTGTGACAGACGGACAGACGCCAGCGTCGGCGCTGACCTCGCCGCCAGTGCCTTTGCCGCCTGGCCATGCCGGTAGCAGGTGCGGTCCGAGGGAGGGGTCCTGGGGGTCATGACCCCCCCCCCAAATCATTCAAGCTGTCGAGAGAATGAATGATTTGCGTGCTTTACTTACTAAAAACTGTAGGTACTTGAGCCACAGTGACCCCGATGGACATGTTAGTATAAAAAAAATGTTTTTAGAGTACTTATCAATTAGGTAACCATTTCTCTAAATATATTCCTCGGGACCCCCCCACAAAATCTTGGGCTGCGACCGCACCTGGCCGGTAGGATGTTGCGCTAACTCCCATATGTGGACTATAAAAGCCTTGCGGTAGGCGGCTAGGCAAGTGACTAGCGATGGGTCGTTGACGTTTTTCCGTTAACGAAACGTCAACGTTGATTTACGTTCGTCAACTAGTTAAATTCGTCAACGAGTTAACGTGCAGTAATGTCAACTTACAAAGTTAATCGTTAATGTCAATTTACAAAGTTAATTCATTCAACGGTTTCCGTTTTTTAAATTTGCCGTGGTCGATATATTTTCTCCTTGCACACGTTACAGACAGCTTTCCCGCTAGAATCATCTTTTTCAAAATGAATCCACGATTCACTGTTACTATTAGTACGTCCCGACATTTTAAATGCATAAACAATTATATTTACAAAAACAACACACATATAGTCTGACCAACGAAAGCTGTCCACGAATTATTATCTGTTGATTATTTTATTTCACTTCTAAATACAATATAACATGTCTAATTATTATATAAATATGAAATACTGATGTAAGTATCGCTTATTATGTCTTGAATAATAAATAGTATCGAGTCCGTTTAAGCAGTGGGTTGACAGCTCTTGATTTTTTTTAATTGCCGCCTTTTTTCTTGGATAGCTTTGGTTGGTCAGATTCTAACACTGTTACTATAAACATTAACTAAAAAGTCTATTATTATTTCCGATAAACAACAAAAAAACTTTGACCTTGTCACAAACTGAGTGAAATAAAAATTAAAGAAAGCGAACTTCTTTTCTAAACGTAAACAAACAAACCATGAAACCAGTATGTATGAACCGGTTTCTCTAAATATAAATCAACTCTTTCATGCGTTAGTTAGATTTCAAATTCTATGACATTACCGTCGCTTGCAATGTATGATGTCATTTTCAATGGAAGTTTTTTAATTTGCTCAGTTCGTTGCGTTAACTTGCGTTTGCGTTCTCGAATTTAGTTGAATTAAACGAGTCAACGTCGTTGAAGAATTCAGTTGAATTAAACGAGTCAACGTCGTTGATGAATTTAGTTTAATTAAACGAGTCAACATCGTTGAAGAATTTAATTGAATTATACGAGTCAACGTCGTTGACGAATTTAGTTGAATTAAACGAATCAACGTCGTTGACGAATTTAGTTGAATTAAACGAGTCAACGTCGTTGACGAATTTAGTTGAATTAAACGAGTCAACGTCGTTGACGAATTCAACTAGTTGATTCATAAACAGTTAACGTTAATGCATTGATCAACGGTTGATTCAACTAGTTCGTTGATTCAACGCCCATCGCTACAAGTGACCAGTGGACGACATAATGTTGTTGTATCTACATGTATGCAGACTTATGTAGTTGTAAGTGTAAGTACGGCGTGGGGTATGGCGGCGGCGGGCAGTACATTTTTTAACGTTTCGCAGTCAACAAGGAACCCTTATAGTTTCCCATGTCTGCCTGTCCGCGGCTTAGCTCAGATACTGTTGGTACTAGAAAACTCCAATTTGGTATGGGTATATACATATAAAAATCATGCATACATTTTTTTTTAGGGTACTTATCTCCCCTACACTTAAAGTGGAAACTTTTTTTTTTCTGGCGTATCATTTTGTGTGGGCTGTCGTTGGAAAGATCATTCAAAAATATTGTGAGTTTGTTTGGGAAAACCATTTTTGGATTCAGGGATCCGTTTGCGTAATATTATGCTATATGGTGCTAATTTTAATTAGAATAAAGTTACCCCCTCTCCCTGCCAGCCAGCTAAATGGATAGTTTTGGATATGTGAAAAAAAATCACGGCAGTAGTATGTATGTCACAGGGAAATGAGGAAACCAGGGATTTCACGAAATCGCTAGGAATACCACGAAATCACGGTAGATGTCGAATATTCTTGTATAATAAGTCTTCTTCTTGCTAAAAATGTTTACTGATATGACAAAATGCTAATAATTATAATGTCAGTGATATGTAGTTTCACTTTCAACGAAATCTAGTAAAATGAGAAAAGTGTTGATGGATAAAAACAAATTTACTAATTAACTGATGCATTTTTATTTGATATTAAAGTATCAATTAAATAAACATCTATTCTGACAATGATCTACTAACCCTTCCCCCCTCTCCTCCCTCCCCTATCGAGGCGGCACGTTTCTAAACTTTATCCTGACCAGGTCCTAGGGTAACACGCGTTCTCAGAAATAATTTAATGTCAATTAAAATATTAACTCTCTAAACTCTCAATCTCTCTCTAACGATACTCAAACTATTTTAAAAAAAACCGGCCATATGCGAGTCGGACTCGCGCACGAAGGGTTCCGTACCATTATCTATAAAAACGGCAAAAAATCACGTTTGTTGTATGGGAACCCCCTTAAATATTTATTTTATTGTTTTTTTGTATTTGTTGTTATAGCGGCAACAGACATACATCATCTGTGAAAATTTCAACTGTCTAACTATCACGGTTCATGAGATACAGCCTGATGACAGACGGACAGACAGACAGCGGAGTCTTAATAATAGGGTCCCGTTTTACCCTTTGGGTACGGAACCCTAAAAATTTCGTCTTAGTCCATTTTTGCGGGCAGGGGGGGCCAACTTCACACGAAATATTAAAATTGCTTTAACATAAAAACTAATTACTCTCTAACGATTTTTCTTTTCTCTCTAACGATTAGCATCATCAAAATTTCATAATAATGAAATCGTGCGGCTAACTTCACGGAGGTGTCTGTACGTGTACGGTGACCACCGAACTGACGTGAACGTGACGTTATATTAGTTAATTATTAATCTGTGGAAAATAAACGGACGCGCCAAAGAGCGAGTAATCTGTGCGAGTAATATTTAGTCTGTGCGCCAACGCCAGTATTTATTTACTTCTTCCCTATTCATTTAAATAATTTGATTTATTATCTTCTGAGCAAATCTAAACAACTTATTGTAAAATTGAACCGAAATAGATATATTTGACTATAAACGCCCCAGTTAAAATCATTAATACCATGCTGACATTGTACTACCTGATGAAAAAATCGCAAAAAAGAAAATCTAAGTTAAGTGCTACCGAATATTATAAAACTATACATGAAAATAATGATAAACGTTTGAAAATAAAGGAAGGGTCATTTTCTCAATGCCGGGTATGTTTACAAGAAGGTTGTTTGCCGATTTTCGGGACCGAAAACACTGTTTTTATTGTAGAAGCATTATTGGTCCTCTCCAATATAGAGGTGAATGAAAATGACGAGTTTCCAAAGCTCCTGTGCAATATATGTCACGAGTTCATCAAAGGAGCCATATTATTCAGAAAAATAGCAAGAGAATCTGAGGAAATTCTCAAACAGCCAGTGAAAGAAGAAACTGTTGATGACCAGCAGTACGAACAAGATTTTAGCGACAGTAGCGTCTATGATACGAAACAGCCAGAGAAATGGGAAATGGAAAATCAAGATATTGGTGAGGTGAAACGTGAAAGGAAAGTAAAAATTAAATATGCACCGAAAGTAACATGTAACATATGCAACAAAGTCATAAATAGGTCCTACTACAAAGAACACATGACCATGCACGACCCTGACCATAAGAAGTATGTTTGTGATGTGTGTGGAAAATCATTTAGACTGAGATGTGCATACCACAACCATAGCCTAAGACATGGCAATGAATTCCCATATAAATGCCAATTTTGTCCATACAGAGGAAGATATTCCGAGTTACTCAAAACCCATATGAGAACTCACACAGGGGACTATAGGTACATGTGTACAGAATGTCCCGCCAGGTTTTTGTTTAAGAGTAATTTGAACAGCCACACCTTAAAGCATAAGGAGCCACAACTGCACTGTGAAGCTTGTAGAAGGGCTTTTCACACTAAACTGATGTTACAGAGGCATTACGAAGCTGATCACTTGGGTATTAAAAACCATGTCTGCAATATTTGTGGTAAAGCATTTGGATACAGAAATGCTATGATGAAGCATCAAAGGCATGTTCATAAGAGAGAAAAGCTGTTATTTGGCCGGATGCCTGCTTATTTAGAAGCTCAACATAGAAATGAAGATGGTAGTTAAACTGTTGCACTCACAGATATTATTGAATACATAATCTTGAATAATCTAAATTTATGGCAGATTCTTAATAATATACCTACTAATATTAAAATCTATCTATACTAATATTCTCCCCTATTAATGGTTATATTCAATTAGAATGTGTGTCACCTGGCTCAGAATACTCAATACTCCCCCCGCTAACCACGCCGCGCCCCGCCGTCGCCGTGCGGGGAAGCGGGGGGAAGACCAAACGTCATTGGGCCAGGTGCCATGTTTATGCGCACGGGTTGTACAAGTAGTTTTTTATACAAATATATGTTCAATGTTCCGTAAATATTAAACACTAGCTGCCCGCCCCGGCTTCGCACGGGTAGCACCAAGTACTTATCTACGGCGCACCTACCCTACCTACCTACCCTGCCCTACCTACCTGCGCTCTACCTACTCTACATACCTACCTACCTACACCAAACTCCCTACACCTACCAACATATCTACCTACCCAACCAACTTACCCTACCTCCCAACCCCTACCTACCTACCTACCTACATACATACCTACCAACCTATCTACTGTGATATCATCAAAAAAGCCATTCTTTCGCCGATATTTTTTGGAGCTATACTTACATTTTTAAATTCGTGATATCTTTCGTATAGAATGTCCGAATTGAATAATTCAAAAAGTTATATAAAGGTATTGAAGCAGTCTTAAATATGAAGTAATTTATTTTGATAAGGATTTTTTTTTTTTTCAAAATAAAAGAACTCTTTTTGTGGCATAACTATAATAGTTAGACATATATGCTGTGTACACTTTTTGTAAATAATAATGTCTTCTGCAAAGTCGTAGTACATTATTTTATTTTATCCTCAATAGTTTTCGCAGCGCACGCGATGTAAAGAATATTATAGCAAATTTTTTTACACCCTGGTTTACATTATTGGAGTTTTAGTAAGGATCCCTAATTTTTTCGAGCAATAAATATAGCCTCTGTGACTCAGGGTGAATGTAGCTTTATAATGGTGAAAGAATTTTTGAAATCGGCGCAGTAGTTTTTGAGTTTATTCGTTACAAACATACACACAAAAATACAAATCTTTCCTCTTTATAATACTAGTGTAGATATCTTTCAAATTTTACTGTCACATCAAATTTTAATGTAAGAAACATTCCTATACCTAATAAGTATTTTAAATTAGTTTCCTGTGACCGCACAGGAAACTAATTTAAAGTACTTATTAGGCATTTGTAGGTATAAATGCGGAAAAAAACATCTTGTATTTGTGTGACTGACACTAGCATGGCCACCATCGGGGATTTTAATTTTGATACATAATACAATAAATTTGTCGCCAAATACGAGAATTTATTGGTCATGTTGAAAAGATACAAGGGTTTATCTTTATAGGCGGCCGATCTGGAGAGCATCTCCACTTGGCCCAAAAAAGCTAAGGCACCTAAAGATCTGTTTTCTCCCAAATGTCGGTAATTAGTCTCAATTTTTCGCTAAGTCACAGATATAGTCAGGTCTTAGTATAAAAATAATAGTCCAAAGCTAGATCGAAGAGTTTACGCGGTCATTGATCTAGCAGACTAGCTCTTGGCCTTATTATATCTACTCATTAATCTTATTATATCTGCCAGCAGCGAGTGGTAGCCTAATTGACGGCGTTTTGGCGAGTAACGGTCGCTATGCTTACGGCGCGTTCTTTGATGAAATTAATGAAATCATTAATGGCAACTGGGTGTTAATCCTTTAAATTCTAACTAAGACATTTTTTTTACAAGTTGCAGCCCTTGGTGTATGGTCGTAGGTAAGTATGTTGATCAAAATCCATACTTAATCGTATAAATACGAAAATAACTCTGTCTGTATGTTACCTTTTTACGCTTAACCACTGAACATGATATCCTTCCCTGGGATTCCATCTATCTCCATGCCAAATTTTATCGTAATCCGTTCAGTGGTTTAGGCGTGAAAAGGTAACATACAACCCGTGCGCATTAATGGCACCTGACTCAATGACGTTTGTAACTGCCCCCGCTTCCCCGCACGGCGACGGCGGGGCGCGGCGCGGGTAGAGGGGGGAGTATTGAGTTCCGAGCCAGGTGCCATGTTTAATGTGCACGGGTTGTACAGACAGAGTTACTTTCGAATTTATTATATTAGTGTGGATTAAAATCGGTTCACTCGGTCAAGTTACTACAACTTTGCTTGGAACTTACAGTTTCGAGTTTACCAGTGTACTCAATAGATAGATGGCGTTGTGCAAATGACGCAATTTCTGAATCGCGGTGCTTTTGGTAGGATAGTGACCATCGTCCATATAATGTGACACTTCAGGTGAGTATATGTTCCTTGGAGACTTCCGTGTATTCTATCATCCATAATGTGAACGGAATAGTATGGTACGGTAGGTACATAATATGTTTAAGTGAAGGATACATTAAAGAAATTCTGAATATTCAGCCCCACAAATCCACAACAAACAATCTGAATTCTATTCATCATCAAGGAATGTAGTGCGCAATCTGTTTATTTTTGTTAGGGTTTGGTACCAATCATATCCAGCTGGTGGTGTGCGCGAATATACCAAGTATCTCCCCAGGCCCTGATTCATGGTAGTAAAAGGAACCATGGGGCTCAGTAGGAGTCCAACATAACCCTTCTTTCTCCCCAGGCAGAGGACTATCCATCATGTACAACAAAGAAAAAAAAAAGTGTAGTACATCTATTTTTCCTCAAACTAGATTCATAAGTTAGGAACAAATAAATATAATATTTAATTCATAATATTATAGAAACAAGTGGATAGGTCTGCCTCGGAAAATATAAGTGATCTTAACATATATTAAAAGATATAAGAAGATAATACAGACATGTTTTTGTAATAAAATAACAATCCAAGGAGAATCATGAATATTTTGACTATACTTTGCTGATTATAAAACATCTTTTTTTTTTATTTCAGCCTCCTTATAGGCTGGTGTTCTTCCACTCAATTTCTTTTCTCTTTTATGAACATCAAGTTGATGCCTCATCATTGCTTTCCTGTATCCAAATGCTTTTCCACAAACATTACAAATATGATTCTTTATTCCTAAATGATCAGCTTCAAAATGTCTTTCCAAAATAAGTTTAGAATGGAATCCTCTCTGGCAAGCATCACATTTGAAAATTGGTTCCTTGTGTTTTAATGCATGCTTGTTCAAATTACTCTTAGTTAAAAATCTAGCAGGACATTCTGTGCAAACATATCTATAATCTCCTGTATGTGTACGCATATGAATTTTTAGGAGTCCAGAGTGACGCCCTCTGTATTGACATATTGTGCATTTATAGGGAAATTCTGAACTGTGTGTAAAGTAATGGTTTCTATAAGAACATCTTTGGCGAAATGATTTGCCACAAATATCACAAACATATTTGGCCACAGTTTGGTCGTGGAGAGCAAAATGCTCCTTGTAGTAGGCTTTTGTGATGATTTTGAAGCATATTCTACACTGCACTTTAGGTATTTTCTTCCTGCATCTCACTGGCTTAGAACTATCACTACATAACTCATTATCACTCTCAACAGATGAGAAGAAGTTTTGCAACACTGTTGCAGATGAACTGTCTGTGTTTTCTTTTACAGTTCCTTCATTGTCTAAGTCTCGAACATTGCTGGATTTTTTTCGGCTTTTTACTGAAGCACTTTTCAAAACCTGATCAGATATTTTAGCCGTTTTTCTGAACAATATTGCAGCATCTAGTAATTTGTGACAAGAATCACATAAGAACTTAGGATATTCGTCGTCTTCACTTATTTGGATATCTCCGAAATAGCAAATATCTTCGGAAATATCGGAAACCTGGTCATTATAAATGGGCAAAGTACCTTTGTTGAGACAAATTCTGCATTTTTTCTCGATTGTATCTTCTTGATACGAAATAGCTGGACTTTCTATGTCGTCTACTTGACTTCTCTGATATCTTTCGTACGTGGATTTTTTAAACACTTTCAATAAGTGGTAAGTTGATACCATTATTTAAAAGTTGCAGTTGTTTTGAATGAACCGTATGCATTCACCTATTATACTATAACCAATCCAACACCAAGCCGAGCCAAGCAGTTTTGTTTGTTCAATTTGATCACTGATTTGACACTGACATATACTAACCAGTGTTGCCAACAGTTAAACAAGCTCTCCACCAGATTCAACTCCTAAAACCACCAGAAAACAAAAATCGGCCCTATTCTAAAAATCGCAAAAAAGAGGTGTAACCTTTTCGGCCATAAAGTGTACGCTAATGAAAAAAAAGTAAAAAAATCCACGAATTGAGGAAAAATATTCTTTCCTGAATATACCCCTGATTTCTTTGGCACAAAAAATAATAGTTTAAAAAAGTCAAATTATTGCCATATTCTATTGATAATGGCGTCGTCTTACTTGAACAATGCTTTCGTCCAGAAGTCATGTTACATTTAAACAAAATAAAATCGCGTAGACGTTATTTAAATAAATACGAGAGGCATGTATTTATCTGCTATTAAGATAAGATAGTAAAATAGCTACCTTAAAAACAACTTTTTGAATGATGATGAATTATAAAGTGTGATTCATTATTTTTTTTTAAAACGAGGATTTTAGATTTGTAGGTACTTCTGGACGAAAAATTCAAACATATTGTCTTTATTGGTATTTGACATCACATCTTTGACAGTTTTAGATTTTAAAATAGAGATGGGTTGTAACAGATTAAAACACGAAAACTGTTATCACTGTTACTGTTACAAAAAAATAACAGATCCAAATATCTGTTATTTTTGTACGGACGATTAATACGTATTTAAATCTCAATTGAATATCTTCTATATCTCTTTTGGTTTAAAGTCGATAGTCGTATCTATCTGTTATTAAATAACAGCTTGTTACGGACGATAAATACGTTAGTAACAGCCACGGTAAGAGTCTGTGTGGGGATTTTTATAATGTATTAAATGTAAAGGCCATGGTAACAGTCTTGAAGATCTGTTATTTTATGTAACAAGTCTGGTTTATTGTTTTAGTGCCTAAAAAATATCAGATATTATGAAAAAAAAAATGCCTTTATTGTATTCCAGGGTTCGTTTTCCAGTTTTTATAAAGTGTACATGTTATGGCCGGAGTCCCATTGAAAAATAAAACGCCACTCGACATTTTTCCACTAAACATTTTTTTCTCAATTTTTTTATTTTTACGGGAGAAAACAGTACTAAAATGTTCTAATATTGAGAATATTGCGTAATAAAATATCTACTTATTTAAAATCAGTCAGTAAATCAACATACAATATTATTAATAAATCAACAAGTCAAGCTCAGAAACATCAAAGTTATTCAATAACCACGACTAAACTAAAAAATACTCCTGAATAAAAAGTTACAGTAAATACTACTACATATGAAAATAATATATTTCGTGATGTTTTAGTGGCTTAGTGGTTGAGTTGATAGCATTTTCAGTAATTGAAACTGAATTACTAAACCACTAGAAAAAACCACCAGCCACTAAAAGCAATATTTTGTCACTAAAAGGTCGAACCACCAGTTTTAGTGGAAAATCCACTAAGTTGGCAACACTAATACTAACTTTTTATAGTAATAACTTCATTGCGTTTTGTTTGTCAATACCGATGTCGCATAATGACGTTCGAGGTTTCTTTTTACTTTATTTATTGTGTTATGGGGGCAAATTGCTGCGTAAAGTGGGTGATAGATGCGCGTACTTAAAGTTCGCGACCTTACTCGGCTCGCCGTCGCCGTCGGTGACAGACGTGCGTACTTAAAGTACGCGGTTTTAACTTCGCGACCTTACTCGGCTCGCCGTCGGTGACACACGTGAAGATTTCTCAAAATTTCATTGTCAACGCTCGCGGCGGTGACAGACGAGCCAAGGCGGGCTACGAGCAAAATTTCAATCCTGTTGGATCGCCGGCGAACTTACTCGGCGGTTTAAACTCCGCGTACTTAGTATGACTGCATGACACATGGGCGAGTAAGCCCGCCGAGCCATAAGTACGCGGACTTGCTCGCACGTCTATCACCCGTTTAAAAGGGGTGATAAACAGTGACAACAGGTTTGAAATTTTACTCGTAGCCCGCCTTGGCTCGTCTGCCATCGCCGCGAGCCAATTTGACAATGAAATTTTGAGCAAGCTTCACGTGTGTCACCGACGGCAAGCCGAGTAAGGTCGTGAACTTACAAACCGCGAACTTTAAGTACGCACGTCTGTCACCGATGGCCAGCCGAGTAAGGACGCGAACTTTAAACACGCACGTCTATCACCCACTTTAAACCAATTGCTGGGGTAGATGTGTTCTTGAACAAAATAGTAAGGGCATTCTCACCAAGGAACATAAAGCGAGATTCTTACGCAAGGTGACCAAGATATAACCAGTTTGATGTAAAATTAGACAGCACTTCTTTAATGTAAAAATATATTTGTATTTTTATGATAAGTACCTAACTATGTAATATTTATTAACATAATAATTTTGAATTATAATTAATTATGTAACATCATTCAAGGTGCATTAATTCTGCTTTTAGATATGAAGGCATACGACCCCTGGGTATTATCTTATCTCTTTTGTGTACTTTTAGCTGATGGCTCAACATGTTGTCGCGGTGTCCAAACGCTTTACCACAAACCTCACAAATATGATTTTTAGCTGATATATGAACATTTTCAGTATGTTTTTCAAGATCCCGTTTGGCATAAAAACCTTTTCCACAATCCTCACATTTAAAGGTACAAAGACCTTTGTGCCTCTGAAGATGCTTAGACAAGTTACTCTTTGTAATAAACCGAGCTGGACAATCAGTACATTTGTAATTATAGTCTCCGGTGTGTGTTCTCACATGAATTTTAAGTAGTCCTTGATGCAACCCTCTATATGGACAGAACTGACATTTATATTTTAATTCACTGCCGTGAGTAAGGCAATGGGTTTTGAACGCAGATAGATGTTTGAATACCTTGCCACATTTGTCACAAATGTATTGTTTACGAGGACCATTGTGATTCTCTAGGTGTGATTTAAAGTCACTTTCTTTAACTTTTCTGTCACAAACTGGACATTTGTTATAGTTTGGTGGTGGTGGTGATTCTTTTCTCTCTGATCTCTTTACATCTTGTTTTTTTTTACTATTTTTTTGATGCATTCTTCTAACATGATCGTTGTAATATCGCATGCTGAACATTTTATTACAAATTGAGCATTTTACAAGACTCTCGGCTTGTTCTTCAGCAGTACCATGTATTCTCATGTGAATTTTAAGATATGATTTGCTTATGTGCTTACCACACAATTCACATTCTATTTTACCATACTTTTTATTAAATTTCTCCCTGTATTTTTCTCTGTGTCCTTTAAGATGTACTTTATATGCATTTTTTAAAACAATGCTATGGCAGACTTCGCATTCTATTTGATGGGGAAGTATTTTCATAAGAGATTGTTCATGATGCTCTGTTGTTTCTTCATCAGTATCAAATTCCATAAGACTATTTTCATCTCTGTCTTGCCCCAGTTTCACTTTATCTTTGTCAGACACAATAATCATTATTGTTTCACTGTCTGCTTCAATGATGGATCCATCCTCCTCTCGTTTTACATGGAGTAAATCAGTTTGAAAATCTTTAAAATCATTACTCTCTTGAGAATAAGCTTCAGAAATGGTAGGATTGTAATTGGTAGTCTCATCTTCAGATGGTAGACATTCACGTTTGAGCCAATCAAACTCATCTAAATTCGAATCTGAATCAGAAGTATAATTAAACTCAAGATATTCTCTTTTAATGTATGTTTCATCTTCTTGTTTGCAATCGAACTCTTCTGTGCCACTATATGAATAATCCGTTCTCCTGAGTACTTCATCAGATTGTTTAGCTGTTTTTCGGAATAAGATTGCCGCTTCCAGTAACTTATAGCAAGCTCCACATAAATACTGGGGCAGGTTATCATCTTTACTAATTGTGATCTTTCCAAACTCCGTCACATCATCGGAAATATCGTTAGCGCCAAATATAGGTATTTCACCGTTGTCCAAACATATTCGGCACTTTTCCGACGGATATTTCTGCCTATTTGGTTCATTAGATAATAACGAACTACCAGCATGGGCTCTAATACGAGTGAGCATTGTTTGTGTTTATCAGAATGTAGGAGCGTATTTGATTCTAATCACTTTTCTTCTTTCGTAATGGTTACACAAACGTAATCACATTTTTGTATGTAAACATGTAAAAATCACGAGTTAAAAAACAATACCGCAACGAAATAATATTATTATCACTCAGCCGCCATGCATCATGACACAAAATGAATGAATGAAATCAAGCTATGATTATTCAAGATGAATGAATGATGCACGAAATAGTGAAGTTACGTTAAAAGCCATAGACTTTTAGTAAGTTAAGTGTTAAAAAAAAACTAATGTACTAACTTAACGTATGTTATTTCAGGTTAGAAGAGGGGTTTGTGGCTCAGAAATAACAGGTGCACGGGTCGATCAATCAGGCTACGCTTGCTGCTTGCCGCGGTTGGTCCGTGGATAGGTGACCATCTTTACATACCAAGACCCCTCCGTGCCTCGGAAAGCACGTTCAGCCACATCCCGGCTGTCATTTGTAGATCTTTGACAGTTGTTACGGGTCGTCAGAAGCCCGAAAGTCAGACTGAACTAGTCTTACCTAGAGGTATCGTGATACCCAGTAACTGGGTTGTGGAGGTCAGATAGGCAGTTGCTCCATGTAAAATTCTGGTATTCAGCTGCATTCGGTTAGACTGGAAGCCGACCCCAACATAGTTGGGAAAGGTTCAGGTCAAGAGATCCAATTGTTATTACGGTTGGAACGCAATTTTAGCGAAATGCACACGCATGTTGGGACATGACACGCCGTGGTACGTCATCTAAATTGGACCTTGTTGTACTAATGTTAGGTCAATAACCGTTTCATAATCGGTCGCTAATTTAACCCTAACATAACATCATGCCGAAGGATTAAACAATCTCCATATACAAATAGTTAGCAGCAGCAGCATGGTAGTAAACGTAACATGTTATGCAGGAACGGATAGGTACCTACCTATAGAGAGGAATATAAACAAGGTTCAGCTCCATCAGTCGACCAATAATGAAACACGCGTTCGTCAAAAGCATTATTTATTTATGTTCAAATAATAATAAATAATAACCAAAACATTCTGTACATAGATAAATCACAGACAAAACTCAATATTACAGACTTTTTGTAGTTTGTGTAAAATAAATAAACATATTGCCTTTTATTCAAAGAAAAATAATCCTTTATGAATCAAGAGGGGATGCGCTAATGTACCCGCGATATTCAAATTTTCTTACGTTTTTTGCAATTTGCGGGTCAGTATCAGGTTGTATGTTGATCTTAATATGATTTGCGGCCGTAACAAATATAGATTTACAGAATTTTAACATTAAAATCAGTAATACCACTCTCAAGTTGTCCAAGAAGTTAATTATTTTATCATTGTTTTTTCAAGTGCATTGGATGACTATTTCATGAAATCATGACATTTGGCACTTATGTGAACCTAAGGAGTTATATTGCTGATTCTAATGATTATAATTCTGTAAAGCCATATTTGTTACGGCCGCAAATCATATTTAGATCAACATACAACCTGATACCGATCTGCAAATTGCAAAAAACGTAAGAATATTTGTATTTCGCGGGCTACCTTAGCGCATCCCCCTGAAATAAAGCAGATAATATTTTAATTTAGGTACTTTCCGTATTACACGATACATTTCTTTGCTGGTCGATGTAACTTTAAAAATAAATTAAAGTGCCAGTAACTTAACAAAATGTTAAGCCAACATTTTTAGATCCTGATTTTAATTAGTAGATAAAGGGATAGTCAACACAATTTATTAAAATAAGGCCGTGTCATTTAGAAGCAATCTTGGCATGCCTATACAATGTAGAGACAACAAAACGACAATTAATTAAAAGACTGGCAATACTAACGCTTAAGAGTAGGTACTTTTTTTAAATAATCAAACCAAATAGGTATATGTTATAAAAGGCAGATTAAAGGTTTTGCTGATCAACCGACTAGCTATAGTGACACTAACAGCCGGTTTCTGATTTAAGTATTTGAAGTTGAGAATTTCTCAAACTTTTCTTAAGCATTACTTAAGGTGATTACTAAAATTGATTTTCAAAAAACGTATTGAATTTTGCGGGTTACATTAAAGGAATCACCTTAAGTAATGCTTAAGAAGAGTTTGAGAAATTCTCAAATTCAAATGCTTAAATCAGAAACCGGCTTTACATGATTTTTGAAGTGAAAACGCGTTGAGCGATTTTTGGTAGGGGTTAAACATTATGGATTCGGTAGTGCTTTACTAGAGAATATAGATGGCTCTAATACTAGTTTTAAGTTTTCACTTCTGTCGGCGTCCCCATGGCTGCCCTTTATTAATGAAGACTGCAATACGGAATTTAATTTATTGTCGTTGTCTGGTCACCTCCATCTTGTATACGGGGACACGGTAGTAGACACATAATCGCATTTGCCTATTCGTTAGAATCATCATAATGACAAACAATTTGTACTAGTAAAATGCGTCATACCTACCTATATGTAGGTAGGTACCAAATATTAGGGTTATTATACAAAAATTGACCTAGATATTTGTTTTAAATACTTAAGATAAATAATAACAACAGCTTTGTACGCGTTTTGGTAGGATTTTATAAAAGCGTCACTTGGAATGGAGCTGGAATATTCCATTTCATATCAGATCAATTGATTTAATCATTACTATTGAAATATAATATGATTGCTATTGAAAAGACGCTGCCCCATTGGCTTAAATCTGCTCTATGTGCATAAAAAAACCGGCCAAGTGCGAGTCGGACTTGCACACGAAGGGTTCCGTACCGTATGATCGAGCAAAAAAAACGCCGAAAAAATCACGTTTCTTGTATAAATATCCCCCTTTAATATAAGTATTAACTTTATCTAATTTTTATTATTTATTGTTACTTATAGCGGAAATAGAATTATACACAATCTGTCACGAAAATTTCACTGTCTACTTATTACGGTTCAGATACAGCCCGCTGACATACAGACGGACGGACGCAGGTTTGGTGGTAATAGGGTTCCGTTTGGCACCCTTTAGGTACGGAACCCTAAAAAGATCGGCTCTTTCCAATTCTGTCCAAAATATTGAAATTAGAAAAAGTAAGTCGTTTGTAACTAAAAAATAAACGAATTAATAAATTAGTGTAATCAACAATTCTAATACGATTACTTCACACCGAAATACTTTCTAAGGTAGCTCTTCTCTAAATATTCCTTTTTAACATCGATGTAGGCATCAGCTATATTATTACATTATTATTGTGTAGCTGGCTTAGTAATTACGTAGGTACATTATATTGTTTAATCTTTGCTATTTGCTGAGCTATCTTTTGCTATGGAAGATAACGTGTTTATTGTGGCATAAAAATGCCATACATTGTGAAAATACAGTTCTCTAAAGCCCAAACACAACTAAGAAAATAACAATCTAGATATTACTACCATTCACTAGTAATTTTCACTATCAGTCATTACTCATTATGCTTATTTGTTCACAAAAGTGGGAAAAACCGGAAAATATTTCTGTATAATTTTATTCATTAATTTTTTTTAAATGAAGCGAAAATAATTTGTATTGGTTATCACTTTATCAGTAACTTTAAAGCTAGTGGTATTTAGTGCTATTATTATAATGATATATTCAACGGCATTATAATATATACGATGAGTATATAAACAATAAATTGTTAAAAAAAAATCTAACCGAGTAAAAGTTTTACGAAACCAGTACTTCACTACTTCCACACTGTAAAAAATATACAGTATATTAACTTAAAAGCGTTCCCGTTAACCCGCAATAGTATAGAGACCATACAAGCTAAAAAAAAAAAAGTTTTTTTTAATTTTTTTTTTATTAACTATTGATATATTCACAAAAAAAAAAACTATTGATACGTAAAAAAACACACTCTGTACATGGACACTTGTCATTACCACGTGAAAAGACAAGTGTGCATGTACAAAGTGTTTCTTTTACGTCTCAATTTAATATTTTTTTGTGAATATTTTACTTAAATAAAAACTTTTTTTTTTAATATGTTTTTTTTTTAGCTTGTTTAGACGCTATACTATTGCGTTAACAAGAACTCCCTTCGTTAGATAATATACTGCATAATGCAACTTTTTTAAAGAATAATGCTGGGATTATACATAATTACACTGCACGTTTGCAACAGTATTCGATAATAACCGAATCAACAGCGAGATGTAGACGGGGGGGCCAGTGTGAACGAAAAAAAGCACTGTGCAGAGTGAACGTAGTTTATAATCTTTTCTAAAAAAAGCAACGGTTTGCTACGTCGATTACAAAGCTAATATAAAATCCTACGAGCTACGCTGCTACTCGACACATTAGGTACCTTAGAACTCACACGACACTACGCGGCAGATCCTAGACTCACCAAATTATTGTGACCAGAAACATTTCTTAGTTTAGACATAACTAAACTTCCAACATGTCCTTGTTGGAAGTTTAGTTATGTCCTTTGGCCTTTGTTCACATGCGCATTTAAGGCGGGTACACGCAGTAGCTTGCACGTGAAAACATCATGTGGCCGCCGCACCACGCTAAAAGTTTGCGAGGTACAGGTGCCGATTCTGTTGTTCACAAACTAAACTAAATTTAAGTTCGGTGCATCTTTTTCTTTCTATTTCATTATGAAAAGGACAGAAGATAAATTTTAGTTTATTCCTGTCAAATGAATCAGCGCCTGACGTAAATTTACGTAATTTTAGTAGGCAAGTTTTTAATCGCGTCTAAACTTGTTTGGAGTAGTGATAGTTTGACAGGACTAAACTAAAATCTATCTTATGTCCTTTACGTAATGAAATAGAAAGAAAAAGATGGACTGAACTTAAATTTAGTTTAGTTTGTGAACAACAGAATCGGCACCATTGCCATTTTGAGGGCTTAACATTACAGCTTGCTTGTACATATTTTGGGCTGGACTATTACAAAGGTTGTCAGTCACACAGTCTCATGATTGTGTGACTGTTTTTCATGCAGCGACATTGCACTGCTTATTGAGGAACGCATTTGGAATTACTTAAAAGTTTTTGCGCAGATTACTTCTCCCAATATGTCGGTTTGTGTCCGTTAGTTGCATGCAATTTTTTTGTTACACGGAAGCCCAAGATCTTTAATTATTTGGCAATAGATTCGAGAACATCCGCTATTCGAATTTAAAGCGAATAAATTCGATGATATTATACATTTGGTAATTTTAAGCTTTCTTCTGAGATTTTTACAACACATACGTTTTACATTCAAACTAAATAATAACATTGTGACGTATACACTAAAAGTAACTTTATCTACTAAAACTTTAAATAGGTACTAAATGGAATTACTAAAATAATATTTAATTCTCACTTTTCCGTTTATAGTAGTAACAAGGAATTTGTCAGATTAAATAAATTGTCTTTTTTTGTATTGAAAAAATGAGCGTTTTTAAAGATTATAAATGTGGAGACGACATTTTCACATGCAATATGTAATTGCAATATTAATCTGTGACATTAAAAAACTATTTCAACCGCTAAACAAAGGATATTGTATATTTAAACAAACGCTAAATGAAGCAGATCGAAAAATATTTTTGGGATGAGATTTAATAATTTGATTAATTAAATTTTATAATAACTTCATTGTGCAATTGAAAATAGCGGTGATATTTGATAAAAATGTAGGTAAATATATTTTTTGTTATTTCATAGATCGGTTAACTTTATAAGTTTGGACATCAATAAATTATTGCATTAACAATTCCTCGAAAATCAACTAAATCTATGCAGGTTTTAATTACAAATTACATTGACTATTCGAAATATAATTACCTATTAACATTTGTCTAATAAACCGGTGCAATAATAAGTTTAAGTATATTAAAACAGATGTTTTGTGACGTCTAATATCTAAATAATATAATACAAGCTTTTATACTGGATTTTTAATACAAACTATACTGGCAGTTTATACATGTAGATTTTTATTTAAAGATAGATAATCTAAGCATGCTTTCAGAGAGTACACTTTATTCAACACAATTTATGTTTCCTAGTACTTCTCTCCTCCAGTTCCCTTTCATTATCAAATCCCATAATTTTTAAGAACGTTCCCATTCGCAATCTGTCAAAAATACAATCAATCTACCAACATTTTTGACAGATTGCGACTTGAATATTAACGTTTTTTAAGTACCAGAATTGGCTTTCATATGTTTGTTATGATAAGAAGACTATACTTTGGCTCAATATAAAACCAAGTTGTTCTACAGAACCTCCGAAGGGTTAGGCAGAAGTGTACCTATTATAGTACACCCACATTTCACCAGTTATGTTTAAGTCCCATGTTATAGGGGACGAGCCTAATGAGCCTATTGCCATCAACCGGCCAGAAATCCAGGCTTCGGGCTACTACTGAGAAATTCCAGATGGAAAAACTCAATAACATTTTGCCCGACCCGGGAATCGACCCTCAAATCTGAAAATACGCTTAGATTTTATGTAACTTCGCGATTTTATCAGCTTTTTACAACTATTCAATGACATTACGTACTAAACGATTAAAATATATAATACTGCATCTCACTAAGATATCGTACGAGTGGTTATTTTTAAATACGACTACGTAAACTATGTTTATAGTATTTGGTACAAATTGTCAATACATTTGAGGTGTTACCAACCTACAATATGGGCATTACCACTTTTTTGGGTTAAGCATTCATGCTATAGATTTAAATCGTTAGATTTGCCCTCACCGTACGAAGTTGCACGAAAAAAGTATCCAAACTTAGAAGAGTGAGCTCCCACAATAATCATGGCGTTTCCATGACAAAGTCATATATCTGCTATATTGTGTGTGACAGAGATGTCTAAACGAAACAGTAACGTGACCCTTTTTGACGTGGTGGGCGAATCTGCTATTTAAATCTTTGATTCGCTTATGTAACATTGCCCTGAAATTGACATAGTTTGTTTGGTCAACTATAGATAGTAGAACTCAGATATAGCCAATCTATTCGTCATAATATGTTGATTTATTAACTATACCCCTGGTCATGTTAGTTACGGTCCAAGTATAAATTAAAATAAGACTATTCATGAACATGAACTGCAATTACAACATTGCCGAGAAATCATGGCCGGTCCGAATTCTGCGCAGAAGGCTGCGCAATGAAATTTTTTTGGAACTAAATGGTGACACGATTCGAGTGTAACTGAGAGAACATGCGCAAAAGTTCGGAGAGCCTATGTTCAGACCGGCCATGATTCGTGGGCCGTATTGAATGTGAGTTTGACAACAATACTCAAGAAACGATTTTAGTGATCTCAAGAAACGCGACTTTTAGATACCTAGTCCGCTTGAGACATCAAAGAATAATTGAAAAAATACTTGTATACAGACAAATGTACAGTTCGATTCAAACTTAAAAAGTCGGCTCGGAAGATAAAGCGAGTCGCTGCGCAGTAACAATTTCATGTGTCAGCGGGGTCGCAGCGAGTAGCTAACTTTCGAGCCGCCATTAAGTTTGAATCTAACTGTACGTGAATTAATATTATTAATAATTTAACAATATATTAATTCAATGCTATATTTACTAATATAATTTAAACTGAAAATTTAATTACAATTATGTTTAGTCAACTTTGACTGTCGCTACCATTTTTTTTTCCTAGTTGAGGCCTTAATCGTAATACTATAATTAATTATAAAGGAATGTCAATTTTATAAAAGTAGAGAAACAGCGCATTTATTCTTTTTTTGTATTAGTATTCGCATTTATTATAAACTTTTAGTTCAAACTTTTTATATTTTATGTTTTTCTAAAAACTATCAGCTATAAAATTTTGTCAAAACCTCTAATCAGTACTCAGCTTTATAATAGACATTTTGCGCTAATATTTATACTTTTTGAGCTATATTTAACTTTCTAATGCTCTATGGTAAGGTGTAACATGAAACAGCAAAGCATTTACTTAACCCAATTACGCATTTCCCCGAAAAAGTTTCAGATAAAATACACACAAAAACAAATTATCTGTGATTTTCACAATGATCTCTTGTTTGCGAAGTTTTTATCTGGAACAGTTTAAGAGAAATTCCTTAAACTTTTTCAGGAAATGGTCACACATGGGCAAAAGTTCTATAAGAAAGTAGTTTATAGTCATTGTAGCTGATAGTTCATAGCATAGTAATAAGTGCTCAAAAACTTTAACATCATTACGAAGCCTATACTAGATTAATACGTATAAAAAGTCATGGAAAAATAATGAGAAAATACATCAATATTGAGGTAATCAAAGCTTACTTGCATGAGCTTGAAGAATTTTAGGAAGATTTATAGTGAAGGGACAAATACAGAGGCACAACTTACAGTGCGTTCATTATACCTTGACTCGTGACGTCATTGGTAGCACTGCTCTGTCAGTCGCCATTTTGAACTCTATTGGTATTGAATAAGCTTGACAAGCAATGATGCCAACATGACGGCAAGGGACAAGTTATAGTGAACGGTCTGTAGAGGGAACAGATAGCTCACTGTTGCTTATTTATGGTACAAGTAAATGGTGCATGTTATGGTGCAATCAGCATCAAAAGATGTAACCATCGACAAGAATTCACTTAATTGTCTACAAATTTTGTTCCATAATATTCAGGCAGTCGCTCTGTGTAAAATACTAGTATTCGCTGTATCCGGTTAGACTGGAAGCCGAGCCCTATACAGTCGGGAAAAGGCTAGGCAGATTGATTGCGTACTCACAAAACATGTTAAACATAGTTTTGTTAATTTTAGCATTGATACAGTATTACAGAACACAAATTGTAGGCAATCAAATGAATTCTTGTAAGTGTATACATCTCACATTTCCAGTATAAGCTGACCTTGCATTGTTTAAGCTTTCCGTACAATTATAAGTCAGCTTATACTGGAAAGTAATTCTTGATGTGATGCAGGCTACTTACATGCACATTTCAGGTCAGAAAATAATCTGCCAGGGTTGCGGAATAGTCCGAAAGGGATACCGGGACCCTGGCAACAGGCAACTGAAGGAACACGGGTGGGTTTTAGTCAGTAAGAGTCTGACACGCCCTTCCGCTCCACCCAGAGCGGGAGAAGTCATATGATGATTTCCCACCCAAAAAAAAAAACAAAAAAAAAAAACTTGGGTGGTTAGAGCTTAGAGCTACTCGTGTGACGGTAGCTAAGATAATGCTTACAACCTGCACCTACATGGTGCATTTTACATGCGCATTGTCAGGCACTTGCCGCAAAATGCGCATTTAAAGGCACCAAGTACTATGAACATGTGACCGTTTCTATGATCCCTCTAAATTGTAACAAAGATGGATTAACAATAAACTGTCTTATAAATCACTTCCTAACACTAAAGGACCGTACGTTTTAACCCTGCAAACTATTCGTATCATTAAACATCGTAAACCACCTTCAATTAGTTTACTAAATACTGTATGGTTTGAATAACACACATAATACGAAACTACAAATCCAACTGTACAATGCAGACTACGCCATTAAACATACGAAATTGTGCACAAAACATAAAAAATAAATAAATTAATTACAAAGGAAAATATATCACTGGGTATGCAGCTTCCTTGGATAAAACAACTGAATATTTTTTCACCTGGCTACACTGGGTTGGTAATTGCAACACTGTCATTAGAGCGCAACAAGCCTTGTGCTGCAGCCGCGCCATTTTTCTTGTAGTTTCCTGTGCTCTTCGTATTGCTGTTCTGTTACTTGTTTTACGGCGGGTGCGGCCTGAAAGGGAAAAAACTTGTGTTAATATTCTTTACAAATGTAACGGTAATTCATTACAAATGTATATGCTTTCGCATAGTGGCGACGACTATTTATCGTACTCAGTGCCTTTGAATTACAGAAATGTTGTCTTGTTTTAGCATAAACCAACCTCATATAGTTTTAAAATATTATGATTCCTTTTGACTTGTAAAAGTGTTTTTTTTAAACCAATTCACATAAATAAAATATCATGACTGAGAAAATACTGATAAGTCCAACAGAAATCAAGAATTATGTCCTTTATTGGAATACTGTGCTGCGAAAGTCTAATGCCTCGACAACGCATTGCGTGAGGAACTTCTGGACATTTGAACTTGAGCAAAAATATTATCTCACCTTCATCTTCCTCGGATCCAAGTTAGCTCCAAGATTCTGGACTCCCTTAGCCAATTTAGTCAGCGGCGAGAGTACCATATCCTTAGTGGCGCTTCCAACAGGACTAGCAATATTCTTGAACTGCCTTATAGCAGACTCGCTGTGTGACTGCGCTATATTCAACGTGATTTCGTGCTGAGAGTTCGAACGCACATGGAAATTCACCCCCTCTGATTGTCCATCATCGAAATTCAACTCGTTGGAACTGTGTGACAGTTTCTGAGCTAGCAACAAGGAATTAGGAGGCGCTGGCTTCGCGAAAGCTCCGTCCACTTGGATTTCTGGAGTCTTCGACGAATCTATGTTAAACGGGTTGATCTTGTCAATATGTAAGACATTACTGGGCGTTTTCGAAGCCTGCTTGTCAACATTAGTTACAATTTGAGACGGAATGAAAACCTGCGTATCATGTGGTTCAATTTTGGAGGAATACAGAGGATTCTGAATGAGTTCGCAGTCATTTTCAACCTCGCTTTTTTGCCCGGGCTTGCCTAAGTAATGTTGGGTGTTTTCGAAATTGTCTAGAGTTGGTTCGAAGATGTTTGTTCTGTTTTCGTCATCTGAGGAGTAGTCGGAGCTCATGCCGTCAGAAAGGCTGCCCTTCTTCTTGTTGTCCTTATTTTGTCCGAGGGTAAAAATCTTCTTGGTTCGAGAAGCACTCTGGTCAAATTTCAGCTGAAGACTAGGTCGAGCGCGCGCGTTTAAAGAGTGACTCAGCTTGTTCAACTTACTGAATTGTTCCGTCATGTTGGTCAGGGCTTTTGATCCTAGAATGAGATTTTATCTTAAGGCTGTGCATTGTGAAAGTTGGCAACGTCGCAAATGGCTGTCAAATACCTGTTTTTTTTATTTGTTAATATTACTGCATGGTCGCAGTTACTTGGCTATTTAGTAGTTTTAAGACCCCAAAATTAAATTATTTGAGGTTCACAAAAAGAGGCACAATCATTATATTAGATTAGAGAGTTCAATCATATTTTTAGGAGCGCAAATGGGAATGACAAGAGGTGTGATTATATACATGCCATTCTTTTAGTATACAGCAATCCTAACTAATATTATAAATGCAAAAGAGTTTGTTTGTTTGTCACGCAAAAACGGCTGAACGGATTTGGATTTTTGGCACATAGGTAGACCATGACTATTTATCGTGTTGTGTTGGGCATAGGCTGTATAGAAATAATACCTTCGCCCAGTGACGCGCCTGTTGCGCCACCCACCATCTTGATTAAACAGTGTGTCTCTAACCGGCGTTTGATTCAGTCGTATTCCTTTCCACGGGATCGAGACTTACGCGGCTGAAACCGCGGGGCGAAGCAAGTAGTTCATACTTCCGCACAGTATTTTTAACAAATTAGTAATAACAGGTAGAAATTTGACAGATACTTGCGACGATGTCAACTGTTAGAATGCACATTCTATAAGTTTATCAACATTAAATATATAATAATAAGTGTTCCCGAAATTACGCGACAGAAAGTTCGACGTGCTTAAGCCTCTAGCCTGCTGCTATGCTTTTTAAAATACGTCGCGTAATTTTCATAGAAAAAGTACGAGGAAATTCTGTCGCGTAATTTTTGGCAGGTGTGCGAAAATCATTTATCTATTGTTGTTCGAAGACAGGATATTTCGGGAAAAAAGGACTTCAGGATGGATGAAGGGAAGAATTTTCTTTATTCTTGTAACGATTGCGTCATTTAACGTCACCGAACATAGAGTCGGAATATTTTATCAGCTAAGTAAGCCGAGGTTTTTGCTGTTATTGGAGATACTTGCAAAAATCTCAGTTTGTTTCCCGAATTGGAAACTTGAACGCTGATTGGCTAATCTAAGAGCCAATTTTGTAAAATCTGTATTCTGATTGGTCAAAACATGGCTATTAGCTGACATGGCTATTAGAGATAAATGTCTATTAGCTTTTAAGCTAGGGTTTTCTAAGACTGCGGTAAACGCCAGATAACGTCCGCGATTTACCGTCGAATGACGTCATTGAAACGTTATTTATGAACGTAAGTTGGTGTAGGGAGAGAGAGCGTTATTTGATAGCGTAAAGTCACCATCATTTTCATGAAAATCACCATTATTTTCATGACAGTCACCAATATTTTCATGAAAGTCACCATCATTTTCATGAAAGTCACTATCATTTTCATGAAAGTCACCATCATTTTCATGAAAGTCACCATCATTTTCATGAAAGTCATCACTGCGGCCGTTATGTTTTGGTCATCGCTCTACTAGGATATCGTAGCTTTAGCAAATCGGCGTAAAGTTCATATCAGATAGCCAATCAGCGCTCATAAGGGGAGCGGTTGTTCGCGACTTACCTAAATTAAGCCGGATTTTTGTAATGACCCTGGAGATAGCTCGGTTGATAACGAAAATCTTTCTTAGATTCCAAAAATCCGGTCTTTTGCAATCGTCCTAGCATTTTCCGATTCTTTCGATTATCCTACGACACATATAATAAAACCACATGGAAATCACTTTCATGCAGAGGAATACTAGTATTTTACAAGGCGACTGTCTATCTGACCTCCACAAACCACTTACTGGGTAAAACTGGATGTCAGACTTTCGGGCTACTCGTAACGACTGTCAAAGATCTACCATTGACAGCGGGGACCAACGGCTTAACGTGCTATCATGGGGCACACCTACTTATTGATACATATACTACGTGTTTTTTTTTTATCCCATAACTTTAGTGTGACACCATGTCAAAGAATCAACTGGCATGTTATTTTATCATTTTTCATACAAAAATAATTCGAAAAAGCAAAAAAATAATTTAAAAAATAATTTATATGCCAGTTGATTCTGACATGGTCTCATATAGACGACCCTAAAGTTATGGGATTAAAAAAAAACACGTTGTAGATATGATACTTACGATAGTAACTTTGTCTGATCTGACGATAAAATCGATAAATTTGCCACGCAGGTATACCAAGACCTGGGGATACCAGGACATAGGATCTTTTAGACATAGATCCCTTTGGGATAATTTCCGAGCTCAACACGGGCCAAGCCGCAGGCAAAAGCTAGTCTAATATAATTCTAAAGAGATCAACTAACAGTCTGGGAAGGATCGTGCACTGATTCACTCGAAGTAGCTACCACGTTGCGGTGCGAATGAATGAGAATCCTTGGTTGGGACATTATTTTTAATATGCCCTTTAGAGGTTTTTTCTTCGCAGCTGGAGCACAGTCGTCTGATAGGATAGAGGGAGAAAGGGTATAGGTAATGAAAGGTTAGAAAAAGAGACGAAAGGGGGACGTTCAAAGATAATGATCTAGTTACTATTTGGCGAGGCTTTGACGATAGGTACAGTTCGTTCCATCTTAATGGCGGGTCAGAACATGAGGAGAGTCACTGCGAAGTAACAATTTCATATGTCAGCGGTGGTGAGGGGTGAGTTACTGCGCAGCGAGTTGCTAACTAGCTAACTTCCGGGCCGCCATTAAGTTTCAATCGAGCTGTAAAATGCGATTCAACTAAGAATATGAACGTCAATGACCTCAATCTATGTACTGGAACTTGATATATACGGCTTGCAAAGAAATTTTGTTGTTATCCGTTTTCGTAAAATTTTGCTGATAATTTGTTTTTGTTATATCTCAAAAACTTTGCTCCTAAATGGCGAGGTGCTGTTTTGCTAAAACGGTACGGCTAAGTACGGTGTGATAACTAATTAACACGGCGTTCAACTGTACGATATTTCACCGACTGAAATATTTGAATCTCACGGCAATATCCCGCTGTAAAACAAATTCTGTATAGAAAGTTCCGTAAAATGGCGTGTGATTCCAACTTGATACAGTAAAATATAGTACAATTTAATGCCGTGTGAACGTAGCCATAATGAGTATCCGTGGAAGGGTTACGTTATGAGTTACTTTTGTCAAAAAATAGAATGGTGATATAATGATATGATATGAAGAGCGGTGCGCCGCCACAGAATAAATATGGACAGTACGAAAACTAGGCCTATTTATGAAATAATTACTTACCCTCTATTTTTAAAAAGATCGCGGCTACACACGGCATTCGCAACTGACAGCACCGCGACAATCACTTTGGGATCTCGTCAATGAGCTCTGTGTGAGTTGTGAGTGTGTCGTTTTGAACGTTTACTACGTAGTTTCTGTACTGTCCATATTTATGCTGTGACTAAACAATACGAGCATGTCTCAGTTTAAGACAGGGTAACACTCATACCTCGACTTTACTTTGCTAAGTAAACCATATGAATATGAACCGTATGAGCATAGAAATAAGATTGAAATCGTATGAAAAGTAAATTAGTCCTAAATGTAAATGTTTACTTCTTTGAAGGAATATTCAATTTTAAAGTAATTTTAAAAAGTATTAATTAAATACAGGGTGTAAGGGTAAACACAGTTGTCACTCAAACCATGGGTAGTTGACTTAAATATAAAAATAAATGACCGAAAACAACAAAAAAAAAACGTTATTTACGTTAAAAGATTTTAAAAAGTTTCTATCCGACAGCGTGCTTGCTAGCGAAGAACAACGACTGACTGAGGTCACGGGTCGCGCTCGCGGCCGGTCAGGTCACGTCCCGCAGCCCCCCGCCAGTGTTGAGAAATAAGTTCGTTGCCCTAGCGCATAGGGCAACAAACTTGCGTCTCTTGTGGTAAAATAAAGATTAAAAAAAAAAAAAAAAAAACATTGATTTTACGTTCTATAAATGACACCAAACAACCGGTTTCAAGGATAACGGTGTTTACCCTAACAACCTGTATAATTAGTTCCTTCTTTCCAAGAAGGAGTTAATTATTATTATCACTCACCAACACTCCGGATGTCGGCAACGAGTTGCGTTTCGCTAACGTTTCGCGTGAGGGTGGGCAGGCGCGACAGGTCCAAGTAGAGGGAGGATCGAGCGCTGCCTTGCTGACCTGGGTGTACCTGGTCATGTTAAAGAAGTACTCTTTGATTTCCGAGAACACTTATTGGCATAATTCCTGCGTTCTGTTCTGTCTTATGGCGAGTTTCTCAGATTGTCTGAGAGATTCATAATCAACCATTTTCTGACACTTTTGAATTATCAGGAAGTTGAAGCTATTTGCCCGTTCCAAAGCGTAGCGTAACCCTAACTCGTTTGTTTGTTTCGCTTTCACGCTAAAACGGCTGAACGGATTTGGATGAAATTTGGCACATGGGTAGACCATGACCTGGAATAGGACCTAGGATACTTTTAATTCGGATATTCCTGCGGAATTGAGACTTACGCGGGTGAAATCGCGGGACACCGATAGTAAATTCATAAATACTAGTTAACTTACCTTTGATTTTTTCTTTTCCAATTTGCCTCCATCGTGGAAGGGTATCGGCGTCAAATTAGCAACGTCACGCGCCACCATCAACGACTCACAGATCGAGTGAAGTGATTCTGAAATGGATAAAAACAAAATTATTTTAGTAATGCCTTCTTTTTCTTATGCTGGGGCTACATTGTCGCGTTGTCGCGAACTGTACTTCACGGGCTCTCTGATGGTCAGCGAGACGATGAGCGGTGTGCGAGAGAGAGCGCGCGATGTTTAGTTCGCGACAATGTAGACCCAGCATTAGGGTATTGATGGCAAAAAGTGTGTGACAAAAACTCCGCTCACTGACGCTAAAGAAAGCCTGTTTGGTGAATATTCCATCACATATCGAGCAAAAACGAGCAAAAAACCAAATCACGTTTGTTGTATGGGAGTCCCCTTAAATATTTATTTTATTCTGTTTTTTTTGTATTTGTTGTTATAGCGGCAACAGAAATACATAATCTGTGAAAATTTCAACTGTCTAACTATCACGGTTCATAAGATACAGCTTGGTGACAAACGGACTGACACACAGCGGAGACTTAGTAATAGGGTCCCGTTTTAACCTTTGGGAACGGAACCCTAAAAAACAGGAGAATGATGATGTACCTATCATCTCGTCGCGCGTGTTGATGACGACGGCCATGTTGTTGAAGAAGCGCAGCGACGTGGAGCGGAACATGTGAAAGTAGCCCGTCTCGCCGCCCTGGCTGTAGTGGATGCGGATACAGTAGATTGGTTCTGTACCGCTTTTCCGCCCGACGCTGAATAGCTGCAGACAAAAATATGCGTTAAAAAATAGTTCGCTAAGGAGGGTAGACAACAATGGATGCTTAAGGTGGATGCGCTAAGGTAGACCGCGAAATTCAAATTTTCTTACGTTTTTTGCAATTTGCAGGTCAGTATCAGGTTGTATGTTGATCTGAATATTATTTGCGACCCTAACAAATATGGATTTACAGAATTATAAACATTAGAATCAGCAATAAAACTCTCTAAGTTCATGAAAGTGCATTGAACGACGAATTCATGAAATAGTCATTCAATGCACTTACATGAACTCGCAAATAATATTTAGATCAACATACGACCTGATACTGACCTGCAAATTGCCAAAAACGTAAGACAATTTGAATTTCGCGGGCTACCTTAGCGCATCCACCTTAAGCCTCATATTCAACAGGAGTCTCACAATACGTGGCGCTTGTGATGGCGGGCGAAGTCAGACGACATGATGGCGAAATTGAAAACGATGCAAAGGTTCCTGACACAAAGTGTCTGGCGACGTTGCCCGACAGCTCTCTAAATGTCCCCAGCGAATAAACTTGAATGTTTGGAAGAAATTCGGTAAAGAATTCAATTTAGATTCGAACCCCATTTGATTTAAACAAGTTCAGTCATGAGTTTAACCTCAGACCAAATTTAAAACCAAGGCAGAGCGCTGTCAACAGTGACGTGAGGCCGGTTTCGTAAACATTGGTTGGCGCAGTGGCTGAGCGATGGACGGCTGCGCAACGTGTCGCGGGTTCGATCCCCGCACGGAACAGATATTTGTATGATCTGCAAGTAGTTGTTCCGGGTCTGGGTGTTAGTGTATGTGAGTTTCTGTGTTTGTAAACGCACCCACGATACAGGAAGAAATTCCTAGTGTGGGGCAACGTTTAAAAAAAAAAAAAAAATGTGTGCACATATTTTGTTGTAGTTTGATTGTAAATGTGTGCGTTTGAGCGTGTATGTACAGAGCGGTGGTGTAGTTTTGGCATGCTTCACTGTATTGTTCGCAGCGCTCTGCCTTGGTTTTTTTATTTGGTCTGAGAGTTTAACATGAAACCTACACTGTTACTAACCGTAGTACAGTTGGCGTCGAAGGGCCCCAGCTCTATGAGCGTGACGTCAGCGAGCGGTACGCGCTGTACGCCGAGCAGTCGGTCCGACGTCTCGTCGTAGTCCGCTACGTAGTACGCGTCGCTTGTTAAAACTAGGACGCTGTCCATTTCTGTCTCTTGAGGGTCGCCAGTACTGAAAAATTGAAAAAATATTAATAAAGAATTATGTTTTAGATATTAAAGTGCGGATTTCAGTCCAAAAGGATTCATGTTTATTTATCAGTATTGTGATTACTCTGCTTAGTAAAAAGCTATTCACATGGAACTGCTATAGGCTTTTTGTACTCGCGTTCAGGCAAGGCTTTTTGTACATGACACCGGAGCCGCACCGGCGCAAATAATTCAGAACATCTTAAGGTGGGTACTGACCAACGTTACGAGGTGTAATGTAACATTCGCATCGAGCGTGTACGCATCGAGCATGTTACGCTGTGTTTTAAAATCGGCGTAACATGCTCGTCAAAACTCTGTGCTCCGCTTTCGCCGTTAGTTCACTCAAGATGGCCGACAGCGAGGACGCGTTGGTATCTTTGATTCTACTTAATTATTGTTTCATCCAAATTAAAAAGAAGAAAAAGCGTTACTGGACATCAAACTTATTTTTCTATAAAATACAGAGATTTTTCTTTGTGCCACCCCATGTTTTAAGAAATAAATACGAGAGGAACGACGTGTGATTACTCGCGACGCGCGTGCGCTCGGGACGACTTGCAAGAGCGTACTGACCGAACCGCGTAACACTCAAAAGATTCACCAAAAAACCGACAGCCGGGTGGAGCACTCAAAGCGAGCAACGAGCGGCTCGTTGCTCGCTGGTTTCCCCGTAACACGACGTACTGACTGCACGAATGCTCGTGGTGTAACACGTTACATTACGCCCCGTAACGCAAGTCAGTACCCACCTTTAGAATGAAAATGTAAAATCTATGCGGCGCCTCAGCGGCTCGGGCATCATCTACAGGTAGCTTTAAACCGCACTTTTATTTAAACTCATTTTGCACTAAATACAAAATACATTTTCTCAATCTGTGGCATCTTACTTGGGATCCGCATCAATAAGCCCCCAGGATCCGAGCACGGGTTCCGTATCTACGAGTAACTTCTTACAGTCGTCTATCAACGACTTAACGTGCTGCGCCATCGCGGCCGTGTCGGGCTCTGATTGGTCCTGTAATCAATTGATTCAGGATGGTAAGATAATAGATAAAAAAATTACAAAAAACAATCAACTTCCAGTCGGTGGCAAAAAACGAAAATTGAAAAGCATAACCCCGACTTCCGAAATTAAAGTAATTTTTTTTTTTTTTTTTAAGTCTTGTTTTTTTTAAAAGATTTTATTTTTCACTTTTTAGTTTATTTTATTTATTTATTTACTCATCATCACTATCATTACAGGAATTTCCTAATTCAATAGTGTGGCCATAATTACAGTTTTATTATTTACCTACCATAACATATCATGTACATAGTGGTTTTTGTGAACTCACTCAGAGAACAAGTAAAAAGATCTATGCTGTCTGCTACGTCATTAAGTACACGCAAGGTACGCGTTATAGGGGACTACTTTACTTAGTAGATTGGTCCTACCACTGGGCACCGCCAATAGACGTGGTTTAGTTGTGTTACCCACCCGATATAAATGACCATGACCATTTTTGCCCTAATCGATTACAGCCAATTCATATTTTCAAGTATCCTTCATTTATTCAAACTAGATTTAAGATAATAGTCTAGAGTCATCAAAGCTAATGTTTAAAATTGAATAAAAATAAATATTATTTGTATTTCTGGTTACATTTTCGATTTAATGGCGACAATGTGAAAGATTACAGTTCATTTCGTTCATTCGGTCAATGTGATCAGATTAGTGGTAGGTGTATACCTTATTTTTGAGGTACATGAGATAACCATGGAGGCCACGATATTATTTATTGATATGGCTCTTCAACCATTACCGCACTAAAACATACACAAATAAAAATCACATACAGTTTATGGAAGGTATTGTGAATTCGTCACTTACAGAAGTGCACAGCACTATCTATAGAACAACATGCAACATGAATACATGTTGCTCCAAAAAAAAATACTCTCTTTTGTATGAATAGTATTTTTTCCGAAGCAGATTTTTGTTGTGATTCTTGATTTGTGAGTAAAAAAATTTTTCTGTCTGATAACACTGACATTAGTTGTCACTCGCTCATTTACTCCTTTATATCACTCGTCGCCATAGAAACCTACTGTTACGTTCAAACCAGTCCAAAGTTGTGCTTTGTGCGTGTGTTATTGTTTGTTTGCTTATTTATTGTTTATTTAAACACTTACCCGTAACTTTTCTGCACATTTTAGATCGATATACATATTCTTGAAAGCGATATCTCACTGTCGATTTTGTTTTCCTACTGTAATAACGATACGTGTCAGTTTATCGGTGAAATGTAATTTGATACAATCTTGCGGTGCTGAGTTGATTGGAATCATGCATCAATGTTTCGGTGCATCAAATGTATTTTGCGCGTGCAACGTATTTAGAGACGTCCAGACAGTGAATTTTCCGTACAACTGCAAAAAACAACATGAGGGTTGATGTTGTACATTCTGCTGTCTTCAAAATGGTTATAATGGTGCTGATCCACGCATCTTGTTGGGACTGACCGTCTCTTCACTGCCATGGCTTATATTTATTTAGGTTTTTGAAATAAATGCTTAAAGATTGAATAAAAAAGACGTACCTACGCTGTTTGTGAGAGATTTGTTTTATTTTCCTTTACACTGATCGCCTTACTAGTATGTGGAATTATTCGATAACTTACAAGCATCTGGTAGACCCACTCCAGATGATTTTAACTATCCTAAGTCAGCCTCTCCACCAGAGACGTGCTTAGCGATAGAGATGTATCTAATAGGATCGTTTGATTTTCACAGCATAGTTTGATTATATTCTGCCTCTCACAGTCTTGGTACATTTTAAGCTGGTCCCAGCCGGACCTAGTGGCCAGTTATGCCACATCATGTTGTTATTTATGTTGCTAAATCTAGTCAAGCCCTACTAGGTTACGCCAATTGTTTTTTAAATCGAAATTCGTTACTGAACAAGTTATGTATAAAACGCCTGACAGAAAACGATTAGCAATCAATCGTTTTTTGAAGTGAAATGAATGTGCTATTTGCCAGGAAAAGTATTTTTTTTGTTCTGAAATATACAAAAACCTGTAGTTTAAATTAAAATAGAGGAATTATTTTAGAATCTAGTTCTACGGTGCTTTTAAATGCACCATATGTAGCTTTTGGTCATAATCGTTTTGGTGAGGGTATGCATGTATAAGGTGATGGTCATGGTTCTTTGAATAACACTACTCTAACCCACATAGAACATCGTCCAGATAAACTAAGTGGGAAAAATACGTAATATTGAAGCTAACTCAAAAATCACGCAAGCAAAGTTAATAAAATTTATATGGGACCACCTCGGGAGTATACCCTATCGAACAAATTTTTTTTTTTAAATCGGTTCACAATTGGCGAAAATACCGATGAACATACACAAAAAAAAACATACAGACGAACATAAAACCTCTTTCTTTTTGGAAGTCGGTTAAACAGTTTTTATTGCACATCAAATTAAGGAAAGAAATGCTTCTTTGGTCTATTGGTCGCAAGCGCTACTACTAAGCGTAAGGTCCTGGGCTCGATTCCCAAGTTAGACTAAATATTATTTGATTTACCATAATTTTCTCAATAGCAACCCGGAATCTGGATTTAGGACGGTTGATGCCATTAATAGGCTACGTAAATCTTCCTAGCTTTTCGGCTTAAACAATAAGGCACAGATTAGTACAGAAGGCGCATTCCACATTTAAGGTATGAAGCTACAAGTGTGCGGCGGGCTCGTCTTGTCGGGCCAATTCAGTGAGGGTAACGTAGGCAGAAGATATAAGGGCTACGCGATAGAAAGAGAGGCAACTTCTAGGTAAATATAACTAGGCATTAGCGCTGTGTGACCTAAATTGCACTTTATTGTGTCGTAGCAAGAGTCGCTTTTTATTTAAATGATTTTGCGGAGTGACTCTTCTGTACTATTCTGTGAATAAGGGTTATATAAAGAGCAATACGAACGGTTTCTAGTTAGGACTCTTGGAAGAATGAAAGGGAAAATGAATAATCTATTTACAATACAAACGCTGCATGATTGCGTGCATTACACATGCGCAAAAGCACTACTGCGCAACGTCATCTATATCGATACATATTATAAATAAAGTCGCTTTTCATGTCTGTCTGTGTGTTATTCTAAACTACGCTACGGATTTTGATGTGAATGATTGTGACAATTTATCCAAGAAACTTTATGTTAATGCATTAATATTAAACATACATATAATAAAGCTAATAAGTGCTAATCAGGGGCGCGCTAGGTATATTAACAAAGGCATATCCCAATTCCACGTTATTTCTGTCTTGAATGAGTAAGTGGCGGGGATTTATAAGGCCACCATTTTAAATTCGCAAAAAACTTACGGTAACGGTTTAAGATGGACCCGCAGCCCACGAAATTATAATCTTCTTAACTTATAGAGATGTTTTAATGATTCGAATGATTATAATTCTGCAAATCTATATTTTTTTTACAGTCGCGAATCATATTTTAATCAACATACAACCTGGCACTGACCTAAACGTAAGAACATTTGAACTTCGCGAGCTACCTTAACCTGAGCGCATCCCCCTTAGGGGCAGTTCAGACCGCGACGTGACGCGACGCTGTTTAACAATTATCGAACTTAATTTCTCTTCACGAAAAGGTATAATGTCAGTGCGAGGGTTGACACGTGTCAAAGTCCGCTGAGATGCGCAGCGCGTGTACCTTATTGTGTAGTAAATAAATTCGATATTGTATAGGATCATTAAAAAATGCGCGTCGCGTCGCGTCTCGGTGTGAACTGACTCTTAATAGCACGGTTTATATTCAGCTGCACAAAGACTGGAAGCCGACCCAACACAGCTGCAACAAGCCTGTTGCTAAGCAGATGGTGATAATCTAAATAAAACAAGCTGCACATGCACGCACATTAAACATAAGAACCTTTACTGAGGTGCATCTCGTGCCGCATTCGGGTACGATCAGCTGGTCGGGGATGGTTCGCGACTCTCCGGTCATGACGTCGATGGCCACTTGACGGAGCGCGTCTTTGAATGTTGAGAGGTAGTATCTGGAACAAGTTTGGTTATTTTATAGATTGTTTCATAAAAAGGAGTATGTAAGGATCGTAGCAGGTGGTGTTCTGTAGTTTCTGCTTACCCCCATGTCAAAGTCTAAAGTCAAATCATTTATTTCAAATAGGCACATTAAAGGCACTTTTGAACGTGAAAAACTAAGAAATAGAACTGATTCTAGTTGCCCCTTCCAAAAGGTAGTTTTCGTATAGAGAAGAATGGGCAAGAAACTCCACCGTTACTCTTTAAAAAAATGTTTAACATGGGAAGATTGCGTGAGTTTATGTATGTGTGTTTCATCAAAATCTACAGATTGGAACGTGCGAAGGAAAGGAACGCAAGTTAAAATCGTTTTTTGCGATAAGACCGCCAATTGTATCGTCCTATGTAAAATATTTACATTTATATCTGTTATTCATATGGTGTACATAATAAAGAGTATTATATTCCTTCTGAAAAACTAACAGACGTTTCAAAAGTGCATATAAATATTTGGGTTGTGAATGATGAGTTAATGACTTAGCACTTTGCATTTATTATCGATATACATATCCTATAATATTAAGTGAGCAATATTTGTGTAATCATGTTCTCGATAATGGCTCCAACGATTTAGATGAAAATTGCAATATTAGGGTTTACAAGGGCCAAAATTCGATCTAGCTAGGTCTTATACCTGGGAAAATTCGCTTCCTCTATTTTCACCCGAGCAGAGCTCGATCGACCACAATATTAATTTGTAATTGATCCAGGTACTTTGGATAATATAACAAATTAATATAGTGTAATAAAAGTTGGTTCACGTTTTCCTACTGAAAATCATGTCTTGTGCTGTGCTAATTGAAAGCGAATAACGGGACCATCACTTAGAATTAGGAAATTAGGTAAGACGATTTTTGAAACACAAACTAATTAAAAAAAAATTAGGGTGTATCAGTTAAAATGTGGAGTAGGTATATGAATCATATGTGGTTTACACTATGACCATAGATTTAGTTTGTTAAAATAATTTATTAATAATTTATTACACACACACACAAGCTCACCAAATTCAGTGGGTAAATCTAAAATTAGTTGACGTGTCAGACAGCGAAAGATGTATTATTTGCAACAGATTCGGATTTACTTGTCAGATTAAGGGTAAAAAGTGTCAGAAGTGTACACATTGTATCTTAGTTATAGATAGTGCCATCTACGAAGACGGGCCCCACTCCACTCCACTCCGTGCACAGCTCCCGCTCCGTGCTCGTACAGCTTACAGTACAGTAATCGCTTAGTAGGGCGCGTCTTTGTGGATGGCACTATCTGTTCTAACGTATGTCGAAGTTTTAGCGTGTTAACGTGTGTACTACAGAAAGTTATCAGAAACAAAGGCGGAAGTCGGAAGCCTGTTTTTAAGGTGAAATCAGACTTACACGCGCGGATCACAATTTTTTTGTTTCTATCTTTTTCTGACACTTAGGCCCTCTCTCACCACAAATCACTAAATATATTTAGCGCTAAACATATTTAAAACATCATGCTGTCCAGTGGCGTGCCTAGGGGTCAAAATCAGGCCAAACAGACACGTTTTTTACGATTAAAAAAAATAGCCAAGTGAGCGATTTACGGATTTTCTATGTTGTTCATGGTAACACCATTATTATATAGTGTTATTTTTTATTGATAGGCTTAATTTTGAAGGCAAGCCGGGCTTTTGGGCTTCTATGGAAGGAACGCCACTGATGCTGTCCCTGTCATCTTCAATCATTTGACAGAAATGGAACTATTTATTTATAATTTTATATAATATTTGCGCTAAATGAATTTAATTTGATGATTTATGGTGCAAGCAGACCTTATAGGCGTCATTCGCTAGAGCGAAAAGTCCATTTGCACGTAAATGCACTTTCAGTCCGAATGAGTTTGGATGTTTGCGAGCGGACGCTCTAGCGAATGACATCTCTAAGTAACAGAAAGAGATAATGCTGATCCGTGCAAGTTGATGTGATTTCAACAACTTAAAGAGTGCCAAAGCTAACAGGTGACGGAGAGGAGGTCAAGAAAAGCGAAACTAAATTTCATTGGTAGGAACTATACTCTGTTATTTCTTTAACTATTTAATTAAAAGTAAACAAACCTGACATGTCTAAATAATCATAAAAAACCTGCAAATCGATTAAACATTTTGTGAATTTAAAGTAATTTTTCTCATTTTTAAACACATGTTTTGTATAAGTCACTTCAAGATTGTTTACATTTATTCAAACACGTAAACAAACGAACTATAGTATACTCCAATAGACTGACCTCCCCATTCCGTACGCTATCTCCGCACCCAAGAGTTCGCTAGTCAACCCGTGTCCGAAGTAACTCGGCATCATCTCTAACTTAGGCCTTTCAGTGTCCATATTCTCAACCAACATCAGCGAAGCGGTTTTAAAATCGCGCCAAAAACTGTCAAACGTCTCGACGGTCGCCATATTGACTTCCTGTCCGAGTAAAATGTCTATGGCACATTGTGTGATTTCGTCGTTAAAATGGCGAATGATGAATCTGAAAAATTGTTTGTGGTTTGTACCCTGAACCCTAATTTAATTGGGTGGGTTTAAAGGTAAGGAGTTACCTGTTAGCGGATGCGACGCCATCTTTCATTAGTCCTGTGAACTTTCTCTCGCCTGTTCTTGTGTAGTCACCCTGCCGGCAAAGAGTTAATGACTTTAGACCTCCAGTAAGAACTTCGTAAGAGGACTTAAAGAGTGGGGGGAGAGTTGAAGATTTAATTTTTCATGAATCGCATATTTCCGACTTCAATCGACGTTACGGTTAAACCGGTTATTTATCAAGTCTGATTAAAATATCATGCTGTGATCCTAAAGGCGGAGAGTGACTTGTAACATTTGTTTGTAATGTATCATTCGAGGCGAAGCTTGTTACAATACGGTGATACACAAGACGCGGCGAACGCTCGCTTCGATCACCATGACATTTTCGTTTCTCATATTTCTGTTTCAAAGGAATTCACGAAACAGACGACTCGAGTGTCCGGCGCTCGCGTCGAGCGGCTCGGCTCGCTGCACTGACTACTGTAACGCGTTACAAAAACTCGATACATTACAAAGAAATGTTACAAATCAGTCTCCGCCTTAATGGCTGACCTTTAAATGGATCCGCTGTAAGCTTAGGAATAGTCATATTATTTAACGAAACGAGTTCAAAATTGCACTATAAGTGTAGGATTGTAGGTTCTATTATTTTCTTTTTTTTTTTGCATTATCCTTGTTTCTTGATTAGACAAGATTCAAGATTGATTTTAAGTTGAATCTTCGAACTATCAATCAATCAACTCTGCCTATCTCAGCCTTTTGCAGGACATAGGGTAGGATTCCTCTTTACAGTTATGTTTGTAGTTGTTGTTGTGTTGTTGTTTGTCTGTGTTTACCTTGAGCGCCTTAGTGCCTGCATACTGGCGCGACACCACGTCCCCGTTGTCGGCCCACATGGTGAGGAAGGCCTGGCGCAGCGCGGGCGGCAGGCCGCAGCCCGGCGTGCCCAGCCCCAGGCGGCACAGCTGGAGCTCCAGCACGTACTTCGCTATCGCTGTCTGCAATACAATGAATAATCGATACATAAGTTCTGAGTTGAACTCCAGTATTACTGACAAATGCTTGCACTGACTGGACAGGTCCTCTGAAATCTGTGTGGTTCTTTCCTCAAAAGAACATTTCAGATACCAATCTACATGGTCCTCATATGACCTGACCAAGATTATGTCTGGACTTTAAAAGAGACTGTGACCTCGAGTTTGTTTTGGCCTTTCTTCTCAGAGTAGTCAGATAGGAATCGCCGACCTCATCTAGCTTATTTTTACATTTTTTTAATATGACGTTTAAAAGAGATTTTAATATCCTATTTACAGAATAAACAATTTCATTTCATTTATTATAAATTAAAGTCGCTTCGTGTTTGTCTGTATGTCCGTGTTGTTCTTCTAAACCACGCAACAGATTTTGATGATATTTTCACCATAATTTAGAGAATTTATTCCGGAAGGTTTACGTGTATAATACTTTAATATTAGAGTTACTTAAAACTAAGAAATCTCCATGTTTTATCAAGTCCAAAAAGCCATGAGGAGATTTGAATAAGAAATCCTAATTGTAATCGTAATCGTAACTATAACTAATATTATAAACGCGAAAATGAGTTTTATGTTTGATACGCTTTCACGCTAAAACGGCTGAACGGATTTGGATGAAATATGGCATATGGGTAGACCATGACCTGGAGAAGGACAAAGGATACCTTTTATCCCGATTCTTAGAAAGAATATCCGACTCTTCAGCTTTATTCTTATATCTTCTTCTTCTTTATATACAACGTTATTTTTCTTTATACTAAACCCAAAAAGGGGTCATTGTACTCATCATTTTGAACAACTTTTACTACGGTACCAACATTGAAATCGCGAAAAAAAAAATCAGCTGTTCCCTACATTTGTGTTCACTTAAATCGACAAAATGTATGGAATAGCTGATTTTATTTTCGCGATTTCAATGTTGGTTCCATAGTAAAAGTTGTTCAAAATGATGAGTACAATGACCCCTTTTCGGGTTTAGCATTAAGAAAAAATAACGTTGTATATAATTCTTCTGTACGTCACTAATCTCCTCTTAAACGGCTGGACCGATTTTGATGATGATGTGTTTGAGTGGGTCCCTGGATAGTTTAGATTCACAATTGGACCCGGTAGGTGGCGCTGTTTGGGCATGAAAACCGCTAGTATGAATGAGTATACATTTTAGACTAATTTTCATTTCATATACCTGCACCACATTGGTCCTGTCGAGACAGTCGATGCAATTTACTCTGAACACGCCGTTCTGCGTACATATGAGGCCGCGGTCGTCGCGCCAACAGAACCGCATCTCTCCTATTATGTCAGCGAGCGCGTTGATTAGGATGCTCACGTTTTCATAGTGCATGCCGCGGCTGAGAATGTAAATAACCATTAAAAACTGAAAAAGGGCTCCTATATGAACGCAAATCAGTAATGTAAAAACTTAAGTGTCTTTAGTATGACCGAGACCACTGTTCCGCGCCTGAGGTACGTACGCGGCTCACGGGGCAGGCCGCTCATTCATCAACGTTCACGGCGCGGCCCCCCGCCCGCCACTGATTGGCAACGCTGCCGCTTGTCTCGTCGCGAATTCCTAAGGCGCGGAACAGCGCCCCGGTTAGACTATTGTATTTTATACGATTGGATCTAAAAACCTTTTTTGAGACTGTTCAAGTTGTCGTTGTTACTGTCGGGACTTTGTTGGTTGGTGTAATTACCGAATATAGGGTTTATTTTAGTTAGCATTTATTTGTAGGATTTGTTGTTATTGTTTGCAAATAAAAAGGGAGCTTTAAACAATCTAAAGTCTGTTTTTTAATATCGAAAACTAATTTTTTCAAGCGATTGTTCTATTATATTCTATTTTTTATTATGGCAAGCAAAGCCGATGTCGACCATTCTGCCAACGTCTAAAGTGAGTTGGAAAATCAAGAGTGAATCGAGAAAAAAAAAAAATTGAATGCTAAAAATCTTCGATAGTATAGTTGACTGTTGAAGTTAAGTAGATGCTGTGGGGTTAGTACTGGACTGGAACAAAACAAGCGATTGTTGTTTATTTTTTCAACATGGAGTTTGACATTTGCACCTGTCAAGTTAGTCTACGAGATTAAAAAACAGATTTTATATATTTATGTGCAGGATGCATTGACCACTGCTCTCTTAGAAGATTTTATTTATAGAATTGAATGTCAAGTCTCATTTTAATTAATTTAATTTCAATTTCCTCGTTGGTCTTGTGATCTCAAGCGTTACTGCAGAGCATGTGGTGCTAGCTTCACTTTCGCCAACCCATCTTGAGCAGGCGTGTTGATCAATGCTCGTGCCTTCTCTGTACCAGAAGAGGCCTTTGCCCTGCAGTGGGACAGAAATAGGCTGGTATTGTTAATCAAGCCTTTAGTGTCCGACCGAAAGTTCGGTTTCGGTTTCGGTCGAGATTCGGCAAAAAAACGAGTTTCGGTTTAGGTTCGGTTTCCATCCAAGCGAGTAAGCGACGTAGAGATTTTGACGCGTCCACGTACCTACCATGTCGTGACTGGCTAGTGTTTGCAGTTCGTTTTGTTTGTTGTGATTTAAAGATAAAGACTGACTGATTATAATAACGTTTTCTTTATTTTTCCCTCAAAACATGATCCTTGTAAGGAAGTTTCGGATTCGGTTTCAGTTTCGGCCGAAACTGAGACTGTTGCCAAAATTCGGTTTCGGTTTCGGTCGAACACTACAAGCCTTTACTCACCAGTACTCATGAAAGTCAAACGTAGCATAGATAACGTCAGAACTGTTGTACTTGAGCACATGTTCGCTGTACGCCTCCCATATGATGCGCTCCCTACCTTGTTGGTCCACCAAGTTTACAATACACACATTCTTGTAGATTTTGAACTCTTCTTCAAAGTGCTTCTTGAAGGCTGTATGGGATTCTTCGTCGGCTGATGAAGGTAAAGTTTGATTAATGATAGTTTGATTTTTTTTCAATATGGTCGCTTTGTATTGCGTAATGTTAAAGTGCGTTTGCAATTTAGATTCCAAAAATGTAAAAAAGTATGTGTACCTACTTGGAAAAATCTATTTTATAACTATACGTTCAGTTTCCTGCTACAACTTCATCAAACGTTATAACTTCAATACTTTACTTTTAGTACTAGTTATTCTAAAAGTAACTTAATTTACACTAATATAAAGTTGACATTTATTTAAGTAGAAAGTGGAAATAACATCAATTTGAATAGACTTTAGATATGGAATTTACGAAGAGAGACACTTACATCGATCGAGGCGTGGTGGTGGTCTGAACTTGTACTCCGGTTGACTCCAAAAGATTGGTACTGAGCCGCGTACCTGTTGGGAGACGTAAATTTGTGTTGTTTTTTATGGTATCATATTACAAACAATGATAATATTCGAGAATCAGCGCTGATTTGCTGGATTCGTTTTCTCCTCTACCTAACGTTATTTCTCCTGACTTAGTTTATTTTGTTTATATGTATGTATCTATGTATTAGTATTTATTCTTTTTCGAGTTATCTATCAATTATGTTGCACCTGCCATGTTTTGTCTTTGCATCACTCTAAGGTTGACTGGTAGAAAATGCCTCAGGTATTGTACAGTATTTTTTACTTGTGCTTGTAGTTTTAATAATAATATCATAGTTTCAGTTTCCTACATGTACATAACTATTTACATGAATTGGTTAGTAGTAGGTACTCATCAATTACTAGATTCAAATATTACTTCATGAAAACAGGCCCTAGACAAGTGACAATCGCTTCGAGAGCGAACAGAATTGACATAAGCTTTTCGATAGCTTATGTCAGTCCTAAACATTTTTGCCTTTTCCATCATCGTTATCGCTGATAGAATGTCACTTTGTCTAGAGCCTCAGATCTTTTTCGTCATATCGATGATTTCAAATTATATGACTTAAGAACAACAGGTGGTGTTGCTTAACCCGTCATATGACGTAATTACAGACACAATTAAAAATCCATTGTGTCTCAACGAGATCTACGTTCCGACATACCAAAGGTTAAACTTTGTCTTTAATTTGCTTTACTATAACTAAAAGGGATTAGAAACTTATTTCGGTTTATACTTGTTTTATTAAAAAAAACTCTTAAAACCTTTTCGCGACTGAAACATTCAACATTGTATAAAATGGTAAAGGCTTTCTTTATTGCTAAAACCTTGTAAGACCGACGTACGAAGCCAAGCATCGGTGAATTTGCAACTTCAAAAAAGATATAAAAGTTCAGTTATCAAAAAAAACTTCATCTACCCACTTAAACTCATCGGTGCATGACATTTCACTACGGCACGTCCGAAGTAACGGTTTTACACAACCAGATTTAATGTAGTCATTTGTTATACTAAAATATTTCGCGTTTTACCACAGATGAATACAAATAATTCACTCCGCATTTTATTGCTCCGCTTGTATGAAGCTACAAGAGCGCGGCGGGCTCATCTTGTCGGGCCAATTCAGTAAACGTAACAGAGTCAGAACATACAAGAGTTACTCGATAGAAAGAAAGGCAACGTGAATATAACTGTAGGTAATTAGCGCTGTGCGACCTGAAATGCACTTTATTGTGTCGTAGCAAGAGTAGCTTTTTATTTAAATTATTTTGCGGAGTGAACCATCTGTATTCACCTGTGGTTTCACTATAATTACCACACTAAGATAAATCATAGGTTTGAGTAATGAGAACTGATTATGCATGCAATCATTATGAAACATATTTAGGCTTCGTTTCCACAAAACTGAAGAGGAGTTTAAAGCAGTCAAAAAATGTTCACACTAACCTTTTATATCGTGCAAAAACAACCTACAAAAAGGTTTTACTAGATATTAAAGGCATTGAGAAGATTTTAACGTAATACGACTGGTCGTGGTTATGCTCGTATAGCAACCATTAGTTTTAGTGGTTCATAACCAGCAATGGAGGTTGTTGGCTTCTTTAATACAGGGATACAACTCGTTCAATTAATGAAATATAACGAGCCAATAAACTTACCTGAACAAATGAAGCTCTATGTATGCTGTCAGAGCATATGATGGAGACGATCTGTTCAGTTTCCACGTAGTTGGCGACCTTGCCGCCCGGCTCTATGCCGCGACGATTGTACCTAAGAAAAAAAACAATTAAAAATGTATTGGTTGATGCTCATTGAGCATAGCATATAATCAGCCTATAATGTTCCCACTGCTGGGACACAGGCCTCCTCTCAGTGAGAGGGAGTGGGCATCCACCACATTGAGCATATAGTTGTTAAATCCTGGCACAAAAATGTATTCCAAAGTCTGAGGCAAAGCATTTATTTCAATTAAACTATTTGCAGGGAGTTTTGGACAAGAAATTGGTCAGTTAGTCTGTCAGTTGAAGCATTGCAACACGTAGATCTTTACAACAACCAGTCTTACTAAGGGGTATCTTGTTATCAGGTAACTGGGTTGTGGAGGTCAGATAGGCGGTCGCTCCATGTAAAATGCTGATATCAGCTGCATCCGGTAAGAATGGAAGCCGACCCCAATATAGTTGGGAAAAGGCTAGGCAGATGTCAATGATTCAAGGACGACTTTACCAATAAGTTTATTATCAAGCTGATAATAATGAATGTGTAATGGATCCATTTATTTTTATCTGGAGTATGTTAAAGTTTATTTATTTAGAACTAGTGTTGACAGCTTGATAATAGGTGATAACAAATCTTGGAATTTATCACTGAATCATCAATATTTGATGATGAATGAGAACATAAATTTCCTGTTGCAAAAACCATTCGGAAATTCCGTTCGAGTAGGTATCGGAAAACAAAAATTGTGTCGCAAAAATAAAGAAAAGAACTTAGGATGAGAGTCAATTTCTTGAAAGAAAAACCGGCCAAGTGCGAGTCGGACTCGCACACGAAGGGTTCCGTACAACCGACAATATATAAAAAAAACAAAAAACGAAAACAACAAATAAAAAGTTTACTGTATGGAGACCCCTTTAGTTTTACTTTATTTATTTTTATTATTATTTTTTGTTATAGCGGCAATAGAAATGCACAATCTGTGAAAATTTCAACTATCTACCTATTACGGTTCATTAGATACAGCCCGTAGACAGACAGACGGACAGCGGAGGCTTAGTAATAGGGTTCCGTTTGGCACCCTTCGGGTACGGCCTATTTAATTTTTTTATTTTTGAATAAATTTTATATATTTTTTTTACCTATCATACTGGCAAAAAACTATGTTCTGACTCTTCTGACGTCAACAACACCAGGTACCATCTTTATAAGTCCCTCCATCTAAAAATAACTCACCTCGTTCCAGCTTGGTATCGCGACCGCCTCGATATAAGGCCTAGCGTGAAGGTTTCGTCGCAGGAGTTCACATTGGTTAGTGACTCCGTATTCAGAGGGTTAGCGTCTGCTGGCTCCACCGCTATTTGAGACAGGTGCACGTAGCCTTGGATGATAGGGAGCACCCATTGGTCGCAGTCTGGACTCTGTTGAAAATGAAGAGATTTTTAGATGAACAAAACGTGGTTGTAAATCTGCGCTTTTATAATTTTAACGTGACGATATTATGACGTGTTTCACGGCAACAGGAAAACATAGAAGTAAAATGTATGGACGTATATGAAGACGCTTTTAAAATTCTATCCAAGACAAGGTTATAAAAATTAAAAAAAAAACAGACTATATGGTCCATATTTTGTTAGTATTATATTATCTAAAAATTATGTTAGTCATGAGGAGATCAAATGAATGTATTTAAGTATCAAAGAAATAAATGATTGAATATTAATTAAAATTGAAATAAATAGTTTTGTCGTGCACGTTTTTCCATACATTTTATGGACGTGGACAACCACGATAATATCGTCACGTTAGAAATTTTAAAAGTGCACAATTGCACATTGAGAGATAATAATAATTAGAAAATCCTAGGTTAACTCAGGTGTCTTGTTCGACATCTACTTCATAGTAAAGGTGGGTTTAGACCCAACCCAACGAGCGAAAGCACAATCTATCCCTAATCAACGCAATTATTTTTGTATCAACAGGGGCCAGAGCATTCTTTCTTTGGTATATCTTGATCCATACTAAAATGTCAAGAACTAGCTGTAACCAGCGAAATTTCGCGGTTTAATATTTTTTTAATGATTTTTATTTCATAAGTATTTTATGGCACCTCTTTAGGTCATAAGCTATGCGAATATAAAAAAATATTTGGCCTAGATCTTAACGGGGAGGCGTGAAACATACTAAAATTTGCCCAGGTTTGTCCCAACATGTTGGGGTCGGCTTCCAGTCTAACCGGATGTAGCTGAATATCAAATATAATAAAAATGTATAATAAATATCAGGCAAATAATGTTAGTGTACGAGTACGGTTCTCGTTAAGGAATATATTAGTACCCGAATTTTCATCGTACAACCTCTTGCTGATACTTGAAGGTTTATTGTAGCGATAAAAAGGGCTTTTGAGAATGTCTTAAAGCCGACTGTCGTTTGAATTCAAGGGTCTGAGGATACTTTGGGATTGAATCTTTGAGGATATTTGAGATTCGAAACTTTCTGTTCTCTCTTCTTATGTAACTTGGGAACCGTCCATAGATTCAATTGGGATGTATGCCATGTTCATTGTTTTTTGTTAATGGTGGCTTGCAGTGATAGCCTAGTGGTGTGACCGTCGGACTGCCAAGTAATAGGTCTCGAGTTCGAACCCAAGACACGCACCTCTGACTTTTCGGATTCATGTGCGTATAGTATAATTATCACTTGCTTAAAAAACGGTGAAGGATAACATCTCAGACACCGGATGCCCGAGAGATATAAAAAAACTCTGACACCAGGTTAGTGACTAACCCCACGAAAAAGAATGGTAGCATAAAGGATAATTTAAAAAAAATACAGCAATAACCATATTGTGTATGTGTACACGAGTCCCTGATCGCAATATCAGATTAAAAAATACAATCTTGAAACATATTTTAAATTAATACAGTAACAAAACCTCAGTTGGTTAATCTAATTACCTCGCCCAAAACCTAGTACAAATATTAACTACCTCTTACATACTATTTGCTTTACAATTGTTGCGTTTTCGGGCGATTAATTCATGGTCAAAGTAATTTTGCGTTAACTATTTTACTTTGCTTGAACTGAATATTTATTTTGTAGAAGATTTTTATTGTCTCGTATCTTCATTCTCCCTCGATATGTCTGATAATTCAAAGATAGACGAACAGAGTCCCGCGACATCTCACGATGCCGGCCGACGTCGGGCGATTTCGCAGACGACATCAGTTTGACTTTCGAGATTTACTTCAATCAAAAATTACTGTAGCTTTTACTTACCCCAAGCGCAATAATATCCTTCAACATATACTTGTTCCAGAAGAATCGATCATCGACATGCTTCCACCATTTCGTGATGTCCACCACTGGTTTCCCTGTCCCAGCTTCCGACTCCAAGATCTTCTCGATCTCATACTGCCTCTGGAGACTGTTCGTGAGGTCCAGGGTGCGGGAGTAGTAGAAACTTTCAGAGTCATCGAATATCTTGAGCAGTTCGTCTGTCAAACGTTTCTCGAAACGCTCCGCGAGTTTCGGATCACGCTGTTTCTTTACTGATTGTTTTACCTGTGTGTGGATAATATAAAGTTGTAACTATTGACATTAAAATCACGCCTATATTCTTCGAAGGAGGGGGTAGGAAGAGGTACAGTAGACATATCGACCTATTTACACTGAGTATTTATTACCCAGAAGGAGGGTAGTGTTTTTTAATTAATATTTTGTGACTCCCTTTATCTTAGTTATTATGAAAAATATAATATATTGATGGGAATGTTTTCACGTCTACAGTATAATGAATGGAAATTATTTTTATGTTCTACAGATTATTCAGCATTACTTACAGTTTATTTTATTGTACAGAGACATTATCTACGCAAAAATATAATATTAAATTCAATAGTTAAAACTCATCTGACAAAACCTCTATATTACAACTAATAGTGGGAGCTCAGACCAAATAAAAAACCAAGATAGAGCGCTGCGAACAGTACAGTGACGCATGTCAAAACTACACCACCGCTCTGTTCATACACGCTCAAACGCACACATTTACAATCAAACTACACCAACATATGTGCTCTTTCTTGGTTTTTTTATTTGGTCTGAGACTGGGAGATCTATGATGAAAACATACTTTAAAAACAAAACTAACTTAAGGATGATAAATTGATAATATATGTATGCTAGACCGTGCCAATTCAGAGGCATGGGCCAGATGGGTACGACATTTTACGTATTATTCGACTTTGTGTCAGTTGCAGTCACTGAACGGTGTAACATGAACTAACACAGTACACTACCTATTACTTGAAACAAAATGATCATACCATTTTCATTGAGTGGATGGTAGTGTGAGCTTCATAAAAGCTACAGCTAGGTCCCGGCATCATCTATCATACATTATCATTTAGTTGGATTATTTAATGATTCTAAATAAAGCCTTCGCTCTGCATCCTTCCTAATATTCTTTACCTAACAGTTTATAACGTAACACTTATATAATACGTAATCTTCTACGTAATCTTGAAAACTAGTTAACATATTTTTGCATATAATACAAAAACATAATATAACTTCACGCCTGTAAATCCCGAATGGTTAGGCAGAGGTGTACCTATAGTACACACATATTATAGGTTTTTAAATTCAAAAATGTGTCTTTTGTGCTATTTTAGTTGTGTTAGGTAACAAGGAAAAGCGAAGTCCAGCAACTCCTAATAATTTCAGTTAGGCACTAATCATTTAGTAGATCAGGATTAAATAATTCAAGAATTTAAACCTTCGATTTTGGTGGATTAATGCCAAATTATAGCGTGATGATAACTACTGCCGGATCATCACAAGAGGAGAATGCAGGAGTGCAGTGTCACGTTTTATGGAAACAGTCCGTTGTTGATACAGTTCAACGCAATTTAAATTGGCAATTAACCAAGCCATTGAAAAATTGTGTAACTATACATTTATAAATAGGTGTGTATGTAGACTTGTGCAATGGCTAATAACTAACATGCTATGTTTTGAGTGAAAAACATTTTTTATTTAAATTTCTTAGCAGATAATATTATCTTTCTACATTTAAATCTAAAGACAAATAACTATAGTGTCAAGATGTGTGAGGCCACGGGTTTGAGGAAATAAACCCATTGAAGGATTTACTGTAGAATGCAGTGCAGCAAACAAGATACTAAACTTTGTCTAGTAAATGACTTTCTATAAAAATAAAAAAAAATACTTTGAATAATTAAATGCAGTTTTCCTTTTTGTTATCATTATTACAATATATAAGTGATTAATTGAAATATAACTATTAGCTGATTTATTATAGCGTATTTTCCTGAAATTGCACACACACAATAACATTTACTACAATAGTTCTTGCCTATATTTTTACCCGGACTGCCAAGGAAGGGTTATGTAATAAGTGTATTACTAATGGTATGGCTACTATAACATTATTTAAAATACCAAATATGGTTATGTGAGACAGAGAGTGAACCTGTCCCTTAGTTAGTTATTATGAGTCAATAATAGATAACGCTACACTGGTGACTATTCAATATATTTTATTTCATGAAAGACATTGTGTTGTGCCTACCCAAAATAAATTGGGATAGGGGCAGCCGAATGATGATGATATCGAGAAATCAATTATTTTTAGGAGTTCAATGTACATTTGAGGTCTGAATGAATGTTTCCTGGACTGTACAATAATTAAGGCCATTAATTAACATTAAATGTTTTTATACAAAGAGAGCCTAATAGGTATTTCACAGACAGAAAATGTAGTACACCATTTTCCTATATAATTTAGACCAGTTAGTGGCCAATTCATGTTACTTTGCATATTAGGCATTTCTGATGCAGAACTATGTTATATAATGATTCAGCTTTGAACATACCTGAGTAGCAGCCTGCTGTGTGGTTGTCTTGATGGTGTTACTGACGTTCTTCACAGCACCAACAGTTTTATTCAGGAATGCTGAGTTTTCAAACAGTCTTGCCCCCATCTTCTTATTCAAAGACTTATTTGAACTTGCCATAGCACTCATAGATCCGTGTTTCGTACAAGGACACAGATCTATCTCTTGATTCACAGGTCCCATATTCAAAAAGCATACTGATTTGATTTTATAAATTGAATGGTGGAAATAAATAGTACCCACAGGAGCACTCTCTTTTATTATCATTAGACGTGGTTCAAATATATTGGAATGTTCTACCTTGCCTATTATTCCATCAGTGATGCCTAGGCACTCTATGTCTTCGATATCAGAGAGATCCCATGCTAAAACAAAGGATTACAATCACAATTTATGAGTCATTTTAATCGGTTATTTAACAAGAACATGACTTGTTAGGTAGGAATTAAAACTTTATAACGTTAAGATAAATACCCTGCATCATGTTTTTTAGTAAAAACTAGGTCAAATATTACTGCAGTTGCCAAAAATTAAAGATTTTTAATATTCACCTGATCGGACTGAAAATGCCCCCGTTATCCTGTTCCACCATAAACTTGATTCATTTCTAACGAATATGTAAAACGACTCTGATCTAAATAATTCCATTTTGGCTTGATTTATTACACGTTCAATACGTTTCGATTTAATTTCATCGTGTTTATTATTGTTGTATTTTGCACTGATTTGACGTTTCTTGAAAGGGGAAGGGGCAGAATCTAAAATAATTTTAGAAAGTTGGTATCATCACTTTTTGGGGCAGTCCACTTACGTCGATCGAACATTTTCACATTATGTAACAAAAATAGTTTTTTGCTGTAGAATTTACTCTTATTTATTAGTTTAAACGAATAAATAATGCATGGGGATGGTAAATAAATAAAAAATAATTATCTGAACAATGGTCATAGAGGCAGAGGGAAGCGAACCTTTGCCGCGCTTTGACAGAAACACCATTACGTCATGTTGGTATTCCTGTCAAATGTTTAAACTTCCGGTTTGAGAAAACGCTGCATTTTGTTGAGTTTTTAGCTAAACTTGAAGCTATTACGCCCTTTCTGCTACAAAATGGATTGGCAATTAACGTGTAGAGTGTGTTTAGAAACCGGGGACATGGTTTCTCTCTTTGATTGGGACGAAAATAACGAACAACTTGGCGACAAGTATACCTTCTGCTGCGGCGTGGAGGTATGTAAAAATTACCACATCAAAATGGTTGCGATGGCCACCCTATTTGATTTTTTACTACAATAATGTTGCTATATTGGTTTATTTGTAGCGGATTTTGGATTTTTTGCTGACATCCCAGAAGTTAAAAATATTGATGTTATTAATTGACTCGAAAGTAATTAAAATATCGAAATGGTGTTTTATTTTTTAGGTGTCGAAAAATGATAGTTTGCCAACGCTAATATGCTTGAATTGCGTTGATCGGCTAACTTACGCTTATCAGTTCAAGCAGCAGTGTATAACTTCCAACGATACACTGAAAGAATGTTTAGAGGAATTCAAGAAGAGTTCGGAAGCTGTATCAGCGGGTGGCAGTACGGCCAAAGGTTAGAATTAATTTGATTGCTTGCATTGCATAGATTCTGTGTGCTCATTATTTTCCCGCCAAAATATTTCTCCAGCGTCTGACAGGCGTAACATTTACGTGTTATAAATAATTGCTCCCAATCAGAATATAATTTAGACCTCAGAAAAACCATTACCAACATGCTCCACCCAACTAATTGAGTCCACATTATTTTGAATTACATTCTAACCACAAAATTTATTTTTAATCACTAGGAACAGACACAGAAACTATTACTATCAAGCAAGAGAACGGTCTGCTGCTGCAGTATGAGTTGCCAGTGGAACATGACCCTCAGGGTCAATGGACCCGCACATTGGTCAAAACTCCTAGCAGTGCGGTCGTTACTAAAGCTCCAGGACCGAGAAAGAGAGGACGGCCTCGGAAATATCCGAATGAGCAGGGGCAGATTGGTATGAGAACTTATGTTTTTTTATGAGTGTTAAATATCATCATATTGTGCTTCTTAGAAGTTGATGAATTATTAAAATAATATGTTTAACTAGATATTATTATTTTGTATATTTAACTAGAATGACATAAAACCTAATTACAGTGTAATTAGGCACATTGTCTAGTTACAGAAATGTCTTGATGACTTGTTTATCAAACAATATTGTAAAATGTTTATGCATAAGAATGGAAACAGACTAAAAGATTAGTCTGTTATGATAATGTAATGATTACCTGTGTGAGTTAACTATGCACGTGGCGCTGTGACGTCACCTGTACAGTACTGTTTAGTACAGTATGGGGCCGCATTCCAGCGAGGTGTCTAGTTAACTTGCATGGGTTGTAGTAACTCGTAACTTATTAGTCCTACCAATAGCAGATATTTTATTATAATTTGCTGCCTGAAACAGCATATTATATGTATTCTTATACAAATTTTAATTTCAAAGGCTTGTTTTACTACCCATAACTTCTAAACACATTATCGTTATACTCTTGTCACTGGCTCATAATAATAGGTTGGAGTAACCAGTATGCTCCACATGAGTCATTGTCATTCTCAAAAATTTTCTAACTCTCCTAATTCTGTGTACCTTATAGTGTAAGAAATAAATTCGATATTGTATCGGATCATAAAAAAGTAATTCGTCATCTCGGTAGTCACTAGCCTTATCATCTTTCACACAGAACATCCATTGTTTCTTCATGACTATTATATTAAAAAAATCTTTACAGTTCCTTTCATCATCATCAACCTGCATTCCACTACTGAAGTAAGCAACAGTTCATGCAGAACAAGTCTATACCTGTCCTGCATGAACTGTTGTTTACTTCACAAATGACAATCTTAACACAACTATCTTCACTTTTTATCTTTTAGAACTATCACCGTACCAACGCAAGAAACCCAAAAACCAGGAGAAGGAACCGGAAGCCCTGACCACACTCCTCGAAGCTGGTTCACTGGATCTGAAGCAAGAGCCCATAGATGAGGAGGATGATGCGTTTGGTCACGATGGTGAGGGTCATCAGTATAGCATTGGTAATGTCTTTTATGTTTTATTTTATGGTGTTTTTACATGGGGCGTATTTTATGAAGGGATTATATGCGTTGTCATTATATTTCACGATAGTGATTGAGCGCCGCCCGCATGCAGCTTTAACCGCAACCGCAGAAGTCGCAGTCAGTCGCATGCGGATTGGGTGTCAGAGAATTTCATTGAAAAGAATTGTTATAAAGACGCGAACACGCACTTCGCTGTCGTAAATACGCCTAATGTTGAAATGTCTATTTATCAACTATTATTTGCTTTTGTTGCTTATAAGACTGATCTTTTAGGTAATCTTACTGGGTAGAGTCCATTTCTCGTTCCTTTTACTTTAACTTTATTACCTGACTGTGTTTGTTTAACACTCTACATATTTTCATTTTTGTTACCCCTTTTCGTTTTACCATTCTTTCTTACCATAATTTTATTGTTAAATACTGATGGTAATACAATTTATAAATATGATTATTTTATGTTTTCAGAATTTAGTGCAGATGATGATCCTGACTTTGAGCCTGCAGGGGAGGAAATGGAACATGAGTCTGAGCCCGAAACTAAGGAGATGGTAGTAATTATTTTTGTGTCTGTCACTTGTAACAAAATTCCTTGTAATGGGATCTGCCCTTATTAATTTTATCATAGCAAACAAGCAAGCCTAAGATACTTGATTTGCCAAACCATACTGAGCTTGTAAGTCTTTGTCGACTGCTGCAATGAAACATAGGTACTACAAAAAATATTACTGAATACAGTTTGCTCTCTGACAGAAATGGCCTATGGTCGTAAACCACACTTGTTAAAAATCTGCCAAACATACAATGCTAAAACAAATGTATTTTATGAAAAATGTGTATGGATTTCATCAAGTTTACCCATACATTTTAGCATCCACCACCCCGCAAGCGCGGGAGGCCACGCAAGGCGCAACATGAACCTAAATCCAAGCGTAAAACCGAAGACGGAGAAGATGTTCTTCTGAAGGAGACTATCATGGCCTTCTCGGAGCCCATCCCAGAACATATCCTGAACCCCAAACCTAAGAAGAAGTATACTTCCAAGAAGAAGTATACCTATGAGAAGACGTGAGTGTGTTACAAAGATAATTTGATATGAGTTACTATGCTTCTGAATAGAATAAAGAATCGGGTCGAAAGTCGACTTGTGTAGAAGTAGACTTGTCGCTCAATAATCTTAATTTCTACTAAATAAAGTTGTCGCCCCCACTTGCTAGATTTTTGTTGTATATACATGCATTGTGATCAAACAAAAACTATTTTTGCGTTCAGCAAAACACATATTTCGACATGAGAGGATGATGATATTTTTGATCAATCAGTAAAGTCTATCAAATAGTACAGCAATCTGATGGCAATGTTAAACAAGAACTTCAGCCCAGGAAAAGGACATTGTCAAGTATTTCTTGTGGCAATTTCAAAGAAACCGATATTTTCAAGAACTTTTGTCGTTTTTATCATTTCTAAGACACTCATGGAATATTCTTTCATGTATTATTCAATCATATTTATAAACCCTTTTGCAGACACACGTGTGAGACTTGCGGCGCTTCATTCACGTCCAATGCGTCCCTACAAGCGCATATTCGCCGTCATTTAGGAATAAAACCATTCGTCTGCAGGTATGTAAAACTATTGCATGTCAAATCCGACTAGATTTTATGATTTTCATGTAACTTCATAGAATATTTTAATTTTATCTAGAAAATAAATATAATCATAAATAATTTAAGAAAAGCCATATTTTGCCATAGAATTATGATTTTGTATCACATTTGGCCATAATTTTTAGACTAATACAGAATGGCAAAATATAACAATAATGATCAATTTTCAAAATCATTTGTCTTAGAAACAAAATTTCTGTTACAATTTAATTATTCAATTTATTTCATAATTGTTTTCCATTACCATTTCAGAAAAATCATTATTGTTCATATAATTTAGACATGTTCACTTTTATGTATTTGACGAGATATGGGTGCGGGTGGGGTCTTTTGTATTTGGCTTGAAGTTTAATATACTACTATTTACTTATACCAAAATTATATATTACACCTGCGCCCATGTTTTATCGGCAGTTTCAGCACACGCTGTTTCAAGTTACAATAATAAAATATCTACACAAATAAAATAAATACGTCCAATATAATAATTACACATGAATGAACGCACCCGCACCCGCTCTCGTTTTTTTTTTTTCAATATGCTATATTCATTTTTTTCTTCCTGGAGCCGTGTTGTATGATTCTATACTGAACAGATAGTTGAATTTCTTCATTTGGACTGACACGCAATTAAGTTATGCATTGAGCTGCAAAAGTAGGAAAATACTTAATATTATAGACTTCTATACTCAATAAAAAATTCTCGAAAAAATTCTATCATGTGTCTTTGGTTACACGCTAGAATTTACTAAACAATGGCATCGAAACTTATTGTACTAAATACAACAGAATAACTTACAAACACAAATCCGAAATGTGTACGAGCATAAAGTCAACTATTTCCTGTGTCTTACATGTTCCTAGCAAATTCCTAATAAAGAAGACCGTTAAGAATTTTAACGAAACGTCTTGTCACCAAAGATTCGGGGAAGAGTGTATTATCAATGAAGCTCGAAATTCTCTTACATATTAAGGCCTTTTAAACTATAGTATTAAAACTCAAAATCTGTTACGTATACAATCCGACTGACCCGCTGCATTTTGTACGCAGCGTTTGCGGGTACGCGTGCGTTCTGAACATGGAGTTGCGTCGTCACATGATGCGACACACGGGCGTGCGGCCGTACAAATGTCGAGTGTGCGACCGACGGTTCGGGGACTTCGGCAGTCGGCAAAAACATGAGAGGCGAGTTTCCGTGCTGGGAGAGTGGGCGGGACTGTTTTAGCGTAGAGTTTTTGGTAGAAGTGTATATTTTGGAGGGGAATATAGTACTCAACTAAAATCCTTGAAAGCTACTTTTGGCTTACTTAACTTGTTATTTCTAATAGGAACTGCCATTCATCCGGTTTCCCCGGGATTTTCCGCTTTGCAAGCCTTCATCGCCTGGCAAAAAAGTGGGCGGCAATCGATAATGTCCAGGGTTTTGACCAGTTATATCTTGACTGTTGCTTCTCTAAAACGGAGTAGGCAAATTTATATTAACACGATCTTTTCGGAAACACTACTTTTGGAAAAAAAGGTTAGGTATATTCAGACTACCACCAAACCGCACGAACAGTCCTTATCACACATCCCATAATCCAAACGTAAAACCAAAAAAAAATTATACAGCGTGTGCAGTTCTTCGAACGAGACGACCGACAAATACATGAATGGTAAACAACTCGGTAGAAACACCATTTTCTGCCTTAAAAACGATGATATAAGTACTATTATCCAATAACCATACGATAGCGTCTGCGGTTTCGCGTGCGTGATGCGGGAGGCGTTGAAACGTCACATGCAACGTCATACCGGGGAGCGGCCGTACAAGTGCCGGATCTGTGACCGACGGTTCGGAGATTATGGGACTCGACAGAAGCATGAGAGGTATGTTATTTTGGGGTTTTTCACTTAAGGTAGATGCGCTAAGGTAGACCGCGAAATTAAAATTTTCTTACGTTTTTTGCAATTTGTTCATGAAAGTGCATTGAACGACGAATTCATGAAATAGTCATTCAATGCACTTACATCACTTAAGGAGTTGTATTGCTGATTCTAATGTTTATAATTCTGTAAATCCATGTTTGTTACGATCGCAAATAATATTTAGATCAACATACAACCTGATACTGACCTGCAAATTGCAAAAAACATAAGAAAATTTGAATTTCGCGGGCCACCTTATCGCATCCCTTTTAAGGAATTAGGTGCCGATCTGAAACAAAGCCAGAAGTTTACTGTTTTCTTGTCTGCGGGTGTGGTTCTGATCAAGAAAACACTGTTCTTCTGAACAGGTAGGTAGTTGAAATTTTGTATTTAGTTTTTTAGACCTATAATATCAGTAAGTAAATAATAATGTTGTGGAATCCTGGAAATACTCATATTGTTAAATATAAATATGGTTACATAGTATTGTAAGACCATATAAGCCAGCTTTTAATGCATTCCAGGAAATAAACAACAATCTTTATTCATCTTCGTTTTTATGTCCTTAATTAATGAGTCTTATAAAATGTTTCTAAACCCATACTAATCGTTCTCTATGTTAAACAGATTGCACATGGGAGTGCGTCCGTACCAGTGTTCGTTGTGCGGCAAGTCGTTTACATACTCCTATGTACTGGCCAACCATATGCTGACTCATACTGGGGAGAAGAAATACTCGTAAGTATACCATACAACACTAAGATTCATGAGTGTGGAGCTCGTGGCTAAGTAATAACAGCCGCACGGGTCGATCGATCAGGTTAAGCTACGCTTGCCGGGGTTGATCCGTGGATGGGTGACCATATTTACATACCCAGACTCCACCGTGACTCGGAAAGCACGTTAAAACGTTGGTCCCGGCTGTCATTCGTGGATCTTTGACAGTCAGAGACCGAAATCTGACAACCAGTCTTACCAAGGGTTAGCATATTACCCAGTTACTGGGTTGTGGAGGTCAGATAGGCAGTCGCTCCATGTAAAATACTGGTATTCAGCTGCATCCGGTTAGACTGGAAGCCGACCCTAGTTGGGAAAAGGCTAGGCAGATTTGTTTGTGCTGTGCTGATACAAGACAAGATGTAGTACCTAGTCAAATAAAGACGCTTAGTATACCTACAAGCATCTAATCAATTAATTTTCCTATACAGTTGCACCCCTTGCAACAAGAAATTCACCAAAGCCCATCACCTGAAGTACCACAACAAGGTGCATCATAAAGAAGTATACATCAAGCAACAGCTAGAACTCGAGGCTAAGAAGATGCGCCAACAGATCAACGTGACCGGACTATCGGGTGTTATCTCTGGACAGATCGTGGACGGGACGCTGCAACTGATACATGCGGCGTCAGAAGGTGAGAACATGACATACGGTAAGAAACAAAAGATACATTTACTTGAACCAAGACAATGCATAAAAAAGTTTTAAAAAAACCGGGTAAGTGCGAGTAGGTACTTTTATCTCTACACTACTTTTGCCCTCGGCGGAGGTCATCGGTATGTGTTAACCGGTTATAAACTATCTGTGTGCCAAATTTCATCCAAATCTGTTCAGCCGTTTTTGCGTGTTCGAGTAAACAAACATACAAACTGTCACATTTATAATATTAGTACGATTTAATATTTTATTTGCCATGTTAGAAGCCACAGTTACACGTTTTCTGACAGAATGTCAACTGGTTATAACGGTTAAAAATATACAGCCCTGTGACGGCCTCACTGGGTACCGAACCCTAAGAATAGATGGGATTAATATGCCCAGCATTATGCTGTGAATCATGCACGCCCTGCCCACAGCGCTGGTTGCTGACTAGGGAAAAATGGGACAACGGGTGTTATTACGAGAAAATATTATGAGATGACGAGCAGATTTCATTCTTTAACTACCCTACAGGATTGCACTTTTTTACTTCAAACATATTGTTTTTGTTAGATGGAGGTGAAGAAACACATATGCAAGTTGTGGAAGAAGCGGAAGATGGTGGCGATGATTCAGAGAAGGAGACCGACCGCGCTGTCGCTGGCATGCAAGGGGTAAGACAAGTGAATGATATTATTGGGACTTGTGTTGAAACAACTTTATAGATCGTAAATCAGTTTAAGTCCTTAAAATTAATAAATTATTACATTCAAATCATAATGTGTATTCATTTTCAATTCACATGTATCGATCCGAGTGATCGAAAACGTTGTGAAAATTCACAGCATTCGAGATTTCGTAATGTACTAAACTTAAATGATTAAGGCCCGTATTACAGAACGTCACTCAAGACTCAAACATTACTTAAAACTAGTTTCACCCAATCAAAAGGCTTTAAACGAGTTTTAAGTAATGCTTGAGTCTTGAGTGACGTTCTGTAATACGGGCCTAAGATTGTCTCAGTGGTATGTGAGGAGTGTTTCGTACGGTTGTGACGTCATACAATTGGTTGATAACTTCTAACAAAGATTATTTGTTACAGGTTGTATTAGATGCCGAGTTTTGCATGGACGACGATGTTAAAGCAGAGTGAGTTAAATATTGGCCTCATTTATTTAAATACACCTTAAAAAGGTCCCATTAATGACAATTACAATGATGTAAAGCATTACAGAAAAATGTATAGAATAGAAAATGTATGTTTAGTTAAAGAAAATATTTAACTAGTGCCACAGAATACATAATAGTACAGAAGATTCATTTAAATAAATAGCGACTCTTACTACGACACAATAAAGTGCATTTCAGGTCGCACAGCGCTAATTACCTACAGTTATATTCACTTGGAAGTTGGCTCTCTTTCTATCGCGTAACTCATATAATTATCTTCTGACTGCGTTACGCTCACTGTATTGTCCCGACAAACCGAGCCCGCCGCGTACTTGTAGCTTCATACCTAAAATGCGGAGTGCGCCTGGCCTGTTAGTGCATAGTTAAATATTTTCTTTCATAAACACTTGAGAGAATAAATAAGAATGTATAATATAATAATGTATAGACTGGTTTTAAAGTAATTCTCTAATAATATTTAAATGAGTTTGTAGTAATATTTTATTTTAGGCATAATAAAATATAAATTAGTAAATGTGATTCAGAATTCAGCATTTTTTTCTAAATGTGCCTGCGATAGAAGAATATAGTGAAATGATTATTTCTAGCTGGGGTATAAGAATATACTTAAAATATGTTTCAACTGATCAATAGACCGTTTGGTTTTAAATTATTGTGATGGCAAATGTATTTGATTTGAATCTTGTGTCTTGGACACGGCCTTATGGGTAAATTGATACTGTTTCGACACATGCATTTTTAAACTCGCTTAACAAAGGAATTATAGATCGACTCATTTTAAAACGAGTGTAATAAAAATAATCAGATAATGCTAGTTTATATTTACTGAAATAGTGAAACATCGCTTGATGTAGGCAAACATGTTACATCTTACAAGAAAAACGAGATTTTAACACTACACATGTATGTTAAAATCTCATTTGTCTTGCTTTTCCAACTATTAACTTAAATGTACTCTTGGTAATAACATACTACACTTGTAGATGTAATATATCATTTTTAATTAAGATTCTTAGGATAATTTGTAAATAGTTAATTTTAGTAATCAACGCGGTATATTTCCTTGTTTTAACATGTTATTTTCTGGGTATTATTATTAGAAACGAAACGAAGTATTAAAGAAAAAGACAAGTCTCGCCGACCTAAAATAAACTGTCACAATTTGGAGTCGGCGCAACATTTCTCCTTTTTTCATACTTCTCCTATTAAGGTGAACGCACACTTCTCGTGAGCCGAACGTGTCGAACGAATCGAATTCAACGAGAACGCTAGGAACGGTCTTCTATACTCCATAGGTTTAGGTAGTTAAAAACGGGTAAACAAAAAAAACCACGTGACTCATAGATGCTAAACCTTTTATTTCAAATGTTAAAATCATATTATATAGAGTCACATATTAATAGGCAATATTCTGAATCTGAATCTGATGAACTATCTGTTACATTAATAATAAAGCGTTCAGTGGTATCATCAAGTATTTTGTCTAATTTAAACATTTTATGTTCTTCTTTAAGCGCTGTCAACAAAGGCGTCTGATTAACCGACTAAACGTAATACCTGCCCCTTCAGTTGCCAAACTCACAGTTGTACTCTTCAATTTAGAAACGTTATCTAATTCGTTGTATTTTCTAAAAGGTTTGTGGAACCTGTCTTTTTGGGCTCTTTACAATAGACAGATTACAAAATATTATATCATTATAATAAATCTAACTAAAAATTATGTTCGAGCAGTTACATCTACGAAGATTAGTTTAAGAATAAATGATAAAATTTAGCATACTATAATAAAAGAGGAAACTATCCCGTGATCGAAAATAAATTTAATTTTGTTATAACGTATTTTTAAACAAGAAAGTGTCAACTATAAAAAACTCTTTTAACGATTTGTTTACCTTTTTTTAACTACCTTTAGAGTATAGATTCGGACGATACGACGCGGGCAGGTGTGCGCGGTTTTATAGAATTTTATATTAAAAAAAAAATCGTTTCGTTCGATTCGTTCGACGCGTAAGTGTGCGTTCACCTTTAGTCGTTGAACATATTAAAGTTATATAAACTTTGTTCTTTTAGCAACGTTTTGTAATATTAGTGAGCATTATTAGTTGTAACTTATGGTATTAGGCCAGCACCAGAAGCTATGCAATGTGACATGGATATGCCATTGCAAGTAAATAAAATTGAAATATGTTCAAAACATAATATTATGTTAATGTTATTAGCAATTCGTTCGAAGAGTATGTTATTTAGAATATGAATAAAGATCATGGAACATGATAACATTTTTTTATTTTAATTTGCTATATACTACAGATGAATACATATACTTCACTAAATAATTTAATTAAAAAAGCGACTCTTGCTTCGACACAATAAAGTGCAATTCAGGTCGCACAGCGCTAATTACCCACAGTTATATTCACCTAGATGTTGCCTCTCTTTCTATCGCGTAACTCAAATATCTTCTCACTGAATTGGCTAGACAAGACGGGCCCACCGCGTACTTAAGCTTCATACCTAAATTGCGGAGTGAATCTTCTGTATTCATCTGTGTGCATATACCGTCATAATTTTATACGAAAGTAAAAAAACCCTTTTAAGAATAAACTGTTATTTAAAAAAGAACCGAAATAAAAGAAAACAACGATTTTCTGTGGGCACTCAAATGCATGCGGTCGATATCTGGTACTTCAGAATAAAATTCTGCAGAAACACTGCATAAGAAAGTGTGCTGCGAAGGTTGCCGTAGATATCTGCTATCATATCAAAAATCGATAAATCTTCCGCCAATGCCCTACAAAACTCTGTTAATTTGTAAGGGCCCGATCACACGTACCACAACCACAACACAACACGTGGACGGGAACTAATTTATATAGTACGCCGAAATTGCGCTTTTATTTAGGTGTTAGTGAAAACGGGCCTTACTATCTTGCAAGAAACAACAAAAAGGAAGAGTATAAATATTGTATCGAAACATATTTTTAATAAGTAGGATTTTTAATACTAATAATATAAATGCGAGTTTGTTTGTTTATTTGTTTTTACGCTTTCACGCTAAAACGGCTGTACGGATATGGATGAAATTTGGCACAGAGGTAGACCATGACTTGGAATAGGACATAGGATACTTTTTTATCCTTATATATAAAAAAAAATATGCATGGTAGGTGCAGTAAATACGGTTATGAAAGTGAGTATTCAAATCATCGTGCCTTGGAAAATGCACTCCATCCTCCTCCATCCTTGCTAAAAAGCTTTGCCAAAAACAAAAGAAGTTTCTCCGATATAAATAAAATGGTAGAGAGTGCTGGCGCGGGAAATGTGGAAAAATAAAATACTAATGAAAACGATACGACGGGCAAAAGACCACGTTTTTCTCTGCTTCGTGTTTGTGGGCTACATCAACTAGGGGCTTTTTACATGCTCATCTTTAGATGTAATATACTCTATTTTTGTATTATTACAACCAATAAATACTCAATGTATTGGTTGTAATAATATAAAAATAGAGTTTATAGAATACTAGCTTCCGCCCGCGGCTTCGGCCGCGTGGTATGTCGATAAAAAGTAGTATCTTTCCCCGGGATACCATCTATCTCCTTGTCAAATTTTATCGAAATCGGTTCAGTGGTTTAGGCGTGAAAAGGTAACGTACAGACAGACAGACAGAGTTACTTTCGCAATCCGAAAGTTTTTGAAGGCAATTTCTAATTAATTGCTTCATGTTTGTTATTGTCTGCATAACAGTATCAATCATAATCTGTTTCATTTTGACAGTTCAACAAGACAAATTTTTTGAACATCTGAAGCAATGGATCAGCTATATACCTACTTCAAAATAATTCGGATTGCGATTGATCGTGAATCGTGTGTTAGGTACCTACACAATTAGAGTGCAGCTCTGAGATACTTAGGTAATACAAAATGTCATAATTGCTTATGGATCCTTCAGGATACAATAGGCCGCTATCCCACTGGCGCTTTACGAGGGTTGGGGCTTCTCCAACGTCGCGAGTTTCTAGTGGCAAGCGTTACATCCGCTGAACGCAACGTTAACGTCGCACACATGCACGCGTTGCCAAAAAATGCAATAAACTCGCGACGTTAGCGCAACGTTGGCGCTTTACCACTAGAAACGAGTTCAGCGGATGTAACGCTTGCCACTAGAAACTCGCAACGGAGGAGAAGCTCCAATGCTCGTAAAACGCCAGTGGGAAGGTCGCTATCTATATGTAGATCTTTTTCCAGAAATTACCAGAAAAATTAAGTCATAGATAAATTCAGATAGCTTCACTGCATTAACTTGTCCCTTCATATATTTTTCACGTAAATCGACGCTTTCTTAGCGCGGATACGTAATAATGAATTTAAAATCCTTCCTGATTGTCTACTTAACTCTGGTTGTACAGCAAAGCCTTATTGTAACTTTCCAATTTATTCTATCCGCGTTAGAAGAGCGAAATTATCTGTGCGTCGGTATTGCCAGATGTAAATAAAATAAAAATGTAAATTACGAGCAGGCTGGCGTGCAGTGTGGATGATTCTTCTACCAGGGCGGTGGATCTCAACGTGTAGCTATAAAAATTTAGGACAATTTTGTTAGATCGTCCGTTTCTCTAGAGCACTTTACATGTCCCAGCCAGTATCTTTATTGAAAGAAGGCAATAAACAATATTTGGCGTAATAGCATACGAAGACTATAATTTTGGAAACCAATACCTACACCAGTCCTGCCAGTCTATTCTGTAAGAATCTCACCGTGAAAATTTAGGTGTAGCGTGAGCTTAGAGTGAGCTGTCATTTAGCTCAGTCAGCATCAGTCACCTAGGGATCGATACTATTGACAGCTCACTTCACCGAAGTTTTCAGAGTGAGATGGTTACAGTTACAGTTACAGAATAGCAATGCTGCTCAATATCTTGTTCAAACAAAGAGGGAAGTATTCGTTGATTTTTTAAAGAATGTGGTGTAGTTAGTTTCTACCTACTCCGAGAAACATGCATATCTAATCTCATTGAATTACTTAATTTTATATTAATTATTCCAATTTAATTAAATAAATGATTTTCGAATAGGTAATAAGTAAGTAGAATAGTGTTGTCTTTCGTGTTCTATAGTTAATTTTAATACACGATTAGGTATAGCTCTCAATGAGCATAAAAAAAACTTTTTTAGTATAGTTAGACAATAAAAACTCGTCCATATTTAAAAAGTTTGGGAACCATCAAATTTTCCCCCACTCGTAATAAGCGCATTAGGGGAGGAAAATTTTAAACTCGCCGCGTCCCGAAACTTTTCGCGTTTTCTTTTTACATTAAGGACAAAAAGAAAAAAAGCTTCTACTTAGAAGGGTGGCGCAACTTTTAATATCCAGTATATATAAGAGCACAAACTAAGCTACTATTAAAGTGACCCCATCACCTTATTTCGAAGTAACTAAAGTCCATTTTCGTGTGGCAAGTGGTTATATGAATAGTAAATAGATGTTGGTTTGTTTATAATATAAACACGGTGTTCGTGTGTGGCGCTTAGCGAATTTAAAAACTGATGGGAGTAACTCGCGGGGGAGTATTTTGTAGTTGATGGACTTTATATCTACATACATACATAAGTGTTTAATCTTTTTATACTTAGGTACGTTGATAGTGAGGAAAAGCGCGGAAAACACGTTATGCCGTTGGTCCCGGTTGTCATTCTTGGATCAGCGTTGCTATTCTGTAACCATCTCACCGTGAAAACTTAGGTGAAGTGAGCGTGGAGCTGTCATTGTCTTCGATACTTACGTACTGGCAGTGATAGTTCACTCCAAGCTCACTTCACCTAAGTTTTCACGGTGAGATATTTACAGAATAGCACAACAGGTCGTCAAAAACCCAAAAGTCTGACAACCAGTGTCACCAAGGGGTATCGTATTGCCCAGGAGGTAACTGGGTTGTGTAGGTCAGTCGTCGGTCAGATAGGCAGTGGCTTTATTTAAAATACTGGTATTCAGCTGCATCAGGTTCGACTGGAAGCCGACCGCGATTGCATCATCCCTCCCAACGTATTTGGGTAAAAGGCTAGCCAGATTTTGATAAGATGATGGTGAGGTAGATACCTATAAATATTTATACAATTTTTGTGTAGGTAGGTACCTACCTAATTTTCTATGCTGCTGAGTGAGTGGCAATCAAGCAGGCGACTTATCGGCCATCTGATGGTAGGTAATTGAGTGGTCATCGCAGCCTGACCATTTGAAATTCCATAGGCATCGCATTAGCGATGATTCCAGAAACAAAGTTGAAACGTCTCATGTAGGTACTAGGAACGTGTTATAAGACTCGCGACAATATAAGAAGTCCATTTTGACAGCTATAAAAATGCTTCGTGTTTCTTCATCGCGAAGAAAGCAATTGTTTTCTTATAAACTGATTCTCGAGACAATCGATTAAACATACTTAGAGAGTTCGTAATCGACGACTTATATACATTGCTAAAAACTGATTCTCAAGGCTCAATGTTTCATTACGTGTACGAGAACGAAACGTCAAAACGGACTTATTAGATTGTCGCGAGTGTATACCACCGTAACCTTATAGGTGTATCTACCCTACTTTCTTTATAGGTAGGTAGGTAATTCTTTGGTTCGCTATTGACTGTTTATCTGATGGAGGGCAGCAGTGGTAGCCCAGTTGTAACGGCCACGACTTACGAGTTCGAGGTCATGGGTTCGAACCCAGCCAGGCGCTTTACTTGTGAGTAAATAATTTCATCACCACTGCTCTCAAAACAGTGACGGAAAACATAGTGAGGAAACCAGCATGTCCTAGAACCAAAAATTCGAAGACATGTGACATCAACCAACCCGCACTGGGCCCGCGTGCGCACTCCGTCTCAGCGAGAGGACGCTTGTGTCCCAGCAGTGGAAAGTTATATGCTGATCTATGAGGTAAGTTATAGTGACGTCATGGTCGACGATGGTACCTGCACTACATAGACGTAGATGCTTGCCTATTTAGTATTTACTAGGCAAACAATTCACTCGAGATTTGAAGACTCCCTGGTACTTACACAAAACCAATAAACGTGGGTATCAACTCAAAACTTACCATACAAAAACATAGATGGCGTTAGTCATCTCGTTTTGATCCCCATACATTTTTATTTAAATATTTATTTATTTATGTCCATCTTACATTTATAATTACAGGGTAACCTATTGCGATAGTGTACTTATCTAACTCTTATCCTAATTTATTATTAAATTATAATTAATTTTTTAACTTATTACAAACTAGCTACCGCTCGCGGATTCGCCCGCGTGATAAATTGATAAAAAGTGGCCTATGTTGTTATTTTTTTATGTCCTTCCCCAGGATGCCATTTACCTCCTTGCCAAATTTTGTCGAAATCCGTTCAGTAGTTTAGACGTGAAAAGACAGACAGATAGACAGACAGAGTTACTTTCGAATTTATAATATTAGTCTGGATTAGTGTGGATTCGTATGGATTAGTATGGATTAGTGTGGATTAGTATGGATTAGTATGGATATAGATAGAGCATTCTTTGTGAACTCACTCAGAGAACAACAGAATAGGTCCGTGTCATCACGCTTGTAATCCCCGAAGGGGCAAAGGTGTACCTATAGTACACCCACATTTCACCACTTATGTTTAAGTCCCATGTAACAGAAGCGAGCCTATTGTCATCAACGGGGCACAGTTCCAGACTCCGGACTGCTACTGAGAAATTCCATGGAAAAACCCAATAACACTTTGCCCGACCTGGGAATTGAACCCAGGACCTCATGCTCAGCAGTAGCGCTTGCAACCACTAGACCAACGAGGCAGCTAATCTCTATTTAAGTAATTATTCGTTATGGACGCTGCGTTCTCACAAATTGATAATTTTGCCTGTAAAGCGTTTTACAAAGGATTGTTTAATTTTCTAAGATTGCCGACTGAATTTTTATGGCTTGTTACATTCAACCCTTTGCCTGTTAACCGGGATTAAAATGTGCTTTTGAATTTGATTTGCATAATTTTCGAGTTATATTTAATTTTTGAATGATTAGATGTTTTCTACAAAAATCTATGGGTAGGTATATGGCACTTGTTGCTCAATCTCTTTTGTATTGTATAATTGCATAGCACAGGTGTGAGTACTATGTACTATAGATCTATCATTTACCGGGTAATATGTCTTTCATTGACTTGAATGTGCCTTATTGGCGGCTGGGAAAATGTCATGCTCACTCAAATGTCTCGCTGATGGTGGCGCGTGTGTTGGATCATTTAGCTCCCTTCAAAATGGTTGAGCTGAATGGTGCTGATCCATGCGTCATGTTCGTGAACGGGCGCCGTCAGTTGTGACTGGTCATCTCTTAGCTGCCATGGCTTATTTTAATTTTTGAATTGTTCTTATTTTATAATTGCGGACGCTTTTAACGTGCTTTCTACATTGTTCTCACATGTATAATTTCAACATGAATTGATGTAATCATTATATTGTAACAATATTTTGATTTAAAAGAGTGTCCATGGAGTTTCTTGTCCGTTCTTCTCCATAGGAAGGTACCTACTACGCTTTGGAATGGGCAACTAGCTTCATATTTCTGACTGACTGACTCCTTGACAATTCAAAAGTGCCTGTAAATGGTTTAATTGAAATAAATGCTTTGAGTTTGAGTTGATACGGTCTCGGTGGTCTAGTAGTACAGTACAGTACAGACCGTTCACAAGTCACAACTTGTCCCTTGCCGTCATGTTGGCACCTTTGAACTCGAACTTATTTTCGTCACGAAAAGGTAGTCTTATTTCAGGTGCTAGTGTTGACACGTGTCAAAGTACGCTACGATGCGCGGTGCTGCGCAGCGCGTGTACCTTATTGTGTAGTAAGTAAATAAATTCGATATTGTATCGGATCATAAAAAAGTGTCACTTCGCGTCTCGGTGTGAACTGACCCTAAGAGATACATACAATTAATGTTCTACAGGATTGTACATCTTAAAAAGTTAAAAAAAAACCGGCCAAGTGCATGTCGTACCATGCACAATGAAGGGTTCCGTAGTTGGGATGAATTTATAAAACAAACTTAACATTGTAGTTGAAAAACTTGTTCTCCGATACAGAATGTATGGGAGAACATGTTTTACAACTGCAAATTTAAGTTGGTCGATTATTAACGTAACTTGTGGAGCCTATGTAGCGGTGATAGTTTTCCTTTTAAATTCGTTATATATACTACTGTCATGAATTTTTTCACATATCCAAACCCCACCATTTAGCTGGCAGGGGGGGGGGGGGGACACTTGGCTCTAACAAAAATTAGCACTTTAAAGCTTAATATTCCGCATACGGATCCCTGAATCCAAAAATGGTTTCAATTGACCAGAAAAAAAAACATCCCCACTTTAGGAGTACGGGAGGAAACCTAAAAAAAAAATTTTTAAGATTTTTTTTTACCACTTTGCCGGCGTCGTTTATATGTATCGTCGTGTATATCCATACTAAATTACAGCTTTCTAGTATCAACGGTCTCTGAGCTAAGCCGCGGACAGACGGACAGACGGACATGGCGAAACTATAAGGGTTCCTTGTTGACTACGGAACCCTAAAAAGTCCTTTTTAGGGTTCTAAGGATGACCCACACTCAAGCCAAATTTATTTGGTCTGAGTGTGGGTCATTGATCATTGAGTGTGGGTCACTGAGCGAATCATTGATGTGATGCTTGTTGTATTGATTGACACATTATAACAAGTTCGAATATGTAAGTAATCTTGTTTGTGGACCGCCCCTGGCGGAACAAATGCGATGCAAAGGAAAAACAAACAGACAGACGCAAGTGATGCTCATCATGGCTTTATAAAGCGACAGATGTGGTGTTGGCTCTTAATTAAATAGTTTTTTTTGAATCGCTACTGTATTTGTTATTAAATAGGTAAGGGTGTAAATATAGCTTTGAAAATTAGTCAGGATCTGAATATGAGTTCGTATTTATTACGATGAAAAATAATTGTCATTAAATTAATTCTAAATAATTCAATGACTTAAAAGTTACCAAGTTCCATTCTTACAACAAAGGTTCATAGAGATTGACTCAACAAAAAGTTACTTGAACCGTACCAATTATGAAATTATACAAATCCGATACAAACGGGAGCAGATTGCCGCGAAATTATTCACAAAGCACCCCGAGCACGGACTTGATGATATTGTATTAGGCGATCACATACGAATGCGATTTTAATGGATACGCCGAGAGCGCCCCTCGTAAACAACCCAGGCGACCTAATCGCGCCACAAAAAGAGCCCAATTTCCTCGACATACCGTTTGACGTTTACGTCGTTTCGCGTGCAAACTTGACGCAACCCCAATCTAAATTAAAATCTAAAACCTTGTAAACAAGGCAAGTGCTCACTTTTTCGGGGATTTTAACCCTCGGAATTAACGAGAGATATAAAATAAAAGGGGGCTCGTTTCCGAGTGCGCTGCGGTGGTTTGTCATTGTTTTGGATGCGTGTGCTGATGTCATTTTTTATTGCGTTTGGTTTCTGAATATTGATTAGTGTCAAGTCAAGATGCGAGGGACCTAGCCTAGATTCCAAATCAGCTGTGATGTCTAAGATGAAGAATTAAGCGTCAGAATGGCTTGTTAAAGACAAGTATTGATAATAGGCATCTAAAAATAAGTGAAATATATTATATTTTTCTTATTTTTTATTAAAACTTTATGCATAAGTAAAAAAAAAATACTGTACAAAGGCGTACTTAATGCCTGAGGCATTTTCTACCAGTCAACCTTAGGCCTCGTTTACGGAGACGCGGGGCGTCGAGCGTGGCGTTGGGCGGCGCGGCCCGCACTGAATTCAAACATATATGGCGTTGTATGAGTGCGTTTACGGAGAATCGCGTTGCCCGCCGCGTGCTTCGCTACACCCTTGACGTTTCGCAGCGGGCGCAGCGGCCCGGCGGGCACCGCCAATCTTGCCGCCACGCATCTCTATGAACAATATCGTACATTGCCATATGTTTGTCTTTATGCGTGCGATGGTAAGTGCCGCTTTACGTGCCGTAAACAGAAAAAACGTCCGACGCGCCACTTTTCCGAAAATGATTCTTTTTAGTAGAGCACTAGGAGCATAAATTAAACTCATGAATTGTTTTGTTTGTATAATAATTGATAATATTTCTCTCTAAGAAATAACAATAGGAAAATAAATACCACCAAAATTTAAAGAATAAATATTTGTATAAATAATGATAGCACGATTTGGATCATGTAGGTATAGTTACATTTCGCAACGTGAGTTCATTCAGTTAATAATCCACGAGAGTTATCTGTGGCCCTGTTAGACATTTGAAGAGAATTCTTAGTAATAATAGAGCAAGCAGGTGTTGCTCTTGGTAAATGTGGTTCCTTGCGGCATCTTATTGATGAGTGTGAGTGCTGTCTTGGTTTGTCCATAACTTTCTGTTCGGGCCTACCCCGTTGTAATTCCGCTAGGTTGCTCGCTAACTCTGCCGCTGCTTCCCCGTATAGCTGCTGCCCATGATGGACCTGTATACAAAGGAATTTTAATGGTCAGTTCAGTCACCCACAATAGCCACTATTAACAGGTTCAGTTACTTTGGTAATGTTGCATGATTTCGTCGTATTCTTGGTTGAGAATCTTTACGATTGATCCCCCCCGGAACCGATGGATGCATCCAGTGCGCTTGAATTTGATAATTAAATAATTAAAAATAGAATTTTCATATAAACGGAGATGTTGACGGAGTGTTTGAGTTTGAATGAAAATACGACAAGGGCTCGGCTCCTCAGTCGAGTTGCCAAAAGAAACATACAAATCTTAAAACCAGTTCCAAACTCTTCATTACCTCGTCTTTCAGCTCAGCCCGTCTCTGTGAGACCCACTCAATCTGGTCCTGAAGCTTCTTGCAGTCCTTCTCATTGGTCAGCAGGTCGGTACGAAGCGACTCCATGATCTCCCGGTACCGATTCTTGACGTCATGGTCTATTGCATGAAGGTTCTCGATTTCGTTCTGAGTCTCCCGAATCTTGGACTTGGATAGCCGGAGGCGACCCTCCTGTGAGAATATATTTGAAGATAGTTTCTGAGATTAATAGAATACCCTATTCTTTTACACACCATATTAATTAGAGAAATATAAATGTAGACAATTACGTAGGGTGACACAATGGGGTGGTGGTCGTATCTCTAAAAGCGATCTTTTAATAAAGACAACCTTGGTATGGATTTTAGGGGAGAAGTAGTAATGTCACATATTTAATGTTTTAGTTAAAAATATTCCGAATTTTCGGGGTATAAAATGAAGCCCATGAAATATTAGTTCCTGCAATGTAATCAATTGACGATTTAAAACATCCCGTCATAGGTACCTTGTCAGCGAGTTTCCTGGTCAGGACATCGAGGTGTACGTCTAGGGAGTCCTTTTCCTCGACCTCGTAGCCTTGTACCACGTTGTTGTGTGGACACATGTGGTGGATGATCTGGCCATGGATGACGGGAACCGTAACATAGTCTTCAGGCTCCTCAGACTGCACACGCAACAAATTACGTTCAAGATCCTACAATAATTCTGAAGGAGACTGGTTTCTCCGTCAAATAGGTAGTGTTCCGGTGATATAATCGCATACAAGATAGTAATGATCTTAAAAAGAATTATAATCTTGAATGCGATATCACCGGAACACTAGTTAACGTATTGAAAAGTGCGCGCGGCCTGCTGGATGTATATACCCACCGTAAATAATTTAATGTCTTTGTACCGATGCTTTTTACCCACCTTAGTAACCAAGGAATTCCATTTCCGCCGAAGACAGACGAGTAGCAAAATAATTGCTACACCCAAACCAGCGGCGGCAACAGCATTCAGCATGTCGGACGGCTATCATTATACCACGAGAGTCGCTACTTTAGATTTTATTAAAGCCGGCACAGCCATAGCCGTTGTTGCCTGCTTTTGATTTTTGGCACTGTCAGATGTTATCTGTCATGGTTTGGATTTGGAATGACGTTTTTTGATTCTTTGATTTTAATGAGGTTTTCAAAGAGGTTAAGTATGGATGCGCGAGAATTTATCCACTAGTTTTGTCAAAGAACGATGCGATGGGTAATCTACTATAGACTATGTCCCCAATTTTTTTTTCTAGGTTTATTGGGTTTCCTGATAACAATATCTTTGAGATTCATTTATCTATTATCATTCGTACTACAGTTATAGTACTTTAGGGAAAGAAAAGAGAGGATCCTCCGACCAGACGGGTGTTGTGTCTGGCGGGCAAGTGCCCAACGATGGATGTCGGGTTCTTGTATATTATGTCCATTGCACGGTAAACTTGAATAGCGCGATGCAGGATTTATGTGACGTCAGGATTTTTGTGTGACGTCAGGTCTTTGATGCGTGACGTGCGTGTGCGATCATTACAAGCCATGCCAATCTTAATGAAGTGGGTAGCACGGGGCAGTGCGTTTAACAGGGCTCGGATCACCGGATTAGATAATTGCGTAACACTCTTACAATGCCTATGCCTTTTATTTGACAGTTCAACAACATTCATTGCGTTAGTTACATTGTTTAGCAAACAAAAATTTCAAACATATTTATTTATTTTTCCTCTTACTTTTACTTGCTTAACTTTACAGATCAATCGTAGGAATGATGCTATAACAATCTTGGCAGATTTAATTTACACGTTAATTAAGTAGAACTTTTGCTAATTCACTTAAATTGCACGAAAATATAGGTATCAATAATTCTCTCCTGGATTAGTTGAACATTGAACTAGCTGCGCCCCGCGGTTCCACCCGCATAAGTCTCGATCCCGTGGGAAAATCGGGATAAAAAAGTGTCCTATTCCAGATCATGGTCTACCCACGCAAATCCGTTTAGCCGTTTTAGCGTTACAAACAAACTCACTTTCGCATATATAATATTACCTAGTTAGGATAGGATTTCCTTCAAAATCTTTCGGATTGAAAGTGTGTTACGAAATTAGGGTCCAGAGGTCTGGCAGCGTGCGTCATCCATCACGGCTGTCGGCGACTCAGGTGGCGAGACAGGGCCGGTCCGTGGCCGATACGTGTCACTATGGCGATGGAACCGTTCTATTATTAGAACATTGTATAAATCTACCGTGATTAACTTATTAATTGGTGTGTTTGGATAAATGGAGGGATTAAACGGAATGAATGATTTGGATTGATAAAATTGTGAGAAGAATTAAAAAAGTTCAGATGGACATCAATATTTGAAGAGCTATCTGTGAAAAAGTATGGAATTAAGCTTGAAGAAATAGGAGATTGATACAAAACTGTATGAGACAAAGGTGACAGGCAAGTTAGCATTACAGTTGTAAGTACTTACTTATGTCAATTTATTAAGAGGACATAGGGTCGGTCTTTTCTCCATACATAAAGTCATAATTCGAGGTTCGACTCTCGTCTATTTCCCCCTCCAATATTGGACCAATTTGAAAGATATTTTATAAATTGAATATAAAGGATATTTACTGTGCCCCTGTTTTTCTTTTTTCATTAATAGTTGTCAAATTGGTACAATAGGCCTCTGATGATAGCGGTCTAAACAGGCAATTTTGAGCATTTTCTGAGGGTTCTAGTGCTTCTACAGATAATGTATCATCATAACGTAAAACATAGGGGCATATAACTAGTTGATATTTATTTTACTGTAAAAAAATCATTGCTCTAAGGTCATAAACCAGAGAGAAAACAGGCGAGAGCGTTTGTATGGAGAGGGGACCGACCCTATTTCCTCTTAAGCTTTAACCATTGTAAACCAATTACCTACACTTTTTCTTTTCATAAGCTTTGAGAATAGATAGAAAATGGTGTCCATGGACACCTAGATTTTCCGCTAAGTAGCACCGGATGTCTTTGAGCGACTACTTATAATACACCTAAGTTTCAGTGACAGCACAGCATGTGACTTAAAAATGTTGAACAAGAAACATGTTGACAACCTCGCTTCAATTATTCCATAACATCGTAATCCATCAAACCACAGCACTGATTTTTATAACACCCAACATCTTACGTCATCAAACCGCGATCAAGGCAATAGAATGTCCATCACGCATCGCACATAATCGGTTCCCTGTCCCGCCCCTAGGTGGAGCTGGCAAGGCAATTACCTACCGATGCAGGGAATAATTGAAAGGGGATCGCGTTCTAATTGATTGTTTCTGGACGAGTGATTGATATGATAGAACGATTAACGGCCGTGTGACCGTGTGATTTGTGTGTGGTTTGTAAGTATGATGTGTGGTTGGTAATTTAATTAAAGAAGGTAGGTAGGTAGGTCCATAGGTAGGAACGAAAGTCGGCGGAAAAGTTTTTGTCTTTGCTCACGAAGTATTCCTTCACCACTCCAACAATTTGACACTAGCCATATCTAGTAATTTAAAACTTGTCTAGAACAATAATTCAGTCATGGCGACTCGTCTGATCCGTGTAGTGTAATAATAAGTCGCGATAAATAGCTATGTGTTGTAAAGAAGCCTAAACTAACTTTTATAGTGTCTCGACGTAATATCATAATCAGAAAAACACCAATAACTACAACGCCAAAACTAGTTTCATGAAAGAGTGATTGAATAAACAAGATATCCTAACTAATATTAGAAATGCGAAAGTGAGTTTTTTTGTTTGTTACGTTTTCACGTTAAAACGGCTGATCGGATTTAGATGAAATTTGGCGCATGGGTAGACCATGACCTAGAAAAGGACATAGGCTTCTCAACCTGGATCGCAGACGAAGTGGCGGGCAATAGCTAGTTATTATATAAGGCGATAAGGTACAAAATTTATTATAAAGTACGTTCGCTGGGTACGCTAGTTTTCCGATATCCCGATACCGATACTTTCGTGCTGCTAAGTTAACAGTGCCCATAAAAAATCCGACAAAGCTAACGTCGTGAACTTTGCAGAGCTTAATAGGTGCATTTACGAGCAACCATATAACACCCATTTCTTGTAAACCATGTATCACCAGCGGAATGAAGTAATAAAACTTAAGGGCCGACGGAATTCTCGCCACATTTGACATTAAACGCTCCGTTCAAAAATCGTTCAGTTCATTCATTCACGTGTCGCGTTCCGTTTCACTTCGCGCGTGATCAAAGCGCGCGCGATGACGTCGGCGCAGTATTCGTTAGATTTACAGCTTACGGAAGCTAATTAGTTTGAATTAGTTGGGAGGAGGGCCCGTATGGCCGGTTATGCGCGCCGCGCATGCATCCGAACGTGACGCTTTCAGGACTGAGAACGATTAGATGGTGCAGCGGTGCAGCTGAGTAAGTTTATAGAATGGTGGCTAAAGGAACATAATGACGTTTTTGTAAATAAGTAAACTATTTACAAAAAAAAAACTATTTTTATAGGAATAGATTAAAACTAAGAAGTAGACTCCGATAAGAATTATTTTATACATAATAGCACTTTAGTCTACCTTCCTTACGAATGTAAATATACTTTCAATGTTCAGCACCCTAATTGCGTAACACACGATCAATCACAATCTGAATCAATTTGACAGTTCAAAAACATTCATTGCGTTATTTCCGTTTTTGAGCAGACTATGACACAATGGATTGGCAAAATTTCCATCAAAATGATTCAGATTGTGATTGATCGTGTGTTACGCAATTAGGGTACTGGTCTCATTGAACTAAGAGAGTACTTGGTAGAGGGACATTTCAAAATATCAATAAAAAAAAACTTTGTACCTTTTAAAGTAGGCACCACACCAAACATACCTGTGCGCCTGGTTTCCTTTGCAACTCATTCGAGACTGCCAGGCACTAGAAGCATGAGTGATGGATGCAAGTTTAAACTACATCCATTACGAGGTCTATGTTTAAATATCTCCAACGCGTTCCGGGAGGCGATCCATAACTAAGTTCACGCCATTCTCACAACCAAGGGAACGTCGAGGAGATACCAAGATGCCAAGGAGTTTTTGTTCCATAATTTGTAACTAATTATGAGCCAAAAAACGTACGGTGTCTTTGATCAGTAGCGACATATGGTCGCCCTTTTTAGAACATGTCGTTTACATGTTATATTAATTAATCGTTTGAGAATAATTAGGAATGAAGAGGAATCTCTGTAGGAATGCTCAGTTATGGCTTTAATATATCGGGTGTTTGTTTAATGGGTAGATTGGATAGGATGCTTTGTTTGAGTTTGGTGAATAATGGGATCGACAGAAATACAATGTGACTTAACTAATTATTTTTATAATGACGGAATTTATAAGAAAATTTTAGGTAGCATTAACCGGGTATTGTGATTGTGAATTATTTATAAATATGGCAGATTTCATTTGAATGAGTGGTGGTCTTAATACCTGAGCAGTGAAGAAATTTCTCCATCTTTAACCTTGAAATGTATTAAGTAAAGGTACAGCCTACAGCTTTGATACATTTGCAAATCTCGCTTTGAGCAAAATAATTTGTTTCAAAACAAAAAAAAATTCCTCTATATTATCAAATAACCAAATAGCAAGGGATCATGTCTCAGAGGACTAAAATAAAAGGAAATTCAAAATGGCCGACACTGAAAGCAACGGCGCGGTTTCTTTCCGCGTATTACTAACATTACCATACTTCAGGCGGCGAAGCTTATTTAAATGCTCCACCGACTCCATTTAGAGCTTGGAAAAATAAAACTGGGGAACAGATCCCGCGATCTCTCGCTGAGCCGCTTTTGTGGTAAATATGTATAAACTTACCAATTTAAATCTGCGTTTAATGAACTGCTTTGCTTGTCCATTTCAGTTCTTATTCGTAAAGCACCAAGAGATATAGAATATCTTTCTCGAGTCACAAGTAAGTTGGCTCATGTATAAGTATCTACGTTTTGTCGCCGGCATCTTTTTATTTTATCGCATTTTATTTGGGAGCTCAGCTGCCAGTCGTGTTGTTTGCCGCACTCGAGTATATTTCGCTATCTATCTAATATCTACTTAAAATATGAACGACTCCTGCGAAATAAAATTCTTCGCAAATACACGCGTTATTCCGCGTTTTCTTATTCTTTTTTGCTGTTTTATAAAAAGATAGATTAATATTTTAAAGAAACGCAAATCGGCGTAGCTTGTTTGAATATAAAACAAAGCAAAAATTAAGTTAAACGATTAAAAAAGAGTCCCCGGAGCGCCCGCTGTTTGAACAATGATTCCATTATCTGCGAACGACGCTACGCTTCCTCTACTTAGACATAAAAGATAAAACTCAATAGCCGCCAATTTTGTTCCATTACTCTCGAGCGCCGCAGAATACATATTATCCGTAAAACGGAACGCAAACAAAGTGAGCGTCGTTTTCCCGCCGACGATAACTTAATTTCAGTCCGCCATAAGTACGTAATTAGCGAGCCGCTGCCTTATCGGCCGGCGGGTAATTAACCTCTCGGGGGGGTGTCCTCCCTCTCCCCCGGGCCTCCCTTCCTCCCGGTGCACCTTGAATACCTCCTCGGCTCGTAATATTTCCGCCATATTATACGGAGTCCGCCCACCTCCTCCACCAATGGCGGCGATTCCCGCGCTTTTGTTTCGCGCCGTCACCGCTTCGTTCCGAAACGTTGTAACTTGGTATGTTTTCTTTGGGAAATTTGGCTGTATTCGTGAGCTGGATGCGGTTTGTTTTCATTGGAGCGCGTTTATTATGCTAACGCTGTCTTCACTTTTGAAATATCATAACTTGGAGATAGTCTCAACGAAATTGGGACTTTGTTTGCTTAACGTAGAGTTGGATTTACGTTTTATGTTCCGTGTTCGTCGAGGGGTGTCGTCAGTTCATATTTCATGTGTTATCATCTTTTATTGAGTGCGAGTCAGGGCATTGTTGTCGGTTTACTGCGCGGTTATCTCGCGCGGCCGCCGGTGTTTAGCGACGCCTCGGCTGATGAATGGCATATTGGTATGATGTTATAGGTGCCGGCGAAATCCTGCCAATCTAGTAAGGGGTGAATGGATGTGAGGGTTACGAAAGCTGTTGTTTCTAAATAATTTTGGTAAAGTGTATGATATAATAACGTAGGGTTTGGTTAAGATGAGTTTCTACCTTAACATCCAAATGATGTCGATACAAGGATATTGCTACCATTGTTGTTAGGGAAATTGGATATTAACTTTTCATCCAAAAACTTCGTCAATGATTGAATCAACAAACTAATATAAAATGCAAGTTTACGAAAGGTCTACGCTGCTACGGTTTTCGTAGCGCAAAAATAATAATCATAATCTGAGAGTTGGTTGCGAGTTCATTACAAGCTTTTATTATTCTAACGTTGAACAACACACTACAAAAATTTGTAGCTTTATAGCTTGGGGAGTTCATACATAGTTTCATACAGATGTATAGCTTTATTAGTATTCCTCTTCCTCTATTAAACTACTATCTTCAAGAATACACACTACTAAGCACGTTCACTACCAATACCAATACTATTATATTTACCCATTCACTAGCAATACATATTAGAACACAAAATCGCCCATAACATTTAAACAATACCTACAATAAATAATCGATCATGGCCCACCGAAGCGTGTTTCCGAACGAACGGTCGTTTGTCAAAATTACGCGGCAGTTGATAAGCCGCATAATTTTTGGCGCGAGCCTCGTCGGCTGTCCTAATTGGGTGGCGTGGCCAGCGCGCCGATAAAGCCCGGTTTACACAGCGTTTTAATTAATAGAGGTCGCCGGGCGGGCGTAGGGTTGTCGCCGTTTTCACGGGATTGGGAAATTAATTTTGAAAAAATAGAGTTACGTTTTTGCTGGGCCATTTATTGCTGATCGGGCAAATCTGCAAGTAGATAAGTGAATGAATGGTAGAAGAATGGCAAGAACTCCACTGCTAGATAAAACAAAGGTCGGTACCCGAAACAACCATCTTCGTCGCCTCATTCCACCAACTGGGGTGCAGCACCCGATGGTCTTCGCACCACTGGCATGTCTTTAAGTTTCGTTAACATTGCCCTGAACGAGACTTAACGTTATATCGGGATGAATAAAACCAACACCGCTCCACAAGCTCTACCCGCTGCGCATTGGCCGGTATCACTCCATCAGTCGTATCAAGGCAAGTCGCATGCGCGATAAGAAAGAAGCCGATTCCAGTCATCCCCTCCACGAACATCCAACAACACCGGGTAGACTAAAGAGCCTGAAGAGCTTTCTTTGGTGTTGTCAGGTCATCCAAGCCCAACCGCCAAAGGTAAAAATACAGTTGTGGGAAAAAAATCAGCCGCCACCACCGAGGTTCGTCCAGCCCCAGGACCCGGACGTCACCTGCAGTGGCCTATATGGAAAGAAATCAATCGATTGCGGACCCAAGTAGCCGCTGCATGCACAATCTAGCAAAATGGGGGATTATTACATTTCACCCAGACCATGTTCCTTATTGCATGTTGAAGTCGCGCGAAAACGCCAAATTGTTTTAGTGAATTAAATATGTTTTTTTATTTTTTATTTTTTATGTTAGCCTAAACTTTCCCACTGCTGAGCAAAGGCCTCCCCCAAATCTTTCTAAACATCCTTTTTCAGGGCCATCTCGATCCAATCCTTGCGGTACGCGTCTAGATCGTCTCGCCATCTCTTCCTGGGTCGGCCTCGGCGGCGCCGTCCATCTTCAGGCACCCACCGCGTGCAGACTGTTGCCCAGCGGTCGCTATGCATGCGGCTGACATGATGACATGTTTTTTTTAAATTACATTAGTAAAAATACTTATGCCGCGATTGGCGTGGCCATCTTCTGGGCCCAACTTATCTAACAAAATCTAAAATATTTTTACCCTTGTCATCGCTCGAAAATAAAAAGGCAAGAGAGCTGTCGTGAAAATGTGACTTATAGAGATTTCCTAGAGCGTATGGGTACCTATTGTATGATTCTGGTTGCGTTCCAAAAGTTGCGGTTCGACTCTGCACATAAAATCACATAATAGAGAAAGTATCTATCCAGCAGAGGGTGAAATCGACAGAAAAGTTGAAGAAGAGTAACTCTATGACATATTATCTCGCTCTATATCAGCTAGACGCTGCCACCGGGTATTTATTGCAATCATTATAAAAAATATAAAAAAATATTAAGCTGAAAACCGTTCACCCCTAATCTGTCGCCAACGTCCGAAATACGAGGAGTGTTACCAAACTAAATCTGCGCAGAAATATAAATCAGGTCAGAATTTAGTTATCTTGCCGAGCGACAGATTAGAGCTCTTTGAATACACGTAGGTAAACTAACTACTAACACTTCGCCAATGAAAATGGAGTTTACCTGGAGTTATTTTGGATATAAATTGGTAGCTAGTTTAGTTGATATGAGGAGGAGGAACGAATTTGGGGAGGAAATTGTTCAGTTGTGGAAGTTTGCAATGCGAGATAACTTATGATAACATGTTATTTGTTTTATTTTTTAAATTAGTTGTAACAACATGGGCACATATGAAACGGCAGAAGCTAGGTGCACGGTTCCATATGGTCGTTTCCTATGGAGAAGAGCCGGCAAGAAACTCTATGGTCCCGAAACCAATGGAATATAGATGAAGCCATAAACAACCCTATACTCAATTTTCCTTTGGCCATTATCTCGACCCGGGTGGCGCCGAAATATGCTTGCACCTTGGATTCGGTTATGGCCAACTGCAGGGCTAAAGTTTTGAAGAGATTGATAATTTCACAGAAGTCCACAGGTTTTCCTAGAAATTATTTTAAGTAATTGATCTTTTACAGATAGAAAATTATAATATCTTCGGTTTAGTTCCATCCTAAGAACAGTAACATAAAATAATCTAGATATAAATATCAGAATGTAATGTAAACCTCTTTATCATTATTTTGTAGGATCTTCACAAAAAACACAGATTTTCTTTGATTCACTTAGTTAAAGGCACTTTTGAACGTCAAAACAAAGAAATAGAACTGATTCTAGCTGCTCCTTCCAAAAGGTAGTTTTCGTATGGAGAAGAATGGGCAAGAAACTCCACCGTTACTCTTTAAAAAAATGTTTTACAATATTTTGTATACATGAATTATATAATTATATGTGAAGACGATGCACCTACAATAAAATAAGATTACTGTACCACAAAAGGTAGAAAGGATTATAAATGGAGCAATGACAAGTAAAATAATTATGTGATAGATACATGATGCTCACATATTTACAAACATTGTAGAAGTATACCTACGATATTATAATATTCCTAACATTGTTATATGTAATACTAATAAGTCAGTGCGTGAGTTTAAAGTAATCACAGAGTAAAATATACAACTAATTTAGCAACCAGTTTGATTTTGTCCAGACTCTAAATTGTCATTTTATTATGTCATGATATTATTTTTATATTATATTTATTGTTATTTTATTTTGTTATTGATCATTCATTGTATGCTGCACCGATTGACGTTATGTCGTCAACGCCGGCTGTCACTGAAAACCAGCGCTGGGGCTCTGTCTCGCATAGGGTCGCATCATTATGCTGAGTGATGGCCGTTTTGCGTGAATGTGACGCATATTTTCCAGCAACTTCTTATTTTCGTATATTTGTCATTTCTTAGCGTCATGTTTGCCGCAAATAAACGTATATTCCTTCTTTTTTTCTTTCTTGAAATAATAAGTAATCTTCTCTAAATCTCCGGAAGTTAATAAAAGATAGTTACTGACAAATTCTTGGCCAAAAAGAATAACTTATAAGAAGTTTCTAACTTAAAACAAAGGCATATAATTTCAGTGTGCCCTAAACCGTCACAGTCTGGCTGTCATAAAATTAAACTCATGTTACCCTCGGTCATTAGGTATGGAAGTTAGCAAAATATCTCGGAACCCTTCGGAAAGTTCGCGGAGTCTTGTCAAAGTTGTTGCCAACGGTAACTCCGTGAAAATGGCTGATACCCGCCCGTAGAAAACTTCTTCAAGACCTACGAAGGATCCCTACTTACTCCTTGTACATTAGGAGTAAGTAGGGATCCTTCGTAGGTCTTGAAGAAGTTTTCTACGTTTGTTCTGAGTGCTTGTATCTGCTCCTAACATTACTTTTATGTATATATATCAGATGAGATTAAATCTTATTTGAATAGAGCTGACATACCTACAAAGAATAGATATTTTCGATATCAGTCGGGGGGGAGTAGGTACTATAAACAGTCCTACAATGAACTCCTATGAAAAGATCCAAACACTTCGGTTTAGTGCCGAATCGACGAATTGTTATTAAACGAAGTATGAAATATGAACATTGATCCTTCTAAATGTCCACAAATTCATTAAAACACGTGCTTCTGTTGTTATTATATAATTAGTCTGTTAATGAACTTTTGGGTCGTATAGGGCATGATTAATTTTCACAGAACCATGGTATTAATCGCTCTAGCTAAACTTTCCCAAATGTCAGAAATTGTAAAATTGGAGAAGCGAAATGTGTCACAAAACAAAGCGTAATATATCTAAATATAAAACAAATAAAATAGTTATTCAACGAAACAGTAACATAATCTAAATCCGCGTCTCAAAGGAAAAATTTCTTTGCTAAACCTTTTTTTAAATTTAAAAAAAGTAGAATGAATTTGTGAACGCAGCTAACGGTTGGCGCGCTCGCGATTGTCAAACGGGTGCCCGCGAACTTTTGGCGGGAGAGCGACGCAATAAAAACCTTATAAAATTTCTAATGGGAAAACGTACGAAGAGTTTGCCCCGTGAATTATGAATGGTAACGAGCTCGGCTGCCGTTCCCCTTTGTATCGAGTCTGACTGCTCCAAGTTCGTACTTGTTTCTTTTGTAGATTGCGGTCGTGGTTTATGCGATGCGAAAAACAACATTGTTGTACTTTCGTTGGGTGCCGAAGTTGAGTCTCGTTCGGAGTTTACGAGCTGTTTTAATTGCATTTGGGTTTTATTTATTTTGAGTCTAGAATTAGCAGATAGATTTTGTTATGCAGTGTGCAAATTTTTTAGTTTTCAAAACATTGAGATATAGTTGCTTTCTTAGGTATATAGGACTCTATCGACCCGGAAAGCCGACTTTTTTGAGCAAGCTTGGAGCTGAGGTTCTCACTCCTGTCTACAGCACCGGATCGAATGAAACACTTCTCGATAGTTTAACTAATTATAATCATTCGAGGAATCAAAGATACATTTTATATTATTCTAGTCGGCAAGCCAACTGAAGCCTCACCCTATCTTCCTATTCTAAAATACAAACTGCTAGAACATACAAATCAAATCAAATCATTTATCACAAATCAAGCCTTTCTTACTAGCCAGTACAATTGTAAGTTGCTTACTGCATAAAACCTTACAGTACTTAAGATCTTAAATATTCATTTCAACTAATATAGACAGACTTCAGACACAGACTTTTTAGACTTTTCTTCCGAAGAATTTGACAGCACGGTTATCTAAGGTTAATTGGGAGGGTTCAGATAAGGGTTCTAAAATGCTGAATCGTTTAAAAGCGTCTCTGTTATGGAAGGTCCAGCTGAAAGTAACTCCAATTATATTATGCGTCCTCTCTTAATAATGCATGGAACAGAAAGAGATGGAGACACGGAATGAATGTTTCGAATCTCCATTCGTAATTCAAGAGTAGGATGTCCACGCTTCAAGAGTTAGTCATGGTTTTATACACTCAAACTTTAGTTAAAAAGAATGGATTGATAATAGAATACTGTTTATTAACAACGCCCTAACACATTACGAATCATGAATTTTGTTTCCAGTTCCTTTCTTCTCAGTAAGAACTTTTGAGGGTGAAAAGAAAATTTATTAAATGGAAAATAAATATTAAGAAGAAAACCAAATAGTGTATACTGTAGTCAGCTTTTTATGAACAAAGCACGTCACGTTCCATCCTAATACTTCGAAAAATTTGATTTGATTTTGATATGAGCTGCCAGTAGTGTCAATCCCTAGCATCGGGTGCAATGACAGCTTACTTCAAGTTCACTTCACCTAAGTTTTCACGGTGGGATTTTTATAGAATAGACCGACTGTTACTTAGCTCTAACGATTTGGACGTTACAGAATCTGCAAAAACAGACGGAATAACACAAAAAAAAACCTCTTAATCAGAGACCCAGGACCTTCCCAAAGACTTCTGACCTTCTGGTCCCCATACAAGAGTATGGGCGTGTGAAAACGTGCAGTTTTTCGAGACTTAACACGGTCCCTTTTTTGTAGCCGCGGGCAAACGGGATGGGGTATTAAAACTTGTATATCGGATTAGACAAAATTACTAAGTGCTTCAGATAAGAGGGTGCTCCGTTTGAGCCACGAGTCCACGTAGTCGATGTGCGAATTAAAAAGCTTTACTGACAACTTGTATGGGATTTTCGGTCCACTTTATAGGATGTGATTTTGGTACTGATTGGAAAAAGTTGCATGTACTTTACTTACTTAAAATGTATTTATTGTGACTGATGTAAAACAAGTAATATTTGAAGGCTTTTCTTAAGAGGCATTTTCTATCATGCCTTTCATTTGGACAATCAACTATTGAATTAGGAGCTCCACAATTAAGGTGCTGCTTCAAAATGAATTAGGAGACACATATTTTGTAATTCGAAGTATAAAAGAAAGAAAGGAAAAATGTTTTATGTTTTGATTAGGTTTATAAACACTCACCAGAGAGTTTCTAACCAGCCAGTCTCCATTAACACCTTCATACTACACGTCTAGACACACCAACACTAAGCCTTCCTTATCTGTGGCAACAAATTCCAAATTCATACAGATTATGCTCCACATTTCGCGCCATTCGTTCAGGAACCGAGTTCGCGCGTTTGAATAAAAGATGGCGGACACATGTCTCTAATGCACTCATCAATTATTTCGCGCGCTCGCCCCGCTCGTCGAGAGCCTCCCTTTAGCGCAACGTTTTGATAACGCCGCGAGATTCGGCAGTCTTGTTTCATGTTTTATGTACTGTCTGAACTCTGAAGATGTGTAGGGTTATGTAGGTTTATGGTAAGTAGTTGAGGTTATAATAACGTTAAAGTAAGTAAATAATCGTTTTTGAGACGTTCAACACAATATATCAACTGTATTTTAACCAGTTTTTTCTCTGCATTTAAAGGCTGTTTTTTTTTCTTCGACCAATTCGACTATACTTCTGTAAAAGTCAAAGGAATCCTACTATGATCAGTTTTTATCACGACTAATTTCATTGGTCTGTGAAATTTTTATCTCGTTATAGAAAATCGTGAAAGCTAAAGACTCGTGCAGATGCCACGCCGGTAATTGTTATACCTACCGTGAAGTTATCTTAGAAATTGTTTTGTTAGAGTCGCGACGCGCCAGTCTGCACTAAGCTTAACGCACAATTGCATATCCGATAATTCAGACCAATTGCGAGACTAAAAATAAGAATGTGGAAACCAAAAGTATCTACTGCATCGTTCAAAGCAAAAACTCGTCAAGGTGTGATGTGAGTTTCAGACCGAATAATAGCTTAGAAAGTGGAAGAAAAACATATAACTTTCTACGTGCTTTTCTTTCACCACCATCGTTCATGCTATGGCAACACTTGGGCTAGGTACTGAAAAAAAGATAATGGCCGCAATCTCATTTAAAAACGAATAACTGATCTTCACAAAACTGATATGTAAACTAATACGAACGCCTGATACGATTCAGAACCAAGGGTTCTTCTGCGATCAAACACGACGGGCGAATTGAGTGAGTTCTACAATCTACTACACACACAAATTTCCACCGACTACCGAATTACTTATCTCTTACACCATTATAAACCTTAACTACTTAGAAATAAGGGTGCGAGGTAATTTTAGATATGATGGTGGTTGGACCGAGTTGTCGAACCAATTTGTGAGACCCCTTGGATATCGGTGGGCATTGAAATTGAACGAGCTTGTTTGCTTGGCTTTTTAAGAGCGTATGGGGTTTAGAAAAGGTTTTCGTTCTTCTATTTGTTTGATAAGTACTTAATTGTTATTGAAATGGGTTAAAAATTCCTGACCATTATTCAGTGCTAGTTTTATTTTAAGCACATACCAAGGAGATGTTCTTTAAAGAAGTTTCATGCCCGTTCTTCTCCATAGGAACCGATTACGCTTTGGTATGGGCAACTAGCTTCATCTTTCTGACTGACGGATCCCTTGACAATTCAAAAGTGCCTGTAATTGGTTTATTTGAAATAAATGCTTTGAGTTTGAGTTTGAAGGCTCTTACATACTGGTGCGACATGTCGCGCGACGCGACGCGCCGCCGCATTGTTCGCCGTGAAGTTATCTCAGAAATTGTTTTGTTAAAGTAGCGTCGCGCTGTCGCGTCGCGCCTGTTTGTGGGAGCCTTGAGTTGATGTTGTAGAGACGTATGTAAAATATTCTACTTCTTCCAAATTGACTGCGTTTCGCTTAGGTACCTACTTATTAAGGACATAGGTAACTATTCTATAACCATACCTATTCTAAATATTTCATAATCATAGGTACCTAGGTATCTTTATTGAGGAGCTCGTGTCTACGGAGGAGCTCGTGGCTACGTAATAACAGCCGGACGTGTCGATCCATCAGGTTAAGCTACGCTTGCCGGGGTTGGTCCGTGGATGGGTGACCATCTTTACATACCGAGACTCCTCCGTGCCTCGGAAAGCACGTTAAGCCATTGGTCCCGGCTGTCATTTGTGAATCTTTGACAGTCGTTACGGGTCGTCAGAAGCCCGAAAGTCTGACAACCAGTCTTACCAAGAGTCGGTGGTATTACGATCGATGGTATTACACAGTTACTGGGTTGTGGAGGTCAGATAGGCAGTTGCTACATATAAAACACTGGTATTCAGCTGCATCCGGTTAGACTGGAAGCCGACCCCAACAAAGTTGAAAAAAGGCTAGGCAGATGATGAGTAGGTATCTTTATTTTTTTTTCTTTCAAAGTTTAGATAATCATTTATTTCAAATACCTAGGCCATTTCAAAAGGTACTTTTGAACGTCTACATGAAAATATTTGCAGCTCCAATTTATTGAGTGAATTTGTTCATGCCCATTTTCAAAGGTAATCGTGGTCCTAAGATAAGAATTTAGGTATGGATATAAAAGTATCCAATCTTGCTAAGTCCCAGACAGAATTAAAGCTAATTTGAAATCGATAGAAAAAAATTGTGAAAAAACCGGCCAAGTGCGAGTCGGACTCACACACGGAGGGTTCCGTACCACCGTACAATATTTAGCAACGGCGAAAAAAACAGTTTTCCTGTATGGGGTATAAAAATACAATAAAGTTGAAAATTATTTATTTTTAGTATTGTTGTCATAGCGGCAATAGAAATACACAATCTATGAAACGGTCTACCTATTACGGTTCATGAGATACAGCCCGCTGACAAACAGACGGACGGACGGACGGACAGCGGTAGCTTAGTAATAGGGTTCCGTTTGACACCCTTCGGGTATGGAACCCTAAAAACACTTGACTTGCCTGATCAGAATTTTAATTAATCAAATAAATTTGCAACCCATCCCTGCTTCGCACGGTTTTTACGACTTCACAAAACATCGAGATTTCTTAGTTATATGTAACTTTAATAATATCGCATTAATTATACACATAAGGCTAAGAACTCACGGAGCGGTTTTCATCCGCTCCCGCCGCGTTTGCGGGCCCGCAGCTTATAAATAAATTCTCTAAACGATGGTGATACCCTCTTAAAAAGTTGCGTGGTTTAGAAGAACAATGCGGACATACAGACAAACACGAAAAGCGACTTTAATTTATAATATTAGGTCTTTACCTATGAAATTGCCGTTCTGCAGTACTGGCCATTTCAAATCAAAATAATTTTTGTTTGGCTAAGAATTCTAATTTCAAATTAATTTTATTTTAAAAACATGGATTTTTTTTTCCAAAAGTAGTCATTTCTTTATGATTAGTGTTACATTTTCATCGCATTTCAATCTTTTTCGTCATCATGGATACGTTAAAAATTCGAGTAATTATGGAATATGAGTACCGTCGTGGCAGCAACGCGGCACAAGCGGCACGCAACATCAACGACGTTTACGGAGCTAACACTACAAACCAACGCACCACCTGTTATTGGTTTGCTCGCTTCCGTTCTGGAAATTTCGACCTGAAAAATGAACCTCGCGGTCGTCCGAAGACTTTGGTCGAAATTAACGGCGATTGTGGAAGCTGATGATACACAATCTACGGCTGAATTAGCAGCAGCTTTCGACGTTAGCGTCAAAACAATATTGGTCCATTTGCGTCAAATTGGCAAGGTAAAAAAGCTTGACAAATGGGTGCCCCACGAACTCAATGATCGCCAGCGCGAAGTACGCGTCGAGACGTGCCTTGCACTGCTCAACAGACACACAAATGAAGGAATTTTGAACCGCATTGTTACCTGCGATGAAAAATGGATTCTGTTTGATAACCGCAAGCGCTCAGCAAGTTGGTTGGATCCTGGTTCAGCACCTAAACAATGCCCTAAACGAAAACTTACCCCTAGAAAAGTGATGGTCACTGTTTGGTGGTCTAGCGCCGGTGTGATTCATCACAGCTTCTTACCAAACGGGGTGAGCATTACTGCAGATGTGTACTGTGAAGAACTGAACACAATGATGGAGAAGCTGGCGCATCTCCAACCAGCATTGGTCAATCGCTCGTCTCCGCTGCTCCTGCACGACAACGCGCGACCTCATACTGCACAGCAGACGGTCTCCAAGTTGCAAGAACTGGGGTTGGAAGCTCTCCGTCATCCGCCCTACTCACCAGACCTTGCGCCTACAGACTACTACTTTTTCCAGAATTTGGATAACTTCTTGGCGGGAAAAAAATTCAATACCCGAGAGGCAGTACAAAATGCCTTTGAAGAATTTGTTGCCTCCCGTCCAGCTGATTTCTTTAAGAAGGGCATCAATAAACTGCCACTGCGATGGCAAAGATGCATTGATTGCATGGGTGATTACTTCGATTAATACAAATAAAAAATTCATGAAAAAAATTCGTTTAAATTTTTTCATACAAAACGGCAATTTCATAGGTAAAGACCTATTATGTACCTATGTATAGATTCTAACCAATAAAGGGCATTGGGCATACTTGAATATTCCACCTTACCATCTCCTAAACCCCAGTAAATGTTTGATAGCCTAATTTCGCCACAAATTACCTGCAGGGTTGTATCGCTATCGGTTGCCAATATTAATAGCACTGGTTCGGAGACAGAGTGTAGTCTAAACTCAACAAATAAGACTACGCGGCACTACTTATCAAGTGAAGTCTGTAGGAGGGGTACCCTAAAAGCATGATCCTTGAGGTGCTTGTTACGTGTTGTTATGGAGTTTAATGGCTATTGCTATTATGTAAAGTAAGATTGCGATTTTGCATCATCAATAGTTGACACATAAACACTCTATCAATCACATTAATTTGAATGATATTGCTAATCCATTTCTTCATATGTTCGAATAATTTATCTGCTCCTCTCCTCTTCATCTGCTTTACCTTAATTAATCATGCAATGAATGTTGTTGAACTGTCAAAATGAAAGCCATTGCTACTGTACCTAAGTGTGTTACGCAATTACCCCGCTGGCCTTTCTTTGGGCAAACGCTAAAAACTAGGTATTGAAAACGAGTTTATCCCTATTTTGAAGTTCAGTAAACCATAATTATAAATGATTCGCACCATTTATTATTTTATTGGTATTTTTTCAGTTTATTACCTAGTTAAAAATTCTATGGTTCTCTACACAAACCTATTAGCTTATTATTTTTGTGTATTATGAAAAATAATATGTAGATAGGTATAATTGTTTTCCTTTAGCTACGTTTTTCAACATTTAGCTATTTTTTCCTCTAGTTACTCTGTTACTTTGTGTAAATAATAATTTCATCACCACATGACAGCTCTCAAAACGGTGAGGGAAAACATCGTGAGGAAATTGCCTTGTCCTAGAACCAAAAATTCGAAGACACGTGACATCTACCAATCCGCACTGGGCCCGCGTGGTAGCCCACTCCCTCTCGAAGAGAGCAGGCCTGTGTCCCAACAGTGGGAACATTATAGGCTAGTTATGATAATTGATGATTATGATGAGCTATTTTTGAATTTTTGACAGTTTTTCTATGGAAACACTGTCAGACGTCATTTTATTCCACGCAAATGCAAATGGTACACAGATTAATAAATTTAAATTTAAATTGAGAAAAGAAAGAAAAATTGTTTATTCTGCACAATACAAAATAAAGAGTGACATTCACTATAGGTACAAATTAGACAAAAGCCTCATATTTAAAACAAGAAATTACAAAAGTTTGACAATTTTTGTCTTTTTGAATTGAAGGAATTCTTTTATAGTGTAGAAGGAATTCTCAACTAACCTCAATTAGGCCGCAGGAATCCGCTGGATGCGAGGACTGGTCGAAGTGGCGGTGCTTGGGGGAGGCCTATGTCCATTAGTGGACATAGGCCTCCGATGGTGGTGAGGTTGGGTCTATAGCAACTACCCGCTTCCCATCCTTAAACTCGACTCCTTTTTCACACGTATCAGGACCCCAGTGTATACGTTATCTTCGGGTACGTCTTAATCACGGTCGGGTGACCATCAGTCAGGAGCCGGCTAATTGCCACATTTGTAGGTTCAAACTACCCTGCTACCCACACGATAGATACCTTTGTTATGTGAGGGAGGGGGCAGGGTGATTAACTTAGCGAATTTGTTCGAAGATGTTTTTTTGGGTTCAGTATTTTTTGGTGTTTGTGTAAGTAAGGCTTCTTTACATATCGAGACTCCTCCGTGCCTCGGAAAGCCGTTGGTCCCGTCTGTCATTCGTGGATATTTGACAGCCGTTACGGGTCGTCAGAAGCCCGAAAGTCTGACAACCGGTCTTACCAAGGGGTATCGTATTTCCTAGTTACTGGGAGGTCAAATAGGCAGTCGCTCTATGTAAAATACTGGTATTCAGCTGCATCCGGTTAGATTGGAAGCCGACCTCAACATAGTTGGGAAAAGGCTAGGCAGATTGATTGTTTTTTTTTTGTGTAAGTACGGCTTCCGCAGACAACCGCGACGGCGTAACGTGACACCGGTAGAACAATTTCCTTGAATTTTCCTTAAAAAACTTCAAGGATTTTTTTCCACCAGAATCAAGTCGCGCCTGTCTGCGGGAGGCTTTGTGTTTAAAGTCGGATGCATATGATTTAGGTATCTGATCTTGCTTCTGCACTGCATGCATAAATATTGACTTGCCTACCCACGAAAATAAATTACCTACTTTTCGAATCGATGATATGATTAGGCTAGCGAGTAGCGACCACCTGGCGTTTAGGAACCCGCTTTTTATATTTATGAGACACTATTTGATTACAATTGACTATAGAAAACTGTCTATTTTTGTAGTTTGACTATGTCTATTGTTTCTAAATGAGATTCTTCCTCACTTTAGCTACGGGCAGGCTTAATTAAAGATCTCTTTCTCCATTTTACCGTTTTCTGGTCTTGAAATTCATGTTAGATGAAAGAAGGAAATACATGAAACTAGTAACAATATCTTTGTTATTTTACACACATCTTTTTCACAGTATAAATAAGTAACAGTATTATATCTTTATAAAAACGGCAGAAACGAGTCGCTTCGAAAGCTCATCTATCAGAAAGCAACAGTATCAAGTGCGCGGTTGTTCCCGGCAGCTTTATCTACTGAGCGGCCGTAGGTAGGTAATTATTTCATTAAGGTCACTGCCGAGATATAATACTGTTATTTTATTATACTGTGCAAAGGCACAGTATGAAAAAGTAACAGTACCAAAGGGTAATTCAATTACTCTGCGATTTCCGCTTCTCGCTCCGCTCAAGCTAACACTTTTATCTAATTCAGGCGCGAGAGGTCTCATTAGACACGGCTCCTCGAAACCTGGTCCATTGTTAGTCCCACAGTGGCTAGTAAATTATGTATTGACAACACCAGCGAATATGGACCCGTAGTGAGGTGACATGTGTTCTTTAGTGGTACAAAATATATACAATGTATGATATAAAGCGTGTAGCGTGGGGATTGGCACAACGAAACAGAGGCCTATACAACAGTTGCTGAATTGGACCCGTGGATGATGAATATAATGATGTTAAAAGACTTGTAAAAACCGGCATGTCCTAGAATCAAAAAATCAAAGACATGTGACATCTACCAACCCGCACTGGGCCCACGTGGTGGATTACGGCCCACTCTTCTCGAAGAGAGGAGGCCTATGTCCCAGCAGTAGGAACATTATAGGCTGATTATTATCATTTCATATCCAATGTTTTGTGTGAATGGCTAAAGTTAGTTTTAAAATTGGGTATAGAAACTTTAAATTCTTTCACGTACACTCAAGATGATTACATTAAAATCTAATTAGTCATCGGATCATTTAACAGTCGACCGTTTAGATCATAATAGGATTAAAAAAAAGTTGTTGTTACGCAGCGATAATAGACACATCGGACGAAATGGCGAGTAGAAATAGATAAAATAGACAAGTAAAGATTGTCGAAGCATTCAACCATGATAATGTAAAGAACTATCTTTGTCATGTTAATTATTATTTTTAATTTTAAAATAATAATTATTAACCCACCTCTAACAAAACTGAAGGAAATTGGACCAATTACTTCGAAATGCAGCTAGCTTGTCGATCTTTGTAATGAATGAATGATTTCATGTTATGTGTGCCAATGACTTGACGTGACAAATACGTATGCTCCATCTAAAAAACACCAAATAGATTATCGGAAAAGACATATATTTATCCTTAGATCTTTTTAATGAATGAATGATTACAAAATGATTTAATTTTATGTGTGCCAATGCCAAGACTTGACGTAATGTGACAAATGGGTATGGTCCATCTAAAAAACTCCAAGTATATTATCGGAAAATACATCTTTTTCCTTTAAAAGAAAACTCATGTTTACGATCGTTCACCTACCTTGAAATTAAAATAGCCCTCAAATATAAACCAAATAAATCAAAACAAAAATGTTGACACCTTAATAGCGAAAGTTCCAAAACATATTTTACCATAATGTACTTCGTTGTTGTTAAAACAAGGCAATATTAAAGCACCACACTACGGGACATTACCACCTTGTAAAATATAGAGGTGGCAACCCCGGCCGACTGAGATTGGCTCATTAATTTAACAGCGTGCAACACTTAAGCCAGGCGTACCAACATTTTCGCAAATGAAGTGGCGGGAATACCTTACCAACCTACCAATACCGTTACATAACCTTAAAATTTTGAAAACTAGATCTTCCTTCTTTGATATAAGGGTGGTGTTTTAGTTTTCTGTTGGTATTATTAGGGTGGTTTGAAGAGGGTAGGTCTAAGCTTGTATTGTCGACGCTGTGCAGGTAGGGGACTATTCGGGTCTTTGATTTGTTACGTAATCTTTTGCTCGATATTACTAGCTTAATTGCTGTTGTTAATTTAGATTTAGAATTAAATTAAAGGTAGGTTTGTATTATTTGCGTGTTGTACAAAAATAAGCTTTATTGGAAGCCACTGGAATGGGAATAAAACGGAAATCATCAAATCATCACTAAATTTAAAATATCTTACATTATTCGTCAATTATTCAAAATCAAAATCAAAATATTTTATTTCACATAAACCTACATGGGCACTTGTGAAACGTCAGAAGCTAGGTGCACGGATCCAATTGGTCGTTTCCTATGGAGAAGAGCCGGGAAGAAACTCCACGGTTACTCTTTTAAAAATAATTGGCTTTTACAATATTTTCAAATTACAGTGTTAGTAGGCATGGGAGGACAATGTAGGCCTTTCAACAAGTAAGTACCAGGTACTTAACAAAATAGATGTTCAGTAAATCTACAGTCCAATAAGCCTACAAAGAAATGTATTCGGGTTGTGGAATTTGCATTCAGCTGCATTAGACTAGAAGCCGACCCCAACATGGTTGGGAAAAGCTAGGCAGTTTATATTTATAACTTTAACCACGGTTAAGAACAGAAAATGCTATATTTAATGTACCAATTACCTAATAAATACTTAGTTACTAAATCCATTAAACAATACACGTGTTTTTAGCTCTAAACTATTAATCAGGATCACAATAGTTTACATTTTGTTCAATTCAAAGGTAATCCACAATCATTAATAACGATTACCTACTACATATAATTTTAACCAACAATTTAATCTGACCCTGATTAGTGTCAGTTAAGATCAAACAGGGGAAAAAGTGAGAACTATTTACTAGCTATCCATTATCTATTATACAAGAAACAAAATTATAATGTTTAGTTTTTCTTTTCTGATACAAAACTATCAACTCAACCTGTCAAAAATGCTTCTAATTCCCAACTATTTTTCCTAACTATAATATTACTAGCTGCGCCCCGCGGTATCACCCGCGTAATTCTCGATTCCGTGGGAATATCGGGATAAAAAGTATCCTATGTGTTAATCCAGATTATAAACTATCTGTTTGCCAAATTTCATCGAAATCCATTGAGCCGTTTTTGCGTGATTGAGTAACAAACATCCAAACACACAAACTTTCACATTTATAATATTAGTAGGATAAATACGAAAGTGAGTTTGTTTGTTTGTTACGCTTCCACGCTAAAACGGCTGAACGGATTTCGATCAAAATACCATGACCTGGAATAGGACATAGATACTTTTTATCCAGATATTCTCACGGGATCGAGACTTACGCGGGTGAAACCGCGGGGTACAGTTAGTTTTCTATATTTGGGACAACTTTTTGACAGTGATTGTTGTTGAGATGAGAATGTGACTAGATTTTGATTGCGGGAATTAGTCATCTGGTACCTTTAAAATGCCTGCATTCTTTAATGTAATTTTATAATTTTAAGTGATAAAAATAATAATTAAAATAATACTAACAAAACAAGTGTAATCAGGACAATTGTCATTACGTATTTAATAACAATAACGTTTATAATTATAACAAACACCCTACATTACATGCCGCCATATGCGAGCCTTGTAAAACGCTGTCATTAACGATAACTACTATAAGGGTGCATTCAGACCTGCAAGTCTCAGCGGACGCGTTGTTTTTATGGCTACTCGTTTATTTTAATGCCACTAAATAATTCTGAACAATGCCACTAAGTTGTGATTCTGATTATTGTAATCTGTGTACACATGTGACGTTTTTAAATTGTTTTGTTTGGTGATGGTGAGGTATGTAATCATAGAGTAAACAAACATAGGTATTTAAATTAACGATGGATATTCTAAGGTGCAAATGGTCGTAATGATAGGGTATACTACCACATACTATACTAGTGATGTTTTTTCTTGTTGCTCAAAGACGTGCCGAATATTTTCATTTTTGTATAACCACCCATCAGTGTAATTCGAAAATATTGTAAACGCCAATTATTTTTAAAAGTGTAACCGTGGAGTTTCATACCGGCTCTTCTCCATAGGAAACGACCAATTGGAACCGTGTAGTAGATTCTGACGTTTCATAAGTGTCCTCGTAGGTTTACGTGAAATAAAATATTTTGATTTGATTTAATTTGAGTGGATCCTAAATAGCAGGAAACGACTACGCGGCAGGCCCAGAAAGAGATGTCGGGATGAGTTGGACTCCTTCATATAGGATTGGCCCGCATCGCAATATACCGGAAACCGAAAATGTGGAAACAGGGAAGGGAGGGCTTTGCCCTGCAGTGGGACATCACAGGCTATAAAAAATAAAAATAAACTTTTGAAAAAAGAATGCATAATGAGGTATCTTCTTACAAAAACCTACCTGCTGTAGTCAGCTTAAGAAGTCACAATATAATTACGAGTTTCGTCAAAGTAACATACTTCTCAATACTTATCTACTGCCTCTTATCACTACCAAATAATCGAAGCACGAAACTCCTTGGTATTGTATTTTAAGGCGATATCTATTTACTTTCCAACAGATGAGCCATTGGCGTGTTTATAAAAACCCCAATCGATAAACTCGCATAATAATCATATAACTACCATTTTTTTATACAAAAACTGTTCCACCCACACTTCGTGCGTCAGTATATTACATAGCCCTTATATACAGCCCGCGTTATATACAGGGCGTTTAAATTAAGTTGTCTATTAATGTCGGGCGGCCGGCGTTATCGGGCCAATTATAATTCACCGCGCAAATGACACCGTCATTACGGGCCGTTCATAACCGGCTTAACTGTGTAGCCGGATGCCCGGGTAGCGACGGCAAATAAAATTATATATATTTTTTTTTTACATAATTGTATGACTTTCTAAAAGTGCTCCTCACCTTGTAATTTTTAGCTAGCTAATTCCTAGCTTCAGTACTAATTTTTCGAAAGGAAATTCCTAATCCATTGCTTCATACATTTGAGAAATGTATCTGCTCAACAACGTCAATAGCGCAATGAAAGTGGCTGAACTGTCAAAATTAAAGGCATTGCGATCGATTGCCATTTTATGTATGTTACGCAATTACGCTGGTCTTGGTTGCTTGGGTTGGGTAGTGAGCTTCACTTGTAAACTTGCCAACTATATTCGGATCGGCTTCCAGTCTAACTGGATGCAGCTGAATACCAGTATTTTACATGGAGCGACTGCTTATCTGACCTCCACAACCCGGTAACTGTGTAATACGATACCCCTTGGTAAGACTGGTTGTCAGACTTTCGGGCTTCTGACGACTCGTAACGACTGTCAAACATCCACAAATGACAGCCGGGACCAACGGCTCGTGCTTTCCGAGGCACGGAGGAGACTCGGTATGTAAAGATCCACGGACCAATCCCGGCAAGCGTAGCTTAACCTGAAGGATCGACCCGTGCGGCTGTTATTAGGTACTTAGCCACGAGCTCCTAACTTGCAAACTTGTTGACGAGCAAATATTTTCCCTGAGCCAGGAACTACTCTTGCAGAAACTGAAGACAAATTAATATAATCCCTGTTGTCCTATCATGCTATCGCTACTGCAGGGTGGCTAAAGTGGGCGGGCCACCACCCCGCACCCCGTTAAACAAAGGCAAGCCAATTATTATTAAATATTCGCAGCTCAATTTATGTTGCTGGTAATCGTAGCGAGACAATGCGCGTGATAACCGGCTCGTAATTAGCGCGCTTAATTAATGGCTTTATGATATTTTTTGGCTGAATATGTTGTTTGTTAGTCGGAAGTGTAATTTTGTAAATTATTCTAGTCTATGTAGGTAGGTACTGAAACTTATGAGCCCTATACAGAATTTAACGTGAATTATTTACACAAACAATTAAATAATAATTTTACAAAAAAATATTTATGTTGGATTTATGGGGATTCGTGAAGGCAGTCCCCAAAATTCAAAATATCTTACGTTAGGTATTACAAATTCCAGTTTCGTTGTTCAATGTCTCAAAATTGAATACGTTGTTGTATGTTAATCAAAATTCAATATCCAGACGATTATGGTAATTTATAATAACTGAAAACATCATTATAGCTCTGGAAATTATCTTCGAAAAGTTATAGGCTATTCCGTGAAAATATGACAATTTGTAGCAAATATTATTCCAAGATCTGCTACGTGAAACTGCTAAATGAAAAATAATTTAACGCCCCACAAAAAGACTTCAGAATAAAATGGCCAAGCTCAAATTAACCTCACATGATCTCATTTCAACCTTTTCAATGCTTTTAAAAAGCACATCAGTTAATACCAATTTAAATATTCTAAATCACTGACTCAATAATATTAAGCAGGTGTGGGTAATATTACAATAGGTTCTGATCCTCCCCTACGTTACGTCATTGACTATGTTGATTGTACCTGTTCAGACATTTTGGACACGTGTGTGAGGATTAGACACGTGTCGTATTCTTGTACTGGTGTCAACTTTAGTTAAAAGTCAGAGATAGTTGTTAAGTTTGACAACTTAACAAATCTCTCTGACAAATACAATATACTTGACAGTATATTGTATTTTTTTAGAACTGAACTAGTTTCTTCCCGCATCGTCTTTTTTTTTTTTTTGAGGATGGAATGTCATCATATGACTTCTACCGCTCTGGGCGGAGCGGAAGGGCGTGTCAGACTTTTACTGACTAAAACCCACCCGTGTTCCTTCAGTTGCCTGTTGCCAGAGTCCGGGTATCCCTTTCGGACATTCCCGCAATCCTGGCAGGCATCGGTCCTAATGGATCCCGTCAGGTGTGCTGACATCTCTTTGAGGCGCGCGTGGAACACGCATCATCGTCTGCGTGCAATTGCTTGTTTTAATATAAAATTATATTCTATGACACTCCGAAATATTACTGAAAAAAAATTCGGAGTCGGATAAGTAGTTCCGAAAATTACCCCATGCTACCTACATACAAACTCTCTTTCTTTATAAAATCTCTCACACACCTAGGACCAAATGTATTTGTTGCCAACACTGATTGAAACCTAATCTTTATCTTTAGTTTAAACTTAGTAAAAGAGCTATCCTTTCGCAAATACGAACATAAACCAAGGCAACACAAAGCCGAACAATTATACTTAAACATAATGAGCTCAATCTGCTCAATACAACTAATTATTACCTTTCAAAAACATATTGACATAATATTTCCATCAATACCTAATTATAGTTGATATTCAAACGTTCAACAGCATAATATCTCCAAATTATACAATTTCACGCTAGCGGGTGTCACGTAATCCATTCGCCGATTTGCCGCCAATTAAGTGCGTTGCTAGGCAACCGCGCAAAACTGTCATGGAGGATGCTCATAGTTTCCAAAATAAATTGGCTGATGGAACATTTAGGTAAGGGCAAAATTGGAGTTGTCTTTTTGAAAGGATATTGTGCAGTGTGACAACTTTTCTAAAGGAAAACCACTTTTATATAAAGTTCAGTGCCTGGTTGACCAAGCTCTGCTCGGGTGAAAATAGTTAAACATATCGTCCAGGTATGTATGATACGTTGTATCATATCATTTTCTCAGATAGATTTTCGCCCCCGTAAACCCTTATATTGTAACTTTAATGGAAATCGTTAGAGCCGTTTTATATTATATAGGTATAACGATAAACACAAATATTGCTAATTTTATATTAGGTATAGGATGAAATACAGAGGCATTGATGTCTTTTTCGATTAGGATTTTTGTTACACATTTGGATCCTCTAGTATTCATAAGTTTTATAATATAATGTAACAATTTATATTGAAATAGCGAAACCCTGGCACTTTTTGCATGGTTAAATCTTTTTAGTTATGTATTGAACATAACCCATAATTATTTATCTACCATTTCTGTAACATAATTTATTCAAAGTAAATGTCACTTTTACCTCTTGACTGGTTTTTGTTACTGAGCTAAACCAACTCCCAAATATTATATTAACGTCAGCCATTCATCCAGCCAATCCCTTTGTAGGTACACTAAAAAGTTTTTGTTCATAAAACCTTTTCGCGCCCAGATCATGGCACGCTAACCGGCGTTTAACTATGCAAAACGTTATTCGAAAATGGAATCCGGTTCAAAACCGTGCAGCTACCATTTTGTTAATAGTTTAATCTGCAGCGGTGATCCGCGGGCAGCCGCATGGAATAACTACATGTGAATATTTTACTAGGCTGTTCAGTTAACTGCCTTTGCCTGCGGGCCGGGAGTTGCGTTATGTTTTTCGTCGTTTATGCGAGATTCTTTTTTTGAAAATTGGTGACTTGGTCAATCACACTGTGCGATGTGTATTTTGCTTGCATAACATCTATCTTGCTATATTTTTCGTAGTTTTGTGACTAACAGACAAGTAAGTCAAACTACTGAAAAAATTATGGTGTTTGGGGCATACAAATGAAAAAGCACAACACACAAAAGTAAAATTAAATAATACCAAAGTATATGAATATCATGAAAACACAAGGTGCCAATATACAACAAAAAACATACCAAACATATTTTTACATTATCATAATAATATTTTAAAGATATAAAGTGTCACTATGACTATGATACACAACGAACGTAGAAAATGCGGTGTGCGTCACAAGCTTTTTTTACAAGAACATTATGTATTTAATTAATCAGCTGAACGATAACTTGTTTTAATTGTTTTCAGTATATTTGTTACATAATTTTGACAAAATAATGTGATAACATGAAAAAAATACATTTGTAGAATTAAAGACTTCGATTTTGCTTCGAAGTCGTAGCTAGACCTCTGCGGCTCTACGTGATTGTGCTACGAAGTCGTAGCTAGACCTCTACGGTTCTACGTGATTGTGCTTCGAAGTCGTAGCTAGACTTCTACGGTTCTACGTGATTGTGCTACGAAGTCGTAGCTAGACCTCTACGGTTCTACGTGATTGTGCTTCGAAGTCGTGGCTAGACCTCTGCGGCTCTACGTGATTGTGCTTCGAAGTCATAGGTAGCTAGATTTCTACGGTTCTACGTGATTGTGCTACGAAGTCGTGGCTAGACTTCTACGGTTCTACGTGATTGTGCTTCGAAGTCGTAGGTAGACTTCTACGGCTCTACGTGATTGTGCTTCGAAGTCGTAGGTAGATCGCTACGCCTAAGATTAACTCCCTTTTAACCGACTTTAAAAAAGGAGGAGGTTCTCAATTGTTTTTTTATTATGTTTTACCGTAGAACTGAGTCATTTATGAACCGATAAAATCATTATTTTATTATTTGAAAGGGTCCATATAAAGGTTAAGTTCTAATGAGTGGTTTTTGAGTTAGCGTCAATAAAACGTATTTTTTCCACTTGTTGATGATGTTATGATAACCTGACACCTACCCCTAATTCCATCTTCAACAATCATCGTCATATTTCAGTCAATTTAAACAGAACCTTAATAAATTATACACTTAAACCTTTCTCATGAATCACTCCGTCCAATTGTGAAAACTGTATAAAAATCCGTTCGGTAGTTTTTGAGTTTATCGCGTTTAGACAGACGGGGCGAAGGGATTTATAATATTTAACGATATAAACAAACACTATTGACGAAATGACGGTAAGAAGTGTCATTTTACTGCAGCTAATTAAAAGTCAGACTATAGTCACGATGTTTATTTATTTCAAACTAGCTGCCCGCCCCGGCTTCGCACGGGTAGTAGTACTTATCTACGGCGCACGTACACCACCTACCTACCCTACCTACCTGCCCTCTACCTACTCTACATACCTGCCTACCTACACCTACTTACTTACACCTACCTCCCTACACCTACCAACATATCTACCTACCCAACCAACTTACCCTACCTCCCAACCCCTACCTTCCTTACCTACCTACCTTACCTACCTACCCTACCTACCTACCCTACCTACCCTACCTACCCTACCTACCCTACCTACCCTACCTACCCTACCTACCCTACCTACCCTACCTACCCTACCTACCCTACCTACCCTACCTACCCTACCTGGGTAGGTAGGGTAGGTAGATATGTTGGTAGGTGTAGGGAGGTAGGTGTAAGTAAGTAGGTGTAGGTAGGCAGGTATGTAGAGTAGGTAGAGGGCAGGTAGGTAGGGTAGGTAGGTGGTGTACGTGCGCCGTAGATAAGTACTACTACCCGTGCGAAGCCGGGGCGGGCAGCTAGTTTGAAATAAATAAACATCGTGACTATAGTCTGACTTTTAATTCTTAGGTAGGTAGGGTAGGTAGGTAGGGTTACCTACCTACCCTACCTACCTACCAACCTACCTACCCTACCTACCTTACCTACCGTACCTACCTACCTACGAAAACGGAACAACCCAACGATTATCAACTTCAATGTCTTGTCGATTTACTTTGACTATTGTTGTCTTTCCATTGTCATCAATGGATCGGCGGCGATAAAGTGGATATCCATCATTTCCAGTAATAGTTTCTGCTACTAATTGTTTTGGGTAGCGTTTTGAACATTTTCCTTCAACCATACACGGAGAAATGGGAGTTAATATTCCACATGGACCATGTATCATATTTTTTGTAATAACCTCATGTAACAGTGGGTCTTCATTATTATCGGGAATTTCTGCTGATATCACATTATCAATTTCATTTGGTCTTATCCTCTCAACTAACCAAATGAGGATATGTGCATGTGGCAATCCGCGTTTTTGCCACTCAACTGAGTACATCCAACGGCGCGTCTGGCCGAACACGCGATGCTTAACAATGAAATCCATGAGTGATTTTAATTTCATTTTGAACACCCTTGCAGTGATATCGTGGCGATCAATAGGTGATTGTCTAGATCATCAATATGCAAACTTAAATGTATATTTTTCAATCTTTCTGAGAGATTTTCTTAATATTTGTTTCCGTAAGAACCTTGTACAGAGTATTAGAAAACTACAAAAAAAAAAGCCAAATCGGTCAAGCCGTTTTCATGTTATGTCGTGACAACGGAAAACGGGTTTCATTTTGAACACCCTTGCAGTGATATCGTGGCGATCAATAGGTGATTGTCTAGATCATCAATATGTAAAATTAAATGTATATTTTTCAATCTTTCTGAGAGATTTTCTTAATATTTGTTTCCGTAAGAACCTTGTACAGAGTATTAGAAAACTAGAAAAAAAAAAATAAGCCAAATCGGTCAAGCCGTTTTCATGTTATGTCGTGACAACGGAAAACGGGTTTCATTTTTATATATATAGATAGAACGGCCGAAGCCAATTACAATATTTAAACATAATAGTTGAGACTTTGAGACGTACCAATTGTTTTGTGTAGGTCTTACTACTTAGCTACGAATTCGTAGACTTGCTACGAAAAATGCCAATTTGTTTTTTAGGTATTTTAGAACTAATTTGTAGGGTTTTGTCGTTAGGTACTTTGGTATAAGACAGATTTAGATTGTGACCGAGTATTCAACTGCTAATTAGTGGATCAGCCATTGAATTCCTTATTGATGAAACTTTCAGCAAATTTTGCTGAGTTCAACTTCTTAATGATATAGAATAGAATGGCAACAGTCTCACCTAAATAACCTTAGTAATAGAATAACCGTATACAATTTGGTATGAAAACAAAGCTAAAATATTTTTTCGTAGGCCTGGCTACGCTTACGTAGCTGTTACGAACTCGTAGCAGGGTAGCAGAAAAAACAAAAAAAACATAATTTTGAATTCTCGCGTTTGGCGTATATCTCACCTGATATTATGCAATGAATGACGTTGGTAACCTAAGCAGAACTCTCATGAAAAAACAAAAAAACCTCGGAAAACTCCCATTATTTGATTCATAAAATGTCGGTAAAACAGTATACATGCAACTACGATGCATCTAATCGATGTCTGTGGCATGTACCACTCGGCGCTAAGCAGGCGACATGGATTGGATTCTTTGTAAGCGGATAGTGGCGGAAAAAAAACGATGCTGACAGCCTTTACAAATGTTAGGGGCTATTCTGAGAGACGATAGTTTTGCGATGTTTTATAGTTTTTTATTATTTTGAACCGACTTCTTCAAAAAGGAGGAGGTTCTCAATTCGTCTGTATGTTTTTTTTTTTTTTTGTATGTTTGTTACGCGATTTCTCCGCCAATTATGAATCGATTTTGATGATTCTTTTTTGGTATTGTTTCATTTGTCATTGTTTGGTAGGTCCTGCTTCCGAGGTGGTCCCATATAAATTTTATTAACTTTGCTTGCGTAATTTTTGAGTTAGCTTCAATATTACGTATTTTTCCTACTTTGTTTATCTAGACGATATCCTGTTTGACTCCTTCACTGTTATTTACATAGCAGGTAGTGGTATTCGGATTTGTGTGGGGTAGGTACCACAACTAAAAAGTGATATATAAAAACATTTTACAAAAAAAAAAAACAACCGACTTCCAAAAAAACACAAAAAAAGTGAAAAATAACTTTAATTTCGGAAGTCGGTGGCAAAAAACGGAAATTGAAAAGCAAAGACACGCAGCGTTTTTTTTTTTGTAAAAAGTTTTTATTATTATGAGATGTGAGTCGTTGTGGTTTATACTTAATTCCTAAAGTTATTTATTTATATTTTCAATAATATGAAGAAAAAAAAAGTAACATGGGGCTTTTTTAAACCTACTCAAGTACAAATCATAATCCTAATTAATATTATAAATGCGAAAGTGAGTTTGTTTGTTTGTAACGCTTTCACGCTAAAACGGCTGAACGGATTTGGATAAAATTTGACACAGAGGTAGACCATGACCTAAAATAGGATATAGGTTTTTTTATCCCGATATTCCCCACGGGATTGAAACATACGCAGGTGAAACCGCGGGGCACAGCTAGTAATATTATAAATGAGAAAGTGAGTTTGTTTCGCTAAAACGGCGGATTTGGTAGTTCCACCGGTCGAAGTAGCGGTGCTTGGGGTAGGCCTATATCAAGCAGTAGGCGTCTTTCGGCTGAAATGATGCTGATGATGAAGTAAGTAAGTAAAATTTTATTTGGTTAAACATGGTGTACATGATACATTGCATGCAAGATAATAACAGTTAGGTACAGAAAAGTTCTAACATGTTCAGACGCTTATCGTGGCGTACAATTGGTAGGAAGACATGGTGCATAGACCGTGATAAAATTCATCAAAATTACATTATAGAAATTATTTAGATATTTATTAAATCATCATTATTCATTAAAGATTAGGTATCATTACAATTCAGCAAGCATATTTATTGTCAAAATTAAATGTAAAAGTAGTCATTAAATAAATTAGTCAATAAAAATATGAATTACTGTCTTAATGAACAAATTTAAACACAAAAATAAAGCTCACGCCTTATTCCGGTGGGTGTAGGCAGTAACTACAGATCCACAGGTCCACGGATCATATCAGGGGGCCTAAAACGGCCACATTAGCAATTCGTCTAAAAGCATTTCATTTCCTCGATTTCCAGCTGTCATTAGCAATTCCTCTAATTTGACACAAAAGCAATTCATAAATTGTGGACCATTTTACGAATCTCCATAGAAAACTGTCAAACAGATGAATTATTTCGTAATATGAATCGCACGCAGATCATATTAAGAATAATCAGTTTGTGACATTTTACGATGATTCATAATATTTTCCTATTATGATTTTGACTGTTTTAAGCTCACAGACCACCTGCTAAAAACCTTAGATATTTAGAAAAAACTCCCATAAATCATTAATACTCTGTTTTACCTTCATCACATCCGATATTTCTCCAACAATATCGTCCCAACGATAGTCCGGGATATGTTTTTAATTTGTCGGCATGCGCACGCTCTCACATACATTACCGGGGACACAAACAAACGCTGCGGATTAGACCTTCTCCGGAGCGGCTGCGTACAGGGTGCTCGATAAATGTACGGCGGAAAAATTTAGGGGAAATTGCGATGGGTAAATTGTTTATAAGTTCGACCTGCTGGTCAATTCTGTTTAATCGTAAAGTAAAGTTTTCATCACGAAAACTTAGGCGTAGTGAGCTGTCATCCCAGTCCCACCGTGCTAAGGATTGACACTATTGACAGCTCACTTCCCTTAAATTTTCACAGTTAGATTTTTCTAAACTAGATGGTCACGACTAAAAATGAGTGACAATTTCAATCAATCAATCATATCAACTCAGCCTATCACAGTCCACTGCTGGACATAGGCCTCTCCCAGGCTGCGCCCCAACACCCTGTCCTCCACCTTCCGCATCCAGTCTGTCCCAGCCAACTTACACAGTAGTGACAATTTAGTGCTATTAAATTAATATACACGAGAGTCACAGAAAAAGTGTTATTATAATTTAATGTCAAACTAATTAGTACCAAGATAATTATAATAATGCCACGAGACTTAGATCTCCATTGTAGCTGTTCCAAATTCGAGATTACCAGCGATAATAATCAAGTAATTTCAAGATTGAGTAAAAAGCTTGCATAAAAATCTAGTCCTATTAATTTAACAAAAAAAACTAAATTCTCGACTTTCAATACAAATTCCTCCACAAAGACCCAAAATAAGCTCCACAAATCGAAATAAAAACTCTCTCAACAATACCCGCACCCTGTATACACAGCTCCCATTTAAATTGATATAAATTAATCCTTTAGCGATGTGCCCCTCAAGAAAGAAATCCCATTAGGTCCAGATTCGATTAACGTTTTACCAGGCCCCCTCCGACAGACCCCTTCGCTGGACCCCTTGCATCTTTTGCTTATATCTGTCCACTAAGTAGGTAGGTATCTAACTGTAGGTAATTGTATGAATCTTATCGATTTATTGGATGTGTTTATAAGTATGTATCTTAAGTGGGATGAATTTTTAATTGGCAGTGAGGGTCTATAATTAAAAAATCTTTAAGTTGTCTATGGTTATTATTTCGATTTGTCCAACTACAGTATTTCCTCTTTGACATGCTAGAGTTACGTTCGGCAACTAAACGGTTTACCTTCATCTTTGCATGGTCCATGTGCCATTAGCTCAGCGTAGCCATTTAGCAAGGTTTCAATGGCTTATGTCAACCGAATCTAGAGAAGTCAGGCACAACAGTTAAAGCATCAGATTCTGGTTATTTCAAGGAGTATTTCAACAAAGAGGTAATGATGTTATGCAGAACATCTTCAAAATAAACAAGCAGCTGAGTACTGTAAGGTTCATTCTCGAGGTTTTAGTGCTCATTATAAAACTTACCATTACTTTTAAACCTCGCTACCTATTCTACCAGACTTTTCGCCGCACTATTGACAGGGTCATCCGAGCCTGTTTAAAAACCAATTTCCCTGTCCAAACAACTAACAACAAACCATATAAAAACCGAGATCTTCAATTACACTCCTTTACCATGGACTGAACAAACACTCGATACGGATCGTTGCGAGAATCGAATAGTAATTCGACTATTCGACTCGACTATCGTGGAATCGATGTTGTCGCGTCCCTAGGGGCCCCACCCTAGCCACATAATGTGATTCTATTATACGAGTATCAGTGTCAAATGAGGTTTTCACCAATTGGGAATATGAGGATGTTTGAGGAATATTTGTTTGTTATTCCCTTTTTCTTTTGCAAGTAGATGTGAGGTTACTAAGAGATGTTAGTAAGGAACCCAGATCACATTCGTTTTTGTTCGAATTTAGCCTTAGTCTGATTAAATACACTACATATAACCCTATTAAATACAAGTTTTTTTTTTATTACTTACCCCAAATAAAATCTTTCAAAACATTTATTTACTTTGCAACATGGGTAGCAAATTGTTAATTAAGAATGCGGCGACCGATGAAGTTTCCATACAAACGTAATACCTAAATCATTTGCAATTTGAGCATATTTCCATCATATTATGTTGATATTCGGATTTAGACAATATTTATCTAGGTTCCTACATCTTTCTTTTCCCAAAAAAAACTTACTTAAAATGAAGTTTAACCGAATTGAATTCCGCACATTTTTACAGCGTAAATTACATGTTTTCATATTGTTTTTTCTGTATTATAAACAACAATATTTGTAATATTGTTTCAGCAGAAACATAGCTTATATTATCAAGTTACAAATTATCGAAAAAAATTGAAAAAACCTTAAGTTTTCATTCATCATGTTAGGTATTACGGAACATAACAAATTCATCTCAAATTTTCAATAGCTAGTAGTGCTATTGCGTCAAGCAAATGTCATGTCAATGTCAATGTGTGCGTGGTCATACAGTTCACGGTAGCTGTATGTATCGCTCCGACAGGCACACTAGCGCAACATTTGTAGCACTCGATTTGTAATTGCGAACGATGCTTCCCGGCTCCTTAATGCCGAGTCATAAAAAAAAAAACTATATTTCGCATAATAAAGCCTGGTGAACACTTTGGTCTGTAGATAGACTTTATATGAAGAAATACTCATAATATCATAAGCATAAAGTAATTTGAAATCATTGATAGCCAATTATAAAAGAAACATGATAACAATGTAACAACACAAGAAATAATCAGCTCAAACAGGTGGGCCCCACGATAAATCAATGTTGTCACCATTGTGCATTCGGATGTGGACCCCTCATGTTGGTACTATTGTTAATGACACGGGATTCGACCCCGATTTGATGGAGAAGCTACGGGGTATTGTCTAACTTTGAATTTCGTGATGTGTGAATGGAAAACACTGCGCATTATACAGGGTGTTAGGGTAGACACCGTTATCTTTAAAACTAGTGGTTTAGTGTCATCTATAATATACTTTTTGTATGGGACCAACTTCGAAATCACAAAAAAAATCAGCTGTTCCATACATTTTGTCGATTTAAGTGAACACAAATGTATGGAACAGCTGATTTATTTTTCGCGATTTCACGTTTGGTCCCATAGAAAAAGTATATTATAGATGACACCAAACCCCTAGTTTCAAGGATAACGGTGTCTACCCTAACACCCTGTATTTAGGTACTTATACTGTGTAAGTTAGAAAATCTTACGATGTTGCATTATAGGAAGTGTTATGGTCGCGTGAATCATTTAATGTAGGTAATCATGTAATGTAACTATTGAATCATAGATTTCGGGGCGGTTATTCTTTAAAAAAATGGGGAAAACTTTGTGAATAAGGTAATTACGAGTAATGTAAACCGTATCTAGAACTCCTTTATCCTTGCGGGAAAGTCCGAAAAGGATACCGGGGCCTTGGCACCAGACAACTGAAGGAACACGGGTGTGTTTTAGTCAGTAAAAGTCTGACACGCCCTTCCGCTCCACCCAGAGCGGGAGAACTAATTTGATGACTTCCAACACTATAAAAAAAAAAGAACTTTATCCTTTCTCTCTACTCCGTCTGTTTCGGAATTTCTGCATTCTACATGCTAGGTATTCTGAAATAATACATTCTTCCAATTAGTAGGTCTTGTTTTAATTTAATGACTGTTATAATTATCAATCAAACAAGATTTTTATCCCCAATTTCTTCCATATTTTGGTCGTGGATTTTCCTGATAGCTTCACCTACCGTTTAGGTTCTAACTCCCTGTCCTTGCCGCGAGTACCGTCACTAGGGGATGTAGCATGGCCAGCAGCTCATTGATTCCGCTAATCCTGAGGGAGTTTTAATGGCGACCGGCGAGTAGCGCGGGGCTAAATTAGATGGACACGTGTCGACTCTGCTGTGTAATGAGATCTCTTTAATTTGATGTTTTTTTTGTAGAATAAAGATTTTTTAAGGTTCCGTACCCAAAGGGTAAAACGGGACCCGCTAAGGCTCCGCTGTCTGTCTGTCTGTCCGTCTGTCACCAGGCTGTATCTCATTAACCGTGATAGTTAGACAGTTGAAATTTTATTATTTGAAGAGTGGTATCGGTTCGGAATAGAAAATAAATATGAGTTCCAACAAATACCAGTGGTATTCGTTTTTGGTATTAGAATGGAATAACTCCCCAGGAGGCAAGGCATACCGCATCCCGGCAAGACCCGGGAGAAGAGAGATATTTCGAACAACCTACGTGTACTTTGCCACCGACACATTACTGTGTCGTGTTGTGTATCGCGGGATACATCAATAAAGCGAATCGGTTCAGGGGGCCTAAACCAGCCACATTAGCAATTCCTCTAAAAGCAGTTCATTTCCTGAATCCCAGCTGTCATTAGCAATTCCTCTAATTTGTGGACCATTTTACGAATTTCCATAGAAAACTGTCAAGCAGATGAATTATTTCGTATGAATTGTCAGTTTGTGACATTTTACGATGTTTCTGCTAAAGTGACCGTTTTAAGCCCCCAGGACTACGTCAAATCACAACGAGTTTTGATTGGTTAACATTGCGTCAGAAGGCGACGCAACACAGTAATATGAATCCGGCTTTATTTTCAGGTTTTGTAATTAGCTTCAATGAAAGTCAATAACTATGAGTAGGGCATTGCATTGTTGAAATTAGGCCTTAATGTTAGATAGACTTCGAATAGGATTTATATCAAGGTTAATATAGATTCTTTAATTCAAAGAAAAAAATCTATTGAAGATGGCTAACTTATAAAACATTACGCAATCTACTCAACAAACTGTTTATTTTTCAAAAAAAGAACATCGACAATATTTCATTCCATCCCAAATTATCAACCGACACCACCCATTCTTTTTTCAAAAACATAATAGTGTACACTGATCGTCACTAGTCGCGGTCGTTATCGCGACATCGCGCGATAAAAGACCCTATTATGTCATCTGACAGCTTCGAGCGCTCCCAAAGGATAGATATTTTACTTTACTTGATTTATCACCAGTTTGGGACGCTAGGTGTTGTTTTTGCCTCTTGTGTGGGGTAATTAGACGGTATAGTTGTCTGGTATATATTTTGGGGCGTTTTCATTAATTTGATGCTGGTCTTGTATAAGGTAGCAGATTTATTTAATGGCAACATTTTCGTGTAGTGTCAAGAAACGTAGCTAATCGCAATAAATACCGACGATTTTATTGTTACCAAAGACAATCCAACAGCATACATTAGGTATGTGCAGTGTGTATTATTGTTTACTTAGTTTATGTATTTATACAAACTGTTAGTCAGTGTAAGCTACGCCTGCAAGTGTGCATACAGTAGGTAGGTATCTACTTTAATAAGTTAATGCTGTATGCAAACTTGCGTTAAATTCAACAATAAATCACGTCAAACTCGCCAATTAAATGATAATTTGTCACATGCGACTGCAGAATTAATTAATTGATACAATAACTTGTACTATAACTGAAACGTTTGCGAGCGGACTTTAAATATGAATGCGTTCATTGGCGCGTGACCGATCTCTCATTATTCGAAATTTGAATAAAGACGTCGAAACCGCGACGTCAGCGAAGTCGAAATTCAAAATTCGAACGTGCATTAGCGCTGAATCGTTTATTTTAATTTTACACGCAGTTGACTCTGAATGCAGAAGTATGGCGTCCGAAGTGAAATTATAAAATTATCCCTGTTTGTTTAGTTTAGAATACAAAGGAAGCGGCGCATGTTTACACGCTATTTAACAATTATTTAACATTTGATTTGTACACGGACACGTGATTCACATTCAACTTATTTGCATAATCCCTTATATTAGTGACAATTACGATTTTCTATAGCTATTCGATTATTAGCTTTGTGACATTTAATTTATAACTTTATCAACCGTATTTGTGTTTTATTTTATTTTTATTTAAATTAAGCTTTGCCCTGAATCATTCCGATGATTACTTAGGTACTTTTTTTTTTTAAACATTAGCTCGGTTTTTTCTCATGTGAATTAACCTTTTGTAAAGAAATACTTAAATAGTGTTTAGTGAGAAATAAATGTTATTGCACGCGTCTTCACGCGTCATCCTCCGCAATTAGCTGATCAATCATTCGCGAACGCATCCAAACAAATTCGCGCCAAAAGCCGTTTTTCCTATCAAAATATTTGTCACAGAATTCTGAACCTAACGGCGATTGCCAATAAAAGAATTAACTTATAAAATTGCTTACACGATTTTCTAGTGAAATATGTATTTTATTTCGCGCCAAAGAGTGTCGCTGGCAACATGGCGACCCCAAGGGACTTTATTAGTGTCGGCGACCCACCCATTATACATTTTTAAACCGTATCCATATAAATTAATGTCGATATCACCCTAGCGTAATATCAATCTCGTGCCGTAGTTGTTCGCGGATTATGTTACAAATAATATCATTTTGTACGGTGATTCGTTATGAATGGTGCTACCTATGGGTTTAAGCGTAGGTATACTTTGGTTGTACCGTCTTGATTATTTGGATGGATAGAATTTATAGATACTTAGGTATATAATAAAAAATTGAAAAAGCTAAAGTCGTTAAAAATTCTGATAAAAATACCAAAAGTTAAGGAAAATAAGCTAATCCGATGATTTTATTTTAACTAGTGCTCGCACGAAGTAAGATTATGGTAATTTTGATATCGCTTCTACCACACATTCTGCTAAAGGCTACTAACTGAATGTAATTAATTGGCTCATCCATCGTTCAACAGTTTTCTTGAATAAGTTGGTTATAAGCGAACGAAAAACATACTTACTCATCAATTTAATAATGAGAATGTATTAATTAGAGTAAAAACAAAATTCAATTTAGAACTTTCGAGATCCTTGCCTTTTTGAATAAAAAAAAAAAAATACCAATGCTTAAACTGCCAGTATCAATACCATTCCGTTCAACTATCCGTCGGATAACGAAGTGTTCCCCCAACAAGGGAGGCCAGTTTACTGTTTCTTTATTCCATTATGTTTTAAAGAGAATGTCATAGCTATCGGGCAAGTGCAGCGTGGAACGCACCCAAACTGTCGAATTAACGGAGGGCGCGAACAATAGCTGCCGATTTAAATTGCGAACGCAGCCTTTAATTGCGCGCTAATAGGCAACTGGTATTTGTTTTAAATTGGCTGCAAGTTGACAGATACTTAGATTTTTTTTTTGATATTGACTGGTTTTGCAGGTGCATTTAAATTGTTAGGTAGGCAAGACATGTTCCTGCTTATTTTTTCTATTCACCCTCTATTTCGAGCAATAATTTCCAGCCCATAATTGTCTTTTGTGTACGCTACAGATATCAAAAAGTCGTTTCCCAGCATTTTTGTTCGTCAGCATTGTTTTAAGTAGGTAGGTACAGAATGCGTAGATTTTGGCTTGGACATTTTTTTAATTTTTGTTTTTTTTACTTTTTTCTTGATACTTTTACTTATTCAATATTAAATTACTATAAACAGTATTTTTTGGATGATTTATAGTCCAGACGATTGGCATACCTTCTTTCTTTGATGAACTTGAGTCGCCTATTTTTACGATGTCCTTGCTTACACTAAGAAGTATCAAAAGCACACCTACCACCAAATACGAAAATAATATGGCAGCACGGTGTCACATCGCATTCATATCTCGCGGCCACAATAATAATGTCTGCCACAAACAAACAAAACAAAAATTGTTTAGGGGAGATGCACCGATAAAAAAGCGTCCTAATCAAATAAACAAGGAACGTCGATCTGTCGACGCAATCTCTGCCAAAATTGTGATTTGATATCTTATATCGGCGCATCGCCCCACAGTGTTGCCACGATAATAATCTGTTATAACGTTTTCATCTGTGGTGTCAGTTTGTGGGTATTATTTTACCACCATTGTTCATGTAATTGGCTTCCATAGATCGATGACACTCGTTTAGTTTTTTTTTGGGATTATATTATAGATACTTTCAAAATGGAGAAAGAAAACGTCGTGAGGAAACCGGCATGTCCTACAACCAAAAATTCGAAGACATGTGATATCTACCAACCAGCACTGACCCGCGTGGTAGATTACAGCACATTCCATCTTAAAGAGAGGAGACCTGTTTCCCAGAAGTGGGAAACAGGTCTCCTTTCTTTCAAAATTATAGGCTGATTATGCTATGTATTTAGAATGAGGCTTTATGTAACTCTTACAAGACCTTATTTAAAAAACCATTTAGTTCCTTCCTAAGTTTAGACACAATCTCCCACGATCACTGTTGCGTGATGCAGATAACGTGAGAACTCATCAGAATCATAACAGAAAAGTTATTTTTAATAAAGATGAATCCACATAAAATCAACAAAATCTTGTTTTTCACCCCCTGGCATTATAACATGCAATCTTAGGCCTATTAGATTAAAACGTTACTCTGTTTGAACGACACGTGTCACGCGTGCGCCGTGCACACGAACTTTGACAGCTAAACAAACATGGCGGCCGATAGCGTAATCAGAATCAAATCTTTATTAATATTATATGAACAAACACATTGTTCTTTATGCGGGGTATTGTGCAAATATAATTTTTGTAATTGGTCTTGTTTCTCCCCTTTAAGTAGTTATTTATTGTGAGGGTGGAAATCATGTCTTTTGCAAATAATGGTTTGATTAATTACTACTTGTGATGGATTGTGAATTAAATGTTCTATTTAACTTCAGTTTGCATTAAGATCTCTAGAGAATACATGCAGCTTTCATTTATTTTATTTTAGTTCCTAATTGTTGGCTTATTTACCTCCTGCCTTTACTTAATTTTAATTGCGTTTTTTTATTATAGTTTGAAAACGGCATGCTCAAATTAATTTATATTTGTAATATGGGCATCGTGTTTTAAAATTTTGGCAGTCTTCATTGTCCTTTTTTACCATGCCGGCCAATGGAAACACCGACCGATTAATAATTGTGTCCCTAAGAAAAACATTAACCATATTTTAGCGTACAACTACCTACTTAACGCAATCCTATCTAGTTTTAACAGTAGGTACTTACTTACTTATATGAAATTCTCAAAAACGACAGCCAGAAACGCCCAAAATTCGTCGAAATATAGTCGGAAATGCTCGGAGTCGGAATATTCAAACTGACGCGATATTTACCCACCGTGGAGCAGAACAGGCTATTAATTTACATAGTAATTTATCTTGTAATTAAGTACGCCGCAAATTGCTATCTCAGCCCTTCATAATCCTTTCGCACTGTTGCTTGGCGCTTGAAAACGATGATATTAATGAAGATGCGACAAAATTGGCAGACGGAGTTAGTTTGGCTTTTGTCTACCTCCTCCATCTCACCGCTAACATAACTATAAGTCGCGCGCGGACAATAAAAATAGAAGTGTTTCGTACAAGGAGCGAGGTTTTCCAAAGGTTAGGGGGGTAAAGAAAACTGTTTCGAATTATTGTTGATTGCGCTTTACCTACGTGACCAGTTTGATTATAAAATTAATAGTAGGTTTTATAGAAAATAATAGGTTATTCAATATTTGAGGGAGACATACGTATCTACTGCTTAGCGAATTTCAAAAGCGCCTAATCTTCTAAAGTATTGATTGGAAGTTGGAACTGTGAAATATTTACAAACAATAATCCTGAAAATAAAAAATGTTTATATTGCAGAAATAAGACGCATATTAATTAAATAAACAAAACACACATACTAATCCGCAGTAGCTAAAACCCAAGTATCCCACCAAACAAGACTTCGGTTCTATTATTGTATTTTATTTCTCGGATTACCTCGCATCCTCGTAGTTTAAAAAGCGGCCAAAGATCCTTCGAAAAAATCTCCTAGAGTATCATCTATGTAGTCACATCCCCTCGTTTTCATCGTCCGCCTGCGGTTGGTGTTGACACGCAGCCGACAGACAGGGATTAAGGTTATCTGCATCACAAAGCCTGCACCGTGGAATTGCGCCGATTGCCAGACAACCCACTCGTCCGGCAATATAGCCCGATTTTTGGAGTTTCCACGATTTTTGGGCGAAGTTTGGGTGAAAAATAATTAAAGGAAGAAAATTGTAGAAGATCGTTTTTAATTCGAAACTCGATTGAGTGGTTTTAAGTTATTTAAAGTCCAATACCTTTTTTTAGTATTTTAATCCAATTAATAACCATTTTCTTTCACTGAGTAGGTACCACTTTCTTTGAGATACCTAGGTCTTTGCACACAACTAAACTTAACATTCTGAGTGATTTAATTAAAAAAAAGCAGTAACTAGATTAATTAAAAAAAAAGATTTTTTAAATGAGATTTTTCTGCTTTAAATCTGAAACCGAAAGCCAGAATCACACCCTAAACAACGTTATTCCGTATAACTCCAGCCCTATATAACACTAATTCCAATCACTTTATAATCTCATTAAACTCTAAAAATCGTAAGAACTATATAAAGATAATTTAAAAAAATCTTAATCCACTATATTAATTGGGAGTTTGCATTCAAAATCAAGTCATATTGTTCAGCGCAGCTTGTTAACAACTTCGTCTTAATTGGATTGTTTCTTCAATCGAGTGGAGTTCAGGACTTGGGGAGTTGCACGATACTTGGCATCGATCAGGTATCAGTGGAGATTGGAGTCGAAGTTAGATCGAGAGTTATCGCATTATAAATAGACATAATATAGGTACCTACACCTACTCATTATTGCTCACCATAGTGAAAGTCGTGAAAATTTAGAGAAAAATAATTTTGTAATGTACAATGGTGCCGATTCCCTAGTTCACAAATTCAACTAAATTTAAGTTTAGACGTGATTAATAACTTGCCTACTAAAATTACGTCAATTTACGTCGGGCGCTGACTAATTTGACAGGATTAAACTAAAATTTATCTTCTGTCCTTTTCATGAAATAGAAAGAAAAATATGCACTGAACTAAATTTAGTTTAGTGTGTGAACAAGGAAATCGGCACCATTGTCAGATTGAATAAAAAAAAGACTTATTACCAAGTCTAATTTAACATCTATTATTAAAATATTTAAAATTTATTGTTATAGAAAAACTGAAGTGGCGAGGAATAACAAAACGCTATCCCTGTCTGACAACCTACACATGCACGACACCTGTGAACGAGGGTAGTCTGGGGCATATAATCACAGGTAGCTAAATAATGTTGTAGATCCACTATCCTATGTGCAAAGAAAGATATAGGTTGTGGTGGACCATTTACTTTCGTAACCTTTGTACAATCAAACTTATATACTTATACATAAAGAGGCGTATGTTGTAATTTACAGTAACCTTTATTATCGTTACAGACATAAATGACGCCCAACACGGGACTGTTGGTCCCGTGCTGGGCGCCATTTGCATCTCAGAATCTATTTTTCACTTTTTTTTTATTTAGAAGGCAATTACCAATCCTTTGCTTCTTGCGTTTGAATGATACGTTACCTTATAAAAGGTAATAAGTAAATAAACTTAACAAAATGTAATTAAAAAAAACCTATCTATGTCACATAACATAATAAACATAAAGTCTGGAATCTTTGAAAGTAGAGGTGTTTACTTCTTCCATATGAAGCGCCTTTACATGTGAGTGTAGGTACTTCCAGTGTCTTTATTGTAGGTCTAAGTCTATGAACAATTGATCATAAACTGGGCAGGCATCCAGACTCCGGGCTGCTACTTCAAAAATTCTTATCTCCAGTTGATTCCTAAAACACATTATCCCTTACTGCAACATCATTACCATCCTAACATCCAAATTAATACAGACACAGCTTCACAAAGTATCAACCGCTTTCAGAACACGGAATCTGAATGCGTTGTCATCCAACGCTGCGGCAAGTCTATTAATTCCATTGAGGAGAGGGTACAAACCCCTAAATCGATATACGCTAAGAGGGACCCATTTCACGGCTGAACACCCGCACGACCAACTTGGATAGCGACTCGACGTGATATGGTAAGTACGTGAAATTCTGCTTTTAAAATATGGTGGATGTTATCTTTGAGGAGTTTGATGGTGTTTTTGGATAGAAATGGAAATTGTAATGTTGTCTATGAAATGGCCTGAAAGTAAATTTGATGTTATTTTACCTACTCAACTAATATTTTCACCCTACCTATTTGTGGATCTGAAAACCAAATAATAAAAGGAAACCTTCGCTAACATTGTTTAAGTTAACAATAAAATTGAAACCTTAATGCTACAGTTCTGCCACTAGACATTTCCAAAGTCAAATCCAAATGTTTTAATCCAACTAAATTTCTCTAAAAACCATTTCAAACCTCAGCTCTTGACCCATTATTATCGTTTTAAATAGCTTTTAAATGCAACAATAGGAGCACGCGACGCGTCCGTCCGCCGTGGCGGGCCGCACGCGATTGCATAATTTTTAATCACACGACCGAGTAAGCAGCTAATACGGTAGAACGAGATATTGAGGGTAGTTATAGCTTAACTGGCGGCAAAGCGGAATTGGCTTTTGTCATCGCGAGCGGAACGGATTTTCTTTATTTTCTGAAGGCCTGGTAGTCGCGGTTTTTTAAATTGTTTTTTTTTTAGGATATCGTGTATGATGTATGTGTATGTGTATGTGTATGTGTACTGAGTAAAGTGACTTCATTGTGACAGTAAACTCTTTTAGGGTGAACTGCTCAAATTAATTCGTAAAAATCTCCATGGAACTTATTATAATTACCGAGAAACCAAAAATTTTTAAGTTCTGTCAAGAAAACCAACAACATGTGTACCAAACATATACCCCATTTACCTTCACACTTGACTAAATTAAAGTGTCACTTTAAACTATAGCAACACTGCCGACCCATCCATTAATCCACCATTGTCATGGTAAGCAGCCTGTGATCTATATTTTAATAACACGCCTCGATGAACGACTAATAAGGGCGAAAATTGTGTTAGGGATGACATTGCATAGGGACCGAAGGACCAAGTATGATTTTTTATACCTAATCGTATTTATATTGTTATCATTATTTTGATTACTTTTCGTTGATTTTTTTACAAAGATTATTGTGAAAATTCCTGAAAAAAAAAACGACACCAGTACAATAAAAGTGGTAAGTACACCTTTCCACAAAAAATATTTAATTTGTAATCGTATCGCAACTCACAACCGTTAACGGGGTTTTATGACATAGATTAAATTTAAAATTTAAAAATCCCCCGACTAAAACAAAGCATTTAAAAAGTAAAAAAATAATATGTATTGGCCCTTTAAGTTTAATATAAAAGTTGTAGGTAATATTTTGATCCAAGCGTCGTCGCGTCGGGGGACGGCTAATGAAAACGCCAACATACACTAGGAATAATGAATATATGCTATTGTAGAAAGGATAGCTGCTGTTAATTTCCTATTTTCATGAGCCGTCCCCCGACGCAACGACGCTTGGATCAAAATATTACCTACAACTTTTATATTAAACTTAAAGGGCCAATACATATTATTTTTTTACATTTTAAATGCTTTGTTTTTGTCGGGGGCTTTTTAAATTTTAAATTTAACTTTTGTCCAGCTTTTTAAATTTCATATTATATTACTAGTAGGTACGCTACGACCAACACGCGGCTCGCCGAAATCTGCGTAGCTGTACGTACTTTTACCACAGTGAAGCTAGTTACTAATTTAGTCTCATTTCTCTTTCCTACTCTATCATCAGACCCTGATCACCATCCATCTGTAAGCTATTTTTTGAGACCTTTCCAATGAGCCCAAACACGATACCTCTGCTGTAAGTTGGTGAGGGAGTTGGGTATCCTGCATCCAGGTGATGCTGCAGCATCAGTTCCAGGTTACTATATTCTTCTAATTCATCATTGAAGTAACAGAATTCTAAATTTCCAATCGATTAGACCTGCGAAAGATGCTCACATCCATTCATCAACTAGAAAAGAGCTGATAATCTTCAAACGGCTGAACCGATTTTCTTGAATCATAGCTAAGAACACTCTCGATCAAGTCACCTTTCAAACAAAACAAAAAAAAACAAAATCGGTTCAGCCGTTTGGCAGCTACGATGGAACAGACAGACACACAGATACACAGATACACAGATACACAGACACACAAATACACAGATACACACGTTAAACTTATAACAGCCCTCTTTTTCAGTCGGGGGTTAAAAAGTATTTTGAAGATCTTTTCCATGTAAAACCGAAGTTTATAATTCTCTAAATAAGTACATAGGTACTTGTTACGGTCGTGAATCATATTTTGACCGACATACAACTTGTGCCAATACTGACGCGTAAATTGCGAAATAATGTATAAAAAATTAGGCTTTCTTGGGCTACGCTGTAGTGTGTGATTTACATTAACATTCATAGAAAATAATAGGTACCTATAAATACCAAAATCTACGACTGTTCATATAAATAAAGCGGAAGTAGTGTACATTTTAAAATACATTAGTGAATTATGTAAATGTATATTGGGCGTACAGAAATGGGAAGTTTTTTCTGAACAAATCGTCGGAAGCAATTTTCTCGTAGGGATTTAACTCGAGATCTTACTGTGCTCGAGCAGTGTACAGGTACAGGTGAAACTGGCTCGTGTCCGTATTTAAACCAATAATATAACATAACATCACCCTTATATTTCCCGAAAAGTTTGGTATTCGCAACTATCCTAAGGATTTAATTTCAGTTGTGCACCGAGTGGATGGATTTTATTGGTAAAAATGGTACGATAATAGAAGTTATCTGGAATTCTAGACTGTTATTAATAAATGAAATTCCCAAAGTTCTAATTTAGTTATTCACAAAATTATATTGGCATCTAAAATCAGAAAATCAATCTCACGAGGCTAATGGATTTATGTTCACAATTATCGATAGAACTTTAATAACAGGAAAAGAAATATCAACAATGATGGTAAATCAGGAGACACTTTTGCTATCGGGTGTACACCGCCGTCGCTATGATTCTTTTTAAAAGCTTAAAGCTCATTCAGGATTCGCCTAAATATGCAGCTTTTAAATGAAGTCTTAGATACGGTACGTTTCCATTGATTTGATCCGAATGATTCCGATGAACGTCACTGCTTTGTGTAGCACGCAGGTTTCTATTATTTATTAAAACTTTATGCACAAGTAAAAAAAAAAAATACTGTACAAAGGCGGACTTAATGCCTGAGGCATTTTCTACCAGTCAACCTTAGGGTGATGCAGAGACAAACATGGCAGGTGCAACATACGGGATAGATAATTCGAAAAAGGATAAATGGTAATACATATATACTTAAATACATACATATAACAGAATAAACTTTGTCAGGAGAAATAACGATAGGTGAAGGAGAAAACAAGCCCAGCAAATCAGCGCCGCATTGATTCTGCCAACTTCTCACGAATATGTTCACGAGCCGCTACTTTGAAAGATAACCGACTCGCTGCCATCCTGATATTCAGAGGGGCGCATTCCAAAGAAATACCGCCTGGACAAAGAAAGAAGAGTGAATAAAACCAGAGCGATGAGAAGGACATCGTAGAAAGAAGATTGTTGGTGGAGCGAAGATTTTTACTATGGGCAGAGCATAGGTATTGAACATGGCAAGTCAGATAAGAAGGAGAAGTGGGTTTGTCGAGTATAGAATACAACATAGACAGCGCCCTCAACTCTCTGCGCTGACGTATGGGTAACCATTTTAAAATCAAACGGTGCGCAGACACATGATCGTACTTACGAAGATTGAAAACGAATCGAATGCAGTTATTTAGAAGGCGGTCAAGTTTATTGAGTAGATCTGCATTCAGGTCGTAGTAACACACATCACCATAGTCTATTATGGGAAAGATTAGGGACTGTACAAGCATTGCCTTTACGCGTGATGGTAGAAGATTTTTCAACCGATAGAGCGAACGCAACGTTCCGGTGACTTTTTTACTTACAGTCGTGACGTGCTTTCGCCAGTCAAGACATATGTCGACATTCAGACCAAGATTCTTAACAGCGGAGCTAAACGGGATGACTGAGTTGTCAAACATTATAGGTGGCAATGATATATATGTTTCTAATATTCTCATAAATACTGTTCTGCTGAGTTCACTTTTAAAGACGATGACTCAAATAAACTAGGAGGCCTTACATTTTATCCCAAAAAACGGATATAGAAACTATTTTGAGACATCAAGGGTTTCTGTAAAAGATAAAAAAGGAAATTAATAAATCATGGCGCATTATGAATTGTCGCGCCTAATCTTGTCAAGTTCAAAAGCTTTTTACGACATAACACCCAATATTTACATGCAATCGTTGAAAGTGACTGCACTATGCATGTAAATACAGGGAAATTAATTGTTTAGCAAATTGACTACTAACTTAAATTGTCCGTATATTCAAATCACAACTGTCCTTTGTCAGTTGTAGGAAATGGCTAATATAACACGGCAAATTGACGCTTGTGCTGGGGCCATACCAACGGAAAACGCCGGATTATCGCGACGATGGACGTTAACCGTAGGTGTAACCACAAATTCACATTGGCGTTTGACGTTTGGCGATAACTCAGGTGGCGGCAAATGAGCATTGACGTTGACTGTTCAAGTGTGACCACCCAATTTATCGGAATAATTCAATCAATCTGCCTAGCCTTTTCCCAACTATGTTGGGGTCGGCTTCCAATCTAACCAGATGCAGCTGAATTATTTTACATGGAGCGACTGCCTATCTGACCTCCAAAACCCAGCAACTGGGTAATACGATACCCCTTGGTTAGACTGGTTGTCAGACTTTCGGGCTTCTGACGACTCGTAACGACTGTCAAAGATTCACAAATGACAGCCGTGACCAACGGCTTAACGTGCTTTCCGAGGCATGGAGGAGTCTCGATATGTGAAAATGGTCACCCATCCACGGACCAACCCCGGCAAGCGTAGCGTAACCTGATGGATCGACCCGAGCGGCTGTTATTACTTAGCCACGAGCTCCTCATTCATCCACGAATTTATCGGAATAATTACCGCGTTGTATATGGCGATGATGGTCATTGACGTTGACCGTTAGTGTGGCCTCAGCATTAAAATTAACAAGCAACACAAGACAATCTTTACCTACAATTAAGTAATTTCTCTGACTGTTGGCTACTGCCAAAACTCGGTACCGTGGAAACGCCCACGCGAGTGTAAGTCGAAAGCGAATGCGGAGGCAATTTATTAAAGAATTGAATACTCAATTACTGACGATTTGTGACGTTTAAGTGCCGATTGCGAGACGATAAATTCACTCCGAGCCAAGCGTCCTTTGAAAACAATGGATTTGAACAAGCTTGTCTTAAACTGGCGTATTTTTTAGAAGTTAATGGATTTACGTAATGTTAGAGTTGTGTGTTTTTTTTTCTAATTGCTACCTATTTAAGTCTAGAGGTCGGAGGAGCTCGTGGCTACGTAATAACAGCCGCTCGAGTCGATCCATCAGGTTAAGCTACGCTTGCCTAAGTTGGTCCGTGGATGGGTAACCATTTTCACATATCGAGACTCCTCCATGCCTCGGAAAGCACATTAAGCCGTTGGTCCCGACTGTCATTTGTGGATCTTGACAGTCGTTACGAGTCGTCAGAAGCCCGAAAGTCTGACAACCAGTCTAACCAAGGGGTATCGTATTACCCAGTTACTGGGTTGTGGAGGTCAGATAGGCAGTCGTTCCGTGTAAAATAGTGGTATTCAGCTGCATCCGGTTAAACTGGAAGCCGACCCCAACATAGTCGGGAAAAGGCTAGGCAGATTGATTGATTTTACCTATTAAAGTCTAGGTGGTGATGGCGGTGATGGTGTGAAAGGTGTCTTCAGAAAGGTCAGGTGCGTAGTACTCGCCACCGGCAGCGTGTGTATAACAGCACCCTTATTGTGTAATGCACGGTTGGTCAGAATTAGAATCAGTTTGAAACAAAAGTCAATCCATTGCTTCATAAGTTCGAAAACAAATCTGCTCTTCAACGTTACTTACGAACTTATGAAGCAATGGATTAAAGACATTTGTTTCGAACGGATTCCAATTCTGATTTATCATGTTATGCAATTAGGGTGCGATGTATGAACGTAAACGAAGCCAAAGGAGTATAATTATAATAATTTTTGCGGTGCGGCGCCGCAACGCGGTTATCTGTTTAGGCCCTAAAGATCGTAGCAGGTCACGTTCTGTAGTTTCTGCCTACCCCCATGGAAAGAAAGCTTGAGTTTATGTAGGATTTATTAAAAATAACGAATCGTTTTATATTATTTACATTGTATTAATGTAAATTGTAAACGTATGCTGTATTAAAAATATTGAAACGCAAACATTTCCACTTCAATAATGTTAAAACTATCCAATAAAGAGGAATCAACAAAATATTTTACAACCCTGAAACTACTTTGAAGAATCCCAAAAACCAACCTTAACTCCAATTGTTCAAAGTTTATTCTCGCTTGGGGGATGTTAAAGGTAATTTGTTGCTGAAACAGTGTTGTAAATAAAAGAGGGTTTTATATAGCTGTTGCATTTACATTGAACATGTAGTTTGCATTGCGGAGGATGCTGTAACTTTTAAGATCACTGTTGAATGAAAAGATAACCATTTGGAATAAGATAGGAATCAGTCGGTCTATTCTGTTAACTCCTCACCGTGAAAACTGAGGTGAAGTGAGCTGTCAATCCCTAGCGTCAGGTGGAGTGACAGCTCAATTTAAGCTCACTTCACCACTACTGTCAATAGGTATAGGTAGTGTTAATCCCTAGCTTGAGGCGAAGTGACAGCTCACTTCACCGAAGTTTTCACGGTGAGATTTTTACAGAATACCACTATAAATTAGTGTAAAAAAAGAAATAAGAAAATGTCATTCACGATTACGTCTTTATTTAGTACCACACGACCAAATTTTGTGGTCTTTGCTTACATCCATCAATTATCTCTTCTGTAGTAAGTCTGCTGGAAGAAATGTCTAATGAAATAAGCAGCTCTTATAACTCGTATTTTTCTCAATTAAGTAAGTGTTTTGGGTGTATACAGCGTATCATAAATGTGTGGTCAATTGGTCATATTTAAAAATGTATATTTTGCGAAAATTACTTTTCTCACACAAATCTTCACTAGGTAGTGAAGATTTGTGTGAGAAAAGTAATTTTCTCGATCGGCGACCCAATGTACGTATGGGGCAGCTGATTGCATCTTGATGTTGGTACTATAGAGAATAATTTTCTGATTAATAGTTTTTACGCTGTAAAAACTCTAGAATGATTATATTTAATAATCATTCTAGAGTTTTCAGAGAAAACTGTTTGTTTTGCACATAATTAAAATGAGCATACGTACAGTATTTGAACACGTTATTGCAATTAGTTTTAGTCGCGCTTGTGGCTAAACGATTATCATTGCTCTAATTACACCCTAATGACTGAACACGTAATGCGTCTAATGTAATAGTGTTGCAGTATATAATAATAACATCCTTAGTTGCGAAATATAAATCAAATATTGATACACAGAATCAGCCTATAATGTTCCCACTCTGCTGGCACACACCTCTCATCTCAGTGAGTGGGAGCGGGCCATCATCCACCACGTGGGCCCAGTGCGGATTCGTATATGGCAAATGTCTTCGAATTTTTGGATCTGGAACATACCGGTTTCCTCACGATGGTTTCGAAATGTTACGTATACCAAACAAGCTCGCTGCCATAGTGTTTTTGACTTTTGACCGTGGCCATCAATCGTATTACAACGCCGTGTTAAAAATCAATTTAATTTGTTATAACATAACATCACATCTGTAGTCCCCGAAGGGTTAGGCGGAGGTGCACCTAAAGTAAACCCACATTTTGCCAGTTATTTTTAAGTCCTAATGTAAGTAGTAAATGTAATGGGGGCGAGCCTATTGCCATCAACGGAGCACAAATTCAGACACCAGGCTGCTACTGAGAAATTCCAACACTTTGCCCGACTCGGGAATCGAACGCAGGACATCATGCTCAGCAGTAGCGCTTGCGACCACTAGACCAACGAGGCAATAATATCTAATTTTACATTTACTAATATGAAATATTGAGCATGACAGCAGTTGTCATATAACTACGCCACCCGACTTGACTCAGTGTGACCGGATCAAAAGACCAGTCCATGACGATCGTAATGGACGCGAATATACATTTAATTAAACTTAACGTTTATACAGAGCGTCAATTTTACATGCGTTTAATACTAAGATGGCTCATTATACTCTTAGGTCTAAAATTATATTTCTGTCGTCATCTTCAAAATGTTTTCTGGCGGTTTAAGATTTAAAAGGGTCGTTTTTATTAAGGAAGGACCAAGTCTGTAGGGGTATACGAGGTCAAATTAAATTGTTTAGCGAAACTCCGCACACGTGCTGAGTATCGAAATCTAAACATGATAATAAGGTGAAAAAACTATAAGTCACTGATATTGGTTTGTAACTGCAAACCTTTTATTTTCAGTTTTTTTTATGTACCTACATGAAATAACTCTTATCTTTTGCCTGAAGAAGAAAGTTCGAAATTAATAGGGGGAAAATCTCCGAACCTAAATGAAAAACGTCTGAAAATATCAGAAACGTTTAATAATAAACAAAACAAATTGCATACAAAAGTAAGTTCCACTCATGATAAACACATTTTAACTCTTTGGATCGCAGAAATATAATTCATAACACATCCGAAAATAATCAGCCGCCACGTTTATGCGCCAAAAAGACAATAATTTAAAAAAAGAACACAGAAAAATAAAACAAGAGACGTTTGGCGCGTTCTGACAACCACTATCGTTTGTTAAAAGGGTCGTAATTAATATTAAAAATAAACTTTTTGTAAAAATATTATAAGAGAACGTTTAAGTGGTTTTGTGGACACGAAAAAATTTTCCTAATTGTTTTTTGACTAGTGGTAGACTGTGGATTTTCTTGATCGGTAGGTTCGAATAATTTCTATGGTTGCAAATAATGTGATATAGGTTAAGCATTGAAAATTGTGAAATTTCAATAAGGATATGTGTTAGTTCCATTCCCCATATTTGGACAAAAATGACAAGAATTAATCTATAACCTGCCGATGTATTCCGTAAAAATCTCAGCGTGAAAACTACCTAGGTGAAGTGAGCTTGAAGTGAGTTTTCAATAGTGTCAATCCCATCACGAGGAATGACATTTTACTTCACCTTAGTTTTCACAGTGATTTTTTTACAGAATAGAGCGGATGAATAAAAAAATAAAGTTACGTGTGATATCATAAATTAAACCAGCTTGTTTGGAAAACACGGAACAGCATAAAATAAACTTTACTGTTTTTTAACTACGAGTTAAAAACCACTAAACCATATTTCACAAATGAGTTACAGACGAACTAACATCGGAACTTATCTGAAAAATATCATTTAATGCATATCGAAAGGGGAACATTGCGTATTTTTGTATCACAAACGACCACTAATAATTTACAAAATTGTCTTCGTACACTTTTCTTTGGAACATTTATTGCTTTTTAATGTACTAGACGACATGGCTATACAGTCAACGGTCTCGCGTCATAACATTACTGGCCATTTGCTTTTATCTTTTTTTTTATCTGTCATCCGTCAACAGCTAACGACTGGCAAGCGCCAACAGCCTAGATTACTGCCTTGTTTATGGAGGAAGGTCTATGGTCCAATATTAATCGTCACATTTTAAATCTATATGCAATTAGTGTCGCGCTAATTTGGGGTAATCTTTTATGTTACTTTTAAATCTATTAAGAATATCTGTAATGGTGTTTTAACTGATGGTTTTGCGTAAACTACTTACCTTTTTTTTTTCGAACGATGCTTGTTCCAGCATTATTACGGTCGGTTACCAGATTTAAGAGTTGATAAGCACAGGCTGAAAAGCTCCCAAATTCCGATTGGATACAAAAGACCAGTTATAGGATTCGATTTTGGTCCTAGGTACCTACGGTATTGACATAATTTGACGTGGTGCCCTCATCCTACAAAAACCCTTCAGTTTCACAGTGATTTTACATGGATTATATAAAAGAAAATAAAAAAAATTGAACTAGCCAAATCTGCTCTAAAACAATAAGAATCTACACAAATATACAGTTTAAGTACCTATTTAAAAGTACAAATTAAAATAACCATTCTTAACCATCTGAATCCCCAAATTTTCATAGCCACGTCTCAAAGGACCAAAGACAAAAAAATATTTTATTAACTTTTTTTTAAACTATCACTTCGCTGTCATCAAGTGTGAAGTGGACAGTGAAAAGATCTGAGAGCGGTGTGATGTCTTTGAAGCGTCTGAACACACCGTTACAACATGACACGCGAGGACTTTTAACTCATACCATTTGTCACTTTTAATTGCCACTTGTTCTTGTCGAACGTCTGAAGAAACGTTTTATAAATAGTTTATTGTGAAATAAATGCGGTGCAGTAGCTGTGAGGAGTCGGAGATGGGTTCTGTGGCGCTTGCAAGTGGTTGAGGGAAATAGTTAAAGGTTTTTTTTATTTATAATAGAACTAGCTGCGCCCCCTGTTTGACCCGCGTAAGAGATCGTGGCTACGTAATAACAGCTGCACGGGTCGATCCATCAGGTTAAGCTATGCATGCCGGGGTTGGTCCGTGGATGGGTGCCCATCTTTACATACCGAGATTCCTCCGTGCCTCGGAAAGCACGTTAAGCCGTTGGTCCCGGCTGTCATTTGTGCATCTTTGACAGTCATTACGGGTCGTCAGAAACCCGAAAGTCTGACAACCAGTCTTACCAAGGGGTATCGTAATACCCAGTAACTGGATTGTAGAGGTCGGATAGGCAGTCGCTCTATGTAAAATACTGGTATTCAGCTGCATCCGGTTTGACTGGAAGCCGACCCCAACATAGTTGGGAAAAGGCTAAGCAGATGAGATGATTGGTTGCAGATCACAAATATTTAAGTAGCTAGAGCTAGTTGTATTTTTTATGTAAACGGAACAAATATATGAAAATTCTAGTGTTTTATAGGTTTTCATAAAGTAAAATGCGGATTCTTGTCTATAGAGTACCTTAGCAAAATCTCAAATATGCATGATTTATGAAACTTTAGGCAAAATACTACTCAAAACACCAAGAACAATAGCATGACAACTAGATACATTTTCGGTCCCTCTCCCTCCCAAAAGAGAAAACTATATCTCTCTCTTTCTGTCCCACCCTTTTCCAACAAGACCACAATACATCCCTACAGTCCTAAACAAATTAAGACATTAAATCCTGAAACAATTATGGCGTTCAAAGCGATCATTAGTACGTCGATGGCTGGTTTTGCTTTGATGTTCTGCCATCGTGTCGTTACCAGCCGGCATTGGACTGTAAACACCCAAACGACATCCTATTCCGGTCAGCTAGAACGATTATATTGATTCTAAACGGTTTCAGTTTTAAATTTAACGAAATATGGATGCAGTATGTGGTTATTGGTTGTGTCTGGGGAAATTAAGTCTGGACTTAGATCTTTCGTGCTATGTTTATTTATTTATTTCTTTAACCATTTTTTGTACACACATAATAAACAGACAAGAAGAAAAAAACGTACAAAGGTGATGCTTATTCCTAAAGAAATCTCTTCCAGCACACCTGCGATAAGAAAGTAGATAAAAGATGTAGACACCGTGTGTAAAATTCGTGAGAAAGTAAAATACATATAATCAAAACGATTCACTTAGTAAACTAAAACAAATAGGTAATATGATCATACACTTACACACAAATATACAGAATATAAAGATATACAGGTTGTTTGGCAGAACGTTGAACATACGAAAATGGTGGATAGGTGAGGTCATCTGCTACTTACTCAGCCCTAATTTATTTGGCCCTGGCCCCCTGGATATTAAAAAAAAATGTTTTTGCTTTCTTCTAGTTTCACCAGTTTCTCAACATTAAAGGGTAATTTAAAAAAAAAAGACAAAAAAATCTTGCCTGTTTTACCCATTTTTAATCAAAATTACCCTTTAAAGTTAAGAAAGTTGTGAAAATAGAAGAAAGAAAAATAAAAAACCAGGGGAGCAGGGCTGAATAAGTAGTAGATGACCCCACCTATTCACCATTTTCATATGTTCAAAGTTCTGCCAAACAACCTGTATATCTTTAATTATGATGTAATTTAAGAAATAAATACATACGCAACAATATGTTGCATGATATTGTTGTTGTTGTATGTTTTTGCGCGTGTTATAACTAACAGATAAAAAAAAAGCCTTTCTTACTTTCAAGTTACATCTTCAATTAGTCCGTGTATCACTGGTCAGTTTCACCCAGTCGTCAGTTTATTTAATTCGCCAGTTTCGAGATCAGTCAGTTTTGCCGATTACTTAGACAGTTGCGTTAGCTCGACAGTTTCCAGTGTTTGGCAGTTTTCGTTGCTTACCAAGTTACTCATAACATAAATAAAATCGTGTCTCAAGCAGTGACAGTGAGTCCAATAGCTCCTGTCGATGTATTGTGTAAAAAACTCGGGGTAAAAAACTTTATACAAAAAAAAAACAACCGCCTTCCGTTGTTTTTTTTTGTAAATAGTTTATAATTTTCACTTTTTAGTTGTGGTACCTACCCCACACAAATTCGAATACCATTACCTGCTATGTAAATAACAGTGACGGAGTCACTTAAAACATCTACATATAATTAAGTGGGAAAAATAAGTAACATTGAAGCTAACTCAAAAACTACGCAAGCAAAGTTAATATTTATATGGGACCACCTCTGAAGTATTAATCTACCTATTTGGTAGATTCAGAACAAAAAAAGAATCATCAAAATCAATGCATAATTGCCGGAGTAATCTTGAGTAAAGATGCGTAACATACACACAAAAAAAAAAACATACAGACGTATAGAGAACCTCTTCCTTTTTGAAGAAGTCGGTTTAAAACGAAATGAGCGTGTGTATTACAGTATTGTCAATTCCTAGCATCTGGAATGTCAGCTAACTACAACAAAATTTCCATGGTGAGATTTTACAGAATAGATGTTCTAGGTAGGTATAAGTAGGTAATAGAAGAAAGAGCATAAGAAGAACTAGAAAGAACACAATAAATTATCCTCCACATTCTTCCAACGAAACAGGAGCCAAATTCAAATTAGGGTTACCAATAATAGCTTCGTTTATAACGCAATAAACTAAATATACTTAATGCCTCCTCGTCGGCAAGCCGTCCTGTACGCGCCGTTTGACATACAATTAAAAATGACAGATGACGTAGTCGCCATCTTGAATTTGCTCAAAGAAGGCCGCACTGGAAAAAAAAACCGTTCAACACATTTTTAGCTAGTTAATCTCGATGGATGGATGTAGAGTGTCAATCATGCGGTTTTTGAGAGCGCGTGAAAGTTTGTAGTCGTCGTACGTGTCAATTATTTGTTCTTTGATGTATTTGCCAATTTTGTCAAGGATTGTTTTGGATATTATTGGTTCAACGAAGAACATAGTTTGGTTGTTTGGTAAGGGATAGTTACGAAGATTTCACATATTTATTTATTTTATTATTTATCTACGCACAGTAAAATACAAAGAGATACGAAATAATTATGATATGAGTAGGTAGTAAAGGTAGGTACTGCTTATTTCTTAAGAAATTTCTTCCAGCAGACCTGCGAAAGGAGAAAAGAGAAATGTAGACAATAGTGTGTGAGAACAAGAAGAGAAAAACATGAATATGCGAAGTCTTAAACTATAATATTTAAAATACCTACGCATATTATCATTTATGTAGGTTTTGTCTTTGGTCCTCGTTAATAACTACATATTACTTACATATCCTCTATAACCTGTGCTAAAGCAGTAGGAAGCATGATAGGCCACTTTGAATGATTTTCACTACGCTAAGTACGAAGGTGTATGCTATTTTATTTAAAGTAGTTTCTATATGAATTATGACTTGTCTTTCAGATTTTTTAATACTCAAATAATTTGTTCATAATTTAATATTTTTCACAATTTAATAATTCATTTGAAAAACTAACTTTGCAAAAAAAGCCTTCAAGATGTTCAGTTACTCCAGTAGACTCCAGCTTATCATATTTACCATAGTGTAGCAATACGTAGGTATGTATACTTGTAATAGTTTGAATGGATGAAACTGATTAAGTAAGTGCTCTGGTGTGAGTTAATGAGACTCAGTCACGTTGGTTAGAACTCGTTCAGAAATATGGTCCTTCCGACCGCATCAAACTTCAAATCTTATTAAATATGTAGTATGGAATTTTATTTTCATATTACACTATTTTTCATCTTAAATATTTAAGGACGCACAAGGGTAGTTCCACCCCTTAAAGATGGCTCGAGGCGATAGGACTTCCCCTATTTCCCCCGCCCATGAATTTAATAAATAATAAATGTATGTTATCGTGTAAATAAGGCGCAGGAAAAGTGTCATAAATATAGAAAGAGCTTCATTTAGGAACTGATGCATTTGGACTGATGATCATGATGTAGGTAAAAGATCCGATATTAGCTCTCAAAACGGTAAAGGAAAACATCGCAAGGAAACCGGCATAGAACCAAAAAAATCGAAGACATGTGACATCTACCAACCCGCACTGGGCCCGCGTGGTGGATTACGGCCCACTTTCTCTCACTGAGAGGAGGCCTGTGTCCCAGAAGCGGGAATATTATGGGCTGATTATGATATGCTAGCTCGTAAGCATCAAATATAGGTTGATAGTTATAATGAAACATTGGAATGTCTTAAAAATCTAAGACATAAGACGTCCATTACGGCCCACTCTCTCTCGCGGAGTGAAGATTATAGGCTGATTGGGTCTGGCGATTAAGACACCTGCATCCGTCAAGGGGATGATTCTACCCGTCATACTAAACAATTTTCACCATGATACTCATGTCCGATTCGTGAAAAATTCCTACATAACAGTAGAGTAAATCGTCACCCTATTTCAATTCTTGCATGATTTTTGTTTTTTACGGTTCGTATAATATGTATATATCTAGTATGACTATGCATGTATACCTAATATGTATAGTAGGTATGACAGGTAGAATCACCCCTTGACGGTTGCAGGTCACTAAATCGTCACCCTGTTAAAGTTCATTGCAGATTGGGTAGTATAAATAAAACCAGTATGATATAACTTGAAACTATTTATATCAACATCGAGTTAATGTAATGGCCGAACTAATTACAAATATTTACAGCGTTGAGCATCGTATTAGCAAATACTTAACTATTTATATTAAAGCATGTTCAGACAAGAGGAGAAACCAACAAGTGTCAAATTAATGGATTTATAAATAAGTACATGTGAGCAATTTTCTTTATTATATCACTTTGTGTAAACAAAATATTTTCGCTGATTTTTTTTTAAGTACTAACTCTGATATAATAAAACGCAAGTATAACGTATGACTCGACAAAAAGGTTCATTTTTCTGACCGACCGATCCTCTGACAATTCAAAAGTGCCTGTTTTTGATTTATTTAAAATAAATGCTTTGAGTTTGATTTCTACTGAATTTCAATTCTAGTAAACGCGAGACACTAGCCAAATGACATTCTTAAATTATAATTTCTAATCCGACTCAAAGGAGCAAGAAGAACTAAATTGATTGAGTCTAAATCTATTAATTACCTTAATCCGTTATTACATAGCCAGTAGCAGTAGTTCACCCAACACAATCAATATCTGTGCTTCGGTGGATCTTGATAGTAAATAAATGATTAGTCTTATGATACGGAAACAAGATTTCTCATATTTAAGTTCTTAGTCTAATCAGGATAGTTTGAATTAAGTAGCCAAAATGCGATACACATTCGTAATGACAAATTGCTTACATTTTAATAATTCAGACATAGATACATTGCGTTGATTGCCGAAAGGAGCGATTGATTTTGTTGTGTTTTTCGTCAAAATCAAAGAGTTTGTCATTACCTGTGTACTCACCTACGGAGAAATTTGTGATTATGATTTACCGTTAAAAAGTCTAGTGAATCTAGTACCAACCACATTCATGTTGATCACGGAAAACTTAAGAGTAAGCCTAAGTACCAAAAACCGTTTTGTAAAAAAAATACGTTGATTTAAATCCTATCTATAACTTGGGCATTGTCTGAACATGCTTTATGATTCTATATAACTTTGAAAGTACCGACATAATGTAAAAAATAATTTGGATAGATGTTACAAGAAAGGTTTGCAGAAAGGTATGCCACAATTTGTGTAACACACTGTCTATCACAATCTGAAAGATTATGAAGGAAATTCCTCCAAAAATCCTTTACTTCATTTGTTTGAAAAGTTTTTCTGCTCGACCAACAACGCAATGAATGTTTGTTGAATTGTCAAAATTAATGTCATTGAGATAGTGAGTGTGTTACGCAATTACCCCACTGGTTTCCAATGCATGTATTTTAGAGCTTTGCATTGTTAGTACTTAAAAGGTCAAAAATGTTTTTTTTTTAATCAATGAATTGGCGTTTAATAGGAACTTATAATGGCCACTTCGGAGACAAAAACACAACCAAAGACTGCCATGTATGAGCTATGTATTTTGATTAACCTCAACCAATAATAAATATGGGATACACAAAATCCAGACTCATTTATCATTGAAAAGATAATAAAAAATAAGCAAGATACAAAATGATAAAATTACATATATAAACTGCTTAGCTTATAAGCAGTCACTTTGGAAATAGCAATATTTTTAAGTATTGATATATTTACAAAAGGTTTATACATTTCTTATATTATTTATTTACATTTATAATTAATATCGTTTGGTGTTAAATTGCAAAATATGTATAAATATATCTAATTGATAAGATAGGTAGGTAGGTAAGAAGCCTGGCTTTTGGTAAAAATGATAAAAATGAGGACCGAAGGACCAAGTTTCATTTAACTAAACGTTTATTTGATAATTCCAGTCTTTGGCTATTTTTGAAAGCTGCAGTTTTTTACCAAAAAAAAAACTTCTTTCGTTCCTAGTACAATTTTTAGACTAATGAAACTTGTGCCAGCAAATAAATATTCAAGCAATGAAATAATTTGAGATCATTGTAACGCGCAAAATTACTAAAAATGCAACGAAATGTTTAGAAAGCAGCAATACTGCTGTATACCAACAAAATAATTAGTCTGACAACCAGTCTTACCAAGGGGTATCGTATTACCCAGTTACTGGGTTGTGGAGGTCAGATAGGCAGTCGCTCCATGTAAACTGGAAGCCGACCCCGACAGTGTTGGGAAAAGGCTAGGCAGATGATGACAAACAAAATAATTTGTAAATTGATTGAGTAATTTCAAAGGTGCATCATCATTACCAAAGATCATAGAAGTTGAGGCAAGGAGATGCAAAAAATTACTTAATACTCAGCTTTGTTATAATTGTACATAGTTGGTAATAACAAAGGTGTTTCTTATAGTTACAATTACCTTAATGTCCATAATTATCTTATTAAATACGTATCACAATCGATTCATAATGTTACCTTAAATAAATTGCACTATTATAATACAGTTTCGTCACTTTCAAACTATACTCTGTTCACGAATAATGGTCATTGTGACATTTAAATTAAGTTTCTTTGAAAAACTAAATTTAAATTGCTGAGTCGTTTATGCATGTTATTTAACTTCCATTATTGTTGGGACACATGTCGTTTAAATAAAATGCAAAAAACTAAATTACATTCAGGAAGCCTAATTGTGTTTTTCAACATAAAATTTTTGTTTGTAAAAAAAGCACAGCACGAACTCATTTTCTTTATCAATACACAAAAGCTCTTTTGAATTGTCAACCGGTTCACATTATCATGAACAGAGTTTAGGGTTTAAAATGTATACAACATTATTTCGTCTGCAAAGACCACTAATTTTGAAGTCCACAACTGTTTTCATTCTCTTTCTCGACCCGAGGGTCCTGAGACCCTGGGCGCTGCCACAATCACGTGTGGGAGTGTCCCAGGCTACCATGCGAGTGGTGATGATTAGCTGCCAGGTGGTGGAAGTAAGGGGCGTAAGGACCAGGCCCCGTGAACGGGTATGGGACCCCGTGGGAATACAGCAGGCCCCCAGGGTAAGGCCCTGATGCAAAGCCCCCAGCTGAAGGTGGTGGAACCGTTGGACTGTTGACATCCATCCCTGGATTCTGCTTTTTCCATTTTGTGCGCCGATTTTGGAACCAGATTTTGACCTGGGGAAAATAGAGTTGTTAGAATATTTGTGTGCGAGTTAAGAGATCAACATTTACAAGGTTTGATAGACTATTTGTGACTATCTTTTAATTTCTAGGCTTGGTTTATATGTCTATTAAACTACATAATAATAAATATTGATGACACCCAAATTTCGCCAGTTATGTTTAAGTCCCATGTAATAGGGGAAGAGCCTATTGTACATCAACTGAGAAATCCCTAATGGTACAACCCAATAATAATTTGCTTAACCTGGGAATCGATCCCAGGACCTCATGCTTAGCAGTAGCGCTTGGGACTACTAGGCCAATGATGCAGTCCAATGAACTTTAGTCGATGTTAAAAGAACATTAATTATAATCACAATTTATAGAGCTCACACACCTGCGTCTCCGTCAAACTCAAGCTCAACGCCAAATTTAGCCTCTCGCACACCGAGAGATACCTCGTAGTCTTAAACTTATTCTCCAAAGACACCAGCTGTTCATACGTAAAAGCTGTTCTAGCCCTTCTAGGCTTCGTGCCTCCTTTAGAATCCCTCGAAGAGCTTCCTTTTCCCTTCTTTGAACTTGAGCTGGTAGGGCTCTTGGGGTCACCATTTTCGTCCAAGTCTGATTGAGTGAGGATGTCGTCATCGAGGTTTGAGGTCTGGTCATCTGTTTCCACCTCGTCTGCTTCGATGTCCGAGTGTTGGAGGTGGTCTTTGACTGGAACAAAAAGAGAATGATGTTAGATGAGGATGTAATTGTTAGTAGATTTTGTGTAGTTAATCATTTCGTTTGGTAAATTATATTGCACGTAAATTGGTTGTTCCTCGTGTTTATATCTGCTGTACACACTGTCAAGTTTCTTGTTCTATAAAATAATATAAAAGCCGGTCTTCGGTTTTCGTCTACACCAAGAATTTGATTTGTATTCTGCATTGCTATTCTGTAACCATCTCACCGTGAAAACTTAGGTGAAGTGAGCTTAAAGTGAACTAGGTATCGATGACAATGACATCTCATTCCGCTCACTTCACCTAAGTTTTCACGGTGAGATGGTTTACAGAATAACAATGCAGATGCTAAGGCAGTGACAGTTCACTCCAAGCTCACTTCACCCAAATTTTCACGGTGATATTTTTACAGAATAGCACAACAGGTTAGATTTGAAAGGAAAAGCCTCATTAAAGAAAATGCGTCATTCCCCATATTTAATTATCCTCTTTTAAATACTCATTTATGAATTCTCAACTCTTAACAGATGTTATAAATAAAACACTTTTATCGCTTCCTCATAACGCCATTTTCATAAAAATATTCATGTTTTTCAGATGATATAATGGACATTTCCGTTTCCTTCTCCGTCGGCGCGTGTGGCTAGTGTTGCCAATGCGAAATAGTTTTAAAACGGCTATTAATTTTTAATGTGGTAACATTGGTAAGAAATTCGAAGTCCGGAAACATTAAATTATAATTTATGGTGGGACAGTTTTGTGTTTAGTAAAATGACTAAAATGCGAATTTTAATGGTGGACAGGATGTATAAATATTAGCGAAATTGGCTGTGTGTTTTATATCGTTTAGTTTCGAGTTTCGGAAGTTGAAAATGGCGTCGTGATTGGTGCTAAATAGCGGTGATACGGTCAATTTACATACAGAGAGACTGAAAGATATTCTGTAAATATGCGTAACACCCGTTAACAATCTGTTAATATTTTTAGACTGTTCTGCTGACGACATTACGAGTTCTGCAGAGAATATAAATGACGATATCCAACAGGATACGAATAAAAGCGAGGGGTAATATATTGAACATAAACCGCGAGTTGGATTTATCATATTTGCAACATATTAAGTTGTAGTTTGATAAGTTTATTTTCTATGATAGCTATAATAATATAGGTTAACGTATTACGCAATAAAAATAATATAAGAAACGTGCTTTTTTGATTGTACAATAACCAGAATACCTGCGACGTTGTTGCTTATCTTTTTAATTGATTTTTAATTCATAGTCATCTCACCTCTTAACGTCATGCTTGAGCTATCCGAATATAAAAAATATTTGCCTAGGTCTTACTGGGGAGCTGTGAAAATTGATTCGCTGTTACTATGTATAGTAGATATTCTAAATAGTAGATGTTCTTGAAATATATTCATACTACTTTTCTTATATAGGCTCGCCCCCTATTAATATAATATAATAATAGTCCTCCTGGCCGTAGTTTCGGCCACGGCGGCCAATCTCAACGAAGACTAGCCTTCGGCGCGGGAGATATTAGTGCACAAGTGTGTGCGCAGACACAGGTGCACTCTCTCTTCCCTCACTCTCATAGTCCAATGGGACGGCAATCCGACACGACCGGAGAGAGATCAGGCGAAGGACCAACGGCTTAACGTGCTTTCCGAGGCACGGGGATATCACACCGCCAACTTCCAAACTCCGGGCTGCTACTACGAATGTCCAAATTCAAAAACCCAATAACACTTTGCCCGACCCGGGAATCGAACCCAGGACCCAACACTCAGTAGTCGCGCTTGCGACCACGAGACCAACGGGGCAGACGCCTACTACATGGGACTTATACCTCATAAAAGATAGTTTGATCTCTGTGACAACTGTCAGTAAAATGAAACAAAGACTCAAATGAATCAAATGAATTCAAATTGAATCAAATCAATTTCCCGTTGGAATGATTGCGATCATCATAATATGGATTGATTTTGAATTAATTTGAATGCAATTTAATTGGACTCAAATGAATTCTAGGAATGTCAGTTTGACATATGTTGCAGAGATCAAGCTATCTTTTATTAAGTATAAACATAAGACTGGTGAAATGTGGGTGTACTAAGGTACGCCTCTACCTAACCCTCCGGAGAAACATGCGCGATATTATTATGATATTCTTCTAAAAAAAAACCGGCCAAGTGCGAGTCGGACTCGCGCACGAAAGATTCCGTACCATTATCTATAAAAACGGCAAAAAAATCACGTTTGTTGTATGGAAGCCCCCTTAAATATTTATTTTATTCTGTTTTTTAGTATTTGTTGTTATAGCGGCAACAGAAATACATCATCTGTGAAAATTTCAATTGTCTAGCTATCACGGTTCATGAGATACAGCCTGGTGACAGACGGACAGACAGACTGACAGACAGACAGCGGAGCCTTAGTAATAGGGTCCTGCTTTACCCTTTGGGTACGGAACCCTAAAAATCTTTAAAATTGTAAATCCTCAGAAAGCTAATAAGCCAATAAATATTGCAAGGTAGAAAAAAATCTACTGAATGGACACAAAACTCCTAATTTCCTATCACTGTTATTTCAGCTCATCCTTTCATTTAACATCGGCTGAGAATACTTCTCACATCTAACAACAAGCAAATAAAACACCCTATTGGAAAATATACTTATAAGAAAACCTTCTAATCACAGAAGACTTAACCACCACACTATTTCAAACAATAATGATCAATAAAGCTTTAATCTTAAAGTTTAAATTACAATGTATAGAGAAGTCGTTAAAGATGTTTTTGTTAAGGCCGGTTATCCACGACATGCAGCACGAATTAGCGCGATAAAATAAGGAGCAGATGTCGCGACGACGGATATATTATTGGTGCACAAGCGACGCGCGATGTTCGGATTAAATACGTATTGTTAGGGTGGATAGCAGCACAAGATAGGTGAATGATTTAAATTATGGGTTCCAGTTGATTGAGAGGTTGATATTTTAAAGTACTTCCAGGATTAAATTAATGGATTAATGTTCACAAAAGATAATAAAGTAAAAATAATAGCGACGTTGACAAGTTCTTTTTTGTCCGTTCTTTATTTACGTAATCAAAAAATTACTGCAGTAGGTACATTCCGTTAAAATGTGGCTTGAGGTCACTGACCGGTAGATTTTATGCTGATTTGTGACGTAGCGAGCCCCCACTCCTTAGGTTTAATGCGTTTAATCAGTGACGTATTTCCGAAATAATATCTATACAAACCTAACTTTCAAATGATACTATTAAAAAAAAAAAAATATCGATACCTCACAATCATCGCTTACCATCGCTCACACCTCACTCTACCCCACCGCCCTAACAATTCCTGAACAAATAAAGCGCATAGTTTAAGGAGCTCATTTGTCTGTCCATGACTAGTGAACTATTTGGCTGCGCCTGCGCATACCTTGTTAATTGACTGCCGGCACAAAAAGTACCGCGGCACTAATAGACAGCTACGACTTAATTAATTCAACGGCCGTTTTTAAAATGGCGCCTGATTTATGAGGTGCGAGTAGTGGGTGTTTTGATAAGTCTATAAACTGATCATGAAACATTGTTGCTTTGATAAGGTAGGTAATAGTAATAAAATAATAAGTATAGTACAACTATTTTCTTAACGTCTCTCGAATCGGGAATCGTCGCATTTTCAAATACAAACGATTGCTAATTTCCAAGTCCATGAATTTAATTAGATTTATCGTGTATAATAATTTGAATTCAGAACTAAATATTTTATTTTTGTTATGTTTTGATTTCCGTGTTTACTATATAGAGCAGTAAAATAATTTTCCTTAAATAAACTATTTCCTGGCAAAAAAAAAATTAAGTTACTGTTTTAACTAAATTTTTTTTTTAACTTATTGTATTAACAATTGTATATACTTCCAAGTCGAAGCGTTCAGTATGCACCAAGTGCAACTGATAGAAATCCGACGACTGACGAAACACGAAGTTTGCCGAGGGACATAAAGACAATAGTTGTGCTGTACCTTACCTGGTACAGTTACTCGAACATCAGTGGTAGCAATATAACATTGGCTGCGCTTTTATGTACTTAGTAGTATCTAGTGCTTCGTTAGTCTAGTGGTCGCAAGCGCTACTGCTGAGCATAAGGTCCTGGTTTCGATTCTCAGGTCGGGCTGCTGCGACCACTCGACTAACGACTCGGCTCCAATGAAGCGTGCAGAGGCTTTTGCCCTTTGGGGAAACAAGGCGTTATGTTATGTTATGTAAAATATAGTTTTACAAGGGGATAATACGTCATTATTTAGATAGGAACTGTTGCAGATTTTTTCCTTATTTTAAAAGTAAAACTGTAGGTATCACACGTTTCCCCAACACGCAACATGTAAACACGTCATGTAACAGCGAGTGGATTTACAAGCGTGTTCGGGGCACAGCGTAAAGCCTATGGCTTTGCGTCCCGCCGCAACTGGGGTGACGGCGACACGTATGTGACGTCATATTGTAGCTAAACACGCTGTTTGTGTGTAATGTGTTGAAATGTTGGTGCACGGTCTAGGGCAGCGTGGTGGTATTGTTGATAATTTAACATCCAAGGGCTCAGTGGAATGGGGCTAGGATATGCATTGGTATAGGCTTTCATAGGTGATATCTTTCATTAAGGCGCGGTGCATAGAATTTACAACCTGTGCGTACGTATTACCGGATGTATCAGGTATGGGTTGTAACAGGTTAAACACGATATCACTGTTACCGTTACAAAAAAATAACAGATCCAAATATCTGTTATTAAAGTTTAATAACAGCCTGTTATTTTGTACGGACGATAAATACGTATTTAAATCTCAATGGAATGTTTTCCTTATTTCTTTTGATTTAAAGTCGTTAATCGTATCTACCAGTTATTAAATAACAGCTTGTTATTTTTGTACGGACGATAAATACGTATTTAAATCTCAATTGACTATTTTCTTTATTTATTTTCGCTTAAAGTCGAAAATCGTATCGGAAGTTTTAACAGTAACAGTCGCGGTAACAGTCTTGAGGATCTGTTATTTTAAGTAACAGATATGTTTTATTGTTAGGCACAATTGTTATCTGTTATTTTTTTATATCTGTTATTTCTATCTGTTACGATAAATACGCATCACTCCTAGTAGAAGTAAGCATGCAAGTATCATACTGTAGAAGCTTTAGCTTTTTCCTACCACCTTGAGGAAAACGTGTGAGATTGCTTCACCTTATATACGTTTTTCTAAAAAGCTCACACCCATGGTGTATTTATTTATCCATAATTTTCTTTTCGCGACTTGTTAAAAGTCTATTTAACTACGATAATGATGAGTACAATGACCCCTTAAGAGATTTTGTGTATGAAAAGATACAGACCTTATACAGTATGTTAATTAACAAAGGGAGTTCCAGTTAACCCGCAATAGAATAGCCTCCATAAATGCAAAAAAAAATATAACCAATAAAAATAACATTTTTAAATATAAGTAGTGCAATATTCACAAAAGTATTAAATTGAGACGTAAAAGAAACACTCTGTACACGCACACTTGTATTTCAACGTAGAAAGACAAGTGTGACAAGACAAGTGTGCGTGTACAGAGTGTTTCTTTCCCGTATCAATTTAAAATGTTTTCTGAATATTTTACTCAAAAAAAAAACTTTTTATTTTTAATGGTAATTTTTTTTTTGCATGTGTAGACGCTATACTATTGCAGGTTACTGTATATTAAGAAATACTTTCTGTAAAGTATCTCTGCTACTAATGTTTTAATCTCTTTACCGACATCCCTCTCCCAAGGTTCTAATGCTTCTCTATAAGACGTTAAGTTTCCACCCCTGACATAGAGACAGAGACGATCGTTTTATTTGCCTCTATAGGAAATTAGGAACACTTATGCATATCCCCTTAGAAGATTAGAAACTTGGCTATTTTGTGTATCGCTGTTCGAGGCAGTGCCTTAGTAAATTAGTACACAATATTGGGATAAGTAAATTCAAGTTAAAGTAAAATAATCTATACCTGCCGATCAATTCTGCAAAAATCTCACTGTGAAAACTTTGGTGAAGTGAGCTATCAATCGTGTCAGTCCCTAGCATCAGGGGGCTTAAAACAATCACTTTAGCAGAATCATAATAGGAAAATATTATGAATCATCGTAAAAATGTCACAAACTGACAATTCATAATATGATCTGCGTGCCAATTCATATTACAATATAATTCATCTGTTTGACAGTTTTCTATGGAGATTCGTAAAATGGTCCACATAATATGAATTGCTTTTGTGTCAGATTAGAGGAATTGCTAATGACAGCTGGAAATTCAGGAAATGAAATGCGTTTAGAGGAATTGCTAATGTGACCGTTTTGGGCCCACAGTTGGAATGATGGCTCACTTTAAACTCACTTCACTTTAGTTTTCACGGTGAGATTTTTACAGATTCGACCGGCTGATGACATATTTGTCTGTTCACTTCTATCTCTCCTGGTAGCTCTTAGGTTCGAAGGTGTTTTTTGTTTTTTAGTGTCAAGATGATATAACGGGTGAAAATATATCCTTAACGAAGCCGAAAGTCACTTGTTCTTCCCATTATCATTATCCTAGTACAAGCATCTAACATTGTATTACATTTGTAAATTATTTCTAAGATTTTATGTTAATATTTATTATTATAACTTTGCGTCCAGCGCTCGGTGTGGTAACACGTCGCGTTCTGGTTTGCAAATGGTCAATCGTCATCCTGAGGATGCCTCGTTGAGAGGTGAAACACGTGTCGATTTCTTAAAGGGTTTTTTAGGACTCTTGAAGAATAGTCAAGCGGAATAGGTTACTAAATATATTTACGTCTATTGTATTTTAATATTTTACCATTTTTTAATACTGAATAAAATCTTCAAAATCAAAATCTAAATATTTTATTTCACATAAGCCTACATGGGCACTTATGAAACGTCAGAATATTCGTCGGAGTATTCTATTCTATTATTATTATAATTGTTTTCTACTGGACCATACTAGGACCTTTCTGGTTATGGAGGTTAAAATTTGCCAATCGCGTTCTGTTTCATTGATGAGATCCGCCCTAAGTAAGATAGGTAGATACCTAATTCTAGCTTCATTGCCTGTTTTTTTACGTACTGAAAATATCAGCATGATTTGAGAACAAGCTGCTTCAAGAGGTCATAGGGTCTCACTACGGCTGAAAAATATGACGGTTTCCCCCAGTCATAAAGGCCAAGGAAAATGGGAAAAACCCCTAATTAAATAATCATTATATCTCGTTGTAACAATATCAATCGTTACCCACTCTAACGTGGGTACGAACAAGGGTGCCATATTCCCCCAAACCCCCCAAATCCCGCCGAGGAAAGGCACTTGTAATCGAGAGGGTTTATTAATTACAAACTTGGACCGCAACCACCCCACTCGCACACCCTACCTCCCACAACCCAACGCATTACCATCCTTAATACCTGTTTACTAAGGTTAAAAATCCCATAACGGATCCCCATTAACCCAACCCAGTCTTATCTCTTGGGTGTAAGCGTCAACAGTGAGGTGGATTTAATTCGGAGGATTTTGAACTTAATTCTGTGAGTTCTAAGATCGTTTTTCGGTTGGTCTGGGTCTTCAAACAAAGCCCATCAATTTGTTAAATGAAGAAAATGGAGATGTGTAATTTAGGAAGGATCTTGGTCGGCTGCGTCTCTGATGTGTGCCGTGTTCACAGTTATGTTGGCAACGAGTAACATTTGTAGTTAACTAGCTTGTACTTAGAACGTCTCACGAGGATTTTAAACACATTCCAAATGGAGTTTAGCATAGGTATTGTAGATTTGAGTGGGTTACTGCATGAATCCATACTAGTCCATAGTATAATATAATACATATTATAAATTCGAAAGCAACTCTATCTGTCTGTATGTTACCTTTTCAAGCCTAAAACACTGAACGGATTTCGACGAAATTTGGCAAGGTGATAGATAGCATCCTGGGGAAGGACATAGGCTAATCTTATAGGGGGGATGAAAGTTTTTATAGGAAATCCAGCATTTATTAAGTATCCCGATAGTACATTCCCGTGAGATGATATCCGACATCCACGGGCGAAGCCGCGGGAAAAAGCTAGTTACCTGTTTAGACAGGATATAAAATTTGAAAGAAAATAGCTCACTAGACAGATGCAAGAACTTGTACTTTTAAAATGTTGACTACGAAATAATCACTGTAGGCATTGTAATGTTTAAATTTATAATACACTAGCTGCGCCCCGCGGTTTCACCCGCGTAAGTCTCGATCCCGTGGGAATATCGGGATAAAAAGTATCCTATGTGTTAATCCAGGTTATAAACTATCTGTTTGTCGATTTTCATCCAAATCCATCCAGCCGTTTTTGCGTGATTGAGTAACAAATATCCAAACGGGTGACGCCTGAAAATCAGCGCTGAGCTGTGGGTCCCCCATAGCGCAGCATCATGCTGAGTGGAAGCCTTCTTGTCACAGTCATGACGTGCCAATTATTTATATTTATACTCGTGTTCTCATATTTGTACTTAGACCAATTTTGTTTTTGTTTGTTTAATATTGTTGATTACTGTTATCTCTTTTTAAGCACGTGTTTCTGTGACAAATAAACCTATTTTTCTTTCTTTCTTCAAACACACAAACTTTCACATTTATAATATTAGTAGGATAGTAGGATATGTGGATCCCCCAAGCCCAACATACAAAATAAATTTTGTATCTTAAGGTGCCACTCCATTACAAAATATAAGTACCTACCTACCTACTTATCTGTAAGTATATGAAAATAAAATAAAAATTAAAGAAGAAAACATAACGAACTTAGTTTACAAGAATAATTATTATGTTCTATTGAACAAATTCTAGTGATGCTTTGATCTCAACAAACGGGATCAAGATTACTTTTAGCGTTTCATATAACCAAGAAAACTTTTAAAATAACCTAGAACATAATATGGCGTGAAATCAGCTAACTAGTTACAACAGAAGAATGTGAGGCGTTTCGTTTTTACCACAAGTAACAATAAACATTTATGAAGAAGCCATTTAAAAAGCTATAAGACACGCTGAATTTAAGTGTAACTAATTTAGCAAAAAGCGCCTTGAAATTACACATTCGACTGTAGGTAGGTATGGACTCAAACCAAATAAAAAACAAAGACAGCGCTGCGAACAATGCTGTGAAGCATGCCAAAACTGCACCTCCGCTCTGTGCATACACGCACACATTCACATCATATTTACAATCAAACTACACCTCACTACGTGCTCACATACTTACGAAATCGGCCTCACATCACTGTTGACAGCGCTCTGACTTGGTTTTTTATTTGGTCTGACGGTATGTGCCTATAATTTTTTTCTAGAAGACCATAATAATATGTAATCTATCCGCATATGACGGATCAACTGCCCTCAGTGGATCTACCTCAAATATAGACCCATGGTCTTTCCAAAAGATCACTTAAACACTTACCTACTTACTTTCACGAGCAAATATTGAAACAGATAGAGCAGAATCTTTATTGTATATCGCTCCTAGGACATAGATCGAGGAAGACATATTTTAATGAATTACATACATAAACCATCCGGAATTGTCTAAATCATGGTGAGTATCATCATCTGCCTAGCCTTTTCCCAACTATGTTGGGGTCGGCTTTCTCAAGACTGGTTGTCAGACTTTCGGGCTTCTGACGACCCGTAACGACTGTTAAAGATCCACAAATAACAGCCGGGACCAAGGGCTTAACGTGCTTTCCGAGGCACGGAGGATTCTTGGTATGTAAAGATGGTCACCCATTCACGGACCAACCCTGGCAAGCGTAGCTTAACCTGTCCTGTCCTGTCTAAATTACGGTGAGCACTGCATCAAAATCTTCTTCTTTAAGTTTTTTCTAAGGGTAACATTTTTCCTCCCACTTTCCTACAATCAAATGTGGGAGTGATTTCGTAAAAAGGGACGGAAGTGTGTAACAGGAAGCCGGGGAAGCGCGCACTATTGATGCATGATTTGACCAATGAGCGCGTGAGGTGCTAAAGTTGTTGGTGTTGAGTTGCATCAAACGGTACCAACCCATTTTCCGAGATGTTGCAGTAATGGTACTGTTGAAATATCCGATGTTACACATCTTATGCGAATACTGTAAGCCTCCCTCGTTTTTTTTTTAATTGTGTAAAAATTGTATTTCATTCGAGTCGACTAATTTATATATTTGTTTACACAGTTAAAAGGCACTTAAACAGTTCATAATATCACCGCTAAAATAATAAAACAACCCCTTACTTTATATTCACAACAAGCTCCAGGCATTCTCACGTAATTCCAGTGCCGTAATTAAAAAGTCAACGGAACAGTGCTGCCAACATTAAGCCCCTCGTTAACACTCGCGACACTTCCGGTTACACCGGAAACATGGCTGCTGTAATAATTTTCAATGTTTCCACACGGAAAAGTAATTGATTCTTGTAAAATTTGGTGGTTTTTGGGAGATTTATGTAGTGAAAGTAATTAGTACAGTTATTTCTTATTATGGCTGATCGAATTTCGAAAATGTTGTTACAATGAGGATTAATTAATCGTTAATTTAATGCTTTTCATGAATTTGGCGAAATGAAAGTGTTGGCGTAACTGTTGTGAATTTCAGTACCTATCGGGCTTCGACACCAAAGTTTGGAGGTACCTGCCTATAACAATGTTTTATAAATATTATAAAAAGAACAGATTTGTTTTTGTGTAACGAATTAACTCAAAAACTACCGATTAAAAAAAATATCACCAGTAGAATGCTATTATCACTGATCTGAGTAAAGAAAGTGAGTTTGTTTGTTTGTTACGCTTTCACGCTTGAATTTTTTTGGCATACAGATAGTTTATAACCTGGATTAACACATAGGATCCCTTTTATCCCGATATATGCACGGGATCGAGACTTACGCGGATGAAACCTCGGGGCGCAGCTAGTAATAATTTATAAAGATAATCACGCGGCTGAAGCCGCTGCCGCGCTGGCGGAAGCTAGTATTTCATATCGCTACAGGGATTTGTCAAACGGGAAATTCCGGTATCATAAGGATTGGAAGTTGTCGACCATAGGTTCTCGTTATAGTCAAAAGGATACCTTCTGGTGTCCATCGAATAAAGCTAACAAACATGTGCGTAATGTGGGCAAAATTAGACCTATTCAAAAATAATTTAACTACAAATAATATTTTAGACAAAACATTTGTATGTTTGTAAGACTTCTGGACTGATAAAAAAAATGCTTTCACCAGTAGAATGCTAATTTATCACCGAGTAATATAGGCTACAATATTTATAAAGAAATGATGCGGGCGAAGCCGCCGGCGGAAGCTAGTTTTGGATAATCCCACATCATCATAATAATTTCAGCCGATAGAGGTCCGGCTGGACCTCCCCCAATCGTCACCACAACGATCGATTAGGTAATATTGTACCTAATGTCCCACATTTAACACTCATTATTTATATTGGGCTATAATTAAAAAGCAACTAAAATAAGTTGCAGAAATACTTTTCTCCGCCCAATTAACTTTCGTGCAAATTGGACGTATAGCTCTACAAAATGTACTCACGGTTAAAAGACAGTAATTTTCGTTTTATTACTATTTAACGCTGTGCAAAAACTTGGCACTAGCGTTTTTATAGAGCTCAGTCGATAAAACAAGCAAAAACTTAAAAAGACTTTATTTTTATTATCCAGAACATATACCTACTTGTAAACATTGCTGCTATTTTAGCCATTCAAGGAGTACCTATTTTACTTACAGCACTTGCAAGTAACTAATCCTCATATGAACCAACAGCCGCACGGGTCGAGCTAGACTTCTCGCGGTCGGCGCGTGTATGGGTGACAATCCTCAGAAACCGTTGCACGTTGGTCCCGGACTCCCGGCTGTCGGTCGTAGATCTTTGATAGTCGAAACGGGTTGTCAGAAGCCCGAAAGTCTGACAACAAGTCTTACCAGGGGTAAGCAGCGTGTTACCCAGTACCTGGGTTGTGGAGGTCAGATAGGCAGTCGCTTTATGTAAAATACTGGTATTCAGCTGGATTCGGTTAGCCTGGAAGCCGACCCAAACATAGTTGAGAAAAGGCTAGGTAGGTAATGATTTAGGTTCTCGAGTAGACGGACGATTGGGAAAGATAGAAAAGATTGTCAATTGGGGTGCTGAACCTTTACAAGGAGATACTTCTATTAAAATTATTGACGCGGCCTACCTAATTACTAATAACCGCTTGACTATACCATAGATATAAGAAAGATGATATCAGCTAACCAAAATACTCCTGTTCTTCAAACGCATATTTCTAGCCAAGTAATTCTCCAAAATAAATGACACCGTAGAATATAACATGGGCGCGTTCATCTGTGCCGGAACTCCGGACTTCCGAAGCGTCCACCCGGACTTAAAGGCCCGAAAAATAAGCCAATCCTAACCCTAAACGCTTCCAAAATTTATGTCCGCCTCTTGACCCTCGCAACGCCTTATTCACCTTTTATTTTTATTTGAGTGAGCAAGGAACAAATCTTAGCGTAAAAGGGATAATAAAATAATCGTTAGATTCGTTTAGACGACTCTAATTTCACGGATTGCTGCGCAAAGGGACGTTCGCTATGTAGGGTTGAGTCTGTCTCGCTCTAGCTCGTTGGGGGTGGTATGTCCGTCTCTGTCGCGCGCCGTCCAATCGCCGGGAGTGAGTTGCACAACTTGCAGACTTGCTCCTCTTATTTTTCCTTGTTTGCGGGTTTGTATAGGAAGTTTTTTTCCGCGGTGGAAATGTTTTCGTGGATATTGGAGTTTATTTTAACAAGTTCTTTCGATGTCGAATATTTTATTTTTTGGAGTTGGTAGAGTTTTTGCGTCTTCTGAATATTGGAAGAAGGAATTTGTGAAATAAGTACTTTTCACTGAACTTTTGCTTGTGTGAATTAACTTAACAGACTCCCAAATGGCGTCAAAAATGGGAAGGTTTAAAATTCCCTATACAGATTTAGTCATATTTTTCAAGAAAGGTCATCATAAAAATCATATTTCAATATCTAGCCTGGTATATGACGTATCAAATGGTCAAACCCTCGCGATGCTCAAGCGATAGTTCATCCGACTGCACAAAACGGTTACTTCCCGTTATTCACAGCGCCCGCGCAAATCGCGTAAGAGCCGGTCAAAGTACGTAATAGATCAATGGCTATCGACTATCTAATCTAAATAGAACGGCTATCAAATCGGTCCTAGGGTCCGCGTTCGCAAATTTTACGCTTGACGCAAGATTATGGGGTTGACAATGAACCATATAATTTATAGAGACGATACAGATACAATGACAAACGATTTATTCTGGAAAATCTTACCTTGACATTTTAAAAACTAAAGTGAAGTGAGCTGTCAATAGTGTTATCAGATGGAATGACAGCTCACTTCAAGCTCACTTCAAGCTCACTTCAATTTCACTTTAAGCTCACTTCACCTACATTTTTACAGAATAGTTTATGTACCCATATGTAGTTTATTCTGTAAAGCTACAGCATTTTTGTTGTTGTTAAGTATTAGGTAAGTACTCGAGCAGTGGTGGCCCAGTGGTAACGGCCACGACTTACCAGTTGTAGGTCGTAGGTTCTAACCCTGACAGGCGCTTTACTTTGTGTAAATTATTTCATCGCCACTGCTCTCAAAACGGTGAAAGAAAACATCGTGAGGAAACCGGCTTGTCCTAGAACCAAAAATTCGAAGACATGTGACATCTACCAACCCGCACTGGGCCCGCGTGGTGGATTACGGCCCACTCCCTCTCACACAGAAGAGGCCTGTGTCCCAGCAGTGGGAACATTATAGGCTGATTATGCTTATGCTAAGTACTCTTTTGGGTCACCCCCGCCCGAGTCTTTTCCTAAATTTTCAACTAATCTGAGATCCATTTTTGTTCCAGCCATATTTTTTTTTGGAAATCCGTTGGCTATCATTCATCTACTATCATGCAAGCGTAGTTTCACCAAGCAGGTCGTCAGGATAACAATGACCAATTTGACATGGCTGCGAAGCTTTCTCGAACCGTAAACTAATCAGTCATCTCAAGTCTTGTCGACAACTGCCCAGAAGAGCTCACATAAAAGTGCGGATGACTAAGTACTCAAAATTGCAATTTAAAATCTTATTGGTGCCGATTCTGTTGTTCACAAACTAAACTAAATTTAAGTTCAGTGCATCTTTTTTTTTCTATTTCATTATGAAAAGGACAGAAGATACTTTTTAGTTTAGTCCTGTCAAATTAATCAGCGCGATTGACGTGTTTTTACTAGGCAAGTTTTTAATCGCGTCTAAACTTGTATGGAGTAGTGACAGTTGCACATTGGCACCAGTACCTAAGTATTTTTGTATTCTAGTAAAAGAATAAGATTCAAACTATTCGAAATTCGGCTTGTAGAACACTATCTTAACCGGTTTCCATCACTATGAAATAGTTTTCATATTATATACTGTTTTTTGTACAATCCCAAATATTGTTCAATCACTCAAACGAAATTAAATCGCTTCAACCCCGGTCAGTCGGGAAACCATCAAACTGTCATCACATCGCAGCTGCGGCGACCTCTACTGTACAACGCAACGGACAAACTGATTTATTTGCACTATGATATACTGCTTTCCCGCGTCAACTCCGAACTAAGTCCCTCTCTGGTCTGCCAGGCAGAAAAATATAGCTTCCTTTGCTTTGTAAAATTAATAGATATGTTTATAACATTGAAATGAATTAGATGTTTTAAACAGTATCGTATTTTTAGTTTAATGTTGAAGCGGTTAAAAGAGGCGCTTTATATTGTGTACATATTATGTTCCAAACGATTAAGTATAAATAATAACTTGGTAGTAAGGTATAAATAGTACCTTCAGAATCCAATTAAAAGCGTAAATGAACAAAAAAAAATTACAGAAATGCAAATATGACTGTCAAAATATGATTTTTACAAGTCTTAATCTAAACATAAACATTTATTGATTGTTTTACTTAGATTAGAATTTATTGTTTTAATTATTTTTTTTATTAATTTATTTAAGTGTTATTGACATGATATATACAAGGTGGAGACGACAATACGACAAAAAATTAAACTCCGTATGTCTAATGACGTTCTCGGTCTACATACAAAACATTTATCAAATATATCCAATAGTTTAGTTACGATAGCTAGTCAAAGATCGGCAAACCCCATAGTCGGCCCATCACTACTATTTAGTTTGTTTGAAAAAATGACTTTTTTAATTTCCATGTTAGGATTTATTTGATAATTCCAAAATACTATTATGCATTAGTATTGCCAGTGTTTTCATTTATTGTTGTATTGTCGTCTCCACATTGTATATCTAATTAAATTACCTATCTACTATAGTACATATTATTTATTAAGATAGTATTTAATAGGTACTGCAGGCCAGAATGAGTTTTGAATGCTGATCACCAGCAAAGACAATTAAAGAGATTTTTTTTTGAAAAAATAGAGTTCGTAAATGTTTTTGTAAGTTGTAATTCTGCTACAGAAACGTAAGGAATGCAACCTACAGTAGCTCCAGTAATAGCTATTTTGTGGACGGAGCCAACGCTTTTGTTATGCAAATGACTGACATTCGTATCACGTAACTTTCTCGGAATCGATTCCACTTTTCATTCCTCAAAAGATGAAATGTAATCGATTCCGATGTCTTGGTTGGACTTCTCGTTCAATTCGAGTCGTTTTAATAAGACAAACTAAATTTGTATGAAAATAAAAATAAAACATGACAAGTACAACCCGTAGAAGAATCTGAAAGTAGGTACCTTTTTCGTTAATTTATACTTACCCACCTATATAAGCCTACATTGGGAAATGATAAATTGGAAATGAGAAGTTTATGTAACTGTAGTCTGAGCGTCTTCACTTTAAAGCGAAAATAATTATTATATTATGAAGACATAAAATAATTTTGAGAAAGCTAACTTCAAATAATTTATAAAGAAAAACGAGTATGAACTGTAGGAACTATAGAAATATTAAAAAAAACTTCTTTCTTTAACTATGGTAGGAACACATCAGCTGATCGATCATTGCAAACTACTTACATATTTGAAAAGTCAAACTGTAATTTAAAATTCATTTTCTATAGTTAGCTACAAAAAAAATATAATTTGTCTTAGGTACGAGCAAAATACCAAAAGCTTTTGTACCTACAGGAAAAAATTGTATCGTTGTATCATTTAAACAGCAAATATAAAGCGTCGTGACCTGAGACCTAGCAGTAAAATACTTTTTCGTCAAGAATAATAGAGAAACATCCAGAAACAGACACATTCACCTTAACAACCATTTTTATTCATTTTCTCACTTATTATGTTTTTGATTGAACTACGTGACTCCAGCAAACTTGACAAACAATATTTGCCGTCGATAAAACTCATTATGCACCTTATTACGTTACAATAAAACTTATAATGGTAAGTTTTTTGGTGTGTGAAGTGCAGTTTTATATTTGTTTTTTTGACGTTTGATGTCTAAATTAAGTGAGTCACGTGGCGTAAGTCATGTTTTATCATTTTAAAGGTCCGTTTGTTGTGATTGAAAATTAAATTGATATGTTAAATCCGGTGTATTGTTGTTTGTAATTAGTTTATAGGCATTCGTGACACAGAAGATAATTAGGTGCGAACGAACTAATGAAGTTATTAGATATTTTAATTATATTATTATAAAAAAGTTTATTTAATATTGATATTGCTTGTTGTAATTGGTTTGTGTTTACTTTGAGGTCAGTAGTTGTGTTATAATGTGTATACATATTAAAATGGATGGAGGTCCATTAACATCTAACACGCAGAGTTTTTTTTTTTTTTAATTATTTACGGTTACATATGCGGAAAAAAAAACTTAAGTAAGTAGGTATGTCATATCAATAAGTGAAAATGTAGAAAAAGTAGAATCATATGTACTGTGCTCTACATAGAGATGCTATAAGGTGGCGATTCTGTTTTAGAGTCATAGACAAAAAAAAAACGTTAAGTTAATAACATGGCGTCTTGGATGGAAGCACGTCGCATATAAGCACCGTAAATACGTTTCGCCTTTTTTAGTAAACAGGCCAAGTTTACTTTAAATCTAAATATCAATCATCTGCCTAGCCTTTTCCCAACTATGTTGGAGTCGTCTTCCAGTCTAACCGGATGCAGCTGAATACCAGTATTTTACATGGAGCGACTGCCTATCTGACCTCCACAACCCAGTAACTGGGTAATACCCCCCCTTGGAAAGACTGGTTGTCAGACTTTCGAGCTTCTGACGATCCGTAACGACTGTCAAAGATCCACAAATGACAGCCGGGATCAACGGCTTAACTTGCTTTCCGAGACACGGAGGAGTCTCGGTATGCCCATGGACGGATCAACCCCGGCAAGCGTAGCTTAACCTGATGGATCGCCCCGTGCGGCTGTTATTACGTAGCCACGAGCTCCTCCATATAGGTAAGCCCCGAAACACGTCGCATATAAGCAGCATTTTAGTAAACAGGCCAAGTTTACTTTAAATCTAAATATGTAGTAATACAAAACGGATAAAACTGTGTAGGTACTTATAAGTTTTTACATGATTGACAAGAAGTATTTTGCAATCTTCTATATAAATATAAATGAAACTCGTTTTATTATAGGCATATAGTCGCCTTGTATCGAATGTCCTCATCCGTTTTGAGGAGATATAATTAAATATTACAAAAAAATTGGTCGTATTGTCCAAAGAAGAACTTAGAAGGTTTTATGCGGCGTAGGTATATACGGAAAACGTCCATAAATTATTAATGTGTTATTATTGTTGTTGTTGTTGGGATTGTCCGTTTATTTTCGGGATTCTACTTATATGGTAGTGAAAATTCTTCTTACTCAGAATCTCTGTTACGGCCCCGCCGCCGCCAGGTGGCGCACGGCGGCGGTACTTGCTGAGACCATGCCCCGTCGTTCCCTTCGCGCCGCCAGGGGCGCTCGGGGAGTGGCAACACTGCTGGCAGAGAGCGTCGCGCGACACACAACTACTACAGCGGCCAAGCAGCGGCCATCATTACAATACAATAATTACATCAGAAATAGAAACCATCAGAACAAACATTGTAATCTATCAGAAAATACGCAATTCATCGAACCAGCAGTTCATTATTTCGAAGTCCATAAAACATAAAACACTAAAACACTAGTATGAATGAATGATATAATTGTATATATTATGGACCATGTAATAAATAGGGGCATTTTTCATAATTATGAATAATGACAAGCTACTTAGGGCGAAATAATTAATTATAATTTGAAATAACTTCCTTATTTATCACATTGCCTCGTCATTATAAATATTGTCGTGTGGTCTTTGGGCAATCTAATAATACACAGGTATTTAATTATGGTAAAGTCATCATAGGTCAGCAGAGTGTCTATGAATGGAAAGATTTTTTTTATTTTAAATATTGATTCTACGTTTGAAATCAATATAATTTTAATATAACCTGGTTTTAATTGCGCTGCCCCATAGGTGACTAGCTTAATAAAAAATGCCCGGTCGATTTGATTATTTCAATAGTTGTTATCATATTACCCTCTCATATTGGGCATTTTTCAAACTGCCCGGGCATTTTTTATAATGCCCTAATAATCACTTGGTCCATAACATATACATAGTCTAGACTATGTATAGAATAATATCATTCATTCATTCGACTTCTACGAATAAACGTAATACGTATGTAGTACTCGAGTCTAAAGTTGGCGTCTTTAGCTTTTAGCATTTAGCTAGCCTATTAGGTACTAAGGCGTTTTTTGGCTTTTTTGGTCTTACCTACAGGTCCTAAACTCCTAAAACCTGCCACAAACAGGCGCGATATCGCGGGCGGGACAAGTGTAGCGCTTCCTGTCGCGCCCGCGATATCGCGCCTGTTTGCACGAGCCTTAACACGTATATGTAAAGCAACTTATTGCCAATTATTACCCTGAAATTATTTGTAGAAGCTAGGTACACGGTTCCAATTGGTCAAGGTGTCCTATTGAGAAGAGTCGGCAAGAAACTCCACGGTTACTCTTTTAAAAATAATTGTCTATTACAATATTTCTAAATTACAGTGTTAATATTTATGGGAGGTACTTTACTAAATAGCAAAATAGTGAACACATCGAATCACTTGTGAATCTATAAAAAGAACCACACAACAGCAGTGATAGTCTAGTGGTGTGACCGTCGGACTGCCAAGTCATAGGTCTCGAGTTCGAACCCAAGTCACCCACCTCTGACTTTTCGGATTCATGTGCGTATAATTATCACTTGCTTAAAAAATGGTAAAGGAAAACATCGTAAGGAAACCGGCATGACCGACAGATATTTCTCAACGGCATGTGAAGCTAAGTCAGAGGGCCATGGCGGCTTAAAAACTGGCAACAGGTTAGTCACTAATCACACGGAACAGAAAAGACCAGTCAACTTAACACATTCACACCAATTAACAATTACAATTTCAGTTACTCCAATTTAGTGTTGCGTTGGTTGCGTACCTACAATTATTTTACGCGTTAAATTCCCGCCAATTTGTCACACCACGTGCCAATGAACGGAAAACGTAATCCTATAGTCTGTTCTAAAAGTATCAGACAAAAATGTTAACAGATTAGAAAACGTACCTGCGGATGCGAATTTGTAGTGCCACTTACAAATTGAGTGCCTTGATTTGAGTATTTAAATACATCAACCTGAAATTCTAATTTTAAGTCACGTTAAAGATGTTATTTTTTATTTGACATTATTGAGGTTAATTTTATAACATCAATTATCATCAATGTTTTTTTCAATTACTATTTATTATTGCAAAAAATGATGAGATATAAAGTAGAAACCTTCCAAATACAGATAAAGTGTTACTAATTCCCTTTAGTGAGACATTGCGTAAGAATTATAACTGAACAGGGTTTGTTTACACATTCACCAGACACTTTTGGAACAGACCATATATTAAAAATGCCCGACGCAAGGTTCTGGAGGTAATAAAACAATTTACGACAAAAACTATCTAAAAGATGACGCTTTTTTCACGTGCTAATGTTTTTAAATAAATTGTGATCGCCTAACATTAGGTGCCAACAAAAACACTTCATTTTGCAATAGTCTACTCTCAATTACTCGCTGATTACTCCAATCTCGTGAAACGGTGATGAAACTGGCCATTTTAAGTTTTTTTTTTCCCAACGATTATTCGAATAAAAACTCAATGTGACTTTGTTTTATTTTTCTTTTAGGAATGTAACTTTTAATGATGAATTGAGAAGGCTTTTTTATACCCCTATGAGTGGAGAGAATAATTCGATATTTTAATAAAGGAAAAAAAGAAAATAAAAAGTTAATAGAAGAGCATAAAATTGTGTTTGAAAATGATTAAAGAGAATTCGGTGAAGAGCTTAGCCGAGTCGTGGATGCACACAACACATTTCATTTAGTCATTCTTGTGCCAATTTAAAGTAATATGTTTCATCGTCTATTATAATATGTAGTATAGTTAAAAAAGAAACAATTGCCCAATATAAACCTATTTGCGTCATAAAAGCGAAAACAAAATAAAGATAATCTATTGTCAATTTTGTGTGTTTTCAGTAGTTAGTCAACAATTCTATTTTAAGTAACATAATTTATTTAATTGCTAATTGTAACCTAAATGGAAGAAGTCACTGGTTCCTGAAATACAGATACTCTAACCTAGCTCTGGAGCCAGGGTCTCAAATTTTTGTAACCTGTTTTCATGGCAATAAAGAATTATTATTATTATTATTAATTCTTTTACGTCACTCTCCCAAGCCATAAGCTCAAAAAGTAACATTCCATACAAAATCAAAACGAATTTTGGCAGTGTTGCGGAAAATTAATTATTTGTATATCAAATTGTTTTGTTCGACTGTACCTACCTGTATCATGTATCATCCCTTTGTACTCTACCCATAGATATCCGTGACTCTACCTATACCTAAATAGGTAAAAAAGAATAGATAAACTTTTTAGACGACAAAATGTTTCAAAATGTCTATAAAGCCATGCGCGGTATACAAGTCAGGGGGCTTAAAACAGTCACCTTGACAGAATCATAATAGGAAAATATTATGAATCATCGTAAAATGTCTCAAACTGACAATTCATAGTATGATCTGCGTGCGATTCATATTACGAAATAATTCATCTGTTTGACATTTTTCTATGGAGATTCGTAAAATGATCCACATAATATGAATTGCTTTTGTGTCAAATTAGAGGAATTGCTAATGACAGCTGGGATTCAGGAAATGATCTGCTTTTAGAGGAATTGCTAATGTGGCCGGTTTAGGCCCCCAGGACTGATGAGCGGTAAACATTATAGTGATGGAATGGTAAAATCAATGTGCCTAGCCTTTTCCCAACTATGTTGGGATAAGCTTCCAGCCGAACCGGATGAAGCTGAATACCAGTATTTTCCAGAGAGAGACTGCCTATCTGACCTCCACACTAGCAACTGGGTAATATGATACCTCTTGGTAAGACTGGTTGTCAGACTTTCGGGCTTCTGACGACCCGCAACGGCTGTCAAAAATCCACGCTTGACAGCCGGGACCAACGGCTTAACGTGCTTTCTGAGGCGCGGAGGAGTCTGAAGAAGAATGAATAAATAGAAGAATGTAAGATATAGGTATGTAGGTACAAGTACCTATGACTTAACTACTATAAAGCGGCGGCGCCGGCGGCGGCGGTGTCTTAAAAAACCTTGTTCAACACTGAACTGTAGTTCTCAATTTATAGTGCAAATACTGAAAAATGCCTCATTTAGTGCTACAACCTATACTAACTATTGCCTTGACGTTGGGCAATAGTGGTTGAAAATTACAGAAATTGTAATGGTATTTGAAAAAGAAGTAACGTCATAACGTTCTTTTATCGACAATCTGAGAGCCTAGACACGTGACAATCGCTTTGAAAGCGTTTCGTATTACTACAACGACTTTCAACAGGATTTGACATAAGCTTTTCGATAGCTTATGTCAGTCCTATACATTTTTGCCTTTTCCATCATCGTTATCGCTGATAGAATGTCACTTTGTCTAGGGCCTCTGGTCCTAAGGCACGGTGTGAAACTTTGCGATTCGTTTATATACACCATGTTATCTGACGAAGGGCGTTCCAGTTAACCTGCAATAGTAAGTATACCGTCTATAAATGCAAAAAAAAATGTTACCATTTATTTATTTATAGTAAAATAGTGAAAAATAAAAACTTTTTACAAAAAAAAAAACAACCGACATCCATCCATCGCCATCAAAGTTGGTGGCAAAATACGGAAATTGAAAAGCAAAGACACCGACTTCCGAAATTAAAGTTATTTTTCACTTTTTTAGTGTTTTTTTTTGGAAGTTGGTTGTTTTTTTTTTTGTAAAAAGGTTTTATTTTTCACTTTTTAGTTGTGGTACCTACCCCACACAAATCCGAATACCACTACCTGCTATGTAAATAACAGTGAAGGAGTCAAACAGGATATCGTCTAGATAAACTAAGTGGGAAAAATACGTAGTATTGTAGCCAACTCAAAAATTACGCAAGCAAAGTTAATAAAATTTATATGGGACCACCTCGGAAGCATGACCTACCAAACAAAAAAAGAATCATCAAAATCGATTCATAATTGGCGGAGTACTCGCGTAACAAACATACAAAAAAAAAAAAAAAAAAAAAACATACAGACGAATTGAGAACCTCCTCCTTTTTGAAGAAGTCGGTTAAAAATATTAAATTAATACGGACAAGAAACACGTTACACACACACGTGGCTTTCTATGTTGAAATACAAGTGTGCGAGTACTGAGTACTGCGTATTTCTCGTATCAATTTAATAGCTTTGTAAATATTTCATTACGTAGTAGAATTTTTTTTTATTGGATTGGTAATTTTTTTTTTTGCATGTATGGACGCTATGGGTACTGTTGCGGATTAACGGGGACAGGGAACGCCCTTTGTTAGTTAATATACTGTATTTCAGTTACACATGCACTAAAATATGCGTCATAAAACCCTTACTTAGGTATGTACCTACCTATATCCAGGTGGCACAAAGACATTGTGTAAAATGCAAAGTAGGTACATAGACAGTCGATAACAAGTACCACAAAATATTTTGGGAAATTCTAGATTATCGCCTACTATAATATCTGTGATGATGACACTGAAGAATCAAATAGGTAAGTTAAGCTGGTTCTCCCTCTCACAGAGAGGAGGCCTATGTGCCAGCAGAACATTATAGGCTGATTATGTAAGCTGGTTCCAAAATGCATGCAAAAATTCATAGACCGTAAGTTAGAGAAGCCATAAGAAATCATCCCTCCATCACACCTACAATAATTTTATTCTAACTAATAAAATTACATCCTCATCACCTTTCTGCCCCTATCCCAATTTATTTGAGTTCGGATCCGGGTATCTTCTTAAATAAATCAGTTCATCTGTGTCGGTCTTTCGTCAAAAGACCATTTCAGACATACACACACAACTCATGATCACACATCACCTGACGAAGATTGTGTCTGAAATTTTAAGTAGACTGTGACCTCTGAGTTTACTTCGGTGTTTCTTCTAAAAGAGTAAGAAACACCGATCTCATGTAGTTTTTTTTAAATCTGCCACGAGCACAGCCGTACCATCTTTTCTCGAAGCTATTCAGGACATTTTCAACCTATTTATTGACGTGTAAAATTGTTTGTTATTATTTTAGGGTCGGCTTCCAGTCTAACCGGATGCAGTTGAATACCCGTATTTTACAATATGGAGCGACTGACTATCTGAGTTCCACAAAACCACAACCCAGTAACTGGGTAATACGATACCCCTTCGTAAGACTGGTTGTCCGACTTTAGGACGTCTGACGACCCGTAACGATTGTCAAAGATCCACGAATGGCCGCCGGGACCAACGGCTTAGCGTGCTTTCCGAGGCACGGAGGAGTCTCGATATGTAAAGATGGTCACCCATCCACGAACCAACTCCGGGAAACGTAGCTAAGATGGATCGACCCGTGCGGCTGTTATTACTTAACCACGAGCTCCTCAGTGGTTGTTCATACCAACTTACAGAAATATAGATCACTTATCATAACATTAATAGCCATCCCTACATTTTCATCTAACTACCTAATCCCAGTAACTCAAATAGGACATAGGTACAATTCTTCCTCACCCAGTTATAGGGAACAATAAAATTCAATAATCAAGGTACCTATAGCCCGGTAGGACTGCAGCCAACCCTAAGCCGCCGACGGCCTGTTGAGGCTTAACTGAACAATGTAGCCCAACCCCTCGAGCGCTACCCTATAGGTAAGTAGGTACGGACTACTGCTCTACTGAGCACCATGTATCTATCACATACTTAATTAATTTATTTGTCATTGCTCCATTTTTAATTATTTTTACCTATTGTGGTAGGTACGGTAATCGTATTCTAGATGCATCGTATTCACATGTAATTATATAATTGATGTATACTAAATATTGTAAAACATTTTTTAAAGAGTAACGTAGGAGTTTCTTTCCCATTCTTCTCCATACGAAAACTACCTTTTGGAAGGGGCAACTAGAATCAGTTCTATTTCTTTGTTTTTGACGGTCAAAAGTGCCTTTAATGTGCCTATTTGAAATAAATTATTTGACTTAGACTTTACTGGGTTAGGTGTTTCGAAGTCATTTCAGTTAGGTAGGTATATGTAGGTAATTAAAAATCGCTTTGTTTTTTGGAGATCTTATTAATAGCTGTGATAAGTATACGATCGGTACGGTCTATATAATCCGAATTATAAATGGTTTCGAGAATACTATAGGTTACTTAAAGATATTTTCAACAAGTAGATATTATCATTTGCGGCTAAAACTAATTAAGTAAATAACTAATATATATAAGTTAACAAGAAAGATATAATATGTAGGTACCTAATGAGTAACCGACTTTGCTAGAACTCTTTAAAACAAATCAATCTGCATTAGCCTTTTCCCAACTATGTTGGGGTCGGCTTCCAGTCTAACCGGATGCAGCTGAATACCAGTATTTTATATGGAGCGACTGCCTATCTGACTTCCACAACTCAGTCACCTTTAAAACAAAATCGTTATAATTAAAAATATTTAAATTCACAATATTTTATTTCACATAAACCTATATGAAAAAACACTTATGAAAAGTCAGAAACTATTTGCACTATTCCAATTGGTCGTTTCCTATGGAGGCGAGCCGGCAAGAAACTTCACGGTTACTATTTTAATGAATGAGAAATAATAATTCATTAAGATGCGCTTGCGTCGCAAATTGTGGATAATTCCGAAGTTTAATAATCAGTTTTTCACTTTCTTCCTCACACACCTGCTTCCCTTCTTCTGCATATACTTGAATTTTTGTGCTGTGATTGTTCTTTTAAGCATTTAGTAAATTATGAAATGCAAGCACGTATGTGTTTTAATGATTATTGATCTACAGATTTTTGTAATATAAAATAACTACATAATAAGTGACAGTGGACCTACGTATCCTGTTGAAAGAAGCTTTTGCACAGAGATCTTAAAAAAATTAGCGAAGGATGATTATTTTGAAATATATAAAATTAGACTCGTATTTTAGCTGAAAAAATATTATTATCATTTTGTTGCTTTGCTAATTTTCAGTACTGGAAATGTACTCCTTTTCAGTTCACCTTAAACCTTTGTTGTAAATGTATAATTAACTAATCCTCTAAGTAGTCAATTTATTCACGATAATTTTCTTATTGGAATCCAATAACATTCATTCCTAAATTCAAACTAAACATATTCCTTTCGTCTACACTAAGGAGAACCATCAAACCCAATATAACACCATCATGGCGTCTATGTATTTCCCTAAATTGAGGTAAGTATGTAGAAAACAAATGAAGAACAATGAGCCACCTACTCACCGGAATCACTGTCATCCCTGTCATAATGTGGTCTCCAGTACTGCTCATCAAACCGCAGCGGCACCTCGGACCGCCCGGTGAACTTGGTGGGGTCCAGGATGTTCTCCACGGAGAACGCAATAGCGGGCCTGTCGGGTGGTCTCGTAAGCCCCAGTCTCCTCGTCAGGTCCACCGGCGCGGCCTCTTCGACCCCCACGACGTCAACCTCCCCGTTCGCCTCGGTTTCCCCTTCGGCTTCATCCTCGGCCTTGTCCCGACGCTCCTCCGATCCTCGCGCCATCGCAAGCATCGTCATAGCAAGGCCTATTTTATAAAAATCTGGACTTGAAACATTTGAATGTTCAATTTAACATCTCAGTTTGTTAACACTTTCACTGCACTCGAGTGTTCTAAAGTTCGTTTAAAAAAAAATGTCCTTATTATTTATTAAGTCCTAATAGGTCAATTAGCACAATGTGTCAGTTCAGTTCGCACGGATGAGCGCGTGCGTGCGAGCCAGTGGACACGTTCGTCCCAGCCCAACATCCGATAATCACAACTCGGTATCAACTGAACCCGGGAGGACAGAAACGGGCGGGCACATGAAAGGAGGGGACGGGCCCAAAGTGGGGGCCAAAGTGGAATCTCGTCAGCCGATTGGCGGTGGGAAACGAGGCGTGCCCGGGGTGGAGAAACGTAATCGAGCAATAAGGTTTAAACAATTTCGTTTAATACGTTGAATTATGTAAGAGAGCGGCGGGCAAGTAATCGCGCACAAGCGATAAGGCCATTTGCGCTACTTCGTTACGTATTAATGGGGCAGGAAATTGACTTATGAATATTAGAGGTCGCGGCGAGTTGAAGATCGGGCTAAAGCGGCCCCGGGCGGCCGCGCGCGCTTATTTTCCTAGTTAAGCGCTGAAACAATGATGTTTATTGAGTTTTGAACTTAATGGGTTTGGGCGCGAGCCGCGGGCCATTTGCGCCATTAGCTCAGTTTGTTTAGTCGACAACGTAACGACTTTTCATGGAAACGGTTTCAACGTATTACGTTTCATTTTCAGCTTTTGTTTAGAAATAAAATATAATTGCATATAATCTGCGGCATACTTTGTAATATGCTCGTAATTATAACTATAAATTGATGACTGGAATCTTGGTCCACACTAACTTACTAGTAAATTGAATAATATTCACATCGTCTTAAATAATTGGTAGGAAACTCAATCTCAATTAATTGGTATAACTAAATAGCTCCCGAATTGTAACATGTGAATTAATAACAATAACATCATAATTATTGTAATGATATTGAATAGCTTCTATCTATATAGGGGTAACTTCGTCCTATTACCGGATTCAGTGCAGGCTACAATCGCAGTCATTAAAAAATAATTATGCAGTGAGAAGGTTAGAAATATTGCTTTACTTAAAATTGTCTACCTTTATTATTTTGTTCCTATGCTATTTTTTCTGTATTAACAATATTTTACATTTAAAGTGTGAATTTTCGACAAATTAATGGTAATCATGCCAAATCTATGAAAGCAACATCCGCATCGCAACAGCACTGTCAAAAAACATAAAACATAACATAAAGTCGAACATAGAACCTCCTCCTTTTTGGAAGTCGGTTAAAAAGATCCTACTGACCACACACACCAAACGTCATTAATACTTAAGTACGTAGTAAGACAACGTTGCGTGCGTAACGTAGATTTATTTCGCGTTCAATAGATTGTTTACGTAGCATCCGTAGCATAGCCTGCGTAATACCGCGTAGCATTACGTGCGTAGCGTGGCGTACTGTTGTGTAGCATAGCATAGCCTGCGTATCATCGCGTAACAAAGCTTGCGTAGCAAAGCCTGCTAAGAGTCGCGTAGTATGACATGCGTAGCGTCGCGTAGTATAGCGTGCGTAGCGTCGCGTAGCAAAGTCTGCGTAGCAAAGCTTACGTAGCTTCGCGTAACATAATGTATCATAATTTAGCTTGCATCATTGATTTATTTTATTCTTATTTTCTTTATCGGTTGTGTGTACACAAATAGTTAATAAATAAATTAACGGTGAAGGCACAAGAATGTACAATATTATAAGTATTCTGGTGTCGGTCCGCGACGAAGGCTGGTCTCCACTGAGATTGAATGCCATGACCGAAAGTCAGCATAAGCATAACCAGCCTAGAATGTTCCCACTGCAGGGACACAGGTCTCCTCTCTGTGAGAGGGAGTGGGCCGTAATCCACCACGCGGGCCCAGTGCGGGTTGGTAGACCGAAAGTCAGACTGGATGACTATTACTGAATATGACTGCCCAGTTGGTCTATTGGTCGCAAACGCCACTGCTGAGCATGAGGTCCTTGGTTCGATCCCCGGGTCGGGCAAAGTGTTATTAGGTTTTTCAATCAGGAATGTCTCAGTAGCAGCCCGGAGTCTGGATTTGTTCCTGGTTGATGGCAATTTGTTACATGGGACTTTTAAACATAACTGGTGAAATGTGGGTGTAGTGTACTATAGGCACACCTCTGCCCAACCCTTCGCGGAAACAAGGCGTGATGTTATGTTAAAGAAAGAAAAAGATTTTATTATTTCTTTCTTCGCTTTCTTTCTTATGTTATGTTATCTTGTCCTTCAGTTTGTCCATTGTCTTGCCAGTCTACGCTGTATCGTTACAACATCAAACCTCTCGTCACATCACCAACTGTTCACCACAAGCGTGTCGTCGCGGCGGCGTGCCGACCACAGTCCATCACAGCTTAGCCTCCGACTCTACAGTTTTGCTCCATTTTGTATTTACACGGCTAATCGTAGCAAAAGATCTAACATTTAGAGCCACCAATGACATGCACGATCTCAGCCTTTCGACACGCTACTCCAATCAAACGAGATGAGATCACAGGGTGCGTTTTTTTCAACATTTCGATTTTTAGACTTTTTAAAGGCCATTTTTAATAATGATATACGTATAAATTGGTGTTTTGATTGTATTTTAATCATTGATGGGAATATTATGTTTCTTATAGCACTTTAAAGATTATTTGAACTTTGAAGTGCCATTAATCGTTCAGCCATCAGATCTATTTTTTAAACCTTTTCAGAGCGAGGATATTTTTTGCAAAAAAGTCCGAATGGGATACCGGGACCTTGGCAATAGGTAACTGAAGGAACACGGGTGGGTTTTAGTTAGTAAAAGTCTGACACGCCCTTCCGCTCCGCCCAGAGCGGGAGAAGTCATTTGAAGATTAACCACCCGCAAAAAAAAAGGGCGAGGATATTTTATAATATGTATATGACTGTACGTGACGTGAAGGTACATTTTCAGCCTTCAATATTGTTATAGGGTTTGCGTTTTTTTTTTTTTTATTTAGGTTCCAGGCATGAAAATATATAGAAATATAGGAATTAAACGACAGCTTCCGAAAGCTACAAAACAACACCCTCTATAAATGTCGAAATCTCAACAAAAAAGTGTCAAATTCCATCTCGTAGCATTTTATCTGTGAATGATTGGTGGCGCGACGGGGCCCATTGTGTACACAATTGACCCACGCTGGCCCCCCACTATTACTGCCTCTTTTAAACACTTTTTTGAATATTTTCTGCTCCGATACTTAACACACGTTTACGTGTAACTCGAAGCTTGTAAATAATGACAGCTATTTGTTGATAGGATTCAATTTATAGCCCGGTCAAAATAGACATGGACCCAGGATTCACAAGCTGAAAATTTACTGGCAAGTAAGGGCTACCACTCTAAAGAAATCCTGAAAAGTCCCCATTGATCCCGTGTGTGCATTTTTTTTAAATTCAAGGTCAAAGGTCGCAAAAATGAGTTTTTTGGATTTTTTTGCCAAACGGTTAGTTTTACGATAAAAATAGCTCGGAATAAAATAGTAGATCAGGTAATTATCTCTAAAATTGTCTTTATACTTTTTTCTCTAAGATTTAACATTTCTGAGAAAAAGCTAGCTATTCGAAAGTTAGCAAAGGGCAAAAACTGCTTTTAAATTTTCTATATTTCATTATCGCTTTAACCAAATCAACCAAATTTTCCGTGTGCCGGAGGAGCTAAGTCAGGTTTTTTTGGTCTGTATGATTGCAGATCATAGGAAAACATAAACTTACGCTGGACACCCGTAGGTAGAGCTGTATCTATAGTACGCCCACATTTCGCCAGATAAGATTAAGTACCTAGGGAGCCGGGGGTGGAGGAGCTCGTAGCTTAGTAATAACAACCGCACGGGTCGATCCATCAGGTTAAGCTACGCTTGCCGGGGTTGGTCCGTGGATGGGTGACTATCTTTACATACCGAGACTCCTCCGTACCTCGGAAAGCACGTTAAGCCGTTGGTCCTGGCTGTCTTTCGTGGATCTTTGACAGTCGTTACAGGTCGTCAGAAGCCCGAAAGACTGACAGCCAGTCTTACCAAGGGGTATCGTATTACCCAGCTACTGGGTTGTGAAGGTCAGATAGGCAGTCGCTCCATGTAAAATACTGGTATTCAGCTGCATCCGGTTAGGCTGGAAGCCGACCCCAACATAGTTGGAAAAAGGCTAGGCAGATTGATGTGGTACCTAGGGGCATATTGCTATACCTAAATGCTATAACTAACTGGCGAAATGTGGGTGTATTATATCGGTACACCTCTGCCTTAACCTTCAGGGAATACAGGCGTGATGTTATCATCATCATCGTCATTTTAGCCGAAAGACGTCCACTGGTGGACGTAGGCCTAAACTAAAGCGTAGGGCGTAGGCGGTAGGCCCAAGCACCGCCACTTGACCTTGTGTTGTGTGTAAATTCAGATTCCGAACGTCTGCTAAAAATGTATAATTCGAAAACCCAATGTCACTTTGCCCAAGCGTGGGGTTAAACTCAGGCAGGAGTAAAATGTATGCAAATGTCAGTAAATTTATTTATGACTAGCTGCACCCCGCGGTTTCACCCGCGTAAGTCTCGATCCCGTGGGAATATCGGGATAAAAAGTATTATATGTGTTAATTCAGATTATAAACTATCTGTTTGCCAAATTTCATCCAAATCCATTCAGTAGTTTTTACGTGAATTACTTACCTTCCATACTTACAAACTTTCGCATTTATAATATTAGTTAGATTGGATTAGAAGTTAGATTTCATAAGCAGCTTCATATGTGATCCAAAGCTGGGAAAAAGCCTACCAAAACTTGCTTTCAAAAACTTTTTAATAATGTAAAGACAATGCAAATTCCATGTCGAACAAAAAAAATTGGCATATATATAATGTTCCTATTCCCAATGGCTCCAAAATAAGTAACGAACTTCTAGTCAATACTTATTCAGTCTCCTATAAAGACTGCCACTAATTTGAAGAGATCTACACTTAGATAGTTATATCCATACTAATATTATAAGTTCGAAAGTAACTCTATCTCGCCTAAACCACTGAACGGATTTTGACAATATTCGGCAAAGAGATACTTTTTAACGCCACTCCGCGCAGGCGAAGCCTCGGGCGGAAGCTAGTTTACAATAAAAGTAGGTAGGCCTTTCTTCTTAGTTAAAGCTAAAATAATCTACATGAGATTTCTTCTTTTAAGCGTTTCGAGGGCAATCTAAATTCTGACAGCCCAGAACTTTATTACAAAAATATCAGGGCACGCAGGACATGGTGTAGTACTGTAGTGCCCCATAATTTATGGAACAGCACCACATTAGCGGCTCTTTGTCCCTACATCACACAATCATAACCAACACAACATAAGTATCCCTATCCACTTCACACTTCCACACATTTTCCCAGTCACCCAACTAATAAAACACGGTGTCAGCAGTTGAAAAACGTTCAAACATTGCACTGTACCAACAAACAACACTCGTAACTATTTGATTTGCGCGCAGCTGGAGAGCATTGTGTCTCGACACTGTGCCAGATCATGCTGCGAACAGTTTACAGCGCCGCGGGAGCATTCTGTCCCACTAATGGACGGGTTAAAATCACTAATTGTATTTATTATTGCACGCTTTGTTGACGAAAAAGGTGTTTGGTGTGATTGTAATCTCCTTAACGAATGGATGAAATCGTAATGAAGTCCGGTTAGGGATCTTGAGGAAAAAATGGATTGGTCAGTTGGTGGATAAACAACACGGAATGCTCGAAGTAGACTTTGACTTGTTTATTTTTGTCTGTAATTAATGTTCTGCAAGTTATCATAACTTCAGGTCATGCAAATACTTCATGTTATAATAACCAATGATACAGCGAACGACCGATGAGTTACTGATGAGTCTCCGCCTTCTGCATCCAGTTTGTCTACAGACTGGATGCAGAAGTAGACTGGGATAGGCTGAGTTCATTGACAACGAGTAGCAGTCCCTTTCTATTCGGAGGAAACCTTCTTAAGCATAATCAGCCTATAATGTTCCCACTGCTGGGACACAGGCGTCCTCTTTGTGAGAGGGAGCGGGCCGTACTCCACCACGCGGGCCCAGTGCGGGTTGGTAGATGTCACATGTCTTCGAATTTTTGGTTCTAGGACGTGCCGGTTTCCTCACGATGTTTTCCTTCACCGTTTTGAGAGCAGTGGCAATGAAATAAAATTTACACAAAGTAAAGCGCCTGTTAGGGTTCGAACCTACGACCTACGACTCGTAAGTCGTGGCCAATACCACTGGGCCACCACTGCTCTTACTCGGAAAACTTCTTAAAGCGCCCGGATTTCGGGATATGACCGGGGACTGTAGAACATCAAACTCAGACCACCCTAGTGGACAAAATCAGACAGGAAAGGTGGTGAAACTCCAGAACCAAACGCAACATGCAACGTAACAGCAACATACCTATGCATCCTTACATATTATAAAACAAAGTTCTCCGCCGCGTCTGTTTGTCGTCGTGTACGCGATAAACTCAAAAACTACTGCACCGATTTTCATGCTGTTTTCACCAATGGATAGATTGGTTCTCGAGTAAGGTTTTAGTATATAATAACCAACTTCCACGCGGGCAAATCCGTGGGCATCAGCTAGTTTTAAATAAAATAATGTCCACAAAAAACCGTAGTAGAAACACATCGTATTAAATTAATTAGGTATTATATGCAGCCTACCTAATAGGATATTAAAATTTTCATAATCATAAGCACAACTTATGAGACCAATAAATATTGCCAAATTAATTCACCACTGCCTTTACTGAGGCAAAAAAATAATTAAGTATAAGCATCAATCAGTACCATCTTCAATTTTCAAGCCAAGGCGAATTCTGAATTTAAAAATGTTCGTCATTAGTACCATAAACAAGTGACGCCGTAAAACAGCTGTCCGTTTCACTGGAGATATTAATTAAAAAGTTTTTTACGCGAAAAAAAATGGACGACGAACCACGCCTCTGCTCCAATTAAAATTCTAGCCGGATTCATTACGATACTTTATTTTTTAAGTGTTCGTTAACGAATTCTGTCAAAACAAACGCAAATTAATTTGAATATTTTATCAGGAATATCTTTGATGTTAGCGGGCGTCAAGTAGGTATTTTAGAAAAGAATGTGGAAAGCAAACATATTATCTGGTAGTTTTATTGTCTGTGGCATTCTAATGACATCTCAATGCGATTATCATGAAGATTGTGCAAAAAAAATGAAAATAAGCCGTTTTTATCTTGCCAAATTAAAGTGGAGAAGTAAAATTGCAAATTAATAACTACTACTTAATGTTCAATTCTACAGAATTAAATAGATAGTTGAAAATATTATCTAATATTGAGAGATACCACGATTTGTTTTAATATTATCATGACCACATCATAAAATTATTTTTCCTAAATGACCTTTTTTTAAATGCGTCTAAATGCGTCTATCAATGAAGACGAAGAATTATAGAAACTAAAATTGTCTTCAAGAAAAATGCGAGTTTCACAGTGTGGGATGTTGAACAGAACATTTAAAACTCAATAATTTTGTCGTGGATTACATTTTATTTTGACGCTTTGATCCTTGTTTTTGTGTTCAAAAGCTTTAGACGATATATCAATCCTACTTGATTCAACGGAATGATCTAACAAAATATACCTACGTGATGACAGCATGTTTTGATGTAAATTATTTGAATCATCATGATCGGCTTTGAAAATACATGAGAGGAAAACGTGTTAAAGCTAGTTTACGAACTGAAACAAATATATATTACAAAACAAGACTGAACAATTTTTAATGATTTGCATTGACATTTACGGGATTCGCTACTGTTGGACAGATTTTGGTTAGGTACCTAGTATCTATCCTGAAGACCATAGAGGTATGTACTTTTATTTTTCTTCTTATTGGAGTAGTTTAGGTACTAAAGTAGAGACGTTCTTAGATCCTATATACCTACTTGCGGCCGATGAATTATGGCCGGTGTGAACATGGACTCTCCGAACTTCCACGCATGTCCTGTCACTCACCTCTCTCTGAACTTCCACGCATGTCCTATCAGTCACCCCTCTCCGAACTTCCACGCATGTCCTATCACTCACCTCTCTCCGAACTTCCACGCATGTCCTATCACTCACCTCTCTCCGAACTTCCACGCATGTCCTATCACTCACCTCTCTCCGAACTTCCACGCATGTCCTATCACTCACCTCTGTCCGAACTTCCACGCATGTCCTGTCACTCACCTCTCTCCGAACTTCCACGCATGTCCTATCAGTCACCCCTCTCCGAACTTCCACGCATGTCCTATCACTCACCTCTCTCCGAACTTCCACGCATGTCCTATCACTCACCTCTCTCCGAACTTCCACGCATGTCCTGTCACTCACCTCTCTCCGAACTTCCACGCATGTCCTGTCACTCACCTCTCTCCGAACTTCCACGCATGTCCTGTCACTCACCTCTCTCCGAACTTCCACGCATGTCCTATCACTCACCTCTCTCAGAGCTTCCACGCATGTCCTGTCACTCACCTCTCTCTGAACTTCCACACATGTCCTATCACTCACCTCTCTCCGAACTTCCACGCATGTCCTATCACTCACCCCTCTCCGAACTTCCACCCATGTACTATCACTCACCCCTCTCCGTACTGCCACGCATGTCCTATCACTCACCTCTCTCCGAACTTCCACGCATGTCCTGTCACTCACCTCTCTCTGAACTTCCACGCATGTCCTATCAGTCACCCCTCTCCGAACTTCCACGCATGTCCTATCACTCACCTCTCTCCGAACTTCCACGCATGTCCTATCACTCACCTCTCTCCGAACTTCCACGCATGTCCTATCACTCACCTCTCTCCGAACTTCCACGCATGTCCTATCACTCACCTCTGTCCGAACTTCCACGCATGTCCTGTCACTCACCTCTCTCCGAACTTCCACGCATGTCCTATCAGTCACCCCTCTCCGAACTTCCACGCATGTCCTATCACTCACCTCTCTCCGAACTTCCACGCATGTCCTATCACTCACCTCTCTCCGAACTTCCACGCATGTCCTGTCACTCACCTCTCTCCGAACTTCCACGCATGTCCTGTCACTCACCTCTCTCCGAACTTCCACGCATGTCCTGTCACTCACCTCTCTCCGAACTTCCACGCATGTCCTATCACTCACCTCTCTCCGAGCTTCCACGCATGTCCTGTCACTCACCTCTCTCTGAACTTCCACACATGTCCTATCACTCACCTCTCTCCGAACTTCCACGCATGTCCTATCACTCACCCCTCTCCGAACTTCCACCCATGTACTATCACTCACCCCTCTCCGTACTTCCACGCATGTCCTATCACTCACCTCTCTCCGAACTTCCACGCATGTCCTGTCACTCACCTCTCTCTGAACTGCCACGCATGTCCTATCACTCACCTCTCTCCGAACTTCCACGCATGTCCTGTCACTCACCTCTCTCTGAACTTCCACGCATGTCCTATCACTCACCTCTCTCCGAACTTCCACGCATGTCCTATCACTCACCCCTCTCCGAACTTCCACCCATGTACTATCACTCACCCCTCTCCGTACTTCCACGCATGTCCTATCACTCACCCCTCTCCGAACTTCCACGCATGTCCTATCACTCACCCCTCTCCGAACTTCCACCCATGTACTATCACTCACCCCTCTCCGTACTTCCACGCATGTCCTACCACTCACCTCTCTCGGAACTTCCACGCATGTCCTATCACTCACCTCTCTCCGAACTTCCACGCATGTCCTCTCACTCACAGTCGCCTCATGTCACCATTTGGTTCCTAAAACATGTTTTTACGCAGCCTGCTGCGCAAAGTTCCGACCGGCCATGATTCTTCTGCCGTATTGTACTTGTACCGCTGTTGCATCATAAAAATACCTTCCCTTCCACCGTTAACAACATCAGAAAAGTCTCAAACACAACAATAAGTAAAAATATCTCTCAATTTAATAAGGTCATAATCAAAAAATAATATGGGTGCCTAATAGCTGTAATAACTGCCGTGGAATATGACAATATAAATGTAGCGAAATAAAAAGTAATAAATATAAGTAAATGAGGTGCAGCAGCAATGCCACCGATCGTCATGTCACGCGTAACGCACGCCAAGAATGTTAATAACCAATTTGTATTTAACAAATCTGTTTCGAGACAACACGCTGTTTTGGGGTTCCGTAGGTAAACCATCTTATTAATAAACGCTACTTAAAAATATTTAATGTATAGCGCTTATCAAAAATGTATGGTTAACCATACATTTTTGACGTTTAAACGTCACTTACCTAACTTTAAGCAACGAATATGGGAAAGTGTTTAAGAACTTCCATCTGCGGGGTAATGGGTAACACAATTTAAATGCAATTGCAATATCTTTCATTTTGTCAATTGGACAACAGTCATTGCGATATTTACGTTATTGTCAGCAGATGATTTTTTTAAACATATGAAGCAACGCACAGACTTGGAGTTTCCTTCATAATCCTTCGGAATGTGAATGGAAGTACGTTACGCTATTTGGGTGCTCGTATTAAAAATAGGCAATTAGTAAGTAGGCACTCCAGATGGGTTAAATATATTGAGGCTTTGGAATTTGGAGATTGTAGGTAAAACTGAATTTGCGGAGTAGGAAAAATAACGAAAAAAGGAATGACATATAAGTAGCTATGTTTGGCAGTATCTCCTCTGAAGTTATGCAATAATAAGTAAGTACCTAGGTATGATTTGAATGGTGTTTTTTTTTTAAACTACTCCTAACTTTTTACCGAAAATGTAAGACTAAATCATAGTTTGCAAATAATATTTGACAGCCACAGCACTCAGCAGTGGCTCCATCTAAAATATTGGTGTTCAGTTGCATCCAGTTAGACTGGAAGCCGACCCGAACATAGTTGGTTAGGCAGATGATGATGAGCACTAGTCTGGTTAGGCTAAATAGATAATAGAAATCCCATATGTACAGAACCACACAAGGAAATACAGATCACACCTTCCAAGTTTGAATCAAGACCCGGGGACTAAATTACAAACGGCGTCTTCCTCAGCTAATTGAATGTTCCTTGGATAAATCAGAATTAATATGCGCGTTCCGAAACCGGATTGGATTGTTATTGCTCTGTTAGCTCGGCTTTGATGCGTTTGAGTAATGGAACGCACGCGCGCGCTCGTATGTCGCGACCATAGCGATTGCCGTGCTTTTTTTTTTTGAGTGCACAGATAAAAATACCAGGTAGGAAAATTGTTCTTTTTCGTATCGTTTGCTAAATAATGTGCTTGCGTTTGAGTCAGTATAATTAATCCTACGCATTACTTAGCCTTAGACGTGAGAGAGACATTTTTTAGTGGTTGGCCTCCTTTTGTTTTTATGAAAAGAAACAGCTTCTTCATATTTGTAAGCTCAAAAAGATTGGATGGTTAAAATATTCAATTTTCCCTTCATCACTGATTCATGACGGTTTTAGTCACCGGAAGCTGATAACATTCGGAAGAGTTATTTCAGATTGCTTTTATTACCGTTGTTTTCCAAGAACGAATGAGGTTTACCTGGTCCAGATATGGTTCTAGCATTCTTACATGGGTTTCCTCCTTTCTAGATGTCCATAAATGAATAACTGACTCACAAACTCCCTGATCGCTTCATAAAGCCGTTGACATTTACCTATAATTGACGTAATTAATCTATTCATATTATTTCCAATAGTTATCACACAGCTCCCCACTAGATCACGAAGGTAATTTGTCACATACACCCAACCAGACGCGTCACGGGCCCAAATGATTTATCGTCGTCCGAACAGACAAAGACTTCTCCAAATAGGCCCCCCTCGAAACGCAAACACTCAATTTGAAGGTAATTACTAAAGGAAAATAACCTCTAAATTGTACATGCAAAAAGTTTATTTTCCCGCCAAAAAGTTTGACGTAAGCCAACTGTCAACGGGTACGGATGCGTTCGGCTTCGGATACATTCCTCGACTAATTGTATGTATCGCACCGCACAACACATTTGTCAATTGTCGCCCGCCTCCCTTATAACGGAACATAATTAGTTAGTCAACTATTTCTGGAACGCTTTGACGGCTTATTAAGATTTCAAATTGAACACAAATTAGATGTCATGCCTAACTGATTACTAACCTACGATTTGTTTTCGTGTTTCATCAGGACATAGAAAAATCTCTGTGTCGACGCGACGACAGTCTCGTTTTCCGGACATCAAAAAGCGATCTTTTAAACGGGACTAGGATTAAAGAATTGATTGTTTTGAGTTTTAAATAGATTGCTCTTTCAAACAAAGTTAAGTATTGTTTATTCTATCGTTAATTAGGTAGGTAGTAAAGTACTTAGTAAACAATACCTACCTACTATAACTTTGTAAAAAGGTATTCAACTGAAAAGCTGAAACCTGTAGTATGTAGGTACCTACTATACTCGCGACAATCTAAAGTGGGTGATAGACATGCGTACTTAAAGTACGCGGTCTTTAAGTTCGCGACCTTACTCGGCTCGCCGTTGGTGACACACGTGAAGCTTTCTCAGAATTTCATTGTCAAGCGGCTCGTGGCTCGCGGCTCGTGGCTTGCGGCTCGCGTCTCGCGGCAGTAACAGACGACGAGCCAAGGCGGCCTACGAGCAAAATTTCAAACCTGTTGTATCGCCGACGAACTTACTCGGCGGTTTTTAAGTCCACGTACGTAGCATGACACACGGGCCAGTAAGCTCGCCGAGCCATAAGTACGCGGACTTACTCGCACGTCTATCACCCGTTTAAGAAGTCCGTTTTGACGTTTCGTTCTCGTACTTGTAATAAAACGTTATGCCTTGAGAATCAGATTCAAGCAATGTAGATAATTCGTCGATTACAAACTCTCTAAGTGTTTAATTGATATGTCTCGAGAATCAGTTTATAAGAAACCAATTCTTTTTTTCATCTCTACGCAAAGGATTTTTATAGCTGTCAAAACGGACTTCTTAGATTGTAGCGAGTTTAGATGCTACGGCTGTTCATAAAAATGAGGAAATCTAAATGTGACCAATTTTCCTGGACCAATCGCCACGGTCTCTAAATACCTAATAATATAAAATTTTGAGACGACGATAGCTGTACGACAATCATTTGTACATATTAACAGAATGACGTTCCCTGTCTGCATACAAAAATTCGATCTAATAATTCCAATAGTTTAGTCATAATAGCTGGTCAAAGATCGACAAAACCCGATTGATTCGTCGTGTTTGAAAAATCATTACTTTTAATTTGATCGTTATAAGCTTTTGATTTTGATTTGATTAGGTACCTTATAAGCGACGCGCCAGGGCGCTAAAGGTTAAGATTTATTTGATAGTTTCGAAATACTCAATATTGCCAGTACTTATTATAATTTATGGTCGTATTGTTGTCTCCACATTTTTTCTTCGAATTTAGCGTGATGGCTCTCCAATAGACATCGTTGATAGCTCCTTAAAAATGTCAGATTTCATTTTAGATATTTCTCAATTCACTGGCTTTTGAGCATCATTAGGAATTCCCTTCCTTCTAAAAATAAATCTTGGGTTTGATGAAAACGAAAAGATTATGTACGTTTCCTTCCCAAATAACTCCATGTTTACACATGTTACAGCCAACCAAATCTAATTAAAACTCAATAATACATTTAAATTAACTCAATCTCGCCACATGTTTAAATTATCACCCAGCTAATCAGTGAGCGTCATTGATCGATTCAACTCGATTTTGGTTTCCCAAGCAGTGCCATCTGTGAACAGGCGAGAGATCGACCGGTGACAGACGTAAAAATCGATTCGATACATCGCCTTTTTGTAGAGATGCGCGATTGTTGTGAAAACGAATCGATTAATTTGTGTTCAGGATGGAACGAAGTATCCGATTTTTCATTCGATAAGATTTTTTTTTTTTGTTAGCTGGATTCTTGTGTATTTGGATTAAATTACTTCGTTTGGGTTGCTTTTAAATACCGAGTTGTAGGTAGTTTACTTTCCTAATTCGACCCAGCAACTTATTGCAATAGTTGAGAGATAGTGTGAGAGACAAGACAGAGAGTTATACGTGTCGCGTCGGTAAAATTTTACTCTCAATTCTCGTCCAATTATCGAATCGTCGCATAAGAAGTTTCACTTTAAAAATCCTACTTAAAACACCGATGAACCTGCCGACAACTAACAGCAAACCATCGCAGCCATTATAAATGCTATCATTAATATATGTTACATCTGAAAAACAACCAGAAAAATATTTTAGTATCGTACAAATAGCATTTGGTGCACCCCTAGCCCGTTTTTTTTTTAATCCGGTGCCTTTACACGAACACACCGCAACGAATCCGAACTCCGGGCATCAATTAGTGAATGCTCTCACAACATCGCGTTCAGTTTTTTTTTAAACATACGGTTTTAGAACCGATACAAAACAAAACTAGGAAGAAACGAGATCGTTTGCTGGAGGTGGCGAATAAAAATAAAAATAGGCATAGATACCCCGGAAATCGTTACAGCGTTTTGATTGCAGCGAACGTTTGCGATCCGTTCGATTTGATTGAAAAGATATCCGTTTTGTCTATATGTATGCTTTTATTATGCTCTTATTTTGCATGAGCTTTGAGCACGAGCATGAGCACAAAACGACGCAAGACTTCCGAGGACTTCCGGGCACTAAATGTAATTTCAAAACCTTTTGTGGCAAAAAAAAACATAAAATATAAACTACGAAGTTACCTCTATTTTTGCGCATTCTCGAGTTTGCCTGTAGTTGCCACCTGCGGTCTGCTACGGAATGGTACCTTCGGCACTTTCACAATTATAGCCCAAAAATGTATGGACGGTGAATGATCTACTTTTCGGCTGCACTGAGATACTATTTATGTACGTAAATAATATTTTCGGAATTTCAATTGAATCTGTCTGAAACAATTACTTACTGCGTTTCAGCCGGCCGCGACTCCTAATGTGCTTTGTGTGCGTTACACCGCTTTTTTTTTCTTTTTTTTGAGCTTGGGAAATCATCTAATGACTTGTCCCGCTCTGGGCGGAGCGGAAGGGCGTGTCAGACTTTTACTGACTAAAACCCACCTGTGTTCCTTCAGTTGCCTGTTGCCAGGGTCCCGGTATCCCTTTCGGACATTCCCGCAACCCTTTCAGGCATCGGTCCTAACGGACCCCGTCAGCTGTGCTGACATCTCTTTGAGGCGCGCGTGGAACACGAGGCGCCATCGATCCGGGCCTGGTCCTTATCGGACGGCTCGGCAGATCCGCACAGTGGTGACACCCGGGCGTTTTCTCCCGCCTAATCCTACATAGGAACCTCCCGAAGCTGCCATGTCCGGTGAGGCGTCAGGCGGAAGGTGTGGCGCCTCTCCAGCCACTCCTCAGAGAGGGGACTTATCACCGCAATTTTGGCGTGCCCAGTGTGCGTTACCCCATCAAAATAATGTCGAAAATAGTCATTTTTACACGACTGCCCAAAGAGGAGTGTAATGTTTTCAGGGTTCACATAAATGTAGGTGTGTATGTATGTATGTGAGTTTCTTTATTCCACCATAACTTTAAAATGCCTGAACGGATTTGGATTTATGGGGTAACGTTAGAATCCTTACATTATCCCGAGTGACATAGGCCATGGTTTGGCTCCGTTTTCAAATGTGAAAAAAAAAAACTTCATTTATTTACATTATGGGTATCCAATTGAAGGCCTTGATGAGCACACTCCAAAACTATATAATTTATTGGCATAAATTTTACATAGGTAGGGTGTACATGCAAAAAAAACATTTCATCTTTGGCTGCAAACGATTTAATCAGACTAATGTCTAAATGGGTGAATGGTTTGGTAGATGATTGAGTTATTACTAGAATTCTTTCATCATCACACAGTATACTTATGCAAGTAATAAAAAAAATATTGTTTACATTAACTCAATGCCAATTATTGCATAACGGTAAACAAAATTGTCATTGCAGTCGGGGGACCGTTCTGTGGAACACTGAGGTCCCCCGACTGCAACGACAATTTTATCAACTTGTTTTTTATTTTTTAGTTCTTTTTTAGCAGGGCAGTCGTGTTTTTTTATTTTTTTAATTATTAATCTTAGGTACTCCAGTGTAACTGTGTAAGTGCAACAATGTGCGCAACTACTACAGAAGCTGGGGAACTAATTGTCTAAAAGATTTAACCTGTAAAGTATTGAGTCAGAATGCGCGCGAATTACATGACTATTTTCGACATTATTTTGCTGGGGTAACGCACACAATCATGTGCTGTGTGCGTAACCCAAGCAAAATAATGTTGAAAATAGTCATTTAAATCTTACTCCAGTGTAAGTGTACCTAACTCATTTTTGCAATGCTTCGGTGACGTCAGCAACCGCCGCCGGCCTCGCGCTTTTGGGGCTGGCAAAAAAGTTTTACAAGTTACTTATTAAAAGTTTAGTTAGGTATTTATATATATTCCCCCGCCCCACCGGTTTGATTGGGGTCCTGGGGGAGCAAAATCACGAGTAGGTTGTAGGACTTTAATCAATTCCCATCCCCATTTGGCTCATTCAATTTAACGTTTTTCTTTCGACTGTGGTATGAAAGAAATTTCGCTGCTGATGTCACGTTTGGTCTAGCGCCGCCACTCCCTATAAAGTGCGCTTAGCGACATCTGTGAATGAACATGACACAACAAGTGATCAATGAAGTAGAGAATTGCGACTACTGGACTGCCGCAGTCACCGCAGCCTTCAAATGCGGTACAACGTTAAACATTCAACTAGAATTGATAGATGGCGCTATTATTTAATTATTTTAGCTGCATAAGTATTATATAGTACTGCACTAATAGCAGCTGTATGTGTACCTGCAGTAGATAATTAAAAGTTTTAGCTTAGTATTACCTACAGCTGAAAAACTCAAAATAGATACCCAAATAAAATCAATAAAACTGTACATTCCAAGCAGAAAGCGAGAAGGCCGGCCATTGTAGGTAGGTATGTTTATTTTTGCTATGTATTTTCTGGTGTAAGTATACAACGTGCCGCTACAATGGCGACATCAGGGCGACATTAATTTAACACACGGGTAGGGCTAGTGGCCAGTAATCATAAAAATTATAATAAAATAAAATAATTCGTACATTGAATAAAATAAATTTTCAAACAAACTAAATAATAAAAACTTAACCAAAATTGAGATCAGTCTGTGTAAAAGATTCATTCATGAAGCTACCTACCAGCTGGCTTACGTTCGCGCGTTCTATCGGTCCGATGACCCTTTGTCGGCATAATTTCTAAGAAATTGCGCGGCTTTCCTTCTATTCTCCTACATATGATCCGTGACCCCGGCAAATGACCTCTTCGCTACAGTTCTTTAAGTATATACATGTTGCTCCAAGATGGTAATTTAGAAAATTGTAAATAAATCAATACATAATAACGTTTCATGAACTTCAAATATTTTCATAAAACAAATACGCGAAAAAGTATACGTGTGTTAAATTAATGTCACCATTAAAGCGGCACGCTCTTAAGTACTTATAAATCAATAAATAGAAGAACGTCACTACCGATTACTATCATATAAAAAAACTTTTTCCAAAAAAAAAACAACCGACTTCCGTTTTTTTTTTTTGTAAAAAGCTTTTTTTTTTCTCTTTTTAGTTGTGGTATCTAATAACAGTGACGGAGTAACTTAAAACATCGCCCATATAGACTAAGTGGGAAAAATACATAATATTGAAGCTAACTCAAAAACAACGCAAGCAAAGTTAATACAATTTATATGGGAGCATCGATTAAACATGAATGATCTTTTTCCAATCTCTGGCTATGAATCTCAAGATTTCTTAAATCCAGAGTGAGTAAAATACCTACTTACGTAGCCGTAACAGAAATAGATAACATTTTACCTACTCTCAAGATTGCCCATTAACAGTAAATCGTCTCAATTCTCTAATAAGCAGAACAAATAGGAAACTTAATCAAAGTTAACAAAAAACAAACAAAAACAATTAGAGAAATCAGCAGACCTTATCTATTGATCATTAGTAACATTACTGTCACGAAACTATGCCATGGTAAATTCAACTTAAACTTCAAAGGAATTCAGTTTAATTTAAAGAGAGATGATTTAAAAGGATTTAGATATATAACTACCCGCTTAAGATCAAGGATAATTTATGCATGTACTTAGTCATTAGAGAATTAGAATCTACTTTTAGAATGGAAGGGTTTATTTCTGTCTGCACAATAGACAGTTTTATTGATTTTAATGTTACTAAACAAAAGAATTCCAAAATACTTATATGTATAAACCATGCGGAAAAATCATCGACGACTTCTTTAAAATTTATAGTCGTTGGCTCTCAAATAGTTCTAGTGTGCAGGACTACATCATTCAAAATTAAGTCATTTATTTAAATTAGGCTGAGAATCAGCACTTTTCGAACATCAAAATTACATAAGACAGTCCCTCAAAACGCCCGCCCTTCACCACTTCATAGTGCTTTGCGATGGTCCCTATTAACAATGTCGGTTATGCATATTTACCAAAATTCACTTTTTTTATATCAAACGTACGATAAATCTGTTTATTGTAAAAAAGTGAATATTGTTAAAAATGCATAACCGACATTGTTAATAGGGACCATCGTTAGCTTAGTTGGATCCCTGCCCAATTTAAATAGATAGTAAATTAGTGAGCGAGAGTTTTTAATACCATACAAGTATTTACCGTATATACAATACGACCGATAAATCCGTATACCTATTCCCGTTCGTCCCACTGATGGGACAAAAGTGAATTTAATAAATAGAAAATATTATTAAATATTATTAGTATTAAATTTATAGGAATAGGAACTTTGCGCAGAAGTCTCCGCATTAACATTTTTAACCGACTTCAAAAAGGAGGAGCTTCTCAATTCGTCTATATGTTTTTTAGGAACTAAATGGTGACATGAAACAACAGCATGAGATGAGTGTGAGTGAGTGAACATAATAATATGTGAAAGGATTGGAGAGCCTATGTTCAGACCAGCCATGATGGCCGGTCTGAACATGGCTCTTCAACTTTCTTGAGAGGTCTCTTGTTGCACTATTATCTACAATTTTATTATTATCACATTGTGATCTAATACTGACTTCATCTATAACTGTAGGTAATCTTAATTAATGCAATAACTGGTATTATGAATTATGTTTATTAAATCTGAATAATTAAGTCACGATAGCCATTAATTACCTCAACAGTGGGAAGTAAATGCTACCGATGTAGTGCTTCGTATAAAACAATATTAAAAGACAAGAAAGTACTACTATACTCCATTTAAAATAAGATTAGACGTATAGATAAGCCTTTTTTACATTCCGTTCAACCGATTTTGAATTCTATTGCGTTGGTGGCATGACAAATAGCAGCCGCAGTAGATAGTTGGTATTGTGTAACTTTTTTTGCTTTATTAATGCTATCCTTATGCATACGGTATAGATGTCAAAATCGGTTGAACGGACTGTAAAAGGGTTTGTTTTAATGTCTAATCTTATTTCAAATGGGGTATAGTGCCAGTTTGTTTGCCAAGCGAGCTTTACCCATACTCTAAAGGTTTAGGTAGTTAAAAAAAGGTAAACAAATAGTAAAAAGGGTTTTTTATAGTTGATACTTTCTACGTTATAACAAAATTAAATTTATTTTCAATCACAGGATAGCTTCCTCTTTTATTATAGTATGCTAAACTTTAATCATTTATTCTTAAACTACTATTGGTAGATGTAACTGTTTGAGTATAATTTTTTAGTTAGATTTATTATAATGATATAATATTTTGTTATTTTGTAATCTGTCTATTGTAAAGAGCCCAAAAATACAGGTTCCCCAAACCTTTTAGAAAATACAACGAATTAGATAACGTTGCTAAATTGAAGAGTACAACTGTGACGTAGTTTGGCAACTGAAGGGGCAGGTATTACGTTTACTCGGTTAATCAGACGCCTTTGTTGAAAAAGCTAAAAGAAGAACAGAAAATGTTTAAATTAGACAAAATACACCTATATACCTAACAATTTCAATAGTAGATCTTTGACAGTCCTTACGGGTAACGTAGTCAGAAGCCTAAAAGTCTGACAACCAGTCTTACCCAGTGTTACCCAGTACCTGGGTTGTGCAGGTCAGATAGGCTTAGGTAGTTATGTAAAATATTGGTATTCAGCTGCATCGGGTTAGATCGGAAGCCGACCCAAAATAGTTTGGGAAAAGGCTAGGCAGATTTGTTTTTTTTTATGACATCGATAAATATTTCAAGTCACAGTGTCGCATCACTAAATGCAATTTACAACCGAGATCTATAATTTTATTTGCACCTGGACATGATTTATGCAAATTAAACAGCATTGTTAACGTCTATTTAAATACAGCCTTTAAGGGCAGCGTTCACAATTCCTAATAAATCAATTGAAAATAAAATAAAACAATCACAATTTTTTTATTGCCATAAAAGACCTGCACCGAGGTTTAAACCTCGACCTAACAATATAGGATAAGGAAGAGCCCCAACGTAGGAATCATTTTCATCACCATGCCTGTATTCTCGAAAGGATAGCAGAACGGTAGAAGTGTATTCTACCTTCTTCTGTCGTCTACCGTCTACCGTCTACCGTCTACCTATCCTTTCCGTCTCGAGCTCAAGCGTCTCGTCTCGTCTGAGTTTCGTTATGTAGGTGTTAATAACACCTACATAACGAAACTTATGATTAGACCCACTCCCTCGTGTGCGTTACCCCAGCAAAATAATATCGAAAATACTCATTTAAATCTTACTCCAGTGTACAAAAACGTGCGCAACAATTACAGAAGCTGGGCAACTAATTATCTATATGATGTAAATGACTATATTCGACATTATTTAGCTGGGGTAACGCACACGTTTTCGAAATTAATTTACTGGGGTAACGCACACCACTCCCTCGTATTAAGGTGCTCACCGGGAGCATTCGCTTGTAATGTATTATTTCAGATTCGATTTTGAGCAAAACATTGCGCACTGCAATGCTCGGATTGTATCATTACAGGTTGCGCACTGCAATCCTCGGATTGTATCATTACAGGTTGCGAACTGTAATGCTCGGTTCGCCTCCCACACTGATGTAATGCTCGAATTGTATCAACAGGCTGCGAACTGTAAATGTCGGTTCGCCTCCCACACTGATGTAATGCTCGAACTGTATCAACAGGTTGCGAACTGTAATGCTCGGTTCGCCTCCCACACTGATGTAATGCTCGAATTGTATCAACAGGTTGCGAACTGTAAATGTCGGTTCGCCTCCCACACTGATGTAATGCTCGAATTGTATCAACAGGTTGCTAACTGTAATGCTCGGTTCGCCTCCCTCACTGATGTAATGCTCGAATCTGAACTGCAAGCACATTACAGGCGAATGCTCGCTGTGATCCCAGCACCTTTAGATAGGTAGTGTTAGCCTATTTCGGCTTAGTTCGGTTCCGATTTTTATAAAACATGTGAAATAAAGGGTGGTTCCTAGTGCCTGAACATGTTTTATGTACATGAACATGGAAAACATATAATTATTTTCGGCTATAAATATATACAGCCATTTTCATGTAAAAATGTTTTAGTATAGAGTCTAGACACAAATTGGGAAAAGGGAAAAACAAAAAAAGTTTTCATGTAACCTACGTTCCCAAATCATAACAATTAAATTAAAGTAAAAGGCTAAAACTCTTTATAAAACAGTGTATCTAATGTAAACCTTTCATGAGGATCAACCTTCATCTTGACCTTACTAAAACAATCACCAACTATCTCACTATCACTGAAATAAAAGACAATTAACTTTGCGGATATATTTTTTTTTACTTAGAAAAAATGTGAAGGGAATTTGCGTTAAGTAATCGCCAATCGGTATATCACATCGACATGGCTGACTGTTAAGACGTCTTTGCCCAATTAATTTTATTAAACAAATAATATTAGGTATCTTTGATCGTGATTTAAACAGTGATTAGGTATTGTCTTTGCTATCCCGGAAAGGGATAGTGTGGTGGTAGTTCTATATTTAAAAATTGTGGTGTAGTATGTTGGATAATTTGAAAGAGCATTTAAAAATAAAATGGCGCCAATACTTAGCGGCATCGTTAGGTAAGTATTCTTTTTAAATGTTTATTTGAATAACGTATTAACTATACATAAGTATTATTATAGTGTAATGAAGTTCAGTTATCCGATTCCAATATTTGATCTCTTTATAGATGCAATTAATGCATTTCAGCATAAATCTAGCATATTATAAAGCTAGGAATACCCTAAGTCGTACTAATAGAAACTCCGAAAAGTCAAGATTTAGTACTTACATAAGTACATAAGTTAAAATCTGTTTAGTTCAAGTTATGGGGCTTATTTTAATACAAATAACAGGTAAAAAAATTGGCAAAATATAAATTAAACTAGCTTTTGCCCACGGCTTCGCCCGCGTGGAGGACGGAAGTTATCCCACGTACTACCGACATAAAAAGTATCCTATGTCCTAACGCAGGTCATGGTCTACCCATGTGCCAAAATTCATCCAAATCCGACCAGCCCTTTTAGCGTGAAAGCGTTACACACAAACTCGCTGGGAATAAAAGAATAAAGTTTTTTTATTGTATTTTTCTAACTATTCCGGGTTCCGTATTAAAGTAGGTGGTACCTAGCCAAGAAGTACCTGCTTACATATAGCACAAAATTTAATTAAAATCGTATGCTACGTACAAGAAACGACTTTTTATTAATAAGTACCTTATGTTAACAATAAGATATAATACAACTACATACCTACTTGCTATGTATTGTCAATACATAGCAAGTAGGTATGTAGTTGTATTATAAATATAATATAAGTAGGTGCACGCACACTGCGACCTTGTCAATAATAAAAAGTTAACAACTACTGTATTAGAATTAATCAATGGTTCCCAAGATTAGGCTGTGTTTCGGATGTAGGCTTAGTGGACTGCAGATTTGTTGAACATTTTCTATTTTGTTAAGTACTTACCTGGAGGCTTAAAACGGTCACTTTAGCAGAATCATAATATGAAAATATTATGAATCATCGTAAAATGTCACAAACTGACAATTCATAATATGATCTGCGTGTAATTCGTATTACGAAATAATTCATCTGTTTGACAGTTTTATATGGAGATTCATAAAATGGTCCACAAATTATGAATTTTTTTTAATGTCAAATTAGAGGAATTGCTAATGACAGCTGGGATTCAGGAAATGAACTGCTTTTAGAAGAATTGCTAATGTGGCCAGTTTAGGCCCCCTGGTACTTGTTGAAAGGCCTAAACTGTCCTCCCATACCTAATAACGCTGTAATTCGAAAATATTGTAACAGCCAATTATTTTTCTTGCCGGCTCTTCTCCATAGGAAATAACCAATTGGAACCGTGCTTCTGACGTTTCATATGTGACCATGTAGGTTTATTTAGTAGGTTTATTATTGATTTTAAGGCCACGGACCAAGAGACCGAAGGGTTTGAGTTTTGAGTGTGGTCACGTACCTAATCTAAACCATGAAAGGTATCGAAATCGGAACTTTGAAATATTTGGCTTAACTATACTTACGCACAAGCCTTTTCATCTACAGCGAATTTAATCCATACCTATTAGACTCGCGACAATCTAAGAAGTCCGTTTTGACAGCTATAAAAATCCTTTATAGCTGTCTTCTTAGATTGTCGCGAGTCTAGAGAGTTTGTAATCGCGACTTATCTACATTGCTTAAAACTGATTCCCAAGGCCGTTTTATTACAAGTACGAGAATGAAACGTCAAAACGGACTTCTTAGATTGTCGGGAGTGTAGTTACTAGAAATTGTCCAACTGACAGGTGTCATAATGTAATGCAAGCTTACAAGCTTAGGAAACATTGTAACCTGAAAGCCAATTCCTTTATTTAAAGTGTCCATGGAGTGTCTTACCCGTTCGTCTCCATAGGTACCTACCTACTACGCTTTGGAATGAGCAACTAGCGACATATTTCTGCCTGACCGAGTACTAGACAATTCAAAAGTGCCAGTAAATGGTTTGATTGAAATAAATGCTTTGAGTTTGAGATTAAAAACGTTCAAAATCTAGTCACAATTCTTATTCTAATCGACAGTCAATGTCAAACGTTTAGACCAAATATGGAATTAGTATGTGTTGTCAGAGTTAGACTGAGATTTGAATGCGTTCGATTAGAAAACGTTCTTCAAAATACAGGAGTTGCCACAATGACGCCCTAGATGAGTTGAGCTCCGCCATTACTGACAAATGCTTGCACTGACTGGACAGGTCCACTCAAATCTGTGTGGTTCTTTCCTCAAAAGACCATTTCAGACTCGAATTTACATGGTCCTCATATGGCTTGACCAAGATTATGTCTGGACTTTAAAAGAGACTGTGACCTCTGAGTTTGTTTCGGCCTTTCTTCTCAGAGTAGTCAGATAGGAAACGCCGACCTCATCTAGCTTATTTTTAATATTTTTTTTATAATATGACGTGTATTTACAGAATAAACAATTTCATTTCATTTCATTTCATTTCATTTCATTTCATTTCTAGACAAAATGACATTCTATCAGCAATAACGATCATGGAAAAGGCAAAAATGTATAGGACTGACATAAGCTATCGAAAAGCTTATGTCAATCCTGTTGAAAGTCGTTGTAGAAATACGAAACGCTTTCGAAGCGATTGTCACTTGTCTAGGCAACCAGATTTTGTAGTGCTCTCGTTAAAAAAGGTTGACAATCTCTGGCTTACTGCATTCGTGACATTACCTATTACAATAACAAGTTAGGAAGTAGTATTATAACTTTAGTTGCTAACTGCGCCGCGATCTAAGCTTTAGATTATGAAAACTGGTAATACCTATAAACTATCTAGAGCTGACAGCAGTTTTAAATTAAAGACCTAGGTAGGTGTACCTGCCTACTTTATTATTGTAAATAGATTGCAAGCTTAGCGTTAGGTACCTATACATAATATTCGTCTTATACTTATCCCAGATCCGACACACACACACACACATCACATCACATTCTACCTATTCAAAAGGTGTAGTTACTATCACCGCATATTCAAATATTTTACACTATCATTATACATAGGTAACTACGAATAAATAAAAAATCGTTTATTCAAATTAGTGTGAAAATAACTTTTTGTACGTCAAAATTAGGTACAGTCGAACAAGCTATTTTGTACCTAATATTAATTTTATTTTCCGCTACACTGCCAAAATTAGTTTTGATTGTGCATAACGTAAAAGGATTGTCAACTACTGAAAACACTCACAAAATTGTTTAAAGTAGTTGCAAGTTATCTGCCTGTATACCAAATAGCTTGTTCGACTGTAGATAAGACAGCCCCAAAAACCCCACCCGGCGGAAGATGTGGCGCAACCCTCGCTAGCAAAACCATGAAGTTAACCCTTTTACTTTCCCCCACCAGCAAGCTACGGGAGTCTGTGTACGGGAATGTCAATGGGATGGACGTCCCCCGTACTTCCACAGCTGCAGCGGCTCGACAGTTCGCCGCTGCCCCAAGTGCCAACACTGCAGCAGGAGTCCTGGGTAGCCTCGCTTCTAGTGCTCGGAGGACTCTTGGGTAAGGGACAACTCATACACGGCATAACATCGACGCGCAAACTGTTACCATGAATTTTCCTTCTTTCTTTCTTTGAAACATCAGTTTTTTTTTTTAATAAGCGACGTAAAGATTCTACGCTGGGGGGTCTAGAATCATGTGTTAAAATGGTATGTTATACTAGGCTAAAATGGTATGTTATAAAAAACCTCTTAACCTATGTAACCCAAGGACGCATTGGTTTCCGGTTCACACAGTAGGTATCTACTTACTTAGGCGTTTTTATTTTTGGCAGACAAGAATTATGTGGGGTCCTTCTTTAGTCATCACGAAGACTTCCCGTCACTTGTGCGTAAGGGTTCATTAGAAAACAGCGTCAGACAGTATATTCTGTCTGGCATTCATGCTAAAATGAGCCTTTTTGGCGCAGCCGTGAGGCACACATTATCGTTGTAAAAACATTATTTATTCTTTATTTAGATATTCGTATTTTGTGTTCCAATAAACGTTATTCTTTCTTTCTTTCTTTCTTTAAGTCGCTAACTGGTTCTTTCTTTTAGTCCCATAAAATGTACACATACATTTCATGGTCTGCGCCGATTGTTACTATCACGATTAAGTAGAAATCCCCTAATGAACTGCGCATTCACTCAAAATCTTGCAATGTATTTATATGTACTGTGTTCAGCAATACAGGGGGCTTAAAACAGTCACTTTGGCAGAATTACAATAGGATAAATATTATGAATCATCGTAAAATGTTACAAACTGACAATTCATAATATGATCTGCGTGCGATTTGTATTACGAAATAATTCATCTGTTTGACAGTTTTCTATAGAGATTCGTAAAATGGTCCACATCATGAATTGCTTTTGTGTCAAATTAGAGGAATTACTAATGACAGCTGGAAATTCAGGAAATTAAATGCTTTTAGAGGAATTGCTAATGTGACTGTTTTAGGCCCACAGAGCATTTGTTTTTAGGGTTCCGTACCCAAAGGGTAAAACGGGACCCTATTACTAAAGCTCCGCTGTCTGCCTGTCTGTCCGTTCGTGAACAGGCTGTATCTCATGACCCGTGATAGTTAGACAGTTGAAATTTATAACAAAAAATACTAAAAAACAGAATAAAATAAATATTTTAAATATTTAATTTATCTCCCATACAACAGACGTGATTTTTTTGCTCGTTTTTGCTTGATATTGATAACGGCAACAGGTAGACGCTTGAAATATTCACAAAATATTAAGTTATAAGTATATTCACTTTAAAAATAAATAATTAAATATTTGTTTTATTTTAATTTTGAGCCGGTTTTATTTTTTATTTAAACTCGCAGGTCCTCTAATAACCGTCCCCCTATCCCGCCACGTGGGGCGGCGGTGGATAATCATGGGCTCCAACATCCCGCTGCTGCTGGGATGGTTGCTGGCCGGCGTCACCACTAACCTGGCCACCTTGTACGTGGCGAGGGTTATGTGGGGATGCGCCACAGGCATGATGTTCGCGACCGTGCCTATTTATATTGGGGAGATTGCTGAGGTAAGAAGCATCTATACCCCATTTGAAATAAGATTAGACATTAAAACAAACCCTTTTCTTCTATACCGTAGGCATAAGGATAGTATTGAAACCAAAAAAAGTTACACAATACCAACTATCTACTTCGGCTGCCATTTGTCATGCCATCAACGCAATAGAATTCAAAATCGGTTGAACGGAATTACGTCTAATCTTATTTCAAATGGAGTATAGTTGTAGAATTTCGGATCAACGTTTGCACCTGCACATTGTTTTTGTGTATACCCCATTTGAAATAAGATTAGACATTAAAACAAACCCTTTTACAGTCCGTTCAACCGATTTTGACTTCTATACCGTAGGCATAACGATAGCATTAAAAGCAAAAAAAGTTACACAATACCAACTATCTACTGCGGCTGCCATTTGTCATACCACCAACGCAATAGAATTCAAAATCGGTTGAACGGAATGTAAAAAAGGCTTATCTATACGTCTAATCTTATTTCAAATAGAGTATAGGTATATGAAGGCGGCTGGCCCTAAATACTGAGCGCTCTCGAGCTTGCACACATAGAAAAAATGTGTTAGTGATAAATGATTTATTTCTGTAAGAGGTTTGTACAAACAGTTTTACACCTCAATCACATTTTTAAAACTAGATGAGGTCGGCGTTTCCTATCTGACTACTCTGAGAAGAAAGGCCGAAACAAACTCAGTGGTCACAGTCTCTTTTAAAGTCCAGACATAATCTTGGTCAGATCATGTGAAGACCATGTAGATTGGTGTCTGAAATGATCTTTTGAGGAAAGAGCCACACAGATTGAGTGGACCTGTCCAGTCAATGCATCAGACACACACAATTAAAACCAACTCGCCTCGTGTGGTGAAACATTTAGTTTTGTTGGCTGAGAAGTAGCTTATTTTTTTTATACAGCGGGGGAATTCCGTAACACACTTAACTAGAATAGCATGCAATCGATCCCAATGCATTTAATTTAAATGCTAACAATTTAGTACCCAAGGAAGTTAATTACAAAAGATTTCAATTTTTTTTGAAAACTCGATTGCCTAAACAGGGAATCGAAAGAATAATTAAAAATGCAAAAAAGAACATCCTGTATTTTTATGACACCATTCGAAACGGTCAGCTTTCAGGATTGAATCTCTCGAATAAGCACATCATCTTAAGTTTTCAAGAGCAGTGGTGGCCCAGTGGTTGGGCCGCGACTTACGAGTTGTAAGTCGTAGGTTCGCACCCTGACAGGTGCTTTACTTTGTGTAAATTATTTCATCACCACTGTTCTCAAAACGGTGAAGGAAAACATCGTGAGGAAACCGGCATGTCCTACAACCAAATATTCGAGGACATGTGACATCCACCAACCCGCACTCGGCCCGCGTGGTGGATTACTGCCCACTCCCTCTCACAGAGAGGAGACCTGTGTCCTAGCAGTGGGAACATTCTAGGCTGGTTATGCTTATGTTTTCTGGAACGAAGTATGTTCCTTCACAAATAATTAAAATAATCTTCCCCAGGACAAAATCCGCGGCGCTCTCAGCGCGTTCTTCCTCCTATTCATCAACGTTGGATTCTTGCTGGCATACGCCATCGGTCCGTTCACCTCGTACTGGGGTCTGACGGCGACTGGCGGCATTCTGTCGCTGATATACTTGCCTTGCACCTGGTACATACCGGAGACGCCCTTCTACTTGGTTTATAAAGGTAAGATACTAAGGCCCACTTGCACCAGAAATAACTAAACGCATCTAACAAACGTATTTAAAATATCATTCCGTCTCGATCATATTCAAACGACTGACAGGGATAGATCGATATTTTAAATTCGTTTAGCACTAAATGCGTTTAGTGATTTGTGGTGCTAGGTGCAAGTGGTCCTAGAGTCCGCGGCGCTAGTGTCTATGTCATGGCATCTTTTATATTTTTTTTAAAGTTCCACAATTTTCCGCCGGACCTCAGTGGTAGCGCGGACTCTTAAGACTGTAAATATGTGGGAAAAGTGATATGTCACCTACATTGTATCTACATTGAGTTTTAAAATGGCTTTGTAGAGGCGTCATCTCTTTAGCTCATAGCTGTGTGCGAGTCTCGCTTTAAAAATGTTTCATTGTAACCCCCGAGGATTTTTTTAATGTGTAACATCTTGCCTCTCGGTCTCCTGCAATCTGTGGGAGTGATTTCGTGAAAAGCGACGGAAGTGTGTAACAGGAAGCCGGTGAACCGCGCGCTATTAAAATGTACTTCTTTATTTAATCAATCACTGACATAAATAAAGAATTCTTTTTTTCTATTATTATACTCCAGTTCGCGATGCATTCCGAAAAACTTAGTATAATTTTCGCATTTCCTCAGGGAAAATGGAGGAAGCGTCAAAGATCCTCCAATCCCTTCGCGGCACATCCAAGGAGGGTGTTCAGACCGAACTGGAGGGCCTGCAGGCCGTCGTGGCGCGGGAGTACAAGGAGCCGCCCAAGATACAGGACCTCTGGGCCACCAGGGGGAACGTTAAGGCTCTGGGTAAGGAACTAGATTAAGGCCCAATTGCACCTCAAATTATTATATTATGTGTGTATTTAAAATATTTTTAAATTTACGGATATCATTTCGGCCAGAAATAACCTGATTCATAGGAAGAGAAAGAAGGAGTCTGGCCTTTCAAGAAAGGATTTTAAACTTTCGCGATTAGTTCACAAGGTTTATTTTAATATTTCTGACAAGACCATCAACCATAATTAACTACCCAAATAAGCAAGTGATTCTATATTTTGCAAAAGGCAATAGGGATGTTGAAAGGGTAAAAAAAAAACGAATTCCTCCGTCATTTAGAGAATAAAAAAATATTAGACAAGTATTTTTTGCTTTATTATATTAATAAAAAAATATTTAGTTAAAACGCATTAAAGTTGGGGAGTTACGTCACAAGTCATTATAAAATCTACCGACCAGTGACGTCATGCCACACTTTAACTCAATGTATTGCCGTAATTTTTTGATTACACTCCTTTTTGGGCAGGCTTGTAAAAAAGAAAATATACGTTTCCAAAAATACTACCTTATACCAAGATTTTTGAAAAACTGTTTGTTAAAATATCGATGGAATGACAAAATCATCAAAAAATATGCATAAAATCGTAAATATTCAATTATAAAGACGCTGTATCTGAAACCTGGTATAAATTTACAAACGACAGGTATCTGCGTATTCCTGGCGATGCTACTGCAGCTGTCGGGTATCGACGTGCTGCTGTTCTACATGGAGGAGCTGCTGGCCAAGGTGGGCACCAACCTGTCGCCGTCAGACGGCACCATCATCATGGGAGTCGTGCAGGTAAGCTTACTTTTTTTTACCAGCCTATTATTGTTTCACTGCAGGGCAAAGACCTCTTCTCATCAGTGTTGAGTAACGCAGCAAACGCAGCACAGTTATAGCTACTCACTTGGATGAAAAGATTCACTCACTCATTTTATTTTATGTGCTAGCACATACCACAGTGGCACACATTAGCTACACACAGAACATTTTGTACTTGTGAGTTTTGAATGAAATGAGTCAGTTGATCGAGTCACTCACTCTTTTTGTGTATTTTGCACTACTCACTACACACCACACAGCACACACGCGACCCGCGAGGTGACTCGGCGAGTGGGATTGACATGCATTTGTGCCGTTGTCACTTTGAACAATTTCCAAAAATGTCATTTATGCACCTAAATGCTTACAGAACCCTGTGTGAAAGTCAAGAAATAAAAGAACAGGTCGATGGAAAATAAACGTTTAAAATATTATAGTATAGTTAAGTGCTTGGTATTTATATAACAGTTTTTAGTACGCATAATAGGAACTTATACTCCATTTGAAATAAGATTAGACGTATAGATAAGCCTTTTTTACATTCCTTTCAACCGATTTTGAATTCTATTGCGTTGGTGGCATGACAAATGGCAGCCGCAGTAAATAGTTGGTATTGTGTAACTTTTTTTGCTTTTAATGCTATCCTTATGCCTACGGTATAGAAGTCAAAATCGGTTAAACGGACTGTAAAAGGGTTTGTTTTAATGTTTAATCTTATTTCAAATGGGGTATAGGTGGTAATCCAACAAAGTTACTAGCACGTGTAGCATGACCACCGTAGAAACGGGTTTTGTCGACGGAAGAATAGACAAATATGCTATTTTTTATGTCACAATTGTCACTTACGTCAACGCAGTTTTGTAAGCGGCTGCAACTCGCGAGAAGCCCCGCACAACTGACCAATGTGCCGTTGTTATACGAGTATGCGGGGGAAAACAACAATAGCGGTACAATGACACTTACGCCCTCTCTCGATGAATACGGAAACTAGCGTTGTGCCGTTTTACCACTTTGTAAATTACGCACTTTTGAACACATATGCCATATAAACTCAATATCGCAGTTTTTGCAGATGTGCCAACATATTACTAGGTGAGCGATATTATGTTAAGTATAAACAACAAAAATATAACACATAACATAATATACATTTTATTAATTATGTTTATATGTTTTTATTTATTGTGATTGAAATTTTATTTTTTTATGATCTGAAATGGATTGAAATAAATTATTTTTGAATTCGAATTTGAATATTCAAGATAAACTTAGAAAGTACATAAGAATTGTTTTTTTTTTAAAAAGCTTACTGTATGGTGTACCTAATTTAAATACCTGAAAACCCGAAAAGGGTTCATTGAATTCATCATAGAATCAATGAAATCATGAATGTCCTATAGTCAAAGTGTGACTTACACTAAAACTGCAAGAAAAACATCTACTGTGTAAACATTTGTATTTTAGTAGAGGTATCAGCTGATTTCTTACCATAGTGTCCTCCCGATAAAATTTCGATAACGGCAGCCAATTTCAGCGGGCACGGAGACTAGCCAATCGCAGGAGATATTATAGTGCACCTGTGTGTGCACTTCTCTTCCCTCACTCTCATAGTCCTGAACCATAATTGCGTAACACACGATCACTCATAATCTGCTTCATCGCGTTATTTACTTTGTTTTTCGAACCTATGATGAAGCAATGGATTTGCAATATCCTTCAAAATGATTCAGATTGTGATTGATCGTGTGTTACGCAATTAGGGTGCTTTAGTGGCATGTCAGTCCGCCAACTTCCTAACTCCGGGCTTCTATTCACAAGAACAGAAAAAACCCAATAGGTAACTTATTTTGTCTCGATCCGGAATTCGAACCTCACCTCGAGATCCGCAGCCGCTAAGCTAACCACTAAGTTGATTTTTGAGTAACTTGTAATTAAGGTCCTAAAATAATAGTTGCAATAGAATTTTAGCTTTAGACATTTATGACAAGTTTCCTAAAGGCGTGTACGCACGAACGAACAAAACATGGTGAACACGAACATCGAACATGGAACATTTCGTTCTTACGTGTGGACGTAAAATTGAAAAGCGAACACAGACACAGGTCGACTGATGTTCACGCTCAACCACCCCGCTCTGGCGCTCTCTTTAGTAGTCATGGCTTCGTCGTTGGAAATGATGGTACCGACATTGTTGAATTTCTCTGAACACCGTCCACAGCGTCCACGCAGAACAACGAAATTGGATCGCCACGATGGTTTTTGACGAACACAGTATTTGATGTTTTATAGCAAACAAAGTGTTCGATGTTCATGTTCACCATGTTCTTGTTCGTTCGTGCGTACACGCCTTTAGATTGCAAGTTGCGAATGGAATTTGAATTGTCTGTTTGAACTTAGATTTATATGACATAATGACATTGAGTGTGTTTTTCCAAAACTTTATTTAAATACAGCTATCTACATATATTCCTGAATGTCAACTTACGTGCAGGTGGTGACCAGCTGCGTGACGCCTCTGGTGGTGGACCGGCTGGGGAGGAAGCTGCTCATGTGGACCACGTCACTAGGACTTACTATATTCTTGGTAAGTGTTTTCTAGTATGCATAACGTGACCATTTATTTTTCACCTCACAAGCTCGGAAAGATTCCGTTTGTCACTTCTTCTTCCGGAAAAAATGCGCGAAAAGTACATAAAATCGTACAATATTTGTTCATTGCATGGAGACACCTAGCATTTTCCTCGCTGTAGTGAGGTGAAAAGTTGTGTGTTTCGCTCGGCAGCAAATTTATTCTGCGTCTCGTACCTTTGAATCCCTCGCAACGCTCAGGATTCTTTATTTAGAATCCTTTACTTGCTCAGGTTTCAATACAAGTACTTGCGCCAAAAAACAATTTTGCAGCCATGCATAACAAATAAATATTTTCCCTGAAAGCGGGACACCTTCAAATGATTATTGTTTTAAAACACACACAAGTTCATTATTAAGTTACGTAAATTCGTATTGGTAGGTACTTAGTTCAGCCTATGTTGTGTACCCATCTTAGTACCTCTTCCCGTCTTTGTTTTGTCATTTTTAAAGACTTAATTATCTATAAAATGATATCCTCTTTAGGGGTTTCTTCCCAGAAGTAGTAAGAAAAAAAAACGCCGATCTCATGACTAGTAAAAATATTATGATGGGTTAAATATTTCTTTTTAATTCTTTTTACTTAACAAATAAGTATCATTTATCATTGACTGTTTGTCGACAGACTCTGATCGGCGTGTACGCCCTGATGGACTCGTACTACAAATATGACATGACATCAATCGCGTTCCTGCCTCTGCTTTGTCTCATCGTCTACATGATACTCTTCACTTTGGGTAAGTTCATTTTCCGAAAGTATAACCAGATAAGTTTTGTATAGAACCCTAACTACGTAGACGCCTCTGCATATTGAATTTTAAAATCCTAACTAATATTATAAATGCGAAAGTGAGTTTGTTTGTTTGTTACGCGGCACAGGTAGACCATGACCGGGAATAGGACATAGGATACTTTTTATCCCAATATTCCCGCGGGATCGAGACTTAGGGTGAAACCGCGGGGTGCAGCTAGTAATAACATAAATGTTTAGATAAATAATACAGTACCTAAATGTCAATGATTTTAATAATAAAACATAACATAACATAACGCCTGTTTTCCCCGAAGGCTTAGGCAGAGGAGTACCTATACCTATACATACACAGAACATTTCGCCAGTTATGTTTAAGTCCCATGTACCGAATACGACGGACATAAATCCAGACTGCTACTGAGAAATTCCTGATGGAAAAACCCAATTACACTGCCTGTCCTGGGAATCGAACCCTGGACATCATGCTCAACAGCAGCGCTTGCGAATGATAGAAAAACAAGGATTGTAAAAAAACAAAAATAGTGTTAAAGTGCCTCCGCTGCCGGCGCCGGTTGCTGAATTGGCAGACTTTGGTTGTCAATTTGGCATAATAAAAAAACGTATTTTTTTTTTCATAATCATCAATGATGTCCCTATTCGAGTAATAAAGTATATACTAACCAGAACCGAATTAGTTAGATTAGGTCAAATATTTGTAATCGCAACTAGGTTAGGTTAGGTTAGAACTGTGACCCCCTACGACTAGAATGTACAGAAAAAAAATATTTTGGTTAGGGTTCTGAATACTGGAAGAGTTCCCATAAATGCCGCGCCGCCGGTGTCTATTATGTGAGCCGGGCGATGACATTACTGCCGGGAGCCGAGATTAAAAACATCGGCTGCCGGCAGTACCTAATGTCACTGCCGGTTCCCAATGGCGTTATTTTTGGGAGCCGGCGCCGGCAGCGGAGGCACTCCCTAAATAAAATGCTGATCTCATAGGGCCCTATGAAACTATTCTCACGGCAAGACGATTCAAATTCTAATTCAAAATATTTTATCTCATCTAAACCTACATGGAACACTTATGAAACGTTAGAAGCTAGGTGCACGGTTCCAATTGGTCGTTTCCTATGGAGAAGAGCCGAGGAGAGACTCCTTTAAAAAAAAATGGATTGATGACTAACTAACTAGCTATTTCTCCATTGAAGGCGTGGGTCCAGTGCCTTGGATCCTGGTGGCGGAGATGTTCCCAGTGAAGACCAAGTGCCTCGCCGGCGGGATCTGTTCCTTCATGTGCTGGCTAGCTGGATTCGTGTGGACTAGGTTTGTTCGTTCTTACTTTTGTTTAGAAATGGTGGTGATAGTTTTCGTAGAAGTTTAAAATATTAGTCTATATGATTAATTGTAGAATTGTACAATATTCTGACAAATAAAATATATTCTATTCTATTGATGATGGTCAGATTATTAGGGGTATGAGGAACAGGGTGTAAAGTTCACTCATACTCCATAGAAAAGGGAGGATCCTCCAACCAGACGGGTGTTGTGTCTGGCGGGCAACTGCCCAACGATTGATGTTGGGTTCTCGTATATGTCCACTGCACGGTAAACTTTAATTGCGCGATGCAGGATTTATGTGACGTCTGTCTGACGTCAGGTCTTTGATGCGTAGTTCGCATGTGGCGATGTAGATACCGCCACAGATTCTTAACACTACAGAACTTCATTTTAAGTTTAGTTCAAATTCAGTTTAGTTTTAATTTTAAAATGATGTACTTAGTAGGTGTACCTAAAACATGCATAAAACGTGCCTTAAAACAAAAAAATGATTATGTAAAAGTTCAATTAGGGTAAAAAGTTGACTCCAACTTTTTACCCTAATTGAAAAAAGTTGACTCCAAACCTTAACATCATAAACCGCGGCTCTGAACCCACTTGGGTTACAGTCCGAGGACAAACGATTATTGACCTAACACTTGCTACTGAAAATGTGACAAATTACATAACTAACTGGCACGTATCGGACGAACCTTCTTGCTCAGATCACAGAAGAATCCGTTTTACACTAACATCCAACACAAGGAAACCAGCACCGAAACGGAACCCAAAGCGCACTGACGTCCCAGGGTATAAACGTCTGCTGGCCTACCTGTTAGCGAGGCACCTATCAAGCGTAACCATAAGAGACCAAGCACAATTGGAGTACACAGTAACAAAACTATCAGAGTACCTTACCGAAGCATACCATGCATGCTGTAAACTAAGAGCGCCAAGAGCCAAGCGGGAGAAAAACCCCTGGTGGAACGCAGAACTTAGTAAGCTAAGAGACCTACTACGGAAGAACTTCAACAGAGCCAAAAACACCAGACTCCCGGACGACTGGGAGGTATACAAAGAAACCCAATATACATACAAGAAACAAATCAGAACCGCCAGGAAAACAGCATGGCGGAAATTCTGTGAATCCATCGAAACAAACAACGAAGCCGCAAGGGTGAGGAAAATCCTATCAACAGATCAGGACCGAACTCTTGGTGCGCTGAAAAAAACCGACAACTCCTACACGCTTAACGATCAGGAAACTAGTAGGGTCCTTCTTGAGACCCACTTCCCGGGATGTAAACTCCTAGAGGATAGGACGTGGGACGTGGATCCAGAATGGGCCCCAACGGATCAAGACTGGTCTAGATCCCTCAACATAGTAACAGAAGACCGAATAAAGTGGGCTATCAACTCCTTCCAGCCATATAAATCTGCAGGTTTAGATGGCATCTTTCCAGCCCTACTGCAGTGAGGGGTAGACCATCTGACACCATGCCTGGTGGAGATATATCGAGCCTGTATAGCACTAAGATACATTCCTCTTGCATGGCGAGAAGTGAAAGTCATCTTCATACCCAAACCTGGTAAAACAGATTATACACTACCCAAGGCTTACAGACCCATAAGCCTCACATCCTTCCTACTCAAAACCCTCGAGAGACTCTGCGACACAGACACATCCGGGTCGGACTCCTCCTGGCAAAACCACTTCACAAACAACAGCATGCGTACTCCACTGGCCGATCAACAGAATCCGCGCTGCACAGCGTGATCTCCAAGATTGAATGTGCAGTGGACCACAAATGCTCAGCACTGGCCGTCTTCATTGACATTGAGGGTGCCTTTGATAAAACTAGCTTCAAAAGCATCACCACGGCCCTCAACAGACACAGCATAGACTCGACCCTGAGCGGTTGGATCACCAACATGCTCAGACTGAGAGCTGTACAGGTGACCGTGAATGACACCACTAGGGCCATCGTGGCGAAGGGCTGCCCCCAAGGGGGAGTCCTCTCGCCGCTCCTATGGAACCTGGTAGTAGACAGCCTCATCAGGGCACTAAACGACAAAGGTTACTTCACCGTAGGCTATGCGGATGATATAACCATAATAATCAACGGCACACATGAAAACACTATATGCAACCTCATGCACCAAGCCCTGAAAATAGTAGAGGACTGGTGTAATAAACACCAACTAACGGTGAACCCTACAAAAACTGAGCTGATTCTATTCACAAAAAAGAGAAAACTACCAATGCTACAACTACCCCGCTTCTTCGGGACAACCCTAAGCCTATCGACTGAAACCAAGTACCTGGGCATCTTCTTGGACAAACAGCTGAACTGGGCGAAACATATTAACTATACCGTAACAAAAGCCACTGTATCCCTCTGGCCGTGCAAACGACTGCTTGGAAGGAACTGGGGAATTAGCCCCAGGGTCACCTACTGGCTATACACCACGGTCATTCGACCGACTATCACATATGGCTCACTGGTCTGGTGGCCCAGGACAGACCTGAGCACAGCCCAAAAAGACCTCGAAAAACTGCAGCGATCTGCATGCGTTGCAATCACCAGCAGTATGAGAACCACACCTACTGCCGCCTTACAGGCGATGCTCGGACTGCCGCCTCTGCACCTCATTGTACGAGAGGAAGCGGCCCTGGCCGCCTTTAGGCTCCACCTATCAGGAACCCTGACAAATGACTCCAGAGTTAAGCACACACGCATAAAGGATGATGCGGTCAAACGACAGCCAATGATGTCAGCACCCTGCGACAAAGCCCCGAAGACACACCACTTTCACAGACACTACAGCATAGCACTCACAGAGGAACAGAATGACTACTCAGGACCGAAAGAGATGAGAGTATACACTGACGGATCGAAGACCGACTACGGCACAGGAGTCGGAGTCTTCTCACGCGACCTCAACATTAATATATCCAGCCCGCTAGGAATGTTCAACACCGTCTATCAGGCGGAGTGTGTGGGCATCATACAGGCGGCCTATGCCATAGAAGCCAGGAGAGTTACGGCTACCAACATACGCATACTCTCCGACAGTGCCTCAGTTCTCCAATCCTTACAGAAAAAATACATCACATTCGAAGCTTACACTAGAATGTCACAACGCACTAGAACGTGTAACGGTATCCGGTTGCAACAAGGTGACACTACAATGGATTAAAGGACACAGTGGATCGCTGGGCAACGACGCAGCAGACGAGCTTGCTAGAAGAGCATCTAGCACTTCAGTTTGTGGGCCCGAGCCCATCGTTCCCATCCCCTTCAACCAAATACGCAGGTGGCTCCAGGAATTCACCCATACCCAAGCGGCGAACTGGTGGTCCTCGGCACCGGGCTGCAGGCAGTCCAAGGAAGCTATTCCATTTCTGGACAGCAGGCTTACCAGGCGTTTGTTACGCCTGGACAGGAATGGCCTGCGTCTGGTGGCGGGGACCATCACAGGCCACTGCTCGCTGAACAAACACTTCCACGCAATAGGCATAACGGACAGTCCTCTGTGCAGAGCGTGCATGGAGGCTGAGGAAACCGTCGCGCACGTGCTCTTTGAATGCACGGGCGTCGCCCAGATTAGAACTGAAACCCTAGGGTCACCCAGATCTTACACGGAGGTTCTGTGCAAACCAGTAGAGTTGGTAAACTTCTGGAGGGAGGTGGGCTGGATGGAATAACCCCCAACGGCCGCCATGGCCCACGCACAATGGTCCATCTTAGGGACTAAGTGCGGAAACCAAACCCGTAACATAGAACATAGAACATAGAAAGTTGACTCCAGCATTGCGGGAATGTCCGAAAGGGATACCGGGACCTGGCAACAGGCAACTGAAGGAACACGGGTGGGTTTTAGTAAGTCAGTAAAAGTCTGACACGCCCTTCCGCTCCGCCCAGAGCGGGAGAAGTCATTTGATGATTTCCCACAACCAAAAACAAAGGTTAAAACGTTTATTACGGGGTCTTGGGGCTAAGCAATAACAGCCGCACGAGGCGATCGATCAGGTTAAACTACGCTTGTCACGGTTAACCCGTGGATGGGTGACCATCTTTACATACCAAGACCCCTCCGTGCCTCGGAAGTTGGTCCCGGGCTGTCGTTCATATTTCTTTAAGTCTTTACGGGTAGTCGGAAAAGCAGTTTTACCAAAGGAATATCATGTTACCCAGTAACTGGGTTGTGGAGGTTAGACATGCAGTCGCTCCATCTAAAATACTGGTATTTAGCTGCATCCAGTTAGACTGGAGGCCGACCCTAACATAGTTGGGAAAAGTCTAGGCAGGCAGATATTGCTCTTAGAGACCCACCAATCACATCTAAGGACTCAAGCGCACCTGTTCAACGTTGGGGCGACCATGGTTGCCCCCAATCATACAATTTTTAACAACTGAAGCCTGGGCGCTTAGGAAGTGCTAAGTGGCAAAGGAGTTCCACTAACTAATAAAAAAATACCTCGTAAACTAACACTTCCATTCATAACCAGATTCTTCCGCGACGTGGCAGCGTCATACGGCATCTACACAGCATTCTGGATCCTAGCCGTGTGCTGCGGCATAGGATTCATATTCTCAGCCACGCTGCTCCCAGAGACGAAAGGCAAGACCTTCGACGAGATACAGGACATGCTTAACAATAGGTAGGTTTATCTATACTAGTAATATTTTATAGTGGTATTTGTATGTATGAATCTTCTGAACTACTAATCCGATTCTAGAAATTCTTTCACTAATGGGAAGCTACAGTATTGCCGGGTGCCATAGGATATAATATCCTTATTATATATTAAAACCGCGGGCAGAAGCTAGTCTTACATACAGGGTGTAAAAAGACCCATCACATAGCCGTCAACTATACTATGCATTCTATACATCAAATTACTTATGTAACATAATGTTTGGAAACAACTTTTATATTTGGTGTGAAAAATCGCTGTTTACGGTAGTGCGCAACGTTTCAGGGTTTGTGGGGGTATTCAAAATTAAGATATAGCATTTAAAACTTGCTTTCTTTAAAAAACGTCTGAAAAATTTGGAACTTTGACCTTCAATATCTCCGGATCCAGAAGGTTCCAAGGTATGGTCCAGAACAAAAAAAAATGTTCACAGTGACGGGAATAACAAGTGTTTTCGGCTTCTTAAGCGTCTTTTTACACCCGTTATATCTGGGACAGTTGATGGCACCAAACGACACTCCGCCCCGAGTTGTCCTAGGCCAGAAATAATAGTAAAATTTTCAACAGCCCCTGAGATGTCGTCTATAGATTACTGGGCGATTACGACATATTATGTTTCATTACTGTTGTATATCCATACGGTAACAGAATTTCAGAATGGAGAACCTGGAATCCCCTTTTAGTTTTTCGAAAACTAGACGTTCTAGGCCAAAAATAATGAAATTTTCAACACCCCCTTATATTACACCCCCCGAGATTTGGCCTACAGATTCAAGGGCGGTTATTAACTGACCTTGACCGTGACCTTTGTCAAAACATTGTTTGAATTACAGGGTCAAGCGGTGTTTTAGTAAAGTTATCGATTATTTTGTAAAAACTGTTTTTTATTCCGTCCATATATCATATCCATATACAACTTGCCGCTACAATGGCGACATTAATTTAACACAGAAAATAAAATAATTGGTCAATTGAAAAAAATATTTTTTTAAACAAACTAAATAATAAAAACATAACCAAAATTGAGGTCACTCTGTTTAAAAGATTCATTCATGAAGCTACCTACCAGCTGGCTTACGTTCTATCCGCCGATTCTTTGTTGGCGGCATAATTTCTAAGAAATTGCGCGGCTTTCCTTCTATTTGCCTACATTTGATCGGTGACCCCGACAAATGACCTCTTCGCGTACAGGTTGTTGCAAGATGGTATTTTAGAAAATTGTAAATAAATCAATAAATAATAACGTTTGATGAAATTAAAATATTTTCATTCAATTAATACGCGAAATCGTATACGTGTGTTAAATTAATGTCACCATTAAAGGGGCAAGCTGTATATCATTATTACATATGTTCAATTTCAGACTTGTAAAAACAAAACAAGGTTAGTGGATTGATCCTACTGTCTTACACTACGACCGATGATTCATGGCCGGTCTGAACTCTGGTCTCTGAACTTTCGCGCATGTTCACTCACTCACAGTCGCCTCATGTCACCATTTGGTTCTTAAGAAATGTTATTGCGCAGCCTTCTGTACACAGTTCGGACCGGCCATAACCATAATTCATCAGCCGTATCGTATGTGGGGAAATGCCAAGAAAAATTAAAGCTTTGCAAGAATTTATTGTTTCACTATAAGTACATAATAATATTATTGTATGTACAAGTTTACGTTTAATAATTGAATAATACATAATAATTTTCTTTTGTTTTCAGAACTAAGGAAGACAAGCCTGTAGACGTATAGAAGAATCTCTCAACGAAGATTTAGAAAAATAATCATTTGTAAATAGTTATAAGTATAATCTGTTGTTATTCGAAATAAATTATTACAAAAAACGTGATACAATACTTTTATTCTATAATCTTACACAATAATTTCATTATTATTAATTATATAAGGTAAAGTCAAAATTATTTATCTCTGGAACTGTAGGGGGCAGATTCTTAGTCCAATCACATCTTTGCCTATTTCTGCGACTCCACAAACTGGGCACAGTTTGCCTTTATGTTCGGGCAAGAAGCTAGCACCGCAGAGTGCGCACTTTTCTTCGGGTTTTCCTCTGTATATGGGCTTGTAGCTGATGCCACAGATATTGAAAGGATTATGTTCATCGTATTGTAGCTGATGTTCGTCTGTGAGGGATTTCTCGCACGCTTGAAGGATCTTCCTCGCTTGCTGCGCGACTTCTGGCCTCGGACCCAGTTCGAGCAGTCTCCGGGCGAAGGAAGCTGCTGTTCGGTAGTTCTTCAGCTTGAAGAACATGTTGAGAGCTGTTCTGAGGGTCAGGATCTGGTGGACTGGTTGAAGCTTGCAGTGGGTGAAGTAAGCGGCCATCTCGCATGTACGTTTTTGCTCGTCTAGCGTGTTTTTCGGCATGGCTGTGGAGATAGTGAAAAATTGATAAAATTGCACGAGGTTCGAGACTCTTGACAAAAAAAAAGCTGTTATTGATACTTATCCCTTATGACTGGTTACTAAAGTCGAAAAGAGACAAATTGTAAAATAATAACGTAAGAACATTTATGAATTTCTACGGCTCCCTTACAATACCTTTAGGGTCAGTTCACACCGAGACGCGATGCGACGCGCACTTTTTTATGATCCGATACAATATCGAATTTATTTCCTACACAATAAGATAGATAGATAGATAGATAAAACGTTTATTTGGTGCATACAAAAGACAACACAACATACAAAAGCACGGTTAAATAATAATTATACATTAATCAAAAGCTACAAAGTGCAAAAAAAAAAAAAGTAACAATAAGGTACACGCGCTGCGCATCCCAGCGTACTTTGACACGTGTCAACGCTCGCACTGAAATTATACCTTTTCGTGAAGAAAATAAGTTCGATAATTGTTAAAAAGTGCGCGCAGCGTCGCGTCGCTTCACGTCGCGGTCTGAACTGACCCTTAGGTAACATGATTTATACAAAGGCGGACTAAATGCCTTAGGCATTCTCTGCCAGTCAACCAAGGGGTGGGGGGGGGGAGAGAGATGACATGCCAGGTGAATAGTTTGAGTGAATAAAACCGGCCAAGTGCGAGTCGGACTCGCGCACGAAGGGTTCTGTACCATTACCTATAAAATCGGCAAAAAAAAAAACATGTCTGATGTACGGGAGCCCCACTTAAATATTTATTTATTCTGTTTTTTAGATTTGTTGTTATAGCGGCAACAGAAATACATCATCTGTGAAAATTTCAACTAACTAACTATCACGGTTCATGAGATACAGCCTGGTGACAGACGAACGGACAGCGGAGTCTTAGTAATAGGGTCCCGTTTTACCCTTTGGGTACGGAACCCTAAAAACCATATAATGCCTCTCACCTTTCCTAGCGGTCTCCATCTGCAAGCCCAGCAGATACTCCCGCGCTATGTTGAGCAGCTGCTGTGCCTCAGTTAGCTCAGGCTTCGTGTCCACGTGTAATAAAGGCACAGACTGTGTGATGCGTTGCAGACGCTCCACGGCCTCAGTGAACTTGCCGGATGTGGTTAGCTGGTAGCACTGTTGCAGCTGAGTTACTAGGTCGTTCAGTTTGGTGGCTGGAAAGAGGAGTAGGTATTTAAAGTTAATTTTCTTTACGAACGAGTGGTTTTGTAGGATTTACGAATAATTGTCAAGTTTAGTAAATGGACTATATAACACAAGGCTATAGTTGACTTTCCTAAAGTTATATCGTAAACTGGCTTCGCAAGCCTGGACCCTGTTTTTTTTTCTAAAAAGTAGCCTATATTACTCCTTATAACCTCAGACCAAATAAAAAACCCAGACATAGCGCTGCGAACAATACAGTGAAGCATGCCGAAAGTACACCACCGCTCTGTGCATACACGCTCAAACGCACACATTTACAACCATTTACAATCAAACTACACCAAAATATGTGCACACATGTTTACGAAACCGGCCTCACGTCACTGTTGACAGCGCTCTGCCTTGGTTTTTTATTTGGTCTGAGCTTATAACATCTGCTTTCTACCAATGAAAGTCCCGTGAAAATTGGTCTAGCTGTTTCGATGACTAGCCGGAAAAGTCAGACCAAAATTTTAAAAATTGTTTTTTTATTTATTGCTAAATTACTACTTTAGCAACAAACAAGTTTGAAAAGTTCTAACTTGAAATTCTCAATTCAGAAACAAGTTGAAAAACACAGTATTTTATACTCACTGACAACAGGTAGAAGATCCTTCCCGCTGGCTTCCTTCCAGTTCCGATGTAGATGTGCGTTGAGTGGCGGCAGTGACGACAGAGCGCCGAACGTGAGCCGAGCGCGCCCGAACATGCCCACGAACGTGTCGAGGTACGGCTCGAAGTTTACGATGCCTACTTGCTCGTTTAGTAGTCTGTGGAAATAAAAAAAAGTATAAATAAGTCTTTTTAGTCTTTTTTTCTCTTAAATAGGATTCTGTTTTGGCGTCGTTCCTGATTGAAGACAATTCCTAAATTATTTTTTTGCAGTGAAACCGTGATTATCAGAAGGATTATAAATTACTAGCTGCGCCCTGCGGTTTCACCTAGATAAGCCTCGATCCCGAGGGGATATCGAGATAAAAAATTTCATCCAAATCTGTTCAGCTGTTTTAGCGTGAAAGCACAACAAAAAAACAAACAAACTCACTTTCGCATTTAAAATGTTAATTAATTAGGATTTACAATGTATGCCATGATAACTTTTTCGGAGACGTCAAAAGACCGACCTCATATCCATAATATCCATTTAAACTTTGAATAACAAATTATGAATTATATTACTAGACAACAACTCAAAACCATTTCACCAATTTGTTTTTGATCAACAATGAATAATAATAACCTGAGCGCTATCTCGAACTGCCCGGTGGCGACATGGTCGTGTGCAGTCTTCAGTTTGCCCGACAGCGCCACCGGGGCGCCTCGTGTCGGCGCCACGAAGTAGTCTGTGCTCTCGTCTCCGCCGTCGATATCCGCTGGAACACAAAACAATAATATTATTAATTTTTATTTCACCTCTAAACGACATATCCTCAGGATGACGATTGACCAATCGCGAAACAGAACACGACGCTAGCCCCTCTTAGACGTCACGCGGGGTAGTCAAACACCTCACTCCCCCCCCCTGACCCGAGGGCACCAGTCGGGGGTTGCGGAAGATTCTTACGTTCCCGCGACCCCCGGCGTAGGTGTGAGTTGGAACACCGGGGTGGTTTTTAGTCAGTAAGAGTCTGACAGACCAGAACAAAAAAAAAAAAAGGAGCCAACCCCAACGTAGTTGAAAAAAGGTTAAGCAGACGATTACATAATGCTGATAAAAGATGAACCAGTACTTACCAGAGACTGGCGCGAGTTCCTCCGGCAGTTCCAAGTCTTCATCTCCGACGTCCCACCCGCCGTCGTCACAGGCGTCTTCCATGACTTCTTCAACCTCATTGCCTTCAGCCTACACACAAATGTTTTTATTATTTGTCAGAACTACGATATTTAATTAAGGAAAAAGTATCAAAGAAAGAAAATGGTCCTAAATGAGCTCGTGGCTAATTAATAACAGCCGCACGGGCCGATCCATCAGGTGAAGCTACGCTTGCTGGGCTTGATCTGTGGATGGGTGACCATATTTACATATCGAGAATTCTCCGTGACTAGGAAAGCACGTTAAGCTGTTGGTCCCGGCTATCATTCATGGATCTTTACAGTCAGGCGCCGGCCGCGTGTGCGCCTGCGACAGTACTGACCTCCCGCTCGTCGTCGTCCCCCCAGGCGCCGGCCGCGTGTGCCTACGACAGTACTGACCTCCCGCTCGTCGTCGTCCCCCCAGGCGCCGGCCGCGTGTGCCTACGACAGTACTGACCTCCCGCTCGTCATCGTCCCCCCAGGCGCCGGCCGCGTGTGCCTACGACAGTACTGACCTCCCGCTCGTCGTCGTCCCCCCAGGCGCCGGCCGCGTGTGCCTACGACAGTACTGACCTCCCGCTCGTCGTCGTCCCCCCAGGCGCCGGCCGCGTGTGCCTGCGACAGTACTGACCTCCCGCTCGTCGTCGTCCCCCCAGGCGCCGGCCGCGTGTGCCTGCGACAGTACTGACCTCCCGCTCGTCGTCGTCCCCCCAGGCGCCGGCCGCGTGTGCCTACGACAGTACTGACCTCCCGCTCGTCGTCGTCGTCCCAGGCGCCGGCCGCGTGTGCCTACGACAGTACTGACCTCCCGCTCGTCGTCGTCCCCCCAGGCGCCGGCCGCGTGTACCTGCGACAGTACTGACCTCCCGCTCGTCGTCGTCCCCCCAGGCGCCGGCCGCGTGTACCTGCGACAGTACTGACCTCCCGCTCGTCGTCGTCCCCCCAGGCGCCGGCCGCGTGTGCCTACGACAGTACTGACCTCCCGCTCGTCGTCGTCCCCCCAGGCGCCGGCCGCGTGTGCCTACGACAGTACTGACCTCCCGCTCGACGTCGTCCCCCCAGGCGCCGGCCGCGTGTGCCTACGACAGTACTGACCTCCCGCTCGCCGTCGTCCCCCCAGGCGCCGGCCGCGTGTGCCTACGACAGTACTGACCTCCCGCTCGTCGTCGTCCCCCCAGGCGCCGGCCGCGTGTACCTGCGACAGTACTGACCTCCCGCTCGTCGTCGTCCCCCCAGGCGCCGGCCGCGTGTACCTGCGACAGTACTGACCTCCCGCTCGTCGTCAGGCGCCGGCCGCGTGTACCTGCGACAGTACTGACCTCCCGCTCGTCGTCAGGCGCCGGCCGCGTGTGCCTACGACGGTACTGACCTCCCGCTCGTCGTCGTCCCCCCAGGCGCCGGCCGCGTGTGCCTACGACAGTACTGACCTCCCGCTCGTCGTCGTCCCCCCAGGCGCCGGCCGCGTGTGCCTACGACAGTACTGACCTCCCGCTCGTCGTCGTCCCCCCAGGCGCCGGCCGCGTGTGCCTACGACAGTACTGACCTCCCGCTCGTCGTCGTCCCCCCAGGCGCCGGCCGCGTGTGCCTGCGACAGTACTGACCTCCCGCTCGTCGTCGTCCCCCCAGGCGCCGGCCGCGTGTGCCTGCGACAGTACTGACCTCCCGCTCGTCGTCGTCCCCCCAGGCGCCGGCCGCGTGTGCCTACGACAGTACTGACCTCCCGCTCGTCGTCGTCCCCCCAGGCGCCGGCCGCGTGTGCCTACGACAGTACTGACCTCCCGCTCGTCGTCGTCCCCCCAGGCGCCGGCCGCGTGTACCTGCGACAGTACTGACCTCCCGCTCGTCGTCGTCCCCCCAGGCGCCGGCCGCGTGTACCTGCGACAGTACTGACCTCCCGCTCGTCGTCGTCCCCCCAGGCGCCGGCCGCGTGTGCCTACGACAGTACTGACCTCCCGCTCGTCGTCGTCCCCCCAGGCGCCGGCCGCGTGTGCCTACGACAGTACTGACCTCCCGCTCGACGTCGTCCCCCCAGGCGCCGGCCGCGTGTGCCTACGACAGTACTGACCTCCCGCTCGTCGTCGTCCCCCCAGGCGCCGGCCGCGTGTGCCTGCGACAGTACTGACCTCCCGCTCGTCGTCGTCCCCCCAGGCGCCGGCCGCGTGTGCCTACGACAGTACTGACCTCCCGCTCGTCGTCGTCCCCCCAGGCGCCGGCCGCGTGTGCCTACGACAGTACTGACCTCCCGCTCGTCGTCGTCCCCCCAGGCGCCGGCCGCGTGTACCTGCGACAGTACTGACCTCCCGCTCGTCGTCGTCCCCCCAGGCGCCGGCCGCGTGTACCTGCGACAGTACTGACCTCCCGCTCGTCGTCGTCCCCCCAGGCGCCGGCCGCGTGTGCCTACGACAGTACTGACCTCCCGCTCGTCGTCGTCCCCCCAGGCGCCGGCCGCGTGTGCCTACGACAGTACTGACCTCCCGCTCGTCGTCGTCCCCCCAGGCGCCGGCCGCGTGTGCCTACGACAGTACTGACCTCCCGCTCGTCGTCGTCCCCCCAGGCGCCGGCCGCGTGTGCCTACGACAGTACTGACCTCCCGCTCGTCGTCGTCCCCCCAGGCGCCGGCCGCGTGTGCCTACGACGGTACTGACCTCCCGCTCGTCGTCGTCCCCCCGGCGCCGGCCGCGTGTGCCTACGACGGTACTGACCTCCCGCTCGTCGTCGTCCCCCCAGGCGCCGGCCGCGTGTGCCTACGACAGTACTGACCTCCCGCTCGTCGTCGTCCCCCCAGGCGCCGGCCGCGTGTGCCTACGACAGTACTGACCTCCCGCTCGTCGTCGTCCCCCCAGGCGCCGGCCGCGTGTGCCTACGACAGTACTGACCTCCCGCTCGTCGTCGTCCCCCCAGGCGCCGGCCGCGTGTGCCTACGACAGTACTGACCTCCCGCTCGTCGTCGTCCCCCCAGGCGCCGGCCGCGTGTGCCTACGACAGTACTGACCTCCCGCTCGTCGTCGTCCCCCCAGGCGCCGGCCGCGTGTGCCTACGACAGTACTGACCTCCCGCTCGTCGTCGTCCCCCCAGGCGCCGGCCGCGTGTGCCTACGACAGTACTGACCTCCCGCTCGTCGTCGTCCCCCCAGGCGCCGGCCGCGTGTGCCTACGACAGTACTGACCTCCCGCTCGTCGTCGTCCCCCCAGGCGCCGGCCGCGTGTGCCTACGACAGTACTGACCTCCCGCTCGTCGTCGTCCCCCCAGGCGCCGGCCGCGTGTGCCTACGACAGTACTGACCTCCCGCTCGTCGTCGTCCCCCCAGGCGCCGGCCGCGTGTGCCTACGACAGTACTGACCTCCCGCTCGTCGTCGTCCCCCCAGGCGCCGGCCGCGTGTGCCTACGACAGTACTGACCTCCCGCTCGTCGTCGTCCCCCCAGGCGCCGGCCACCTCCAGCGGCTCGTCGATGTCGGGCGCGGCCGCCACGCCGCCTGCGTCTGCTCCCGCGCGCGCTCCTCCCGCTACCTCGAAGAAACTCCTAGGAAATACGCACACTTTATAACATCGACCTCGAATTATTATTCATTTATAAGTCGAGCCATGGGATTCCGGACCTTTTGAATGCGTACCGCCTGGTTTACACTTTAAATGGAATGAGGCAACAACAGACGATTGCAATGAATGTTGAATAATGTTGGCATATATGCGCAAATATTCGTGTTATTACGATAATGCAAAATGAACTTTATTTCAATGATGTTCGTGTATGGCCAGATATAAGAACGTAAACGAAACAAAAGCAATCTAACGGATGTAAAAAGAAAGCCGAAAGTCACTTGTTATTCCCGTCATTGTGATCATTTTTTGTTTCTGGACCATAGCTGGGAATTTTACGATTACATATTATCAACAGCGAAAGTCAGAGTTAGTCCCATGGTGAAGGTTGTTCACAATGACCTCTTAAGAGGATGGGTTATTTTATCGGATTATAAGAATCATTACAATATTCCAATAGACCAACACATTATTTTGACTTTAACAGTCGTTACGGTTCGTCAGAAGCCCGGAATTCTGATAACCAGTCCTAGGCTAAGGACTCACGGAGCGGTTTTCACCCGCGCCAAAATAGTTGGTAAAAGGGTAGGCAGATTGATATGGTTACATGATTTTGCTTAGCTTAGAACCTTTAAGTAACTGAATACGATTATTTGTCGAACTTGAGGCTGAGTCCTGACTGACAGCGGCGGCGCACCGCGCAGGCTGAATGAACGGATAAAACAAATGTTCGAGATGTTCGAACTTGTCCGGACTGCGAACGGGCGCGCACATTTCACGCTCATATATAAGCGTATTTTGATTTTTACTGGCGGACGGTTAGTTTTCACGTTTCTCATTAAACATGCCGCGATAACTTTTTATGAACGTATACGTAAGTGATCGAAAAATCAAATTCGTCATTTAATATGTTATCCATACACTATAACAATGAGTATCATTCGAAAGCACCAAGTTTCACTTTATATGGGAAAAATTCACTCAAAAACACGAATGAATCGTTGATTAATATTCTGACAGGACTTTATTACAATTTCATGTCTTTGGGTTCGTTGCTATGAACTAAAACTCAAAGCATTTATTTCAATTAAACCATTTACAGGCACTTTTGAATTGTCAAAGAGTTGGTCAGTTAGTCAGAGAGTTGAAGCTAGTTGCCCATTCCAAAACGTAGATCTTTATGGAGAAGAACGGGCAAGAAACTCCAAGGACACCCTTTTAAAAATGGATATAGATATTACAAAATCTTGGGTACAGTATTCTTGTTTCTATATGTGAGAAAAATGTAAAACAAAAAATAATCAAAAGCAATTCAAAATTTAAGATTAAAAATAAGCTCTGGCAAATAAGAGGTGACCAGTCTAAACTGACGGCGCCCGTTCACGAACATGATACTCGTATCAGCACCATCCATCTCCACCATTTTGTAGGGAGCCGAATGATCCAACACACGCGCCACCATCTGCGAGACATTTAAGTGAGCATGACATACTCTCATCTGCCATGCTATTTCAAGTCAACATACATCATACCATAACAAACGGCTCCATGGTACTCACATTTAGAAAAATTGAAAAAAATGCATCTAAATTATACAAAACTATCGTTTGCAAAGAAATTGCGAAATTAATATAATATTATTTTCAGATAAGTTATATAAGAATGAAATTCAGATAAGTTAAATGAGAAAGAAAAGATATGGCAACGGTAGTGCCATGGCAACAAACAACAGGACGGCCACTAGACACACGCGCACGCATCAACTTTCAAAATCCGCTCCGCAAACCGAATGCGCGGTGCGCCGTCACTCAGGACTCAGGCTTTAGAGATGAGTTCTTACTACTTACTTTGAAACCGCCAGTAATGGCCAGTTGGGTTGCATGTTGTGTACAGGTAGCGGCGGTCTCAGTAACTGTGCGTCGGGGTTCGGTTCAGGGATGGGCAAGTTAGCAGCTTCGAGCATCCCCTTCAGTTGTTCAGCCTCTTCGTGTTGTTTGTGGTTTATAGCTGTCAAATAGGCTAAGGATATCTGTCGGGGAAAAGGGAAATATTTTAGAGTTGTCTGACTGACATTAGAGGGAGTGTATAAAATCGAAAATATTTGAGTTTTACAAGGTGTAATTGAAACGTTTCAAAATCCGAAAAGTGGTCGTGTGTGTGTGTGTGTTGTATTTGTCATGTGGTCATGGTCTGGGGTTTGGGGACAACCCCAAAAACGCGAAGAAAAAAATCACCTTTTCTATAACAGTCTCACACATTAATATAATTTGTACATATAAATTTGTCGAGTTACAGAATAACGTATTTTTATCGTAATACTAATACAACTTTTACTATGTGAGACAATACCATACTACTGTATAGTAAATAAAAAGTAAGTTGTTTATACGAAGTTGATTTTTGGGTATTTTTTTTATTTTAAAGGACCCAAATAAATAGAGGTTTCTGTGGTGTCTCTAAGTTAAATATAAATGTATTATTATTATTATACCCATAAACCCTTCCGGAATAAATATTAAATAATATTGAAAACCGCATCAAAATCCATAGTGTAGTTTAGAAGAGCTAAGTCGTCAAACAGACAGACACGAAAAGCGACTTTATTTTATACTATTTAAAGAAGAGATTTGTAGCAAAAAGGTCCTAAATTGTCGGTTATGGTTGTTGTTGTTGGCAATGGAATTTCCACCTTGTCGTATAGGACATTGAGTTTGATTTATAATTCAAGTTAACTCTAGATTCCCCTCACCTGTCCAGCATTCTTCAGCAGCCTGATAGTCTCCCTCTGGTCTCCTAGCAACAAGGCACCTTGGAACTGCGCGGATACATCCTTGCGAATCTCGGCGATCTTCATCATCTTACGCAGCTTGTCCAGGTTGCCCGTGATGAGGTACAGGAATGACAGCTTGTCAAAGTTCTTTGTGCGTTGATAGCACATCTCTACGATCTGTGAAAGAGGATTTACTCATAAGAAAAACATAAAGAAAGAGTAACCTATTTAAAAAAAAATACACTAACACAACACATTAAATCAGTTCATGATTTTCCTGTAAAATAAGGATCAATATCAAGTATTTTTTTATTTTTGCCTAAACTGAACCACTCTCTGTGAGAGGGAGTGGGCCGTAATCTACCACGCGGGCCCAGTGCGGGTTGGTAGATGTCACATGTCTTCGAATTTTTGGTTTTAGGACATGCCGGTTTCCTCACGATGTTTTCCTTCACCGTTTTGAGAGCAGTGGCGATGAAATAATTTACACAAAGTAAAGCGCCTGTCAGGGTTCAAACCTACGACCTACAACTAATAAGTCGTGGCCGTTACCACTGAGCCACCACTGCTCTCGATTACGGCCCGCTCCCTCTCACAGAGAGGAGGCCTGTGTCCCAGCAGTGGGAACATTATAGGCTGATTATGATGAAACTGAACCACTGCTGAGCAATATCAAGTATCTCAGCTAAAATCATTCAGAAGTATCCTTTTAAACAAATAAATGCCTGTATTAGGACACTCCACTCTACCGCAATATAAAACCCTTTTTTTAAATCTATAAACAAGGCTATGACCTTCACACTCAAAACTCAAACTCAAACTCAAAGCATTTATTTCAAATAAACAAATTACAGGTACTTTTGAATTGTCAAGGGGTCGGTCAGTCAAAAAAAATGAAGCTAGTTGCCCATTCCAAAGCGTAGTAGGTTCCTATGGAGAAGAACGGGCAAGAAACACAGTATGAGAACAGGCCTTTCCGCTGCAGTGGGAACTAATAATAATAGGCTGGTATTTATATATATTATTATTATTAAAGAAAGCTGTTTTAAATTATTCCTAACACGACAATGTATTTAACAATTTATTTTTCTTACGATTAACTTGACCAAACCAAAAAAAAAAAAAAAATGACGTGTTTGACTAGCTAACAAGAAGGAAAAAACTGGATCTGATTAAAGGTTTAGTTTTTCCTATATAGGTCGGAACCTTAAATAAGAAATAATAAGCTATGGTGAGACAAAATTGGACCCTATTCCAGTATATGCTGGAAAATTTAAGCTGGCATACCTGATGGTTGCCAGTAGCGAGGGCCGCATTAGCCAGTTTGTCCCAGGCAGCTGGCTCGTCCAGACTCTTGGCGGCTTCTAAGGCCACGTCAATGTTGCCACATTGTAAAGCCAAGGACAGACGAGTGCGAGCGTCCTTTACGAAGTGTAGAGCTACTTCTGGGTAACCTGTTACACGAAAATAAGATTAGAAAAATACTTGAATGGAAATAAAGTATTGGGAAAAATCTCTAAAATACTAAAGTGTCTGATTATTTTGTTGTGTTGTACGTGATTGGTTGTTTTTTTTTAAGGGCAGACATACCATAATTTATGTGTGTATGTGTTGTTATCATTTACCGTGCTTTTGTATGTTGTTGTGTTATGTCTTTTGTGTGCACCAAATAAACATTTTATCTATCTATCTATCCTTACTAATATTATAAATGCGAAAGTAACTCTGTCTGTCTCTGTCGCGCTTTCACGCCAAAACTACTGAACCGATTTAAATGAAATTAGGTACATAGGTAGTCTGAGGAGCTCGTGGCTAAGTAATAACAGCCGCTCGGGTCGATCCATCAGGTTAAGCTACGCTTGCCGGGGTTGGACCGTGGATGGGTGACCATTTTCACATATCGGGACTCCTCAGTGCCTCGGAAAGCACGTTAAGCCGTTGATCCCGGCTGTCATTTGTGGATCTTTGACAGTCGTTACGAGTCGTCAGAAGCCCGAAAGTCTGACAACCAGTCTAACCAAGGGGTATCGTATTACCCAGTTACTGGGTTGTGGAGGTCAGATAGGCAGTCGCTCCATGTAAAAATACTGGTATTCAGCTGCATCCGGTTAGACTGGAAGCCGACCCCAACATAGTTGGGAAAAGGCTAGGCAGATGATGATGAAAGTGAGTGTTACCTTTCTCCTGCAAGTAAGCGATGATGCTCTGTCCAACTAACTTGGCGGTGCGGACCATGTGCAACACCTGGTCGTACTGACGAGTCACCAGCGCCAACTTGAACCTGTAGTGAAACTAAGTTTTATTACATTTTTTTATAAGGGTGCGTCCAGACTATGTAACATATTAGATAACTTGTGTTTTATAACACGTCCACATTATGTATCCTTTTTTATTATGTTACCTTGTTATGTTATATAGCATGTTGTATAACATGTTATGTTATTATTATAGTCTGTACGCACCTTTAAACTCTACATTTAAAACTACTTTTTTTTTTATTGATTGTTCGTCCCTAAATTCTCCATGCATTTATTTTCACTTTACTCGACAAAATGGATTTTCACTTTACTCGACAAACGGAGCAGCTAATTTTTTTTCGCGTTTCAATGATTACTCCCTTTATAAAAGATGTCCATAATGATGAGTTCAATGACCCCTTTTCGATGTTTGAGTTATTTATTTATATTACACGGTTTCTAAATTGTTTATTTTAATTCATGTATTTTTATTGATGTAGCATGCATCATATCCAATCACCAAAATCGATTTTGTTTGTAATCTAAATGTTCTGAAAAGATCATCCTCTGTTTAGACTTCGAAAAGTGCTGATTCTCAGCCTAGTTTGAATAAATGACTTTTAATTTTTGTTTTTTTTTTGACTGGAAGTCGACTCAACATTGATAACCTCACCTGTACTCCGTAGGGTCTATGTTGAGCACCTTGGGCCGACACTCGCGGTCGAGGCACACGACGCGCGCGCCGCTCTCACTCGCCAACACTTTCACAGCGTACACCGGGACGTCCAGGGTGCGGATGATGCCGTAGTCACTGTGGGGGAGACAGACAGAGAATAAGTTGACAACAAATAGCTTACGGAATAGTACAGACGTAATGTCTGTTCTGAAAGTACCTGATGAAAGTGTAAACAGACCTTTTTTACACAATCACTCACTAAAGGGTATTAGTGAGTGATTGTTTATTAGTAACACATTCATCTGTATTGAGAAAGTTTCAACTTTATATATCTCACCACTATTTATAACAACTATCTACTCTTCTTCTTCTAATATATAAAATTCTCGTGTCACAGTGTTAGTTATCGTACTCCTCCGAAACGGCTTGACCCATTTTTATGAAATTTTATATGTATATTCGGATACATTTGAACGTTTTTTGAGCAACTTCTTTACGGTTTGTTCAGATATTCGTGGAAAAGTTGAGTTTACCCAAGTATTTAATAACAAAAACTACCCATGTGATTTATTTATACTGTAAACCTGTCTGATCATTTTGTCTGTAAAAAATGTTGGCTTCGCAAAACTAATACAACATCAGAACAAAATATTATTAAGAGATCCCGCGCACTAGACGGCCACAACTCCGGGCCAGTCGTGGTTCGTGGTCTGGTCTGCGGCTAGTTGGCCATTGTGACTAAGTTCGCGATTCGTATCGGCTTCTATAGTTTACCACAGGGTCTAGACAAGTGACAATCGCTTCGAAAGCTTTTCGTATTTCTACAACGACTTTCAACAGAATTGACATAAGCTTTTCGATAGCTTATGTCAGTCCTATACATTTTTGCCTTTTCAATCATCGTTATCGCTGATAGAATGTCACTTTGTCTAGGGCCTCTGGTCGTGGCCGTCTAGTGCGCGAGATTCCATAGATAGCTAGACTGGTATTATCATCACTCACCCATCCTTACAGCAGTACTTGATATGGTTAGCCGTAGTGTAAATGAATACGGGCTGCGGCGTGGAGTCGTCGAAGGCGCCAGACTTGACCCTGGCTCCCTCAGTGACGGTGCACAGCTGTTCCAACTTCTTTGTGCAAAGTGTCACACTGTGCTTGCCAAGTAGAGCAACCATCGACATGTCAGCGTTCCAGATTGCGTAGCGGCATTTTGCTATTTTTACCTAGAAAGAAGATTGTTGGGTTAAAATGGGGTAAAACCTGGAATTTTGCAAAAAAATATCGTAGGAAAAATATTATAGAATTTTTAGTTAAACTGGGGAAAAGAATATAGTTTAATTTCTTTGAAATTGTGTTTTTGGAATTCCACAACTCGTTATGAACGTTAATAAATTATGATGTTTCAAAATTAACTCATTTATCCGCTACCGCTAATAAAACTAGACAGCTGTAAGACGGGCCCTACACCTACAATAATATAATGAAATAATTTTACTGTGCGATATTATTACCACCGAAATGATCTTCCATACAACCCTTCAATGTCATTATAAAATTCATCAAGGGTCCGCCTAAGATTGTACAGTCGAACAAGCTATTTTGTATACAGGCAAAATACAACGTTATTTTTTCTTTATGCTAAACCCGAAAAAGGGTCGTTGTACTCATCATTTTGAACAACTTTTACTATGTGACCAATAATGAAATCGCGAAAAAAAAAATCAGCTGTTCCCTACATTTGTGTTCACTTAAATCGACAAAATGTATGGTACAGCTGATTTTTTTTTCGCGGGATTAATTTATAAAACCGTTAGTTGGGATGAATTTAGAAAACAAACTTAACATTGTAGTTGAAAAACTTGTTCTCCGATACAGAATGTATGGGAGAACATGTTTTTACAACTGCAAATTTAAGTTGTTCGATTATTACTCGGTAACTTGTGGAGCCTACGTAGCGGTGATAGTTTTCCTTTTAATTTCGTTATATTTACTACTGCCGTGAATTTTTTCACATATCCAAACCCAACCATTTAGCTGGCAGGGGGGGACACTTGGCTCTAACAAAAATTAGCACATTAAAGCTGAATATTCCGCAAACGGATCCCTGAATCCAAAAATGGTTTTTACAAACTCACATTATTTTTAAACGACCTTCCCAACGATACCCCACACCATGGGATTGACGAGAAAAAAAAAACATCCCCACTTTACGTGTAGGGGAGGTACCCTAAAAAAAAATCTTTTTTACGATTTTATTTTACCACTTTGTCGGCGTCGTTTATATATTGTATATCCATGCCAAATTACAGCTTTCTAGTACCAACGGTCTCTGAGCTAAGCCGCGGACAGACGGACAGACGGACATGGCGAAACTATAAGGGTTCCTTGTTGACTACGGAACCCTAAAAATGGTCTAATTAAATGGTGCAATTTCCTTTGTTTAAGATACTCACTGAAGCAATGGTCCTCTTCTGTTGCACATCCAGTAACTGCACCGAGTCGGGCTCTCTCAGCAGCAACATGCCGGTGCCCGCGTACATTATCTCTTCACAAGTCGGAGTTGATATCTTCTTGGACACTTCGTTCTTCAGGTTTTTGATAACCAGCTGTAAAGAGTAAGGAAGATATGATTATTTATTATCAATGGCCTGTTGAACTCTTTAAAACAACGTAACTATTCTTACGGTTTTGTCGTGTCATTATAGTGACATTTAGTTACTGCGACAAAACTATACCTAGTATGAATGAGTTACGAACCTGGTTGTTCTTCTCTAGCGCCGCGAACCTGTTCCTGGCGACCCACACGGCGGTGGTGGCCTGGCCCCGCGCGGGCTCCGAGCTGGGCCCCTCGGCCCCGTCGCGAGGGGCCGCGTACAGCTCGTACGAGCTGTTGTCGCCCACGCGCCAGTTCACCAGCACACACCACTCCGCGTGGTTGAGGGACATGCTTGAAATGAAAAAAAAAAAATTGAAAAAGAATAAAATGGAAAAAAGTTAGAATTTAAATTTACTGCTATTATACATATAGCAGTAAATTGATGTCTACGAAATCTGGTATTAAAGAAAAAATAACGTGATTTTGTGACAATATGAATGGCAAACAAAAAAGTGCGAGCAGCACTCACACACGAAGGATTCCGTACCACCGTACAATATTTAGCAAAAACGGCTTAAAAAAACACGTTTCCTGTATCTTTAATTTTATTTTATTTGTTGATAGAAATACACAATATGTCAAAATTTCAACTGTCTACCTATTACGGTGCCAGTTACTGGGTTGTGGAGGTCAGATAAGCAGTCGCTCCATGTAAAATACTGGTATTCAGCTGCATCCGGTTAGACTGGAAGCTGACCCCAACAAAGTTGGCAAAAGGCTAAATTTGTTACCTATTACGGTTCATGAGATATAGCCCGCTGATAGACAGACGGACGGAGGAACGGACAATGGAGGCTTAGTAATAGGGTTCCGTTTAGTACCTTTCGGGTAAGGACCCTAAATAAAATATGATTTGACCGTAAATCAATCAATGCCTAATGCATTTTAAAGAAACAAATGACAATAGCCGCCTTTACAAGACACGCGGTTTCACTCGCAATCGGAGTGTACACGATTGAACGCGCAATCGTGTGTGATTGTTTGTATCCATTTTTATGTGCCTTGAAGTATGTTCGAAGCGCACAGACTTGAACGCATGAAAGCGCGAGCGGGCGGCGCGCGCGTGATTTCTTTCTCGTTTTCTATCTTTACACGCGCGTTCTTTCCTGCGTGAAAAGCCTTTCACGCGTGAAAGCACGTATCGTGTAAAGGCGGCTATTGCGCAGCATTGAGGCAAAGGAAAAGCTAAAATATTATGACTATCATTCAATAAACCCAAATCTGCTTAGCAGCGCTTATTATCGCTAATTATTGGCGATATTAAGCGCAGCCTTACGGTCCGGTACCTGTAGGGTTGGTTCCTGCCGCCTCCCTTGATCTGCATAACGGGCGCGTCGCGATTGGTTGCCATGTCCAACTTGCGCAGTTGTCTGTAAAAGGAAGAATAACGTAACTACTTGGATCTGACCAAGATTATGTCTGGATTTTAAAAGAGACTGTGACCTCGTGAGTCCTATGGCCTAACCCAGGTCGTGGTCTTCCCATGTGCCAAATTTCATCCAAATTTGTTCAGCCGTTTTAGCTTGAAAGCGTAACAAATAAACAAACAAAATATATTAGTTATGATGGTAAAAACCTTACCTATCCTTAATATAGAAGAGCATGTTATTGTGCACGGCATAAGCAGGCCTCTCTCGCTGCAGCTTGAACAGTATCATACCAGCGTCGTGACCCGCAGCGAACAGGTTCAAAGTTGGATGGGAGGCTAGCACCCAGTATCTATAAATAAAAAAAAAGTATGGGACCACCTCGGGAGTATACCCTTTCAAACAAAAAAATATTTTTTTAAATCGGTTCACAATTGGCGAAAATATGGAAGAAGATACGCAAAAAAAACTTTTAGACGAACATAGAACCTCCTTCTTTTTGGAAGTCGGTTAATAATATTGTCAAGGACAAGGTCCGTGTGAATATGAATGAGATTTAGAAGAACGACGGTTTTTTACGAAGCTAAAAGTAAGAGTGATCATTATAAATCATTCGATTGTGAACTTATTAGGTATGGCGATTCGAAAACTTTTTGATTCTTGTTTGGACATACTCATACAATAGACGTAGATCTAAATTTAGTAAACTATTCCGCTTAATATTCCGAAAGAGTCAGAAAAAACCCTGTAAGAAATCGACACGTGTTTCACCTCTCAACGAGGCATCCTCAGATTGACGATTGACTTGTCGCGAACCCGAACACGACGTAAACAAATTCTCATAGTTAACACAGAAATTCAAACCAATCAAATATTTGCTCATGAGAATGAGGGATGAGTTTAAAACCAGTTATCGGGTTTAAGCCCCGTTGAATGCCCATCTTTAGCCGCAGCCCGCGTTTTCGCTTTCATTATTAATGAAGCCTTTATTATTATTATTATTTTAAAATGTCTTAACATTTCTAGGGACCTTGGGGTCCCGGACCTTTGGAAGGCGGGTGAGGGGACGAGGCCAACTCGCAGAGGCCCCTTAGACAATTTAAAATGTAATGAGGCACTTATTATGAGCTGCTTATCATTGAGCTGCATCCGGTTAGACTAGAAACCAACCCACACATAGTTGGGAAAAGGCTAAACAGATAATGGTGTACCCATACAGGGCAGCTCTTGCAATTTGAGCCAAATCCTTAGCAGTCTCACTGTTTAGATAAACATAATTTTTCACTCAGCTATCTTCTCCTTACCTTTCATGTTCCCTCCTGAAGGAGTGCAAGCAAGTCCTCTTGGTCATGTCCCAAACCCGGATGAACTTGTCCTCACTGTTGGACACAATGAGTTCGTGCCTCGCGTGGAACAACACGCAGGACACGTTGTTGTAGTGGCCGCGACATGTGTCCACCTCCCACGCCTGGAGGATTTACTTGCTTAGTATTTTATAATGACACTTTTACAGCCGCATAATGCAGGGTGTAAAGATCCATCACAAAGCCGTCTTTTACGCATTCTGTAAATCAAACTTATACTCCATTCGAAATAAGATTAGATTTTTTTCCAAAACTTTTTTACAGTCCGTTCAACCGATTTTGAGTTCTATTGCGTTGGTAGCTGCAGTAAATAGTTGGTATTGTAACCATTTTTTTCCTTTTAATGCCTTCCTTATGCCTACGGTATAGAAGTCAAAATCGGTTGAACGGACTGTAAAAAAGGTTTGGAAAAATTTCTAATCTTATTTCGAATGGAGTATAATAACATAAATGTTTGTTGGGAAACAACTTTTATTTTTGTTTTGCTGTTTTCGTTAGCGAGCAATGTGCTTATGCGTGTTTTCCGGAATTAAGTTTGAACACCTGAATGTTTTTCAAAGAACTATTGATACTTTTTTTTTTTTTTACAGATCTTCAATGATTTTTATATAAATTGTTACACATAAGTTATGAACAGAATTAAAATTTTGCTTACCTCTCTTTAATAATCCGCCTAATTAATAAAATAAATTATTTTTATGTACAATTATTAGTCAAAACTCAACCTCTGAAAAATATTCTGGTTGAGAACCAATCATGCCATATACTTCAAATGAGGCATAAAAAGATAAGAATACCACAGAAGTTAATAGATAAACCTTGATACCTAAGCATCACGTGTGAGAAAAGAATGTACAGATTAAGAAAATAGGATTAATAGTTAGATGACTCCCTGTAACAACAATCTGGCCGCGTCTTATTTAAATACGATCGTCGTGCGAATACTCGATAGGTGCATAATGTCACTTTTTGCTTGGAAAACTAGAAAACAGCCTCAGTCAGCGCACTCGGTGCGACCATGCGTTCAGGTTCACTGAACAAAAAGTTCAAACGATCGCGTATTTGCGCAAGGATCGCTTTTAAATAAGACGCGGGGTCAGTGAGTTAGAAAGAAAACTCAAGCACGCTGAAATGTGTCTTATGTACAGTCAGAGCAATTTAATGTTTAGCACATTGAATAACTACGTAAATCTGCCGTGAGATAGCCATTTGTTCGATTGAAAAAGAGTAACAGTTGTGATTTAAGTTCACAGTCAATTTGCTAAACAATTCCTTCCCAATGGAATGGAAGAATATTATCAAAAACCACCAAAAACCATGACAAAATGACGTTGATAACCAAGAAATAGACCAGAAAACCCAATCTGAAAGAAATAAAAATGAATGATCCATTGTCCGTTAGTTGTATCCTCCAGGTACCTTAGCATCGTTCATCCTCCACAGTTTGACCTGCCGGTCATCAGCTGCGGACACAATGAGAGGCAGGTTGGGATGGAAGGCTGCCCAGTTCACTCCTCGGTCGTGGCCCTCCAATACATGCTTGACAACAGCATCAGCCTGCAAGATTAGTTGCTTTCAGCAACATTGGTGATGTGTTATAACATCAATATATTATACATACATATTTATAGCTTGTTTTTTTGTGTTTGTGCGTGTGTGTGTTGTTGTACTCAATTTTTAATGTTTTGTGCTTTTGCTGATTATATCAGATAAATGGAATTATAATAATAATTATTATGATTCCATATAACTGTTATTAATTTATAATCCACTTCTTAATATTTATGAATATAATAATAAAACAAGAAGCAATGAGCAAAATAACTAATTTAAGCAGTGTTATAACTGGGGACCATGTAATGACACGTTAGAGCACAGAATAGTACAGAAGGCGCACTCCGCATTTAACATATGAAGCTACAAGTACGCTGCGGGCTCGTCGTCGGACCAATTCAGTGAGCGTAACGTAGTCAGAAGATATAAGAGTTACGCGATAGACAGAGAGGCAACTGTAGGTAATTAGCGCAGTGCAACCTGAATAGCACTTTATTGAGTTGCTTTGTATTTAAATGAAGTGAACCATCTGTATTTATCTGTGGTTAGAGAGAGATAGAGCATTACCAGACAAATAGCACTATCCTATCTTTTGAAGGTAACATTTCATAGAACGGTCCCAGTTTGAAAACTACTAATGACAGCAGCATATTTTTGATACATGAAATTCTACAGCTACATAAATCTACTTTAAAATTCAAATAAAATATACCTTTTTGATTCTAAACGTTTTTAACTAAAAAATAAAATAGAATAAAAATAAAATTGCAATGAACAAAATCTATAAGTGCTGGATGCAAACCGTGCAAACTACAATTTTTTATTATTTGTATAATTTTTATGGCGTAATATCATTGACTTTGCTTCTGGTCTAAACTAAAATTACTACATTTAAATACTTAATGCTAAGTATCTTAGCAAGTTTTATATTTGAACTGTTTAGCTGAAAGCATTCAATAGTCATGCATTCCAAAAAGATTTACGTAATATGATTTCATAGAAATCTGAGCCATGATAAGATCAAAGAATTAATCTTAATCAAATAAAAATTATATTGGTAACTATTTAATCATCAATTTCAAATGAACAAAAGCTACATAGCCTCTAACACATAAAAACACACACAACACCTAAAAAATGTTTATTATACCTGTCCAAATAGATCCGTAGCCTGTGGGTTCCTCAAATGCTCAGCCAGGCCTGTGGGTCCAGGAGCCACACTCTTCTTCCGCAGTCCGGAGAAGTCCCATACTCGTACGGACTGGTCCAAGGAAGCAGACACAAGAAGGTCTTCTGTTGGATGGAATTGTGCGCACATGACGTAGTGGTTGTGACCAGTTAGCACGCTGATGCATTGTCTGGATTGCCAATTCCATATTCTTATTGTCTGAAAGGATATAATGTTAACAATTGACATAATCATGAATATTTATTTCATTTTATGTGTTGTTAAATTGCAAATACACAAACAGTGCAACAAATAAGGTTTTTTTTTTTTTAATAAGCTATTTACTATTGCAAATATAAAAGTGCAGCTATGCTCATAACAGGTGCACACGGCACTCACTAAAGTTTACATTATAAACTACTAACTGTGCCCTGGCGTTTCACCCGCACAAGTATGGATTCCATGGGACTATCGGTATAAAAAGTATCCAGGTCATGGTGTACTCGTGTGCCAAATTTCATGCAAATCCGGTCAACCGTTTTATGATGAAATCAGTTAGGATTGACGTAATAAATAAATGAAAGAAACATTCGATGAAATTTTTTTCAAATTTTTTTGAGTCTTCATTGTACTCTGGGTGGCTGGGGAGCTCCGCAAACACAGGTTAGCAGTTTACTGAGGTTATCCAAAGAGGAACAATAACAAACCTGATCGTCAGAAGCACTCAAAATCCAAGGGTACTCATGGTGGAAGAATGTTGTGCGAATGTAGTCCAAATGGCCCAGTAGAGTAAACAGACACCGTCTCTGCTTGTAGTTCCATACCTACAATAATAAACAAGCTATTGAAACTCTTTGGAGTAAATAGGCTGTAATGTAAAATCTCTGTGGAAGGACTGCATGTATCACATATGCAGTCCTTCCACAGAGATTTTACATCTGACAGGCCAGGCCTGACAGCAACTGTATAGCAAGAGGAATAAAGATAACTGTGATGCAAAATCAGCAGTGAAAGAAAAATTATAGTGCTGTACACATTTAGTAAAAACATTTGAGGTAGTTGAATAAGAATTTGGGTACCCTATATTCTGGATCAATTTTTTGTGGAAAATGCTAGAAAATATATCAGTGTTTTCCTAAAACATGCTAAGTATAGCATTTTTTTTCAATTTGTTGGTTTGATAGTTTAGTCTACATTGCAATAGTTATTCAAGATACATAGATGATATAGATGCATAAGTTTTAAGTGCATATCATAAGGACTTAGACCTAACCAGTATTTCAGGATTATTGTTTTTACATAAAACTGATTTCTGGACATAGATTCTAAGTTGAATGAATCTTAGATGAAACTACTATGTTTGTATAATCATGCTAGGGCGTACAAATACGTCTACATGGTGTAATTACAGGAGGAAATTATAATTGATACGCCAGCTACGTTATACGTGTCATAAACATGACGAAACATACATGTTAAACTTATACCTAAACTGCACATCCTGAGCACAAACCTTGATCTTATAATCGTCGCCACCGGATACGAAGAGCGGTTGTTGAATGTGGAAGCAAATGCCACGCACAGGACCGTCATGTTCATCGAATTTCTCCAACAATGTACACATACGATAATCCCATAGCTGTATCACGCCATTGTGTAAACTAGCCAAAACCCATGGCCGCTTCGCGTGAAAGGATATACCTTTCACCCGCGCCGACTTAGTTTCAAACTTTGTAAGCATATCTCTTGTATATTTTAGAGATATTCACGCAAAATCCCATAAAACAGAATCGCTCCACACAATCAAATGTCACTTGGACCGGCTGACGTGACACGTCCAACAAAACTAGAGGTGTACCTGTTGTACGCTTACTAAACAGTACATTGAAATCTTGAAATTATCATGATTTTTTTACACGACTGCCCAAACAGTTGTGTAATTTTTTTTTTGTAAGTAATATGTTTTATTTGATATTTATTCCTCTTCTGTCTTATAGTAGAAGAAATCATACACTCTGACATTAAAAAGATTTGCAAAAAATAATAATAATTATAAATCATAGAATCAAAGGGAATGGGAGAAGGCTTCTGTGTAGATACAGGGCATGAAAAGACCAATCACATAGCTGTTATCTAGGCATTCTAATAAAACTTGGTACCATTGAGCAAAAATTATTGCTGCGAAATGACTTTTATTTTTGGTGGGAATAATTGCTGAACATTAAGCAACGACAGTACAGTAGATCAGTTGGGATAGCGACCAAGTGCATCTCGGACTCGGACCACGCACAGTGAAGTGAATTCCTTAGTTGGGAATTTTGGGATGAATATTTACGCAAGTATTGTTTTTATCAACCGCAAAAATAAGTTTGTATTTCATAGTTCTTTTTTCGAAAAATATTGCACATGTAAAGCTCTCGGCTTCGCTATGCGTCTTCAACTCATTATATTGGTCATTTGGATTTATTTAATGAAATCGAACCTAAAGACCGCGTAATTTAAGTACGCACGTCTATCACCCACTAAGACGAATAAAATTTTTTGGTGAGTGTAGTTAAGTATGAACACCCAATAATAACGGTGGATTGTTTGCCGCATTCTCCCACCTCTAGTCCAACTAAGCAAGATTTGCGCAACATTCGGAAGCAAATTGTCTATGTAAAAAAATCTTGTCTTGTCTGTGTCGTGTTATTTTTTTAACGCCAAAATGATAATGTCACAACTTGTTTACCAACAAAGTTTTACTTTCTTATTATTGGTCGTAATTAATTAGTTAATTAATGTGACTGAAGGTCTTATCCGTAACTGAAAGGAACTACTTAATAGATTCACTCCAGTGCCGTAAACATTCAGAAAGTACTAAGTATATTTCGACATAACCTCCAAAACACATCATGGCTGCATTGGCGAAAGAAAAGTTAAAAGAAATGGGAAAATTATGTATTCCCGGCATGCGATTAAGCTTATCTAATAAAGAATATGTTGCCGGACCCGGTACCTATGAGCTCAGAGGTTACATTTATGCAACTTTGTGTGGCACACTGAAAATGGAACAGGATGAAAATGAGGTAGGGAAACAAAACAGCTTTCACTTTATTTTATCAAATCCTGGTTGACTCAAACTCTATAAAGCTCTTTCAGCATTTTAAGAAATAGGCAAAGGCTAGGCCAAAGAATCATACATTTCGACGCTACAACACAAGTTTGAAAGTGACATTATTTATTTCATGAACAATTTTACCTATTTTTTCAGGTAACAATAGTATCAGTAGAAAGCCCAAGGACACCCAGTATTCTGCCTAGGACTGGTGACATAGTGACAGCAAAGGTTACAGTAGTGAACCCAAGAATGGTCCAATGTGTTATACTGTGTGTAGGTTCTTCAGTCCTAGTGAGGCCCTATAGAGGAATTCTGAAGAAAGAAGATATTAAAGCTACAGAGAAGGATAGAGTGGACCCATACAAATGTTACAGACCAGGAGATGTGATATTAGCAAGAGTTGTATCCTTTTTTGACCAAATAATATTAAGATAATTATGTTATTTTATGGAAATATTGTGGTATTTAATGTAGAACTTATTCAAAGTTGTTTGGATCCAACCTGAATAAGCTCGTTTTGTCATTCTTATTGACTACTACTATGACCAACCAGTTTGTAGCTGGACAGCTAACTCATTCAAATCCTGCACGGTTCAAATTCAGTAAGCTCCAAAATTCTATTAGGAATATTCTCCTTAACACCAAAAACAGCTCCCAATGACAGAAATCCACTGGTACCACATCTCAACAGCTGAGAATGAGCTAGGCGTTGTGATAGCTTCTGCAGAAGGCTCCCCTCAAGGCATCAGTATGGTGCCTATAAGCTGGTCAGAAATGCAGTGCCCTAAGACATTGGTGAAAGAACCAAGGAAAGTGGCCAGAGTAATTCCAGAAAACATCAACCAGGCCCTGTTCCCAGTCAGAGATAACTCGACAACTGAATTAGAAGTTAAAACAGATGATTAAATCTTCAATACTGTTTTTGTCTTTTAGTTTTGTTATCTTTTCAGCAAAGGGTTAATTTCTAGGTTAAAGCATTCCAAGAGATTTCTTACCGTCCTATTTGTACGAAGCAAGCTTATCTGATTCAGATTCCAATGGCATATGTTTTGTAAACATCTCCGATACAAAACTATACACAACACCTATCGTAGTTATAATCTCAAGAGGTCCAATTCGGGTATCGGGTTACAGACCACCCAGAAGTGTCCCCTATACTAAAGGTGTAACTAATATATTAGGTCTTTACCTATGAAATTGCCGTTCTGCAGTACTGGCCATTTCAAATCAAAATAATTTTTGTTTGGCTAAGAATTCTAATTTCAAATTAATTTTATTTTAAAAACATGGATTTTTTTTTCCAAAAGTAGTCATTTCTTTATTGATTAGTGTTACATTTTCATCGCATTTCAATCTTTTTCGTCATCATGGATACGTTAAAAATTTGAGTAATTATGGAATATGAGTACCGTCGTGGCAGCAACGCGGCACAAGCGGCACGCAACATCAACGACGTTTACGGAGCTAACACTACAAACCAACGCACCACCTGTTATTGGTTTGCTCGCTTCCGTTCTGGAAATTTCGACCTGAAAAATGAACCTCGCGGTCGTCCGAAGACTTTGGTCGACTATGACGAATTAAAGGCGATTGTGGAAGCTGATGATACACAATCTACGGCTGAATTAGCAGCAGCTTTCGACGTTAGCGTCAAAACAATATTGGTCCATTTGCGTAAAATTGGCAAGGTAAAAAAGCTTGACAAATGGGTGCCCCACGAACTCAATGATCGCCAGCGCGAAGTACGCGTCGAGACGTGCCTTGCACTGCTCAACAGACACACAAATGAAGGAATTTTGAACCGCATTGTTACCTGCGATGGAAAATGGATTCTGTTTGATAACCGCAAGCGCTCAGCAAGTTGGTTGGATCCTGGTTCAGCACCTAAACAATGCCCTAAACGAAAACTTACCCCTAGAAAAGTGATGGTCACTGTTTGGTGGTCTAGCGCCGGTGTGATTCATCACAGCTTCTTACCAAACGGGGTGAGCATTACTGCAGATGTGTACTGTGAAGAACTGAACACAATGATGGAGAAGCTGGCGCATCTCCAACCAGTATTGGTCAATCGCTCGTCTCCGCTGCTCCTGCACGACAACGCGCGACCTCATACTGCACAGCAGACGGTCTCCAAGTTGCAAGAACTGGGGTTGGAAGCTCTCCGTCATCCGCCCTACTCACCAGACCTTGCGCCTACAGACTACTACTTTTTCCAGAATTTGGATAACTTCTTGGCGGGAAAAAAATTCAATACCCGAGAGGCAGTACAAAATGCCTTTGAAGAATTTGTTGCCTCCCGTCCAGCTGATTTCTTTAAGAAGGGCATCAATAAACTGCCACTGCGATGGCAAAGATGCATTGATTGCATGGGTGATTACTTCGATTAATACAAATAAAAAATTCATGAAAAAAATTCGTTTAAATTTTTTCATACAAAACGGAAATTTCATAGGTAAAGACCTTTTATTCATAATAGGTACAGGGATTATAATACAAGGGCCGACACACGTACGCAAAGGGTCCGCGCGGGCGCCGATAGGACAGTCGAGAAAAAATACAACAATTTCTGAACGAATCATTTTATGTCGCTTGACGTTGATAGTTTGATTGATAGCAGCTCACACCTGTCAATAGTGTCGCGAAACATGACTATCTACTAAATAATTCATCAGTCCGCTGTATTAAAAATACTAATCAACTTTTGTCAGTAAAAACGCGAATTACTAATGTTAGTATTTTAAATATTCAGAATCCGCATAAACATTCTTCATCTTCTTCTTCATTCAGTGATCTTGACATAACTACATTTTATAGAATAAAGAAAAGATTTCATACAGTTTTCACCAATAAACGGATTCACAGTTTATTTGTATAATTCATTATGGTTTTGTGTAAATTGACTGAAATATGACTACGATGGAAAAATTCATGCCGACTGAGAGTTTTGCGGCGGCCGCGTAAATCAATGTATTACAGAATTAAATTGTTTACCTGTATTAAAACAATCGGTACCTACTTTTAATTCCGATAGTACGTTCCCGTGGTATATTTTCCGACAATCACGCGTGTGAAGCCTCAGGCAAAAGCTAGTTTAATACCGTAGCAAAAAATCGACTAAAGCTAACCCAATCAATCGTCTAAGTAAGCAACATATGTTTAATAATAGTGGTACATCACTATTCAACTAGTGTCATTCTGTCATTCATTCAGGTGATCCGAAGAAACAGTCCATCGTTTTTTTATGGAAAAATTAAAACACAAAAAGATAAAAATTTGCTCATAAGTAATACCGTATCATTCCAGTGTTTACTCTAATAAATATACTCAGTGCAATGAGGTCACCATTACCAGTTATCACTAAGTAAACTCAGTTTGTCCATGAAAAACAATTTATGTTGGATATTGTGAACTGTATTTAGTGTTTAAGAGTTGTTGTAGCGACAAAGTCGTGTAGTAAGGTCCTAAGATGAAGTTCGCGGAGCACTTAAGTGCACACATTACGCCCGAGTGGCGTAAACAATACATAAACTATGAGGCAAGTATTATTGTTCGCCATAAATTGTAGATAAGGACATCATAATTTACGCTTTGCCTGTGTACTGTCTACCCGCTTTTATAGATAATTGTCTTATTTGTATTATCTTTTTCTATGATTTCTGTATGCAGTACCGGAAAATTGCATTATAATTTTAAAAAACTGAAATAAGTTTTAGTAATGTCAAATAATATAACTTGCAAAACTGGTCCAAATAAAACTAGAATTGAGATTTTTATAAGTGTAGTATTATGTTAATAATGTTATGACTGAATAGAAATTAAATTCATTGCCAGTCTCATAAAAAACGGGCCAAGGAAATACATAAAAATAAATACCATGATTGTCCTTGACTAACTAATATTAAAACTAGACAACTGCTTTGCTTCAATCAAATGCAATGGCGAAACTACTAATAGCACATTACAGAATAGTAGAGAATTTCAAGTTCTTTTAAATTTTTTTCTACCTCATCAAATGACCCACTGTAGGGAAAAAGACTTGTGTTTGTGATAGATTTGCCAGAAGGCACCACATATATAAGCATAGAATTTGTAAGTTTGTTTTAGATTTTGTCAAAAACATTTGGTTATCTGTGGTTTTAAGGAAGAATGTGCTGTAGAAAACAATTTTAAGCACACATTCTTATACTTTCTCCACCTCCATTAAGTATAGGTACATAACTAATGTAATTCAAAGTCAACCAGGAACTAATTTTTATGGTGTACAAAAGAGTATTCTATCTATCTAAAATTATTTTTCCATAGCTATCTAAAATTATTTTTCCATAGTATATTATTACTTCAAAGGACACTGGGTAGAATTTTTTATTTTTGAAACGGATTTTCCAAATTATAATGACAAAAAAATTATACATAATCTACTGCTGCTCATAGACTACCTCCCTCCAATTTTGCCCAATGTCCTTTAATTTTTATAATAACACTAATGTTTTGGGAAGGTCATGTTTATAGTAACTTGCTGTGCTTTATGTCAATCACATGCTAATTGTCATGGTTAAATATAAATCATGTTACTGTAGCATGATCATCATTGTAAGAAATGTATGTACGTAGTATGAGTAAGCCTAGTTTTATAATACATAATGTCTTATATCAATATTTGAAAAGATAATTATTTAGTAATTTATGGTAGGTATACAATGTAATATAATTACTGAATCTGCAGATTTCTAAGAAAATACTCAGTTTAAATAAGTAATTAGATATTAGGACATGGAAATATTCAGCTTATTTATATCTGTCAATTACTTGGATTTTCATATTGAAAATAATAATCATTATTTCATGATTCTCATCCTCAGCCAATGGTTGAATTTTCTAAAAGATCATGTAAGTTTGCAAAAAATACCAGATGTTTACATATTTCTGTCACATTTTCCTGTAAACCTCAAAGAAACAGAAGGATGAACTGAGGGCCTAGACAAGTGACAATCGGTTCGAAAGCGTTTCGTATTTCTACAACGACTTTCAATGGGATTGCTTTTCGATAGCATAAGTCAGTCCTATACATTTTTGCCTTTTCCATCATCGCTGATAGAATGTCACTTTGTCTAGGGCCTCTGGACTCCTTCCTTAAGAACTAGGCCCAGTGGGCAGTTACTTCTACAGAGACAATTCGATATGAGTATGACATGAAGTGGCGAGTCCTATTTCATTGGGTAATGGGTGTAAGGATTTAGGATACCGAAGAACCCATATTCAACGATCTTATAATCTCTTCTTAATTATAAGCCATCTTGAACATTTAAATGCTTCATAGTAAATATCTATTTTGCCAACAGGAAATGAAGGCTATGTTATACACAGCAGTGGAGGAAGCGCCATCAGCTGAGAATGTAGAGCCAGAGGTTCTTTCCCGCCATTTCGCGAACTTCGATGAAACATTCTTCCATTACTGTGATCAGGAACTTAAGAAAATTAACACTTTTTATTCAGGTAAGAATATACAAGGTGAAATAATTGAACCTGAAGAATGATTTGCGTTATCGCGACAATGTAGCTCCCAGCATCACTATGGGTATAAAACAGAAATCGGGAAAAAAAAGTCTGCTGTTCCATTTGTTCACTTAACTCGACAAAATGTAGGCAGCAGCTGTTTTTTTTTCGCCATCTTAGTTCCAAGAGTAATTTTTAAAACCGGCCATAGAGTCCACTTTGCTGTACATAATGCTTATAATTTGGGCCGCACTGATCAGTGATCACGCTACTAAAGCTTACAGCCTACGCAAGCAGAACTTAGCTCGTTACATTTCGCGTCACGCTTAATTACAAGCAAAAACTTAGAATTCGAATGCCCATTTTCACTAACAATAGGCGACACCTAAATAAATGCCTTAATGAAAGCGTGTCGGATTTCAAACTGAGCGTTGAAAATCCATTAGGGTCATTAGGCAAAACTTGCAGTTAATTTCCTCTGAGTCGCCCACACTTGGCTTGCTACTCAGGGCGGTTGGCTCACCTTACTTACAAATATTATTATTTCAAATTCATGTAACTCTATAACAAATAGTTTAATTAAGGCAAAAAACCTTCACCGCTATTTTAAAACAACACCTACATCCCATTCCAACATTTCAGAAAAGCTCGCCGAAGCGACACGTAAATTCGCGACACTGCAAAGCGAATTGAAATCACATTTTGAAACAATCAAGCCTAAAGGAAGTGGTGATAACAAGAAGGCTATACCCAGACGGAAAGTACAAGAACTAAAACTAGCCTTTAGTGAATTCTATTTAAGTCTCATTCTCCTGCAAAACTACCAGAATCTAAATTACACTGGCTTCAGAAAAATATTGAAGAAACACGATAAGGTAAGGTTCGATAATGTTTCTTATCTATTTATTTATAGTAGGTAGATTATCCTAAATATACAGTGGTCAGATGATATCAGCTAACTTCCTAATGTTTACAAGCTTTTATGATAAGTGTGGTTTCGTTTTTGAATATTTTATTGAGATAACATCATCATTATTTTCCTGCCCTGTCGTTTTCTTCCACACTTCTCTAATAGTCATCTCGGTAGTCTCTCCTTTCTAGCCATATCATCTTTCACACAGTCTGTCCATCGTTTCTTCTTTATTGAGTTATCAAGGCACCATAATTAATAACTATACTGATATCTTCTGAAGTACTTACCTAAATTATAATAAGTACTGGGGCTGTTTTCCCTGATAGGATAGGTAGAGGTGTTAAAGGAAACCCACATTTCACCAGTTGTGTAGTAAACTCCTCCATGATGTGATATGGGAGTAAGCCCCCCAGTCGGATTAATACGACAAAATATGTTTTAGTGCCCGTGCCGCCTCAGTCGTATTTATAATATCGACTTTGTTTTATATGCACGATCTTTCGTCGCAGGTAATTATTTATCAATTTATGAGCCAAGCGGTCAATAGGTTAATAAATCCAGGCTCCGTGTTGCTACTGAGAATTACATAATAGCAAAATACTATACCTAATGCCCGTTTTAGACGACACCTAGGTAAATGTCTAAATAGAACTATACTCCATTTGAAATAAGATTAGACGTATAGATAAGCCTTTTTTACATTCCGTTCAACCGATTTTGAATTCTATAGCGTTGGTGGCATGACAAATGGCAGCCGCAGTAGATAGTTGGTATTGTGTAACTTTTTTTGTTTTTAATGCTATCCTTATGCCTATGGTATAGAAGTCAAATTCGGTTGAATGGACTGTAAAAGGGTTTGTTTTAATGTCTAATCTTATTTCAAATGGGGTATAGGTACCTATAACAGAAAAATGCCTTAGACATAAAACTCGGGACTAGACGCGGATGCGATCACAAGACCCACGAAGCAATTTATACTCGTACTAGCTACGACCCGCGGTTTCACCCGCGTAAGTCGCGATCCCGTGGGAATATCGGGATTAAAAGTATCCTATGTCCTATTCCATGTCATGGTCTACCGATGTGCCAAATGTCATCTAAATCCGTTCAGCCGTTTTAGCGTGAAAGCGTAACAAACAAATAAACTCACTTTCGCATTTATAATATTAGTCAGAAAGTTAGGATTTCAGTATACCAGGTAGTAAAAACTAAGCATCGTACTAATACCGAAGTATACGTCATTTATTTCCTAGACGGGTTTCTTCACTATTTTCCTTTATTAAACCATAAAATGTATAGGCACGTTTGCTTTATGATTTGAACTTGAGACCTCATAAAATAATTGCCATAGTCATTGTTCTGAATAGCAAAAAACACCATAATGAATTAAAGAAGTTGAATAAGAAATAATCAGCCTCATCAAGTGGTCGTTAACGCATCTACCGAACGTTTTAGGCGCTCAGTAGACGGTGGATAATTTATCCTCGGAACATTTGGCGTTAGAATTCCATTCGATCCCAAATTGTCCATCGTCTGCTCCTTACTAATTTCACAGGTTGCAAAAACTGTTTACTCTATGAAAAAAAATATTAATTCGTTTGTTTAAAACCTTCTTCCTCAAGTGGCTGAAACTGGTGAAAAGGCTAGTCATTCAGCATTGTTGACGTACACTATTATGTATAGCCCGTTCGTTCCTTATTTCATGGTACAGAATCGGGCATTCGGAATTCGGACTGACGGACGGAGAAAAGCGGCGTAATTTCATACATAACATTACAGCACGCCTGTAATCCTCGTTGAGTTAGGCAGAGGTGTACCTAGGGTACACAACCACATTTCGCCAGTTATGTTTAAGTCCCATGTAATAGGGGACGAGCCATTGCCATCAACCGGGCACTAATCCAGACTCTGGGCTACTACTTGGAAATTCCAGCAGCGTAACTTATGTTTTATTATTTATTTATAAACTGTAGTTTAATGTCTGTTTAACCATAAATATCGTTGATCAGCTATTGTATTAGAAAATATTGTAATATGCTGTGGTTTTCCTTAAGATGTAAATAATAAATAAATGTTTCCGTCAACAAGTTAAGAACCGTAATGTGTTTCGTAAACACGAGTAAACTACAATGATGACGTATTCGTTAATGGCCAATCATAATGCTCTCCAATTCTGACAAATTCAATCTTTCGTGTGGTGAGTGACTACCCTGGAGTTAGAGTTTTAAAGCTGCCCAAGGGCCTCTGACTTGGCTTCACATGTCGTTGAGAAATATCTCTCAGGCTAGCCGTCATGTCTCAGTCTTGACAGTCGGTTACTGACTGGGTTCTGGAGGTTAGATAGGCAGTCGCTCCATTTAAAATACTGGTACTCAGCAGTATCCGGTTAGACTGGAAGCCGACCCCAACATAGTTAGGAAATGGCTAGGCAGATTGATTGAGTGCTCTCCAATTCTATCGGAGCACACGAACATAACACTCACCCAATATAAACAAGTCAGTCAACGTAGCACCCGGCGAGCTAGGTTGCTAACTAACTACTTATGGCAAAAAATGCTTACTTTTGAAGGAGTACAACTTAATAATAGAATACCCTCTAGTTTATTAAATGTACAATCGTTCAATGCATATAAAACTCAACTTAGTCAGTATAATAATTGCGGATCGATCACTTTTGGAGATATATGGGCATTGAATGGGTATCTAGTTTGTAAGTGATGACGACGAACTTTGTGTAATTTATGTATGTTCTAGTATTGTTCTCCAGTTATATTATGTCTTAATTGAGACTTAGTTTCTTGAAACCTACTTTGCTATACCTATACAATAAATTACAAACAACAAACCATACATAAGACCTTCACGCCTGTATTCCCCAAACAGGCAGAGGGGTACCAACGCTACGCCCTCTTTTTGCCGTTATGACAGAGACAAAGGTATTCTAAGGAATAGGGGAACCTGTAGCCATTAACCTGATTCACATTTTACGTTGTGAAACTTAGTTAGGTACAAGCTTTTTCATAGACCTTGATAATACCGAGTTTTTATGGAGAATCATAAGTTTCGATTGCTTTTGATGTGTTCCAAGGTTTTGAATACTTCCAATTATTTGCAGCAATTACAGCTTATAGCACATATACATGTACGTTTATTTATGTATAGTGGTTTTACAAAATTATCTGTCATTATTTTGACAATAATTACATATATACCGATGTCGGAAAAGACAATCGGCAAATGTGGTCCAAATTTCACCACTCTTTAACTTCGAGTAGAAGCAATTTGACTCATAGATATTTGCCTAAGCACTAAGCATTCGGCAAAAGAGACCTAAATCCCAGAAAGTAATTCAGACATATTATATGAGGCATTTCAGTTTTTTTTTCTCATATATGGCAACACACGATACTTCTGGTATTCCAGCTGTCCTTATGCGTATGTAACCCCAATGCCCTTTCCCCTTAAAAATCATAAATAATACCAAAAACATATACCCAACTAACAATCAGTCTTCCGCAGTTACTAAACTTAAGCAACGGGGCGCAATGGCGGGCAGAACATGTGGAAACATCACACTTCTACACCAACAAAGACATAGACAGATTAATAAGCGACACAGAGGCTACCGTCACCAACGATTTGGAAGGTGGCGACCGACAGAAGGCTATGAAGAAGCTAAGAGTACCGCCTTTAGGAGAACAACAAAGTCCATGGACCACTTTTAAAGTGGGGCTGTTCTCTGGATCTTTCATTGTATTGTTCATCACTGTTGTTTTATCTGGTGAGTTCGCTTTTTAAATATTTATGTCATCATAACGATAAGTAGGATAACAGGATAGGTAATTGACACTAGCTCAAGACGTTGAAGAGTCAAAAGGAGAAAGGGCAGTATTGGCTCTGCAGTGGGACAACATAGGGTTAAAATTAAATAAAGACAATAGCTAGTATTTGCTCTACTGCAGAGCGAAAACCTTATAAACTTAGACAAAATAAAAAACCAAGCCATAGCGGTCTCAACAGTAACGTGAGACCGGTTTCGCAAATGTGTGTGTGGGCATTTAATAACGAGTAGTTTGATTGTAAATGTGTGCGTGTGAACGTGTATGTATGCACAGAGTGGAGGTGTAGTTTTTGTATGCTTCACTATGTTGTTCGCAGCGGTATATCTTATTTTTTTATATGGTCTGAGCTTTTGGCTAAACCAAGTCCAAGTTATCTAAGAAATGATCTCGTTGTTTAATTAGTAAGTAATCCGTTGACCAAGTTGATGATTATCACCAATTTTATCCCAGTCAATCTGTAAATCCTTTAAATAACGGAATAAATACATAGTTTCGTTTCGTAAAACATATTCGACCGCATCTACAAGCTGTCGTAGTGGAAAATTGCTTCAGTCATGGATTTATGCAAATTGGAATCGATCGAAGTATTTATTGTCTTTTGAAAACCTTATTTTTAAGTACGAGATAAACATCGTGCTTTTCTTGAACTTTTTTTTTTTATTTATATTTATTTAATTAGCTGACAACATTTTTACCAAAATTGATTTACTATAAAGACTTATGAGCTGTCAATAAAAATCTGACTATGTCAAATAATCATTGTCACTAAATCTTATAAAACGATGACCTCCCGACGAGACTGTCTATCTGAACGTAATAAACTCAAAAACTACCGAACGGATTCTCATACGATTTCTCCAATGGATGGAGTGATTCATGAGGAAGGTTTAGGTGTATAATTCATTTAGTTTTGTTTAAACTGGCTAAAATATGACGATTTAAAATACTCCAAGTAGGATAAACATCTTTACATTTTAATCTAACCCACATGCTCGACGCAAAAGTCGGAAAAGACACTACGGCAGTAAAAAAAACTAGGCAATACCCGCGCGAAGCCGGGGAGGATTGCTGGTATTTACTACTTACGCTACCTCAAAGTTGAGTTAAATTTAATAACAACAACCAACCATTCTTTAACAATGAATAACAACAGAATTGATGACAAAATTTTTAGAAAAGGCTCTCAGAAACTAGGGGCAAGATTGGAAAAGTTTTATCTTTATCCGTATGTCACGGAACACGGTACAACACAATATATTAATTATTATCTTAAAGATAACAGAACTGTACCTACCTATACATTCATTTCTTTAATAGGTACGCAGTGCTATGAGTCATATCGTTTTATTGCAGACTAGCTTCTGCCCGCGACTCCGTCCGCGTGGAAGTTGTAAAATACACAATATACGAGCGACACGTTTTTTAACTCCGTATCCACCGCGTCGCATTGCCTCGCCCGCCCGCGTTATTACTTCGTTTTCGCTTAGCGTTTTTTCTGTTTTTTTTTTGCTCGTCTCCTTATTGTTGTAACGTGATATTAAATTGCCCTATAAAATGCCAAAAGAATTTTTCAAATCCGAGGGGCAGTTCCAGATATTAGAGCATAAAAAAACTTCAGCTTTATTATAATAGTATCGATTTTACTAAGAATTTCTAATCAGCTAAATCTAATGCGTATCAAATAGCTCTTGTGCAATAGTTAGACAATGATTCACATCAAAACCAGCTTAGTTTCTTGGAAATGTTTTCCATATTTAGGCTAAAGACATTTAATAAAATTAATCATTGTTTTGATTATAACACTTTGATAAAACTGATAAAAATGCTAATAAGAAAGACAATTGAGTGCAATTAATTATTACTTGTATAATGCTGATTGATTGACCGCGTAATTAATTGATTGAATTATGAGGTCCGATACCTATTGTAATAATTGCAATCTTCATAAACCTCCAACTGTCATTAACAAGACACAATAGAATTTTAATTGTTATCGGCCTTTAGAATGCCGATCGACAGATGAGCATATCGAGATATGCTCAACTAACGACGAGATATGCTAAGCTAGGTAATAGCCAATTCCGTAGAAAAAATGTTAGCTATAGTTTGACCGAGATTGCTATACCGTGCCTTAGGAATGCGCGCGTCAGGGGCAGTGTTGACGAATTAGCGGCGGGACGACCGGCGCCGTGTGCGTTGACGAATGAGTGGCCAGTGGTGCGGTACAGCGGTATCGGTCAAACTATAGTCAGCAAGGTGGTAGCGCGTGTGATTGTTCAAGGTGCGCCTGACGTATATACTTTCAAGTATCGATACTTGTGGAGACTATATCATTGATTCATTGGTAGTCCTGTTCCACCCACTACTAGACAGGCGTTTTTAGATTTGTACGCAAGTTTTTCAAAATCCGTTTTTAGAAATCGATTTCAGGAGTGGCTCCGACGGCGCCTTCGACTCACAATTTTGACCGTCTCTAGTAATATTATTCGGTTGTAAGTGCATCGATCAAAACTATCCAAACATAAACGAATACTTGCTTACGCAAATCTACTCTTGCCGTGGAACACTGAAATCGGTTTGTCTAGTTCGGACTATCGATACGATACGATTAGTGACTGAAATCGGATTTTAGATACGTTTCATATATCTGTTGCATGTCTACCCACTGCTAAGTATAGACCTCCGTTTTGTGTCATGCTTCTTTGGTTTGTGCGAGTCTCATCCAGGTCTTCTCCGCGATCTTCTGTATATCAAAAGCACTACTCATTCAATTAATTGGATCTCTTTTGACCCGACTACGTCAGAAAAATGGTTTTGTTATGTTACTGATCCTCAATGTAAATTTTTGCGACATTCAAAGTCAACCAGATCCCCTCTGTGTTTTGATTTTTATCATATCAGCAATAAATCTATAAAATTATCTACCATACCTACAATATATTACACAATATCTACGTGTAATCTTTGTTATCACAAGATATTGTAATATTTTCCTAGCAGATATGCAGAAATCCTTACAAACATTGTGCAAAATAAACTTTATCTTTTACTGACCACAGCATCTTATGCAAATGTAAAGATAAAAGATTATAATACTTACTTATCCTGTCCCAACAACCTTCAGTAATAAAAGTTTAGTGATTATCTATATAAGGATTAGTGAAAAGATTTCATAGGGGATTAAGTCCTGAAATGGGGATTTAGGAAGCTGTTTTTATGAGGGTAATCAAGTTGTTGTTAGCAGACTATAAATGATCATTAATAGCGGTAATAATAGGTCTTTACCTATGAAATTGCCGTTTTGTATGAAAAAATTTAAACGAATTTTTTTCACGAATTTTTTATTTGTATTAATCGAAGTAATCACCCATGCAATCAATGCATCTTTGCCATCGCAGTGGCAGTTTATTGATGCCCTTCTTAAAGAAATCAGCTGGACGGGAGGCAACAAATTCTTCAAAGGCATTTTGTACTGCCTCTCGGGTATTGAATTTTTTTCCCGCCAAGAAGTTATCCAAATTCTGGAAAAAGTAGTAGTCTGTAGGCGCAAGGTCTGGTGAGTAGGGCGGATGACGGAGAGCTTCCAACCCCAGTTCTTGCAACTTGGAGACCGTCTGCTGTGCAGTATGAGGTCGCGCGTTGTCGTGCAGGAGCAGCGGAGACGAGCGATTGACCAATGCTGGTTGGAGATGCGCCAGCTTCTCCATCATTGTGTTCAGTTCTTCACAGTACACATCTGCAGTAATGCTCACCCCGTTTGGTAAGAAGCTGTGATGAATCACACCGGCGCTAGACCACCAAACAGTGACCATCACTTTTCTAGGGGTAAGTTTTCGTTTAGGGCATTGTTTAGGTGCTGAACCAGGATCCAACCAACTTGCTGAGCGCTTGCGGTTATCAAACAGAATCCATTTTTCATCGCAGGTAACAATGCGGTTCAAAATTCCTTCATTTGTGTGTCTGTTGAGCAGTGCAAGGCACGTCTCGACGCGTACTTCGCGCTGGCGATCATTGAGTTCGTGGGGCACCCATTTGTCAAGCTTTTTTACCTTGCCAATTTGACGCATATGGACCAATATTGTTTTGACGCTAACGTCGAAAGCTGCTGCTAATTCATCCGTAGATTGTGTATCATCAGCTTCCACAATCGCCTTTAATTCGTCATTGTCGACCAAGACTTCGGACGACCGCGAGGTTCATTTTTCAGGTCGAAATTTCCAGAACGGAAGCGAGCAAACCAATAACAGGTGGTGCGTTGGTTTGTAGTGTTAGCTCCGTAAACGTCGTTGATGTTGCGTGCCGCTTGTGCCGCGTTGCTGCCACGACGGTACTCATATTCCATAATTACTCGAATTTTTAACGTATCCATGATGACGAAAAAGATTGAAATGCGATGAAAATGTAACACTAATCAATAAATAAATGACTACTTTTGGAAAAAAAAATCCATGTTTTTAAAATAAAATTAATTTGAAATTAGAATTCTTAGCCAAACAAAAATTATTTTGATTTGAAATGGCCAGTACTGCAGAACGGCAATTTCATAGGTAAAGACCATATAAATTGTGTGCACAAGCTTAGTCGAAACGGACATTATTTATTTTTAATGGTAGTAACATGGGACAAGGGCAGGGAGATGATAATAAGTTCTTACATCGTACTTTACACTTTTTATTTCTTTTTTTTTTAAATCTGCTATATATGTATTGTGTGCCTTTTAGTTTGAGCTGAATAAATCTATTTTCTTTCTTTCTAGTAAGTCTGTTGATACATTTTGGAAGTGGTTTAAATTCGTACGAAGTCGAAATGGAGTTTAGCATTTTTTTTCCATATAAACGTTTGTTTTGTCGCATAAATCATAGCCCCAGAAGCTTTTGAAGTTGATGGGTAAAAATCTTGAAAGTTCAAAGATAGAATTTTATAATGATGACTTCTAATGCTCTCCGAATAACAACAACAATCAACCGCAATTTATGGTAGACGGATATTTTCGTCGAATAGAATGACGAAGTTGCCACACCATTATAAAATTGTTTACCAATCTGCCGTGACACTATATGTATAACTACTACCAGTCCTCCATCCATTGCTCATTAAGCATCCGTCTTTTAAAATGAGATGTACTAAATATGGTTAATTAATACAAGTCATAAATAAATCTATCATCGCCAATTAAAGATTTTTAATGAGGGGAATCCCGTGTTTCATATTTGGTATTTGTAGGCTGCCCGGTCATTGACCATGCTGCCAAAAAAGCTGCGGTTAATTTCGTGATTTCATCTAGTCTAGCTCAATAGTATTTAATTTATACATATACCTAGTTACCTACTTGAATGACAGATGACGTATATAACCTAAACTACAGAAGTTGAAAAACTTGAAAGGACAATGGGCACTTGTGTATGACTTACGCTTACGTCTCAAGTTCCTAACTCGTGTAAGAAATTGCGAGTAGTATATTAATAATCGTGGTATTTTTGATGGTTTAATTATTCTTAAATAACGTATTATTTAGAGCAGATTGAGAGTCCATTTTGAGTTTAATTTTTGGTAATATTATCTTACGATGGTGATAAAAATATCGGATGCAAACTTTGACATCGTAAATAATCTGATATTGCGATCAATCCTCGTATCTTCTCCGTACAGGCCTTTGCGTTGCAGAGGAAAAATAACATGCTGCTAAGATCATAGTTTTTTAAACATATCCTATGACACTCGGAAATAATGTACCATTCTAGCAGTGAAAGAATTTTTATAATGACACAGATTCATACAAATGGTTCACTCCGCAAAATCATTTAAATAAGCGACTTTTGCTACGACACAATAAAGTGCAATTCAGGTCGTACAGCGCCTTTTTTTCACCTAGAAGTTGCCTCTCTTTCTATCACCTATCTCCTATATTTTCTGACTACGTTACGTTTACTGAATTGGCCCGACAAGACGAGCCCGAGACGAGTACTCAAGTAGTATGCGGAGGGCATTGTCGGGCCAAATCAGTGTCGTTCAGTGTTGAAGTTACAAAGCTTCATGCTTAAAATGAAGAGTGCGCCTTATGTACTATTCTGTGGTAATGTATATGTACTTCCAGAGATTCCTCTGCTGCTACATTATAATATTAGTTGAGACTGTAAATGGACCCGCCGTAATAATCTAATAAATATTTTGTTCCAGCACTATTCCACGAGGGAGGCACAGAGAACTTCAAGACTGCCTTCAGACTGTATCGAGGCCCATTCCTATTGGTCGAATTCATATTCCTAATCGGCATAAATGTGTATGGATGGCGGTCTTCCGGGGTTAACCACGTACTGATTTTCGAGTTAGATCCCCGGAACCACCTTTCTGAACAACATTTGATGGAGTTAGCGGCCATTTTTGGTGTTATTTGGGCTTTAAGCATATTAAGTTTTATATACAGTGCGAGTTTGAGTATACCGCCTTTTGTGAATCCGCTCGCTTTGGTGATAATAATGCTGGCCTTTCTCATGAACCCGCTGAAGGTTTTTCGACATGAAGCCCGGTTCTGGTTTTTGAGGATATGTGTAAGTATTTTAGAGTTCCTTCATATTTTTTTGAACTGGTTTTGTCAAAGGGTCAATTTCAAGCGCACAGCAACAGCTGTCACTGTCATAATTCTTAGGGAATATTGACACTGACAGCTGTCTAACGCGTTTTAGATGTTCTGATCGCGTTCAGTTTAATTGGTAAAATTGGCCCTTAGTATGTATAAAATCTAGAGATCATATCGCAAGTACTACATTACCGACCGGTATCGTGTCTAGTAACTAGGTTTTAGAGGTTAGATAGGTAGTTGCTCCATGTAAAGTATTGGTATTCAGCTGCATCTGGTTAGACTGGAAGCCGACCCCAACATAGTTGCGAAAAGGCAGCAGATGATGATGATATCCAGAGACCACTAGATAATTGTATGTAGAGCAGACTGATAATTTTATGACCCCTAGCAATTGGCATGCATCACTAAAACAAATCATATTGTCGTACGGTTATCACAACGTAAATAACATTAATGTGACATCTGAAAATAAATGAAAATCCAGTTGCAGATGCTATATTATCCAGTTAAAGGTCAAGATAATAAATCGTGTTCAAAATAGAATGGGCTGCAATATTCTCATTATTCACTACTTCCTACTTATTAATATTATAAACTAGCTGTTACCCGCGATTTCGTCTGCGGTCCAGGATGAAAAGCCTATGTCCTTCTCCAGGTCAAGGTCTACCCCTGTGCCAAATTTCATCCAAATCCGGTCAGCCGTTTTAGCGTGATTGACTAACAAACATCCAAACATATAAATGTTCACATCCTAACTAATATTTTAAATGCGAAAGTGAGTTTGTTTGTTTATTTGTTACGCATTCACGCTACGATTTGGTACACAGTAGTAGTACGTTTCCGTGGGATAATTTCCAAGCTCAACGCGGGCGAAGCTATGGGGAAAACATAGTAGTGTCATAATGGTCTGTGATCACCAGTTTCCTTGCCAAACAAGTTTTTTAGCAAGTTATTTCTGAAACTATACATATAACCCTGTTTCTAACACCCTATTAAAAATGTGTTGTATTTTAAGTCAAGTGGTTTGATTGGCTTTGGTGATTCAGTTACCTTGACTTGATTGGATGCGGAAAATGCAAGACAGGTCGTTGTGGTGATACCTATGTCCAGCGTTGTACATCTTTCGGCTGAATAATGATGGTAACTGATACACAAAAGATCTTCTTCGTTTCGTGTGGTTAATAAAGCCGCCCATGGGCCTCTGACTTGGTTTCACATGCCGTCGAGAAATATCTCTGAGGCATATCGGTTTCCTCATGATGTTTTTCTTCACCGTTTTTGCAGAAAGTGATAATTATACAATACGCACATGAATCCGAAAAGTCAGAGGTGCCTTGGGTTCGAACTCGAGACATATTACTTGGCAGTCTGACGGTCACACCACTAGGCTATTACTGCTCACAAAAGATCTAATCAGAGGATTAATTAGGCTTTTAAAAACAGGAGTTCTTCGGTCAATTTATATGTATAACCAAGACGCCATATCCACAGTAACAGCTTTTTGTTATACACACACAGTAACAGCTCTTTATTAAATGCATTGCATAAGAAAGTATACATTACATATACCTTCAAACTTTTTTTAAATCTTTTTTTTACCTTTTTTTTTTAAATACCATATACGTAAAAATCACGACGAATTTTATTCGCATTGCATAAACTCTTATTGTATTTAATAATGGATGTACGCAGTCACACCTAAATCAATTAACTAATTTTATGTTGTTGAAATTTTGGTCTGTCTCCGAAACGGCTGGACTTTCACTGACAGATAGCTGATGTTATAAGGAATAAAGCAATATTTAATTTAGAAAAAGAATTAGAGTCCACGCGGGCGAAGGCACCTAGTAAGAAATAAAACTGCACCTAACTCGTTTCAGTCTCCTTAATCGTTCAGTGTGGAACAGATGACGTCACGACAACATGATTGACTTCATACTAGTTCTTAATTACTTCGCTTTTCTGTAACTAATGCGTTATGACAGGCTATTGACAGGAATTTGTGCTTGTAAATCTGTATGTAATAGATAGTTTTTATGATGATGTGTTATTTAACATCTATGTTATTGGTATAAGGTTTGATTTTGAATGTTGAATTATGTTGATAAATTATTAACTTGCTAGCGTTGTTGGGATAGAGCTTGTGAACTGGATATTTTTTTTTATTAAACATGAAACGGCTATCGTGCAATTACATCAGTTACTAGCTTCAGCCCGCGACTTCGCCGCGTAAAATTTATTGTTTTCACATAAAATATATCCTACTAGCTGCGCCCCGCAGTTTCAACCGCACAAGTCTCGATGCCGTGGGAATATCGGGATAAAAAGTATCCTATGTCCTATTCCAGGCTACCATTTTGCCAAATTTTATCTAAATCCGTTCAGCCGTTTTAGCGTGAAAGCGTAACAAACAAACAAACTCACTTTCGCATTTTAATATTAAAGTTAGAATGACACTCGGCAATACTGTAGATTTAGGTAGCTTCCTATTAGTGAAAGAATTTTCGGAATCGGATCAGAAGTTCCGAAGATTACCCTACATACAAACAAAATTTACCCCTTTATTATTAAGTATAGACTATGCACGAGCCAACCTCGCTATTCGGTCAGATCATCAGACCATCTATCGTAACTTTGGTCTTATAGACCTCCAATTGTTACTAACGAGACACAATAGAATTTTAATTGTTATCGGCCTTCTAAAGGCCAATCAAGACAGCGACGATGCGGGGCTATATGTGACATAAATTTTTCCCCCCAAAATCGTATCTTCAATCAGCTTATTTCTTGGTACAGGGTCGTATTCTAGCGGCTCCGTTCATGCCCGTGCTATTCGCCGACTTCTGGCTGGCTGACCAGTGGAACTCCTTCGTTGCGGCCTTCATAGACTTTCACTATCTCATCGCCTTCTATACCACGGGTAGCGACTGGTTCAACGTTAATGGTAAGTTCTCTATGCAAAAGAGTTTACCGAAAGTTGTATATGTTCTATATGAGTTAAATTAACGGATAAACTCGCCACATTTTATAGAGACTTAGGGGTTTATTTATAAACGTTGCTTAAAGTCATACGTTGATGCAAAACGAAAACGAATTAATGAAAACATAATAGTTATAATTATAGTAGGTAGATAAACCATTTTACTATTTGTTGAAATCATAGATCACACTTATGTATAAGCACTTGAGTGAAATACCTGAGATACAGGTTTATTCCTAGTTCAGGTATAATACAATTATTATATACCATAACCTCTAGTTTAAGGCTCTATTTTGTAAATTATATATGTAAATAAATTATTTCAATAAACAATTTCAAAGTTAAGTGACGTTCAAACGTCAAAAATGTATGGTTAAACAGTCGCTAATCATAACTTAACTTAAAGCAACGTTTATGAATAAACCCCTTAATCTTAACTGGTGTAAGATACAATGTGCACTTGCCAGACTTTTTGTTAGAATATTATTCCTCAGTCCTAAAACAGATTTAGTTCAATGTCCGTAGAAAAAACACCAAGTTATCACGCAGCGTAATGTTTGTAAATACGAAACACATCAGGCACTGTGATTGGTATATCTTTTGAAGCGAAGAACAGAAGAAAACTGTTAGAAATATTTGATTAAGTAACTTAAAAATATATATCATTTTTATTTGGCAAAAAATATTAACTAAATTATCATTTTATTTTACGAAGATTCTCTCTAACCTAATGGTTGTAGTAATCGTGGACTTTTTAATTAATAGTAAAAAGTGTTTAAAATGTTATTTTAATTTTTGAGTACAAAATGTTTGACACCTGTCTGTTCAGACCGCGACGCGACGCTTATTTTCTTCCCAAAAAGGTATAAAATTCAGTCCGAGGGGACACGTGTCAAAGTACACTGAGATGCGCGGTGCTGCGCAGCGCGTGTTCCTTATTGTGTAGTAAATAAATTCGATATTGTATCGGATCATTAAAAAAGTGCGCGTCGCGTCTCGGTGTGAACTGTCCCTAAATGATCTCATTCCTCTCTTTACAGTAACATTCGAAGGAACAAAATGGTTCATAATAACTCGCTCGCTCGTCAACGTAGTGCCAGCGTGGACGCGTTTCTTCCAATGTCTGCGCCGTTACCGAGACAGTCGCGAAGCATTCCCGCATCTTGTGAACGCCGGGAAGTATTCTACTACATTCTTTGTGGTGCTGTTTGCGACGCTCAGGACTCTGTATAGTGGTCAGTATCATTGTTAGCTGTACAGATCTGAAAGTAAAATTATGCGGTTCGGGAATCGTCGTGTCTCCGAATTAGCACGAACGCGTCGCGGGACAGAGTAACCTCCCAAAGAGGCAAAGCTTTTAAAGGTTTGTACTGCCGAGCGTTGCAGTACCTAGCGCACTTGTCATTGCGCGATTGTATGAACTTTTCAATCTGTCAGGTTACCTCCTCCGGTCGCATTTGATCCTCAAAAGTTTTGAAGTTTTTTGGAATTGCATAGAGTTGTTAATCTATAATTTTGTAGTAACGGTAATACATTATAGGCAAGTACTTCCATAGTTGTAACAGCTCTATATTAGACTCATCATCATCGTTCGTATTTCAGAAGATGTGTGATGATTCCCGAAGCGAATACTTTTCTTGGGTAAGTAAGTTTATAGGACAAAAATCTCTAGGGTGCAACTAGACTGCGGTCGACAGATGAAATCGTGACATATTTTGAGGCGTTCAAAATCGATTATTCGACCAACCGCTATATAGTTGCTGGTATAAGTTTGACCTACTCAAATCAAAGAGCAGTTGGTGGCCCAGTGGTAACGGCCGCGTTATGACATTGTAGGTCGTAGGTTCGAACCCTTGCGGGAAAGTCCGAAAGGGATGCCGGGGCCCTTGGCATCAGGCAACTGAAGGAACACGGGTGGGTTTTAGTCAGTAAAAGTCTGACACGCCCTTCCGCTCCGTCCAGATCGGGAGAAGTCATTTGATGATTTCCCAAGCTAAAAAAAATAGGTTCGAACCCTGACTGGCACTTTAGTTTGTGTAAATTATATCATCGCCACTGCTCTCAAAACGGTGAAGGAAAAAATCGTGAGGAAACTGGCACGTCCTAGAACCAAAACTTCGAAGACATGTGACATCTACCAACCCGCACTGGGCCCGCGTGGTAGATTACCACCCACACCCTCTCTTAGAGAGGAGGCCTGTGTCCCAGCAGTAGGAACGTTATAGGCTGATTATGATGACTCAAAATCCACGTTTCTATCTTCCAGGTAGCTACCCAGACTCCTACGACAACCCGTTCCTGTACGCATGGTTCGCGTGCCAGCTGGTGTCCTCGCTGTACACGTACACGTGGGACGTCAAGATGGACTGGGGGCTGTTCAGCTGCGGCCCCAATGCGGAGAACAAGTTCCTCAGAGAGGAGATCGTGTATAGTCCTGGGGTGAGTCGAGGTAGCAAGCTGAAGAGGTTGAAGGATACCCGTTCGAGTAGACGAGTCCTGGAGTGGAGACCATCGACAAGTGTAGATTATTTACGTTCATTGACACTTACTCAACCATCGTCAACTCAACTTTTTTTTCTGTTCACAGTTGATCGATGAATGATTTGTCATATGAAAATCCTTAATAGGTTTGAGGAATTTGAAGTTAGCCATTGTATTACATTGAGCTTTCTGCTTCCAAAATATGATAATTATAAAAAATTCAGATGTTTTCCAAAAAACGACATTCTTTTTTGGAACGAAGTTCATTAAGTAAGAACGAAGTTCAACGAAGTACATTTTCAGAAAATGTAACGCTAAAAGCGTTCATACTTGCGACTGTCTTCTTCTAATTGAAAGAGAAAAAAAAATGAGAGAGACAGGACGCCGGCAGAAAAAAACAAAAGAAAAGAGGAAAGTGGATGAAGTGTCGTGGGATAAAATTGTACACATCGGCCCGAGTACATGCAGCCAGAGAGAGAGAGAGAAATGTGAATTTGGTCAAATTGTAAATCCAAGATGGCGGCCATGAATATTTTAAATTTTTAATCATTGGTTCCGTTTTCGTGGTTTTCGAGGGTGCTAAAGCCGATAGTAAGGTCAAAATGTAAATCTAAGATGGCGGCTGCGAAAATTTTGTTTTTGTTTTAAATCCTACGTGAGAAGTTCCTGACGGGGGTTCCCCGACCCCGACGTTTGTTTTTCTTTTTTCCTTTGTTTACCACACAAATCGTGATGCTTATTTACCTACTGTAGGTAAATAATAAACAAATGTTCCGTTCCAGTTCTACTACTTCGCGATAGTGGAAGACTTCGTGCTGCGCTTCATATGGACGATATCGTTCGTGGTGACGGAGAACAACATCGTCAGCGCTGAGACTATGACCTCCATACTAGCTCCGCTTGAAGTGTTCCGGTAAATAGATTTTATAAAACATGTAACTCAAACCCTATTCGACCCGAAAGAGGCACATAGGTACTCCGATAACATTATCAGAAAAAAAATAAGAAATGTTATTTTTATTGAAAATAAAAAAGTTATTGCAATTTGAACGTCACATTTTGAGTACCAAAATTATCCCAAATTCATAAAAATTAGCAAATTTTCTGCAAAGGTCATGTGTTATGACTTGTTGAAACCCGCTAGACGACCGGCGCCCGCGCCCCATGTAATAACACGGTAAAATTCCTGATTTAAAAAAAAATGCGGTGATTTTTTTTTTCTTTTTTCCAACAAATAACCACGTATATATACTCTCAGTATGATTCTTAACAACACCCTAACGAATCGAACAGGGTTTTTGTTACATATTGTATACAGGGTGTAAGGTACAGCCCATATTGTATACAGGGTGTAAGGGACAGCCCTCCGCACACTGATGGGATGAATTCAGCATATCATACTAAGACGGCCGGTACATGAAATTATTTCAGAAATATTATGGGAATCCAATAAACCTGATTTGTATTATTACCTCACACGCAATGTATCGTTACCGCGGCACAACCCACGTAGCCGCACGTCCCCGTGTCAGGGAGGGCACGCTCTAGTATTTTAGCATCCATTGCTGATTTTTTTTATTTTAGCTGTGATATTTACATAAATGGAGTGCTACGTATAGATAATGTTATTTTACATTGAAATAATAGTAACTGAAAAATCTATAAAAAAAATTGAAAGCTGGACCGGACTCAACCAAAGCAAATTATAGTGAGCTGAAGTGAACAGCAAAGTCGTGGCTCGAACGTAATAAGTAATAAGTTATGATAGAATAAAGAAACACATATACATACAGTACAACTTTTTTCTTAATGTCTCTCGGGAATAAAAAAATCGCATGTCATATACAAACGATTGCTAATTTCCATGTCATCAATTATTAGATTTATCGTGTACAATAATTTGAATTCAGAACTAAGTTACTTTATTGTTATTTTGATTTCCGTGTGAACTTTATAGAGCTGTAAAACTATTTTCCTTGTACTATTTCCTCCCATTTTCCAAAACGATTGAGAGCGTCCAGTCTGCACCGAGTGCAAAGGGCAACTGATAGAAATCCGAGGACTGACGAAACACGAAGTTTGCCGAGGGACAATAAGAAAAAAGTTTTACTGTACATACATGAACCCTGAAAACATTACACTCCTTTGTGAGCGGTCGTGTAAAAATTGGGAGTCAGACAGGCGTGTCAAGTTGTTAGCGACTATGAGCGCAACATCAATAACACCGGTTTCTAATAATCAAAGATCCAAAACATTGTCTAATATTATTTACAACAATTAAAATGTTCCTCCTATTCCAGACGATTCATCTGGAACTTCTTCCGCCTGGAGAACGAACATCTTAACAACTGCGGCAAGTTCAGAGCCGTGCGAGACATATCCGTGGCCCCGCTGGACTCCTCCGACCAGGCAGACATCATACGCATGATGGACCACCCCGATGGAGTCATCAATAGGTCAGTTATTACCCTACCTAGCTACCTACCTACCTACTCACCTACCCTATCTACCTGCATACCTACCTACCTAGCTAGCCTAGGGTAGGTATAGTATATATACCTACCTAGGTAGGTAGGTAGGTATACCTACCTACCTAACTACCCTACCTATACCTACGTACAAACCTTAGAATAACGAACACAACAAAAAATAAGTATCCAAATCGAACCAGTCGTTCTCGAGTTTTTGCGAGACTAACGAACAGCAATTTATTTTTATATTATGAAGGAAGATAATTTAATTCACACCACAACACCACCGTCCATAAAACATTCCACCAACATTCGCCCACCACTATCCACCCATCCATCTATTTCACCTATTGCTTTCAAAAGGCCATCGTTACACCCTCGACAGACCCACTACAAAATTTTATTTCTTGTTTCAGATTAATGAAAAATAAGAAAAACACAAAAAAGACAAAAGAAAGTGATCGCAAGCCTTTGTTGAAGAAGGAGTCGATACAAGACATGCAACTGGAACTAGACCTGTCCTCCAAGATGCTGTAACTAACTGTGATACCCGTACTTATACTTTAGATAATTATTGTTATAGTATTATACGAAATATATTTATAGCCAATTCTTATAAAGAAATGTGATTTTTTTATTGTGGTAACCCTACCAATGATAATGGTTAAGGATGGCAGCACTGACAGGTGGTGAAGGTTATGAGTTTTTTTTTGCTTAGCTGTGAGAAATTTTGATATCTTAGTAGTAAAATCAGCTGATCAGAATATTTTGCGAAGTTGTCGATGTGCATGAAATAAGGAACATTTCAATATGTTAACTTTTGCGAGTTGGATAGGTTTCGTCAAAACTGGAAGGAGGACGCGCATGCTCACGAAAGATGGAAGGAGTCGAGGGAGGCCTTTGTCTAGAGCGTAGGCTAATAAAAAAAATAAAAAATTGCGGAAGTAAACATATTAAACTTATTAAACTCGATAACCACAACGCCTAGCGCCATCTCTTAACGAAAAGCAAAGTTATTTAGTGAATACTTATCTTTACTTATCTCACAGCCGGTTTCTGATTTAAGTATTTGAAGTTGAGAATTTCTCAAACTCTTCTTAAGCATTACTTAAGGTGATTCCTAAAATTGATTTGCAAAAGACGTATTGAATTTTCGCGGGTTACATTAAAGAAATCATCTTAATTGGTGGCAGTTTAAGGGATAAGAGATTTTACAGTACTTACCTATAAAAGTTGCCAATTTGTGTATCTTAACATATAATGTTGCACTGATTAAAAAAAATCTGTATATGTATAACATAGTAGTAAATAAAAGGAATGTATAGATACCTCATCTCTAGATATAAAAATATTACGTTATTAATTTGTCAAGAGTCAATTTTCTTAAAAATAATAACGCTCAGAGTTCAGACTCATTGCTAAGTACAATAGTTAAGTACATGGAAATATTCAAGTTAAGTAATGCCTAAAAAGAGTTTGGGAAATTCTCAACTTCAAATACTTAAATCAGAAACCGGCTGTCAGTTTCCTGATTTTTTAGACTCGTGAAACTTTTTTTTATCTGTAAACTGTAGAATACAACAATTGCAAAAATAAAACAATATTTGCTGCACATTGATTTCAACACCTAAGCAGGCGCCCATAGTCCCACTGGTCATGTCATTTCGAGTCATTTGACATTTTATATATTTAATGTCATACATTTTAAAATATAAAATTACTCGAAAATGGTCGACAATGGCATAGGATCATCAGGGGCCATTTGGTTGCAAATGACCTCTCCTACATCCCCTTAGCGGATTACCGACATTTAACCAATAACCCTGTATATATAATAAGTAATATGTATCATAATATCATGCGATGTTTCAATAGGATTGGACCAAATACACCTTTTTTATAGTGTACAAAAGGTCGCGGGCGGCGTCGGAGGGAACTCTCAAACGAATAAGATAACAAGTCAATCTCTTCCTAGATCAATGATAAGACCCCACGGAGATAAAGTTCGTTCTCTGACAGTAACCGTGCCATTGACCATCACCACTTCAAGAGATAAATAAATCACTAGCTACTTGACTTTCAGTAGATAATTGTTAACGTTATCTGAAATCAACAATAAACCAGGAACCGAAAATTACGTGGACATTACGATATGAGGAAAGTATACGTACAGTCACGGACTTTAATTGATAAGCCACCTTCAAACTTTTCAATTTTACAGTTTCATACATTCACGAGATTACACGATTAAACACGAACTCAAACCGCACACTCGTAAACAAGATGACAAATAAATTACTTATAATCGGAAATAGTCTTATCCATAGAGGTTGACTATAGAGTTCTCAATGATAAAAATAAATAAAATGTTGCATTAAGTTTATCCAATCTATTTGATACTGACCTCCTTTGAATCAGAGCTCATTAAATCGATTATTCTGAAGACAGTGACAGTTGAAATGTCGATATCAGAGACGTTAATTTCGAAGTTGTCGAAATGACTATTAATATTTCTCCGTACACTAACGTTACTATCGCTGCGCTTAAACAATCGTTGCTAGGTTACTATTGCTAGATCTGCAATTGGTTGACTTTGGGTAGTCACTCTGCTGTCAAGTTTGTAGTTCTGGCTCTCAGGTTAACCAACCGGTAAAGTTATTAAATATAATTTTCTTCTACTAATTCGAAGACATTATGACTTTCCGTGGGAACCGAATAAACCCGATTTGCATTACACGGCTAAATTACGAGCAGTGCCAGGTGGCTTAACAATTAAAGTCCGTGACTGTACGTTCACATGGGGGATGACGTCATCGAGGAGGATTTGCCGACGAGCAGCGCGCGGACGTAGTCCCTCCCGCGGGAGATTGCTGGCGGATTGCGGCGCGTACCGGCGCATGCCGTCACATCCCGCCGCGCTCTTCAATACCGCAGAGAGAAATCCCCGTTGATGCTTCGTGGTCGGTCTCCGAGTTTTGGAATCTATATCTTGTTACCATTAGATACGTACGAATTTACGTTGGTAATTTTAAAACACTCTGCCCCGCCATCGGAAGTTGACGATATGTGCGCTGGCCTTTAGAAAGCATCTCAATATTTTCGCGGTTACCATGAAAACAATTGCGCATAGAGCCTGCGCCAACACTGAAGTCCATTTGATGCGGCGCTAGTGTCTATGACATTGCATCACATCGCATTAAAAAAAATGTAGTTCCACAATTTTCCGCAGGTTTTCCTTCGTGGCGTGACGTGTAAAGAAATATTTTCCATTCATTTTATAGCTACAGTGCGCTATAAAATGAATGGAAAATATTTCTTTACACGTTGTATTGTACTTGCGCATAATCTGTACAGTACGACTATTTTCTTAAATTCCCTCGGCATACTTCGTGTTTCGGTCGTCGGTTTTCTACCAGTTTCCCTTTGCACTTGGTGCAGACCGGACATCTATACTTCCAAGTCGATTCGCCCGGTCTGTACTTTTTCTTTAGACCAGGATTTATTAACAGTCAAAAGAGAAGAGGATACGCGCGAAAAACTGAACTCAAAATCGGATAATAAGATCTCCAAATAAAAGTATTCGAACGGAGTAGGTAAGCTAAACGAAGCGAAGTGAGCTCGAAATTTTTGGCATCCAGCTTCGGATAAGTTAGGTTTTCTTTCTCTTTGACCGATCATACAGAAATAGAAGTAACTTTATCGACTTAATATGCAGAAAAGTTTGAGAAGGATGATGCAGAAAAGGATGCAAGAGCGAGCGAAGCGAGCTCGACAATTTTCGCATCCTGTCTGGGAGAGGCTGGGGGAGGTTAGAATATCTTAGAGAATGCTTAAGTTGCATGAATTTATTCAACACAAAGTCAGAGTCGATACAAATACAGTATTTAAGCAATAAAAGCAATTTTCCTCTTTTTCGGAAATTTTTAGCATTCAGCTTCGTATAAATTAGGTTTTCTTTCTCTTTGAGCGATCATACAGAAAGAGAAGTAACTTTATCGACTTAATATGCAGAAAAGTTTGAGAAGGATGATGCAAAAAAAGATGCAAAAGCGAGCGAAGCAAGCTCGAAAATTTTAGCACCCCGCCTGGGAGAGGCTGGGGGAGGTTAGTATATCTCAGAGAATGCTGAAGTTGCAGGAATTTATTCAATACAAAGTCAGAGTCGATAAAAATACGGTATTTAAGCATACTTTTACTGGTATTGTAGATTATAAAGTACGCCTATGCCAATAGATTACAATTATCTGTATAAGGAGGTCGATCTCTGGATTGAGATTCTGGTTTCTCGCATTTCGGGTGGGGTTTGAACCCCCAAACCCCCCCTCCCTGCCTACGGCCCTGCGTGCACTGAAACTTTGCCTCTGTGGGGCTTACTCCGTGGCGAGACGTTCGTGCTAATTCGGAAACGAAGATTACTGAAGCTCATTCTTTTCCGTTTTAACTGAACAGAGGATATCAGTAAAATAAAACCATTAATTTATAATATTTAGTGCATTTTAATACTAATAACTGAAGTAGACATAAAAACATCTCGATAGAAGCTCATCGCACACTATACAGTACTCTAGCGATTAGAAAAGCTAGTAAATAATTATATATCACAACTGAACTTAGAATGTTAATAATGCACACACGTTGAATGTAAATTCTATGTTTACTAAGTTGACAAAGGTTGAGATTGATAAATATTAGTCAGTACGTTCTCTTAGATATGTTCCTGTCTCTGTCTTGGATTTGAAGTTTGACAGTTGTGCGACAGTGATAGGAATGTCTCGCCAAAGCACGTACTAAATAAGAGAACACGAGTGCAATTCCTTGCCTGTCTTTAATATTTTCGAGTCCGACAAAATGTTTTAAGGCTCATAATTAACAAAATTCTTGCCATAAATTCCTATATAGAATTCACATTTATTACAATAAATACAATACAGATTATTTTTTAAGTCGGTCAAATAACATTGCGCATTTTAATTAAGTAACATTGATACAACAACGCAAGCAATGCGCCTAAAAATCGCAGAATACAACAACATTGCTTTACGACTTCTGTGTTCACGAAATTTATGGTAGGGAAGGAGAAATGCCTTAGGGTCAGTACACACCGCGACGCGCACTTTTTTATTAACCGATACAATATCGAATTTATTTACTACACATTTTGGAACACGCGCTGCGCAGTACCGCGCATCTCAGCTTACTTTGACACGTGTCAACACTCGCACTGAAATTATACCTTTTCGTGAAGAAAATAAGTTCCATAATCGTTAAAAAGTTCTTCACGTCGCGATGTGGACTGACCCTTATTGTTAAAAACAATGTTTTAAAAACTCAAGATGTAAATGCCAAGTATAGTGCTAAAAGGGTCTTTTGGCGCCTGGATAACATTACCAGGGGGCGTTGTTGGTAGACATTTAGCGTTTGCACTGGCGAAACATTCACAACAAAACATGTTAAAATCTAGAAGAAGAAAGAAAGAAATGTCTCCATCTTGTTTTGCCATACAATGTCAGTGACTGTGCGTTTACACTGGCGAAAAATTCACAATGTTCAAATTCACTTGTTGAAATCTCTATTTTCTGTCAATGTTCCATAGAATTTTTGAAAGGATCTAGATATTGCAACATTTTTTGTCGTGAATGTTTCACTAGTGCAAACGCATGGTAATGACATCTCTTTTCTCATAACCATAGTCCACAAACAACAACCAACCTGAAAAGACGGCTTCAAACTGAATGGAAGCAATCCTCTCACGAAACAAATACATTGTTCCGGGCCGGGGGTTGTGTGAGATTTATATCTGTTAAAATACCTTTAAAATAATCTAGTGTGGGGCAATATTTTTTTATTAAAATAAGGAAGAATAGGTAGTATTGCGTCAAACTATGTATTTCACAATAAGCTCCAAATCTCAGCTTTATAGCATATGCCAATGTTCATAGCTACCGCGGTCATAAAATGTGCGAGCGAGATGACACGAGCCTAAGTAAAGAGCTTTCAGAAGTCCCGTACTAAATATTAGCCGTCCCACTCTCACGTTTCATGACCGCGGCTGCTACGAGTCTCGGCGTTTAGTATATTAAAATAATTATACTAAAATTATTATCCGTTGTAAATCTCTAGTACAGCCGTACAAACTTAATTAAATACATACAACAACAATTATTTACATTGTTCTTAAGGCATTTGTCAACCCGACGGCTTGAAATAGCCTTCTCAATTCTTGTCTCCGACACATAGGTACGTCTCTGGAACGAAAATGCTCATTGAAATATTATATTATTTTAACAAAGTGCTATAGTGCTGTGCCACGTGACCACATCCTTATTTGTTACGTTTTGAATTGTAAACATTATGCAAGATAATATATTAAATGGAAAAGTTAAAAACAACACATGTTTGATACTCGACACACTGCCGAATGTTTAACGATTCGCAAATCATAACTGTGCGTTTGCACTAGCGAAACATTCACAACAAAACATGTTGAAATCTCTATTTTCTGTCAATGTTCCTTACAATTTGTGACAGGAACTAGAGACTTCATCATGTTTTGTTGTGAATGTTTCGCAAGTGCAAACGCACAGTAATGTAAGCTATTGTGACAAAAAATAGAGACAAAATCAAGTACGTTGACATCAAAAACTACGTGTAGATCACGCAAATCGTATAAACGACAAACAGTCTGATTTGTATAATATTATTATTATAATTTCATCATACCTCCACATGACTCATAAATAAGACCATAATGAATTCATTAACCCTATGATCTTTTAATTTCTTAATTATCGCCTTGTTCAGAAATAGCGCACATTAATAATGATTAAAATAATTAGGTAAGTTATCTCAAAGAATAGCTTATGTAAAGTGAACAGGCTGTTACACTATACAACGCCAAGATCATGCTTGTTTTTGGTTTTTTTTTTTGTTAATTTTTCACTTTTTTTTAAGTAAGGGGGGACTGCCGACTGAGTTTAAAACTGAAAACTGGTAATTAGCGCCATCTATATTCTAGGTTACAGCTCTACGGCGCGCGGTGACGCGAATCCATAAGTTTACCCCCTACCAAATTCACTTCAAAATCGCTCAGCGCGCCTAAAGAAGTTTTCACTTCAAAAAGACGAACAGTACTGCGTTTATGCGCGTCGTCTATCTAAGAAATACGAACGAGCAACACTCTGGTGATATCTAATATCTTTTGGGGGAAACACTCCTAAATATAGGGGGATAAGGGCAGTAGAATGATAACGATGATCTATAAACATACCTGTGGTTATAGCCCTCTGAATACTACTAAGACCTAAGCGCCTCTAGCCTTGAAGCCATCTCATCTAGTTCACTCTCCGTGGGCTCGGGAACATTTTCCTCTTCCTTACTGGTGGACGGCGCGGCCACGGCTGTTGGAGGCGCCGGCGCTTCGCCCAGCTTGCCTTGTGTTAGCTCCCATAATACCTGGAGAAAAAATTTGTACATAAGGTATATTTACATCCTTCTTTCCAATTGATGTTATTATCACTTAAACAAACATCAACTTTATAAAAGTCTAAATAAAGTTGACTTTAGAGTGACTAGTACTGGTGAAAGTCATAAAAATGTATGAAGTTGTAGCGGAAACTGAACTTTACACGTCGATTTTAAAGTTGTTTTTCCAATAACACATATTTGTTTACATGTTTGGAAGTTAAATCGCGAACGCAGTATAGACATTTTTTGATACCCAGAGAAGATAAAATCTTTGACCATGTAGGCAGTATTTTATTAGTATAGCATGCTTATTAAAAATTCTTTTTTTTTTTACTGTTCTTTTCTTTCTCTTTTCTGCGACTAGAATGAGTTCAATCGACGTCGATCGTCACGGGTGGCGTGACGCCTCAGAATATGTCACGTGAAATAGGTTATTATGGTTATTATTGTGTCTTAAAAAAAGTGAGGCGCCCAGAAAGAATAGTGCCCAGATCGCGGTCGATAGACGACATGTCTATCGACCGCGATCTGGGCACTATTTAATAAATTTTAATATAATTGCCGATACGAAATATTTGTCAAAAACTTGACATAATTGTTACATTTTTAGGACAGGTGCTGTTTAATAAAGCAGAAAACTATGAACAATTTGTCAGATTGTTGGGTTGTCACCTGTCACCTTTCGGTTTTAATAATAAAAACAGCCCTTTTTAGGGTTCCGTAGTCCACAAGGAACCCTTATAGTTTCGCCATGTCCGTCTGTCCGCGGCTTAGCTCAGAGACCGTTGGTACTAGGAAGCTGTAATTTGGTATGGATATACATATAAACAACGCCGACAAAGTGGTAAAAAAAATCGTAAAAAATCTTTTTTTTTAGGGTACCTTCCCTACACGTAAAGTCGGGTTGGTTTATTTTTTTCTCGTCGATCCCATTGTGTGGGGTGTCGTTAGAAAGGTCGTTTATGCAGGGATCCGTTTGCGAAATATTAAGCTTTAAAGTGCAAATTTTTGTTAGAGCCAAGTGTCCCCCCCCCTGCCAGCTAAATGGTTGGGTTTGGATATGTGAAAAAATTCACAGCAGTAGTATATATAACGAAATTAAAAGGAAAACTATCACCGCTACTTAGGCTTCACAAGCTACCGAGTAATAATCGACCAACTTAAATTTGCAGTTTTAAAAACATGTTCTCCCATACATTCTGTATCGGAGAACAAGTTTTTCAGTTAAGTTTGTTTTATACATTCATCCCAACTACGGAACCCTTCATTGTGCATGGTACGACATGCACTTGGCCAGTTTTTTATTAATAAAACGGGGTTAGATGTTGTACCTACATTTTTTTCTAAGCTAGTAACGTAAGTCTATAGTAACAATTTGATATTGACAGCGCATTGGTAGCGGTAACCAGTTTTTGCAGTTCAAGTGTTACCACTGATGTGAGGTTAACCGTACTAGTTGATTGGCGAAAACATTGCGCTGGAATTTACGTCATGACGTTACGTAGGGCGATCACTTTCAACCATAGTATTTTATAAAAACAAGACAACTTACCTTATCAACCTCACTCTGCGCTGCTTCTTCCATTTCCTCCTCATCCTCCATACTGGACATGGTCTCATCCAACATCTCCTCAATAATACCAGCTCTCATCATCTCTTTGCTTAGCTCCTGCATTGTTGCCGCCACTTCAGGAAGACGGACTAACGCCTGCATTGCTTGCATCACCTGGTAAATTATAAGAATAGAATATAATACTTAAAAATAAGTACACCATATAAATTACGGACATAAATATAGGAATTTTACATTTTTTTTATGGCTAAAAGCAAAGTAGAAGAAAACGTATAGAGCAAAATTGGGTTACTTAATAAGGTACAGTCTATTAAAATCCATAAACAAATATCAACTTTACACTGATGTAACTTGAGTTGATTTTCAAATACACATAATTGTTTACATGTTTGGAGACTAAATTGTGAAACCAGTAGGACAGAAATGCAGTTCACCACCCACAAAAATAATTAAGTACACCAGTGGTTACTCAGTTTAGCCTTGGGAAAACCTATCTACAAATGGGTTTCCTTCAAAACAATATGTGGTAAATGAAGGGTGATGGTAGAGGTTTGAAAGATATTTATAAAATACAATAGACGTAGATATACATTTTTTTTTTTTTTTTTTGTCTATTTCCTTACAATCTGTCGCTATATAAAGGACATTCAGTAATTTGTGTGAATAAATAAATGTCGTGCTTGGCATGCGCCCTATGACACACCCATGCCCCTATTACTTATTATGCACTTTGGACACATCCTAGGATTTATGTAGCACCAAGCTAGGTTGTCCAATCAAATCCTGTGGAATTCTGTGTTTTAGCCTGCGTATTCCTTTTTTATCCATTAGTTGGTCTGCCAGGCAATTTGGGTGGCGAGTTATTCTTTCTTTATACGACTTGATATAGCTTTTGATTTCCTCTTTGACCGTTGGTATTTTCAGATCATGGTGTAGAGCTTCGTTTGGTACAAACCATGGGGCGTTTGTGATTGTTCTTAGAAGCTTGTTCTGAAATCGCTGTATGATCTCTATGTTAGAGTGTGCTGCTGTTCCCCATAGCTGGATGCCATAGGTCCATATAGGCTTGATTATAGCTTTGTATAGTAGGGTTTTATTTTCTAGGTGTAATTGTGACTGACGACCGATTATCCAGTAGTACTTTCTTAGGGTCAGTCCAAGTTGCTTCCGTTTTGTAAAAATGTGTTTTTTCCAAGTAAGACGTCTGTCGAGGTATAAACCCAAGTATTTGACATGTTCAGCTTGAGGCACTTGCACTCCATTTAACTGCACTGGTGGGCAGGTATCCTTCCTCCTAGTGAATGTGACATTAACCGACTTGGTCTCGTTGGCCTTTATCCTCCACTTTTTGAGCCAGAGGGCTATGTCATCCAAACATGTCTGCAGCATAGCTGATGCCACTCTATGATCAGTATGGGACACCAGCAAGGCTGTGTCATCCGCAAAGGTTCCTGTAGTCGCTAAATTTGATATTGGGAGGTCAGCAGTATGAATCAAATATAAAATCGGTCCAAGCACACTGCCCTGCGGAACCCCAGCAGAAATAGGGCAAAGTTTTGATAAAGCTTCACCACACTGTACAAAGAAATACCTGTCCCTCAAGTACGACATCAAACTTCAGAAGATATTGTTTGGGAAGCTGTTTTTTATTTTGTAGAGGAGACCTTCATGCCACACTCTATCAAACGCTTGAGAGATATTAAGGAATGCAGCAGCACAATATTCCCTGTCTTCAAATGTGTTGTGAATTTTACTAACGAGCCGGTGGACTTGATCTATAGTGCCATGTTTGTGTCGGAACCCAAATTGATGGTCGGGTATTAAATGTTTTTCTTTAATTATAGGCAGTAAACGTAATAGCAAGAGCGACTCATAGACCTTTGAAGCTATTGGAAGTAGACTTATAGGCCTGTATGACTTCGGGTCATCAAGAGGTTTTCCTGGTTTAGGAACCATTATGATTTTAGCTGTTTTCCATTGGGGAGGAAAAAAGCAAAGTCTTGACATGGCATTAAAAATAGAGAGCAGGAAGGTTAGGCCAGAATCTGGAAGTTGTTGCAGAATCATGCCAGTTATCAAGTCATATCCAGGAGCTTTTTTAGGTTTTACGTTATTTATAACTCTTACTAGTTCTTGCTTCGTAAACGTTGTGGCGGGGCTTGAAGAGGAATCACAATCAAGCAGAACTTCTCGATATATTTAGTAAACTATTCCGCTTGACTATTCTTCAAGAGTCCTAAAAAACCCTGTAAGAAATCGATGTGTTTCACCTCTCAACGAGGCATCCTCAGGATGACGATTGACCAATTGCAAACCAGAACGCGACGTGTTACCACACCGAGCGCTGGACGCAAAGTGAATCAAATCGCCCGTCACCCCCACTTATATAGGATTGCTGCTCGGCGCTGATTGGCTAGAATCGTTCGACGAACGAACGATTCTACGTTCTGGTATGCAATTGGTCAATCGTCATCCTGAGGATGCCTCGTTGAGAGGTGAAACACGGGTCGATTTCTTACAGGGTTTTTTAGGACTCTTGAAGAATAGTCAAGCGGAATAGGTTACTGAATATATCTACGTCTATTGTATTTTATAATGGATTTCCGCAAAGTCACGCCTTAATCAATTAACTAGATATTTATAAATAAAATAATAAAAGTCTATTTTTATTATTGCAAAAAAACAACATACCTCAGTTGACTTCTGCAATGATCCCGCGACTCTTAATGTAGCTGTGAACACACAATTATAATTTAAATCAGGTTCATAATAAAGTATAATTTTCTGTGTTGGGCCCATATTGAAAGTTGTTCAATTCATAATGATGAGTACAATGAGCCCATGAATTCAATTTCAGCCAACATATGTCAATGGCTGTCAAATCTGTGAAGTTTCGCTAGTTATTTTAATTTGACCTTGTATAAAGATAAACCAGTTTTATAGTTAGTAAATGATGTTTACCTAGCTGATTCTTCATCTGCATCTGTACGGAGTTGAGATGTGCTTTGCTTGTGTATATTTTACTGATTGCCTTCCGAGACCTGATGATCTCCTTAGCCAGTATTGTGCACACTTGTTTGTCACTCTTCGCAGCAGCTTCTTTTAGGGACCGCTTTATTTTATCCTCTTCTCTTTGTATGGCTGAACAAGTAATAAGTTAATAATAATAGTAATGTGTAAGGTTTTAAGGAGGTACCTCTCTCTATATCCCTGCTCACCGGCAGCTTGGATCCTGATCCTGACACCAACGGGCAATTTTTAAATGTTTTTTATAAAAATATTTAAAAATGTAAGAAATATGTATTTAAAAAGAAATATAGGAAGAATAATGGTGTAAATATAGTAAAAACAATGATCTTAATTATTGCGAAATGTCGGCCCCTAAGACAACCCTCTGATAAAAGGCTCCCAGTTCCTTCTTTAATTAATTAGTGAGGCTTATTTAGTGTGTTATGGAGACCAGCTATGCTTATTAAAAACTTAGATAACATCATCAAAAAACTTTTCAGGGAATCAGGAATTCTATAGATGTGCTTATACAAATGGACCTCCTGACAAAGACACTTGACCTTGGGTCGATTGACTCCATAAACAAGTTTTTAGCATTCCTATCAAAGTGTGAGTGTGAATGTAGGTTAATCTCTATTCCAAGACATTTTTAAAGTAAACTTTTTAGTTTCTACAGCAGTTGTATGACATACCTCTTATTTGTCTATCTAAGTTATATCCTTCTTTCCGTATTTTATGGGACCACTCGTTTACCTAAAAAAGGAGCGATATTTTTAGATAATTACTACAGCTATTTATCGGTCTTCATTGATGTCATTAGTTTCGATATAAGACGTACCATTTCCTTCGGATTTCTCTCTGGAGATTTCCCAAAAAGACCCATTTTGTACAAATACTACTGATTGTATCAGATTTTATATTTTGGAAATGAAATTATTTTGTTTTGACATAGATTATGACAAATTTTGACAGACGATGACTTCACCAAAACATTCCGTTATATTTGCCGCTGAGCTGAGATGCATACAATAGCGGATGTTTTATTGACAATAGATTTTTTAAAATTAATGAAGCATTTATGAGTTTATGATCGTTTTTAGCCCTTACCAATATTTTAGTTACGATAGAACAAAGCAAAGCTGTTTAAATATGCTTTATTTGAAATCATCGCTTTAGCTTGCCCATTAAAATGGAGCGTAAAAACACCCTTTTCGTATTTACGCATAAAATCAGCCAGTCTTGAAAACGAAATTATAGTTTTCAGTTTAGATTTCAATCAACAAAAGTCTTATTGGAAATGTAGAATGCTAATTAGAATATTTAAATCGTCTAATCATTATGGCAACTTTTGTTCTATTTGTTTTATAATTGTTTTCAGCTAGAAAAGCTTCTCGTCTTCGTCAAATGGAGTGTTGTGGTAACTGCATAACTGGTAAGAATGGTTGTCATTTGTTTTGACTTAAAAAAAATGTTGCCAAAATAAATAAAGAATAATTAAATAGGTTTAGAATACTTTACAGACACTAACAGAAAAAAAAACCTTTTGCAGAAAACAGTAGCCACTTTTTACAAACAGCGCATCTGGTTTTAAATAAAAAAATGTGTAAATTTAAGTTTTTGTTTTATAAAAAATAATGTATTCATGTCAGTGGTATTTTCGATAAAACTGGCAATACTGAATATCAGTTACACAAATATTTTGTTGTCAGTGCGAAATTTGAAACTAATTTCTTTTTTGCTCACACAATAAAAGTTTAAGTGACTCCATGTTATTTTTATTCAAATAAAGCAAGTGGTTAAAGTGTATTTGTTGGCATCTTAAAAAACAAGGTAAGTTCATTTTGTATCACAAACAACCCGGTAGTTTGCATGTCTTTTTTTAGACGTTCTAAATTTGTGATTATCTTTCGGATGCAACGATTGCTGACCTTAGCCGCATATTTTAGTTTATATAACATTTTGAGGTAGAAATCGGTAACAAATAACGTTATTGTTAATTTTGAGGTTACTTTGATTAATGTATTCGAAGCCGTGACAATCAAAGCATGGTGAAGGGTACCCTTGAATCTCCGCTATTGTTTCTACAGTCAATAAATTTCCTTACGACTCATAAATTGCCAGCAATCTGTTTTTTCCGTATTATTTTGTGATATTAATAAAATTTGTTGTTGTAAGCGAAAAACAACAACATTGGCATCCAATCTTAAGCAAGTGTACTCCAGTTTTGCTTGACAATTCGACAATTTGTTGAGTTACCTACCTTTTAATATCAAATAATTATCCTGTCAACTTCTTTGGCCTGTTCCAATCTTACAACATTTTACTGTAGTGTGTACAATATGTAATTGAAGCAGTATTTAAGTATGAGCATTGGCCTTCTGATATTGTCTAATGGATACTCTCAACAGTTTAAAACAATTGGATTGTTAGATAATTATAAACAAACTTCCTTTTTTCAAACTGTGTGATGTAAAATGTTATTGTACTTTTTACATCACAATTTGAAAAAGAGGTGTAAAAGAGGTGCTTTGGTGTTTTTTAAAGTGTGACATGTAGGTATTTATTATTCTTCTGTGAATTGGTCTGTCCTACAGTGACAAAGTGATCTCAATTTCTTTTGGAGAGAGGCCAGAGGTTTACTAAGGGATAATAAAAAAGTAATAACTGTTTAATGTTTTGCTCATTATGAATCCTTGGGAGTAGGTAAGGATCAAAGCAGATGGCATTCTGTAGTTTCTGCCTACCCCAATTAGAAGACGGCGTGAGTTTAGGTTATGTGAAACCTTTTCCTATATTGTACAATTAAAAGTTAATTGATTAAAAACGTTCACAATCAAGTAGAAATCTGTCAAACTTGTCAAAAATGATGGTAAATTGATTGTATTTTTGACAGATTATGAATGAGATTAGAATGCAAATGTTCTTATATACGGAAATTGCCCCTTAGATAAGAATAGAAGTATAAAAGGAAAAATGCTTTATTAAACCTACATACTGGTCTGAAAGAAATATTTTAGCTTGGGATAATACAATAGATAGACAAACAAACAAATTAATGGCAGGTGAACATACCTTAGAAAAGGGGTTAACTTATTAATGCTGGCTTGAACACATGAAACTTAGCTCGCTGTTATCAAAACAGTAATTAAATATCCGCTATCTAAAATTCTAGGTATTTCCTTTTTAAAATAATGTTGCCGTACTTGACCCCAATCCCCACCTGATGTTATTCTGATTATGATGCCAGAATTTAACTCCATCATCCCATCAAATGACAATCGGGCTTTTAAATACTGATAACAATTAATATTCTATTGTGTCTCGTTAATAACAGTTGAAGGTTTATAATCAAATCTGCAATATAACAATTCAAGGTTGATGCCAAAGCTTGACATTGACAATGACCATTACAAGGTAATTTTTCTATAAAGTTCGCCAAACGGGTCCAAACCAATCTAACATTAGGTTTGTATTTCTTTTTATCCCAAAAATATTCTTACTTATTGAGCGAAAATGCCTGAATCAAATAAAATGATCACTGATACATTATGTATTGTTTATATGTATTATTGCATCCAATAGACATCGTCAGAATTTCTGATCATCAAAAATAGTACAACCCCCATAATTGATTACATCAATTAGAAAACGATGTGGCAAAAACAGTCTGTCACTTAAATCCCATTGAAAATTCTGAGAAACAACTTTAATTACATTAAGATGAGCGCAGGAAGTATTTGGTGTAAGTGGCAATGCCGTCGGTAATTGAAGATCACGCGATCTCGATTGTCAGTCATCATCACCATCACTCATCTCATGTACTTGTCAAGTGGTCCGTAATTTGGATGAGATGTGCTTAAAACTTTAGGATGTGCCTTTGGCGAACTTGCATACCTATTAGTTTTGAAGTAGACTATACCCCATTTGAAATAAGATTAGACATTAAAGCAAACCCTTTTACAGTCCGTTCAAACGACTTTGACTTCTAAACCATAGGCATAAGGATAGCATTAAAAGCAAAAAAAGTTACACAATACCAACTATCTACTGCGGCTGCAATTTGTCATGCCACCTACGCAATAGAAGACAAAATCGGTTGAACGGAATGTAAAAAAAGCTTATCTATACGTCTAATCCTATTCCAAATGGTATAGTTTGATTAAATTAAAATGAAAAGTGGTGATATTTAAAATTTCCGGCGCATCCTGGAAAGTCATCTCCACTACTGCTTTTCTGACTAGCTAATGTTTAATTAAATACCCCACGTTATGGAAATCATCGCGCCGACATGAAAGAAGCGAAAAATTTGATCAATTTAAAAAGGCCGATGTAATAATCTCGTCTAGTCCAGTCCACAAAAAGTCGCATCGATTGCTGTCATCGATACGGAAATCTTCGACAATGGTGACCGTTTTCGCGATCATTCAATTAATCTGCCTAGCCTTTTCCCAACTATGTTGAGGTCGGCTTCCAGTCCAACCGGATGCAGCTGAATACCAGTATTTTACATGGAGCTCGACCTATCTGACCTCCACAACCCAGTAACTGGGTAATACGAATATGTCATAATTAGCCTTTTATGCGCCCGGTGCGAGCTGCTATAAAAATAAATAATAGTTATTGTTAGTGGCCCTGGTCTGGTCATTTCTGCGCCCCTCCAGGGTCTGCGCCCTGTGCCTGGGCACCGCTGGCACCGCCCTAGTTACGGCACTCCCCTTGGTAAGACTGGTTGTCAGACTTTCGGGCTTCTGAGGACCCGTAACGACTGTCAAAGATCCACGAATGATAGCCGGGACCAACGCCTTAACGTGCTTTCCGAGGCACGGAGGAGTCTCGGTATGTAAAGATGGTCACCCATCTACGGACCAACCCCGGCAAGCGTAGCTTAACCTGACGGATCGGCCCGTGCGGCTGTTATTACTTAGCCACGTTCTCCTCCGATCATTACTATTATAAAACACTTTTTTTGCCTATTTGTGTCCCACTGCTAGTCAAAAGGCCTCCCCTTTCTCCTTCTAAGCCTCTCTATTTCGTGCGATCTTAAGCCATGTTGGCCCCGCAAATGCGCAAACCTGACTAGAACACGAATATTAACTAATAATACAAGCAAATAATGTAATAAGTATCGATCAAAACAATACAATCACAAATTGTTACAATATTTACTGAACGTTGAACCCTAAGGTACCTACTTATTTGTTTTATAACATGCTCTGTGCGTGCGTCCCGATAGGTCCTTTATCTTAGGTCAAGCATGCTTACTGCTCGTGTCAGAATATTCCTCCGCAATATGACGCAAATATTATCTTACCAGAGATCTGAACTTATTATGACGATATTGTGTAGTCCTACATATTTCTATTTTAATTACAGCACCGTTTGTTTGGCCTATTTTGACATTTTTGCTCCTAAGTGACGACAGTGTTTGTGAAGATTATTTTGCAATCTGGTGACTTGTTCTTTAGTTTGATTTCTTAGATTGAAGGTAAAAGTGCCTGAATTCTGAGATGGCAGCTTTGTTGATCTCGATCACTCGTTACAAGAGCTTTTCCTCTTCATAATCTCATCATTGATAGCCTTGTTCCACTCACTGCTGAGGCCTTTTGTGCTAATCTTCCCTGGTCTTAACCAGGTCTCACCCGCGGTCCTTTGTCCTTCCACGTAGTATCCACAATCTATTGTAAAAAAAATCATCAGAAAATCATGATTCATTCGAAAAATGAATCATGATTTTCTGATGTGTTTAGGCGAGAGCTATTAATCATACTTAACTGTAGTTGAAGTTATGTAAATGAAAACTATTTAGTTGTATAATGTAGTAGGTACCGTACAAAAAGTACAGTTGCGATCTATTGAAATTTTCGCCATGAGATTATGCTTGTAGAGGTTTTTTTATTAGCGCATACATCCATAGATTGATGGTAAAAATCTTAAAGATCCCTAATACATGTAGGGATCTTCTCCATTTTCTCCATCAAACCCTTGCCGTCATCTTTTTAAGCCGTTCATCATTTTGATAAAAAGGCAGGGAAGCTAGTTAGAATTCGACAAAGATAATACTTTGTTGTCAGCATGGATATCAAAGTGCATTTAAGTCATACATTTGAATTCCACCTAGTGTTATTAGCAGGTTGATTAATTGGGTAATGGAATGGACTAATAACTTTCCAATGTAGTTCGTTCGGACGATGACCGAACTGTAAGAAGGTCGAATGAAATACGTAGGGATTCTCTGAACGAATAGCTTCTGACGGCTTTGATGAAATGTCGGGTAGATCGATCTGGCCAAAAGCTTTATGTATCCAGGCTAAGCCATGTTCGAGCCGTAGTGCGCTCGAGGTATATTTTTTTTTAGCGGTCGGCGCATTCTTAACGCATTCTGATTACGCCATTGTTATTCAATTGGAATATGATGAACCACGCATTAATGGCTGAACAGATTTGCATGACATTTGGCGCACAGGTAGACTATGACCTGAAGATTAACATAAATACTTTTCCGGGTACATGAAGTAGGTAGTTTCCATTAGATTCGACTAAAACCGCGACCAACATCTAGTAATCAATAATTGTGAGGTACATTTCCTATTGTTTTGTCAACTAAAATTATTCATAACCATTGCTTATGAATTTACACAATCTGCATAACAATAGATAGGGTTATGCTGATGAATTTTTAACTCGAAAATCGTAATAAACTAAGGTCATTGATGGTTTTAAAATACGTCTCGGTGCCCCTTGTTGCATCAGGTATATATATTATAAAAAATCTCTGTTGCTCAGTTTTGTAATTAAACAGTGCCTATTGTATTAGTTTTGATGTTGAAAACTGTCTTTCTTGAATCTTCTTTCTTGGTTGGAATGGCATGTAATCTCAATAAATACAGATTTTTAGTAAGACGTAGTTTACGTACGTACGTTTAGTTTGACGACACGGTTGGCGCAGTGGCTGAGCGTTGGACTGCTGCGCAACGTGTCGTGGGTTCGATTCCCGCACGGAACAAATATTTGTATGATCTGCAAGTAGTTGTTCCGGGTCTGGGTGTTTAGTGTATGTGAGGTTCTATGTTTGTAAACGCACCCACGATACAGGAAGAAATTCCTAGTGTGGGGCAACGTTTTAAAAAAAAAAAAAAAAAAAAAAAAAAAAAGTATTGTTAGTCTAAAATCACAGCACAGAACTGAAGAAGAAGATAATGTTGCGCTGGAACCAAATAAATTGAGGTAAGGCCAAGAAAATGATGGTGGTCAAAAATCACAGAACTCTTTAGAAGTGCCTAGTAAGCCAATATTTGTCCCCACCCCTTCGTCTTTCCTTTCCTACCTTGAAAGCAATAAACTTAAAGATTATTACAATATTTTCCTCAGTTTGGACGACTCTCACTACTTCTTATAGTTCAGGTCAATCAACAGGCATCCCTAACGCACTATGCCGTACATCAACGCGACATGTGAGCAGTACGTTTCGCAATACGCCGGCGCAGGGCGGAAGATTGCGGCGTACGCGCACCGCGATCATTTGCGAAACACTCGCTAATGTTGCACCGTAATGTGTCTTGCATGACACCATCATTTTGTTACCATCATCGTGAGTCGTGTCTTCCTTGCTTTTTGTAAGGGTCCGACTTGCAAAATTGCAATAACAGAATGGCTGGTTCGATATTTTCGTCGGGGCGATTGCTGCATGATCTATTCATCCAAGCCTACTTACTGGATTCTCTGGTGGGTCAATATCGGTATTTCTTTGTCATTATAAACACCTAGGGGCCTAGACAAAATCCCTTTTCTGTAAGCGTTAACGCCAACCGAGAGATCAAATTGTATGGAGTTGACAGCAGCAGTCACGTGATATCTCTAAAGCTAATGTCAACTCCATACAATTTAATCGTTCCGTTGGCGTTAACGCTTACAGAAAAGGGATTTTGTCTAGGCCCTCAGTTGACTGCCTCGTTGGTCGCTTGCACGACTGCTGAGCTTAATCGGGGCCGGAAAATAAGCTGAGACCGTACCCTAGGTTGAGCAAAGTAGAGCTGCCTGGAGTCTAGATTTGTGCCCGGTTAAACCATTATCCGGGCGAACCTAATTATCATATTATTAGGGTAGCCTTCTTACCTTCTATTACATGGAACTTGGCCTGACCCATCGGGGATCTGTGTTCTACGTGAAAATGAACCAAGAATCTTATCGAATCCGACCTTCAATTTACAAGACAAGGTTGTTGGGTTATTGGTTTATACCAAGTTTTCGGACCTCTGTTGACCGTCGTTGTTCACATCCTCTTCTTTTCCTTTAGCCTTCGCTTTACTTGACGTAAAAATGTTTGGTTGTTTACTTTTCCTCCCTATTTCAATTACAAACACAGTAGTACACCAAACAAAGGCGTAGTAGTATAGTATGTATGTCACCTAAATAATACCTTGTAGTTCATTCGTCTTACTCAATTTCGAAACAATGGTCTATTGACTATGTATGAAAATTAAGTCTTAACTTAATTACTGATGTAATACCATTTTAAATCAGTTATTAAACTTTTTATACATACGAAATGCCAGAAATACTAATGACATTCTTGCGATTGGCGAAATCCTGGTCTTAGCTAAATGGGTTCCTCTATGAACTGGGGACGCCAAAAAGGTGGAAAAAACAATTGAAAGCTTGCACAAACCTCAGTAATTACTGCATTTGTTCTGAAATCAACATGGTATATATTTTCATTGCCGGCTTGTCGCGACTTCTGTCTGCGTTGTTTCTTGAAATAGCACGAACGACAACGAAAGCGGAATGCTTGGTCGCTTTCTTTTTGTGTATGCTTTTAGAATTAGCTTAACTTTTATAAATGCCTTAACTTTTATAGTGCCTTAAGGGATTTTGCATCCGCATCAATAGCGAACTTCCATATAAACTTTCGTCCCCTACTTAATGCCTTTAGGGGATTAATTTTCAAAAATCCGTTATTGTATATGACCCACCGAATTTGGCTGTGCATTGTCTCTCAGTGAATTTAAGATTTTTATTATTAGTAAGTAAGGAATCAGTTCTTTTCTCGGCCATTTTACTTTTGGACGACTTCGACTCGTGAATTAGCAGAAGAGCGATGAGTGCACGCGCACTGGGTGTAAACATACAGCTGTTTACTTGTGTGATAAATTGTTACGTGCGCACTCATCGATAGTGTTGTTGTTATGTGCTACACTCGTATGTGTGCAATATCATGTGATTTTACATTGACGCTTAGAATTTTAGTTTGTTTACCGATTTCTTCTGTCGTACGATTTTTTTGGTCATCGTTTTAAATAGCTCGTCGGTATTATTGTGTACAATTCAACAAATCCTAAGACAGCACTTTGAGTGGCTATTAATTTTGTAAAAGTAGGCTAGGCACTACTTGAAGAAATTCATACATTCACGGAACCTATTACATCGTTTGTGCTGTAATTGGCTTATTCCATGTTCCTCTACGATGCTTTTCTTCGATGCCAGTGAAAGCCAATCATCAGCCTCCTGCCCTTTTGCTAATTTATTTGGCGTCAGCGTGGCATGTCTTCTTCAATAGGTACATATTTACCGTCATCTCAGGTTTTCCAAATGGTAATGACTGATGATGCACCTCACCAGTTGCGTGTTTATATAGATCGGACATATTATCTAATATACGCAGTACATATTTAGGTTCACTAGAAATATTATGTTCTGACAAAATTCCGCGGAAAATAGTTAAAAATATCGTTTAGACGTCATTGCGCATAGACATTACGAAATATCTTTTGTAGACAATTTATTTTTAAATTGGTCTTAGACTGGCCATTAACTGCTGACAGTCTGTTATTTCTTCCTTTGAATATTATTCTGTCCCTAGTTGCTTCTGTGTGTGTGGCACTGGTGACTGAAAACTTGTGATAATCGGATGTCAAGGTATAAGCATGTGATGCGGAGAATGAGAAAAATATCGTGAGGAAAGTTTTAAGTATGAAGTGAATGGCTATATTGTAGGAGAAGACAAGAAACGATGGATGGACTGTGTGAAAGATGATATGGCTAGAAAGGGGTGACTACTTATATGTCGATTAATAGACAAGTACGGAAGCAGAAACTTTGCGTGGACCTAAAAGAAATTGACATAAGTCAAACTCAAACTAAATAGCATTTATTTCAAATAAACCAATTACAGGCACTTTTGAATTGTCAAGGGGTCGGTCAGTTAGAAAGATGAAGATAGTTGCCCATTCCAAAGCGTAGTGGGTTCCTATAAGGGCTAGAAAATGATGATTCTTCATCCCAATTAATTTGGGTTCTGCGCTCCCCATTTTTTTCTTCCATGCCCACATTTCTATTAAGCCATCGTCTCGAAATTCACTTCGTTACTATAGTTCGACCGAATCCGCTGTACCGTGCCTCAGGTACGTGCGCGGCGAGACGGGAGGGCAGTGTAGACCGTTCATTCGGCAAAGCTCACGGCGTTCCGCCACTTATTCGTCAACGCTGCCCCCCGCTTCGCCGCGCATTCCTAAGTCGCGGTACAGCGGTCTTCACCTGAGTTTGTTTCGGCCTTTCTTCTCAGAGTAGTCAGATAGGAAACGCCGACCTCATCTAGCTTATTTTTAATATTTTTTAATATGACGTGTAAAAGTGATTCCAATATCCTATTTACAGAATAAACAATTTCATTTCATTTCACCAAACTGTAGTAATTTATCGTCTTTCGTCACTCCATCCCATTTTTCTTTGGTTTGCGTCTTTTTAACCGACTTCTTCAAAAAGGAGGAGGTTCTCAATTCGTCTGTATGTTTTTTTTTTGTATGTTTGTAACGCGATTACTCCGCCAATTATGAATCGATTTTGATGATTCTTTTTTTGTTTGGTAGGTCATGCTTCCGAGGTGGTCCCATATAAATTTTATTAACTTTGCTTGCGTAATTTTTGAGTTAGGTTCAATATTACGTATTTTTCCCGCTTAGTTTATCTAAACGATATCCTGTTTGACTCCTTCACTGTAATTTACATAGCAGGTAGTGGTATTCGGATTTGTGTGGGGTAGGTACCACAACTAAAAAGTGAAAAATAAAAACTTTTTACAAAAAAAAAAACAACCGACTTCCAAAAAAAACACAAAAAAAGTGAAAAATAACTTTAATTTCGGAAGTCGGTGGCAAAAAACGGAAATTGAAAAGCAAAGACACCGACTTCCTTTTTTATTATTGCCACTCACATTCAACATTATTATTCTATTATCTATTTAATTTGAAACTAATATTATAAACGCGAAAGTTTGTAAGTATGGATGTATGGATGTTTGTTACTCTTTCACGTAAAAACGACTGAATGGATTTGGACGAAATTTGGCAAACAGATAGTTTATAACCTGGATTAACAAATAGGATACGTTTTATCCCGATATTCCCACCGGATCGAGACTTACGCGGGTGGAACCGCGGGGCGCAGCTAGTCTACAGAATAATAATGTAAACAAGACATTGTAAATATGACATTCTATTATTAGAATGTCATATTTAAATTCGTTTTACCCACATTATTGCACGCGTCCTCTGAACCCAACCTTTGTAAAAACAAGTTTTTTTTATTACAATTATTATGCAGTCAGATTGTATGTGAAAATGGAAAACTTACTTGTCACGGGTCTAGAATGTCAAGGTGAAACCTGATGATTCATTTTCAAATGTTTTCTTGTACCACGCTGGACTACGACTCACTGGATCATACATAACGCAGACACCTGCATTACTCCAACTCACTTGGGAATCACCGCAGACAGTTCCGACTCACCGCGAACTTTGCGACACTCGGTTCCGATTCTGACTCACAGGAACCTCATCGCAAGATACACGACTCAGCACACTACCTGCCAGGGTTGCGAAATAGTCCGAAAGGGATACCGGGACCCTGGCAACAGGCAACTGAAGGAACACGGGTGGGTTTTAGTCAGTAAGAGTCTTTAGGGGTATGAGGAACAGGGTGTAAAGTTCACTCATACTCCATAGAAAAGGGAGGATCCTCCAACCAGACGGGTGTTGTGTCTGGCGGGCAACTGCCCAACGATTGATGTTGGGTTCTCGTATATATGTCCACTGCACGAAAAACTTTAATTGCGCGATGCAGGATTTATGTGACATCTGTCTGACGTCAGGTCTTTGATGTGTAGTTCGCATGTGGCGATGTAGATACCGCCACATCACTCCCCTCCGGACACCGGAGGTCGATAGTGGGCTGAGTCTTGTATCTTGCGATGCTTGCCAGCGCCAGTTGTGGTTCCAGTGAGTCGGAACCGGGTGCTGCATTGTTCGCGGTGGGTCGGAACTGTTTGCGGCGGTTGTGGTGATTGAAGTGATTGCGGTGATTCCCCAGTGGGTCGGGGTGATGAGTGATTGAGGTGATTCCCCAGTGGGTCGGGGTGATGAGGCTGAAGGTGATGACCAGGAATGCGCGTTCGCTGCATGCTGGTGGTCAGGATACCCGTTGACGCCTCGGGTGTTGGCTAGTGATGATGATGACGTCACGCTGGAGTAGTTGCACGAAGGCTGCGTTGACGTTTATATTCGGGGTCACCAATTTAGGGGCATGAGGAACAGGGTGTAAAGTTCACTCATACTCCATATAAAAGGGAGGATCCTCCGACCACACGGGGGTTGTGTCTGGCGGGCAACTGCCCAACGATTGATGTTGGGTTCTCGTATATATGTCCACTGCACGGTAAACTTTAATTGCGCGATGCAGGATTTAAATGACGTCTGTCTGACGTCAGGTCTTTGATGCGTAGTTCGCATGTGGCGATGTAGATACCGCCACAAGTCTGACACGCACTTCTCCCGCTTTGGGCGGAGCGGAAGTCATTTGATGATTGCCCATCCAAAAAAAAAAAAAGCACACTATCGACGACCGGTCTCCGGGGAGTAATGTGGCGGCATCTACATCGCCATTCGAACATGCGATATCCTGCATCGCGCAAGCAGGGTTTACCGCGCAATCAGCATATATATGTATAACTTCCCGACATCTATCATCATTGCCCACCAGACACGACACCCGGTCGGAGGATCCTCTCTTTTCTATAAACGTATTGCTCATCTCATGGAGGGTAAGTATTTCAGTGCACTAAACACAACACTAAATATTAAACATTGTTGATATCAAAACTTGCTTTTCCAAGCAGTGCAGTTGCAGCCGTGACCTGCCAAGATAAACCAAGTACCCCCTGTAAACATTGAGTCAGTGGAAATGATGAAATATTACAGCTAATGTGTTAAGTAGATAAATAAAGCAATTTATCTCACAATATCTAAACAGTCGATCAGATGGTAAATTATCTTTCAGCATGAATATTTACTTTTTGATTGTTTGTTATTATACATTTTCTGTTGCGCTAAATTGGACTTTAAAATTACCATTAGTAAAGACTATGAAACTATAAATGATGGACTGTATGAAAGGGTTAGTCACTAACCACACGAAAAAGACGAAGAAAAAAGGGTGAACCGAAAACATACTGAGATAGAAATTACATAAGAAAAGCTACTGCACCGACCTAAAGTAAACTTGGTCAGGGACAAAAGACTTCAAGATTCAAAGAGAGTAAAAAGGGATACAAGTTTTTTGAGCAAAAATTTATTATGAATACTATATTGGAGGAGCTCGTGGCTAAGTAATAACAGCCGCACGGGTCGATCCATCAGGTTAAGCTACGCTTGCCGGGGTTGGTCCGTGGATGGGTGACCATATTTACATACCGAGACTACTCCGTGCCTCGAAAAGCACGCCGTTGGTCCCGGCTGTCATTTGTGGATCTTTGACAGTCGTTACGGGTCGTCAGAAGCCCGAAAGTCTGACAATCAGTCTTACCAAGGGGTATCGTATTACCCAGTTACTGGGTTGTGGAGGTCAGATAGGCAGTCGCTCCATGTATAATACTGGTATTCAGCTGCATCCGGTTAGACTGGAAGCCGACCCCAACATAGTTGGGAAAAGGCTAGGCAGATGACTATATTGTAGTTCTTCTATAACTGTGTACCAAAATGGCGATTACCAAAAACTAATGTTTTTAATCTTGTAGCACTTTAGATTAGAACTAATATTGTACGTAATATTTATGGCACCTTGCAGATGCGTGGGATTGCGCCGTTGTCCGACACTGTAATATTATGTTACTTTTGCCTAGTTGAAAACTAAAGCAAAATTATTGGGATGCCAAAACGTTATAGTTAGAAGATGCGGAAAATATAACAGCTCATATAGATATGTCATTTGCCTTTACACTTGCTACGTTGTTGACTAGCCAGGAGTATGCGAGAGATAGGTATACATATAGCTTTATTCTATACCAATCAACCAAACTATCGTGTTTACAAACATCTACTTCACTTTTTCCCTTTCCTTCCTCCCTTTTTCATAAATTTACACTATACCAGTCTGTAATTGTTTCAATGCATGGCAAAAAAGGAACAAACATTAGATAATAATCAAACTGGCCTTGTGCGTGTTGGCCATTCCATGTTTTCATTTCATTCCACCTTTATTTGCCTGCCTTTATCCCAATTTATTTGGGGTTGGTACGGCATGTCTTCTTTTTCCCTAGATCCCTGTCAACCGTTCTCTCAATATTTACCCTCTTTCTGACCATATCATCTTTCATGTAGAATCTACAAGTAGATTCTTTCGTCTTCATCTTCTAGCCATGTCCATTCATGCTCAAATTTTCCACCCAGTCAATGTTACTTTGCCCAAGAAACGGCGGAGATTAGCCTATATTCTAATGTTACCCGGACGTTAATTTCACTCAAGACATCTATTATCTACCTAGTGAGACGGTTAATACAAGTGTAAGTACTCACAGTTAATTAGTACGCAGAGTGCGAACACAAATACTATTTTGGAAGTTCGGAATGCTCGACAGGTCTAGTCTAGGTTAGTTCGGGCGACTCAATGTCGTTCCAATAGGGTCCAAAGTCCGTCCAATTATCAAATCGAAATAACAATTGTATTAATTGTTAATGCTATGCTTTAAAAGTGTTCACTGCGGTTAATCTCAGTTGCTCTTCAATATGCAATATGCCATATTAATATGTAGCGTAATTATCTGAAAGTAAGAAAAACCCAATTATTTTCTTCTTTGTTTGCCGATGCGATGATTTCACCTCCGACAATCGACATCCAAGCAAAGAAATCAAGGACGCATAAGAAATGTTTACCTTAAATTAACCTCTGGAGGAACCGAGAATGACCCATTACAAGATAATGTTCAATGACCGGTATAATCACTTTCCCTATCTTAATATCCAATAATCTTATAAATACATTTATATCCAGGGTAGGTACAAAGAAAGAAGTCTCGTGCAATTCCGCACGTTGACCGTTGTGTGTCCAAACAAGCACGATTGACGTCAACTAATCTATGTTTATCTATAAATTGTTTATGTTATTAATAAAATTATTACTATTTATCACATGGCAGTTTCCGATAATTCTATTAATCGTACTTGATCCCCTAGAGACAATGATAGCCTAGCAGGATCAAGATAGAAAGAAAATAATCTAATCTTACTAATATTATATACGCGAAAGTTTGTAAGTATGGATGTACCGATGAATGGATGGATGGATGTATGGATGTTAGTTCCTCTTTCACGTAAAAAGTACTGAATGGATTTTAATGAAATATAGCAAACAGATAGTTTATAACCTGCATTAACACATAGGATACTTTTATCCCGATATTCCCACGGGATCGAGACTTAAAACCGAACCGTGAAACCGCGGGGCGCAGCTAGTTATTGTTATATTTTGAGAGGGACGTTTGACATGCATTGGACATTGGACATTTCAAATTCCACATGATAGTTCACCTAGATTCATTAATTATATTTAAAGATATATCGGTTAAATTAACCTAACCCGTTGCAGCCTTACGCGGCGTTGGACCCTCATACATAGTCATACGACCTAACAACTTAACAAAGATGACACTAGAGAAGGTCTTTATAATAAAAATTTCATGGGAATCATGTGTTTTTTGGAGAGATCTAGGAAGGATCTGGCGTAATTAGGGAGTTACGCGCCATATCCTCCCTAGATTTCCCTAAATACTTAGTAATTGGCTTTATCAGACAAACGCGCTGCGGTAAATTTCGTTCGTATAATGTGTATTTAATTAATTTTATCCTCATCCTTGGCAATTTTTCTCAAGATACAATCTCGATGGCCTAGACTAGTTTGTACACCAGCCTTACCTTCAGCACCTGCCTTCAATATCTAGACTAGTATGAAAATAGACCGACTTTGACTGAATACATCTGCGATAACGCTCTTCGTTCTTTTTCCGATGACGAAGATAAATATCTAGTAGGATTTTGTATACATCCCAATATTGCTAATTAGATTATTTATGCTGTTTACGCTAGCGTCAACTTATTAGATACCTCGGTATCTAATAAGTTTGCGCTTGGATACTAATTAAAGACCGCTCAGGTGCTAATCTAGTTAACTCACTTATGATAAGCGAAACTATTATGTACATATTATTTTGTTACCACGGTGATATACCTACAATATATTAGAACGAGAGTACACAAAATAATAGAAATGATTAGAATCATGGTTCACTTAGCATATCGGATGCAACGGTTGTGCTACTACTAAATTAAGTATTTACTCGAGGAGTAGTGCGCAAGCGCTCTCTCTAACATAGTTCGTTATATTATTTTTCTTGAAATTCTCCAAAATCCAACCTGTAATTTTCGAGCGCACCCCAATTTTATTATTAAAACAAACGAATTCCTGGGGTTTGTTTTTACTATACCCAAATAGTCCACCATGGCCATTATAATATCAGAAATGGTTCATATCTTAGTTTCAAACTCCAAGGGCATAATTATCTGCCATCTAGCGGACTCCCAGGAGTAATGGCCGCAATAATAGCGTACTGTATAAACCTGTCCTCTTTAGATTTACAGGTTTTTTTTTAACATCCACCTGTGGTTTATATACGCACGTATTGTATTAACAAAGATTATTTTGTACTTCCTTTCATATGGTTCTGGAGGTAATTTTTTATGTTGGTCCTTCCTATATCCTCGTATCGTCAAACTTTTCTACCATTAAAAAAATGGTAGAAATTGTTGTTTGGGCTTCCGTTCGTTCCTTCGTTCCCATCCCTGGTTCTACTCTAATGATTATGACAATATCATCAATATTGTGATCTATCACTATCTATCTAGAGTTGTTTTTGTAATTCCTACAGTATGCTACTGGAATTTTTCCGGCTGGTTTTGTCTTTTATCTGTAAATCCCATTGACTTGAAAATGAAATTTTATGTTATGATTACAGGGTTTGTGTATCTGATGTATGTAGACTTCAACTGATGGTATCCAAAGAATGATTCCACTTGCCCCGAATTATAATCCATCACATCTCTATAAATCTTTATGTCAAGAAGGTTGTTAATCGAATCTACGAGGCTAGTAGGTATATGGATAGTAGTACAAATCAATAGACGAAGTTTCACTCCTTTACCAAGGAACGCTAAAAGGCCTGAAGGTGCCAATTTAACATCATTAGACACAGTGGCTCTGTTACACCACATGCTAGCAATTATGCTGTTTCGCATAAAACCGCACACACTATTCTAGTCTTTAAACCACAGGTTATTAAAGACGATGACGCCGTGAAAGTCCCGTGACTCCGGTGGTGAAGAAATTACAGTCTCATTAACCGTTTATTCTCTTTTAGTAATACGTGGGAAAATGGATAAGGTGCAGTCAAATAGGGATTAATATCTTTGTTTGTGTGACCCTAAGGGTATGTCTAGACAAGCTATGCAAATTAATTGTCTCATCATCTTCAATTTACATATTAGGTATGTGCATCCGCTTTTCCTATCGAACAGTTGGCTTGGCTACAAGCTCCATTTTTAACCGACTTCAAACAGGTGGAGGTTCTCAATTCGTCTGTTTGTTTTTTTTTTTTTGTGTGTGTTTATTTTCTTTTATATTATGATTGTGCAGAAGTATTTGTTCTCGAAAATGGCTCAACCGACTTATTATTATTTTTTTGTTTTGTTCGGCTCTTTACTAGGGTGGCTTTGGAAAAAAGAACATTAGGTAAAACCCAAAGGAACACCCGAAAAATCTAGTAATGAAAATTGGACATGACAACGTCTGTCGGGTCTTAAGATACATATTATATTATGTTACGTATTTGATTCATATTCATAACTTTATTGTTAAGCTGATGCTTGATTGACTATCTAGAAAGACAAGATCATTCTTGCGTTGTTACAACTATTGTTTTTATGTTGTCTTTGCCTTTATTAATAACGAAGCATCAGCCCTCATCTCTTTTCTAATCTTATCTAATCGGCTTTACAGAAAACTTTGTAATTTAAGGGTCCCAAACACCCAAGTCCTAAAACAATTTTCTTGAAATACTTTTTATCGTACATCACTGTCGTATGAGACTAGTAGCTTGGAGAATCTCTTGAATCAAACTATCCTCCCGTTCCTGTACTCCATACCAATCATCCAACATTATCCACAATGTATAATGTGTTTAATATCGGTCAGCCCTCGATGTTGCATGACAGGAACGGTCGAGACCACCAATTACACCAGTGTGCGGCAATTGCCTGGCCATTGGAAGCCGAGATGACAATTGTATGCCGGTTATGGCCACTTGCACGGCATCGCTGGAAATTGAAAGGATTATTATGCTTTACGATGTTGCTAATATTGCCTGTAGAAAGTGATCGTTTAGGAGAAGTAGGCGTTGTAGAACTTTAAGGTAACCTAGATACTGTACTACATTCATCATCTTCTACTTTTCAACTCGATGATGCAACATTCGTCGAGTTAACTCCTACCATATTAGATGCTCTATTGTCAAGCGAGTTCACTAGTTTATGTTTTGGAAACATTGTGCATTGAGGCCGAAAATTACAAATAAAATTATGTTGGTTAATTAAAGATTTGATTATGTGTAATCCAACCATTACATAATGAATAAATTGTAAATATTCCACCACTTGCCCGTCAGGTGGATTCGTTGTGAGACGGACACAAAGTCCACTGATAAAGGTGGACAATTGAGTTCATTTGTATTTAGTTTTGTCTGTATATTATATCTTTATTAGCACACGGACACTCTACTGATTAATTAATGTCAATATTGAAGTTTGTATCACGAGGTTCTAAGAGGTCTGGATTAGTTCAAAGAGTTTATACTTTAAACTTAAAGTTGTTTATTTAAAATTATAAACATTTCCGTGACTGTTTGAAGCCACTGAAGCTGGTAACAAACTTTTAAAAGAGATTTTTTCGAAAATAGCTAGTCAGACGAGGAGTTGAAGTCACTTGAACTTTGCAAGCAAACGAAGTCTTGTACAGCAGCTTAAGATAAGGCTCAATTTACTTGCCGCGAAACAGAATGGAAGCGATTTTTTTTGTACAAAGCATAATGAACTTTATGTCAATAATGTAACTTACAAGCTAGATACGAGCCAAATAACAGGTTGCGCGTAATTCCAGCATAAGCTCGTTATAATTTCTACATTACACAATTGACATAAAGCATTATTTCATTTTGCTATGTCAATTACGGTACAAAAACTCGCTTCCTTTCCGTTCCGTGGTAAACCGGCAATGTAAATAGAGCCTAAAACGCGCATACAATCATTGAACAATCGACACATAAAAAAGGCGTACAAGTGAGGTGTTTAATAATATGGATAACCTTGTGAGAACCATGAGAACACGAATTGTATGTATGGTCCGATGCCACAAGAGGTTATTATTGTAAGCAAACACTTACATAACAGCAAGTTCATATACCTTGAATTACGAAGTATCTAACTATCCCACTAAGTGTTCAGTATATTGTTGAGACGCGCGCGGAGATGTGGCGTTAAAATCGCATGTTGACCTAATGACACAAGATCAAGGTGCATGGTGTATCCTACGAGCGTCAGCAGTGCCTTTATAAAGACTGAGACAACAAATTCTGAAATTAATGTAATGAGAAGTTGTTTGTCTTTATTAGATGGTTTCCGGCTCACAGCGCCGCCATTAAATTAACAAGAAAATCAATCTAACTCCAAAGCGATGCGCTGGTAGCAAAAGATTGATTGGACAAAGTAAATTCGTAGTGTTTCATCTAGTCCCAAAAATAGATCACCATAATGTTTAATGGACAGTACTGATCTAGATCAACCGGAAGAGACGGCGGCAGTTGAAGTTCGTAATTCTATCGCAATGACCTGTTGTGGTCGTGCCAACAAGGATATAATTTCGTTTATTTGAGCAGGAGTGCACTACGTGTGGATTCAATCAATCAACAAATATGACAAGATGTTAGAACGTTTATAAAGCAAGTGGATATAAGGATCGGAGATTGGAGCACGTGGTGTTCTGTAGTTTCTGCCAAGTCCTACACAAAAAGGTGCAGCAACAGTTTATGTGGACCTTTTCGTACCAAGCGGTTTCGTGAAGTAAGTGTTAAACATTGCCTCTCCCCCAAAAAGAGGGTGTATCTTTCAAAAATTGTTTAATGTGTTCCCCTGTTTTTTGTTTTTTTTTGGTCAATCTATTTCATCAACTAATATTTGCCAGCAGTTTTTCTTATCAGAGCCTTGATCAGCCTTTCAGAAGCTATTGCATGTTAATTTCTTGATAAAACTGTCCTCATCCGTTACATGAGTTATTATGGTTATTTTAGTTTAAGCCAATGCAACGTGTCTTGGTTGTGTTAGGTTCTCATTCACTTTTTACGCTTGCTCTCATTTATTGTAAATAATTATTTCGTAAAGTGTATTACCATAAACTATACGGACTGATAATTAATTTTATACACTCGTTGTGAATGTGTGATTATCAAGGTTTTCTTATAAAAAAGTATATATTCTATATTATTGTATTTTGAACTATAGGCCATTGCTCCCGGCTGTCATTCGTAGATTTTTGACAGTCGAAACGGGTAGTCAGAAACCCAAAAGTCTGACAACCGGTCTTACCAAGGGGTATCCTTTTACCCAGTAACTGGGCTGTGGCCGTAAGATAGACAGTCGCTCCATGTAAATACTGGTATTCAGCCGATCCTTATATAGATGGGAAAAGGCTCGGCAGATTGATTGTATTTTGAATTTTATTCCTACTAAAGTCAAGTTCTTAATACAAAATTGTCAATGCTGGTTTAACGTCAGCTTTTGTTATTTACGACTTTAACTTTGTCAGAATAAAGGTCGAAATTAAAAAATGGCTCCATTATTTAAATATAAACGTGGCACAGACAGGTATTTGGCCCTAAAAGTCGGGCGAAATCCATTTTTTTTGTTTTAGTTAGACGCCGTTTTTTATTATTCCTCGAAATACAATGGTATCTCCTCCTACCAATAGCGTGAATCCGACGCGCTAGAGACTTTCCCCCGCTCCATGAGCTCAGTCGGAAATTACCCTTCGCTTGCCGTGGTCGTGTAATTATTCGATGCGCTCAAATTTCATTGTTTTCAAATATTCAATTTATGGTGAAAAAGTCCATTTCTTTTGAATTTCTACTATGGATCTTACACAACCAGGTATGTACTTTTTATTTTATTTAGTTTTGTTAGGAAAAGGGGGAGTTTTCATACCTTTAGCTCCATTAGTAACTAATTCTTAAAAAGTCCTATAAAATACGCATTTCAAAAAATCTTTAAGCGTTTTAAATTATTTCTGAGCATTTCTAAGTAAAAATGTATATGGTTTGTTTTAGAATAGACTCTATAGTATTCTAAAATACGTAAAACAGCCACCCTAACGCACCCCTCCATTTTTGGCAATTTTTTTTCAATGGACTCAAAAAACCACGTGTTGTTTTTTTTTATGAAAATTAGTTTATTTTGTTTCCAGGCTCTTCTGGGACGCGGGTATTAACTAGAAACGATTTACTAACTATCATGGAACGCTCCAATGCTTCAACATTCAATGACTGAATCTGAAAAGCAGTCCTTTCTGCTCATCAGCAAATGGGGCTGTGTCGGATCTCTGCAGATTCAATATAAAATGAAATTTGCAAATGAGACTGATTCCGACGCCAACATTTTTCAAAGTTCTGTCGTTCCACTCCAACTAGTCTATGGAACGGTAAGAAAAATTATTTGGCAAAACCCAACTCCGTCATCACCACGATATTGCAGACCAATACGCATACGATTTGTGAAAGAAAACACTGACGTGACTAATGAGGAAATTGAGTACGTAGAAAATCAAATAAAAGAACTGAGCAAGACCAAGATCGACGACATATCCGTCAAACATAAAATAGTTTTTACCATGGTGGACGGCAAGGTATGTAACGCAGCAACCCATACCAAGTCAACCATGAGATGTTACATATGTGGCGCCACATCCTCCGATTTCAACGACCTTACAAAAGAAAGGCCCTGCAATACGGAAAACATGCGATTTGGTCTATCTTTGCTGCACGCTCGAATAAGATTTTTCGAGAGCATACTGCATGTAGCTTATAAATTACCAGTCATGAAGTGGAGGGCTCGCCTGACTGCCGACGAGAAGAAACTAGTGGAGACACGAAAAAAAGAAATCCAAACCAAGTTTCGTGAACAACTAGGATTACTAGTAGATATTCCAAAGGCTAACTTTGGAAACACTAATGATGGGAATACCAGTAGGCGATTTTTCGATGAATACGAGAAAGCTGCAGAAATAACTGGGATTGACCAGAATTTAATCTACCGATTAAAAGTCATCCTAGACACCATGTGCTGCGGGATAAAAATTAACATCCAAAAATTCGAAATTTACTGTAAAGAAACTGCTGAATTGTACGTTTCTTTGTACAAGTTTCATCCAATGTCGCCGACATTACATAACGTGTTGAGTCATGGGGCAGCCGTGATAAAGGAGGCGATTCTGCCAATCGGGCAACTGTCTGAAGAAGCTGCAGAAGCCCGCAATAAGCACATCCGAGCGTTTCGACTAAACTACGCCCGAAAATTTTCGAGAGTAGCCTGCAACACAGACGTTTTAAATAGGTTGCACTTGACATCAGACCCCTTGCTGACGGGAATGAGGAACGCTAAACATAAAAGAAAGAGTCCTCTTTCAGCAGATGCCATGAATCTTTTGGAGGAAAATGATATTTGCAATATTAGTATTGAAAATGACTCTGAAGATGATGAAAATTAGAAATAAAATTTGTTAAGAATAATGTATGCCTTTTTTTTTACTCTATTATGCCTCAAAATAGAACAAAATACTTTAATAATACTATAAAACGCAAAAAATATTTTTGTCCGACTTTTAGGGCCAAATACCTGTCTGTGCGTGGGTCTAAAGATAAAACTTGTTTTAGAATAAGGTCGAAAATGTTTGAATTGTCTTGGATATGATAGTCTTCTTTCTAAATGCATTGATATTTGAATTAACATATGGTTTTGAATGGTCCTTTGATCCGCACATGACAATCATCATTTCGTTGACTCTGTTTTCTTTGCAGTAGTAGATTGAAATATGGTTGTAGGGATCTCTTATACGATTTCTGAATGTAGATGTAGCTACATCTACCTTGAAGTCATTAACTATATCATCGTAATTCTCTTGGCCTTATCCAAATTTATTTGGGGTCGGCGCAACATGTCTTTTTCTTCCATACTTCTACTCGTCGTTATCTCCCTGTCTCCCTTTTTATTTCTCCCTTTCTACCCATATCATATTTTACACAGTCTATCCAACGTTTCTTTGATCTTCCCCTACTCTTATAGCTATCCAAATTCAGACTCAATACTCAAGTCATTACCCTATAGTTTATAATAAATACCATTCATAATCACAACAACAGCAAAGATGTCATAGATTATTTTGTAATGGCGGTCGCGACAAAAAAAAAGGTTAAATACCATAGTATGTGTCATACTCATAACAATGGTTGCATTATTGGAAATTAATAACACATTTTCTTTGAACGGTTTGTTATTAGCGTCACAAAGATTATATTTACGTCTGGTACTGTTGTTGGCCGGAACATGAGAAAATATTATGTTTGAAGAAATTTTACGGACTGAACTGTGTATGTTTTTTTTTCTTTTCGCAGTTGTGCTACTAACTTATTCCTAATTAATTTTTCCTCTGTAATTTTAATTATGATTATCATACAAAAACTTGTTAAAACCAACCTGCCTTGGACCCGCATGGTGGATTACTGGACCCGATCTCTCTGACATAGAGGAGGCGTGTTTCCCAGCAGTGGTAACATTAAAAGCTGATTATGACAAAAAGAAAGTTTCTTGCGTTCTTCATGTATCAGTATGGTCACAAATTACATGTGCCACATGACGATAAGAACTGTTATTGTATCTTCGTCGAAATTGTTTACTTTTTTTATGCTATATAATCAATTATAAATCATTTTTTAATCATACCAACTTTAAATATGGATTAACATGGTATGCAGCTAATCAGACGGATCAAAAGCTTATAATATAGATATCTTATAATGACCGGAATGTCATAGAGTATAATAACAAATAATCTATTCTCTATATACAAGTTTAATAAGTAATCTCAAGTATTGCGCAGTGTTTTTCATGACGGAACAGATAGTAATATTAATACTAGCTTTCCTATTTTTATTCCGTCCAACATTATAGCAAAACGACCGATAATTTTAATAAATTATTTTTAATATCTTCAACTCATTAAGTCTCAAACTGCGGTTTTAGTCCTAGAAGAGTGGGGGTTGCCATACAACGGCCGCAGTGACGGCTGTCTTGATTAGAAGTCGGTAAAAAATGATGGCACCGGAGTTTGATAGAATTACGAGCACCGGAGAAAAACACACAACAACATACTTTCATAAATAACGTTTCAGTGACGTCATTCGTCTGTAAATTATGGACACTATCTGGCGGCCACCGCTCTTCTGTGAAACCATAGCTTTACGTGTCTTGGTCTACAATCAGGCATCTTAATTTAACGTTGAGGAATTTTAATTCAAGGCAATTTTATATATTGGTCTATATGACTCAGCAAATTCTGGTTGTTTCAAAATTTAAGGACTACATGCTACCCTTGCAATTGCAAAACTTGCAAAATTTAAGGACTAGATCCTGTATTCTTTCATCCCTGATCTGGTTGCTAGTTGGCACGAATTGGCAACGCAATTACTTTAAAAAAAACTACAGCAGACTGAAAGGTTTCCGTTTGAATAACTAGACCGACGGTGTTAGCGTTCCCATTATTGTCCACGCAGATGTTTTCTAAAATCAGTAGTCTCAACTCTTCACATATTTTGCTCCGCTTTCTTGCAGTGCTTCACCCTATATTTGAAACTGGATGAATGTAAATTGTTTTTGAATAGTACTAATAATATACTGAATTTATTGGACTAATTCCTTGAGTTCTCCTTCTACTGTATCTTTGTACCCGACTGCTCCAGAAGGAGGTTAATATTCTTTGCATGTATGTCCATTTCTTTGGCACACTCTGTAGTCTAAACGCCTTGATGGATTTTAACATAATTATGAGGTGTCGTTAGATTCGTCTTAATTGTGGGAGTGACTTAGAGAATCACATACTATCTATGTATAATATTTATTATATTGCATCTCATCATCTGCTTAGCCTTTTCCCAACAATGTTGGGGTCGGCTTCCAGTCTAACCGGATGCAGCTGAATATCAGTATTTTACATGGAGCGAGTGCCTATCTGACCTCCACAACCCAGTAACTGGGTAATACGATACCCCTTGGTCAGACTTTCGGGCTTCTGACGACCCGTAACAACTGTCAAAGATCTACAAATGACAGCCGGGACCAACGGCTTAACGTGCTTTCTGAGACACGGAGGAGTCTCGGTATGGAAAGATGGTCACCCATCCAAGGGCCAACCACGGCAAGCGTAGGTTAACCTGATGGATCGCTCGCAAATCCAAAAAAAAGGGAGGGATTTTTTTTAAAGACATTCTCTCGTATCAATACGGGAATAACTCATACCATTGTAAAAATATTCGTCAACATTTCCCATGAGAAAAAATGACGAACTTCCATGGAAACTTGCATCTCTTTAGGTAGTTAGTAGGGGTAGTTACCCCTATTTAGCCCCTTTAGGAAATCCTTCCATCTAGTGTAAATGTCATGGTTCTAGACCCAGCGAATTAGGCTGTTCGTTGTTCCTGCCAGGGTTGCGGGAATGTCCGAAAGGGAAACCGGGACCCTGGCAACAGGCAACTGAAGGAACACGGTGGGGTTTTAGTCAGTAAAAGTATGACACGCCCTTCCGCTCCGCCCAGAGCGGGAGAAGTCATACGATGATAACCCAAAATAAAATAAAAATAAAAAAGGCTGTTCGTTGTTCGTCAATGAGTGAATTTAAGATTGTTATATAGTAAGACAGGTAGTTTTGCAATTGACTATTACATGGGACTTAAACATAAATGGGGTGATGTGCATGTTAGTACTGACAGTAGATACACCTCTGCTTAATCCTTCGGGGATTGCAAGCGTTATGTTATATGATGTCTACATTAATTCTACATGAAGCCGTTTCCTAGTGAATTCAGTCACATATGCACGTGATAAAAAGCCTTGAACACCTCCATTAGTGTAACGATGATACGGCTAACATCAACACTTGATTACTTATTATCAATCATAAGATAATTCGGTAACTGTTCGCGAATCATACGATGTTCTGATTTGACTATGTCAAGAGATATTTCTTTAGTGTCAAAGTTTACATTACAACAGTTTTTTTTTACATGACTAAATCTAAATATAGCTCCTCCGCTGTCTGTTTTTTCTGCCTGTTTTCACAACTTGTCGTGTATATGATTAATCGTTACAATGGATATTATTAAATAATAGGCGAATTGTAGTGATAAAATTTTTATCACTACAATTCGCCTTGGGTTCCTGTCAAAAGGAACTCATTCACCATAATATCTTACTTTCCAATTAAAATAATCGATTTAGACATAATTTTAACGTGGCTACTTGAGATACTAATCGTTTGAGTCACATACAAGTAATGAGTTATGAATGTAGATACGAATAAATAAAGAAGTATGGATTGTGTGAAAGAGGATATTATTTATGGCAAGGAATACGAAGGGAGTGAACACTAATTGTGGGCCGATATAGATATATTCGGGAAAAACATACTGCGCCGACCATACTTAAGTATTAATTTAGGAGATTAACTCAAGAGGATGATGGAATGTTTTTGTTTTAATGACATACCATAGCCTCCACCATGAAAAACTCAGGGGGTCAAGCCAACTGTTTGGCTCCCATTTCTTTTACGCGATAACCCAATCACTGTTACAGGTTACTACTGTAATAGAATGGGAGCGCGTCCGTGACGTGCGCACGCGGCGGCGTCTTGCTCGGCCTCAGTACTGCGTCGGCCGTGCGCGTGACCGTACGTATCGCGTCCGCGAACCCTTTTTTGTTCGATCACGATTGTGTTATATAAAAATTCGCATTCTTTCGCCTTTTGTTACAAGCCGCAGCAGTGCTTCAAAATTTTAAAATTGTTTCCATAATCTTCTTTACATTCCAAAGCGTAACGTTATATTTTGAGGAAAAATATTCGGTAAAGTATCCAAAAGTAATTTTTGCATAGAAAACAACCTATGCAGTTTTTCACAACACTAGTATTCGCGAGCATTCATGCTTGCATGTCGATTTCACTTTCTGTGCCAACCAACGTCGGAGCTGTTATTTGGAATTGTTAAATGACACCCCTTCAGTCAGCTAGTTGGTATTGTAAACGATATTGTTACCTGGCTACTTGTCCAATGCTTGCTGGAAATGGTTATTTGAAACCTGAATGATAAAGTAACCAGACCGCATGATACTCATACATTAGTTTCGACCTGATTGCTTCGTTTTACCTCATTCATAAAGATGCATAGAATTCGAGTGGTTATATCGTCCATACGCTGTGTTTACTGAAGTGTGAAATGATTTTAAAAGAATCTATCTTCAATATACTTACTCTCCTTTCTCTTAGGGAAGCTGGACCCATTGTGTATATTAAAGTGTATAATGTTACCAGCTAATTTTGTGCTCTCATTTTATTTAAAGATGGTAGTAACATTAGCCAACTGTCTTAATAATATAACCTATCATCTGAACATATTTTAGTAATTCAATTCGTAGTTGACCAAATGCTGGTACAAATATCAGTAGATAAAGAAAACTGTTCAATTTCCGTGAAAACCTCTTGGCACTCCATGTATTCTTTGCATTCCAATTACTGTGACCGCTTCCGTAGAATTTTCGCTTTCTTGATCAACAATTATTTATGCATTCATTACATGACCGCAGCGTTAAGCTGTGTGTTAACTTTTAACGATACTAATACAGTGCGGCTGGATAAAACATTTTATCAAACTTCTAATGTTGAATAATGATGTATCATAGAAGTAATATTTGATGAACATGAGGGTATTATAAAAGAAATTGTAACATTATTAAGTGATTCTAGTGTGTCAACTGTTTGTAATTCTGAACAGGTTGTGTGAGTGTCTTCAAAGAATAATGGCTTACTAACTTGCGAGGACACAGAAAAATATAAACCGGATTTTTGATAAAGTTAAAAGACTTCTTTATAGCCAGCAAAACAGATGCGATGCCTGTAAAAGGTTGCAGTGCCATTCTTCATGCTTGTGCAATTTTGGGTCCTACTGATCTTAAAAGAGGAGATACTTGAAAAACACACAGCGTATTTATCAATGTTTTCAAGATTATACCTCATTTGCCCTTGCGGTGATCATCTTCATTCAAGTCATGTATTTTTAAGCAAGAATTCTTTGTCTCTGACGATTTGCTTTAAACATTGGAACTTGGAACTGCAAATAACTCTCCACGAGAGTGTTTCTTTACCGTCGGATAACTTATCTTTTAAATTATTATTAATGTTTTACCATCGTTGATAAAAAAATAACTAGTCTCGATCTCGACCTTGTTAGATATAGTCAAGTATTTTAGACTGTCATAACACTCATAGTAACGATGTATTTCCGACTCGATGATTCTTTTTGGCAATTGAAAAGTTTCGAAAAATACGAATAAATATATAAATAATTCTCGGTGATTTTCCTCATAGATACATTGCAAAAGAGTGTTTTTTTTCAGTTACTAAATTAATCAAATGATTTGTTGATGGAAATTAGAGGAAATTCAATTTGACCCATAAAACATGATTGCATAAAATCTGACGTCGATCTGTACAAATAATAATTTGCGTACAATGACTGATTCATTCAATTGTGGTAATACTAAGTGAGCAGCTAATGTAATGCTTTCGTTTACTATTTCAATTTACACCTACGATAGTCGGCAAACAGTCATATTTCAATGTGTAACATGCAATTCGCTTCTTAGGACCAAATTATCTAGAAAAAACTGGTAAAGATACAGATTCAATCTCTTTCAAGATTTTTATTGTTGATGTTAATAATGAAAAAATAAATAAGATTTTCTTTATTAACAAAAGTAGATACGTCAAAGCAGATCAGCACGAAAAGGGTAAAAGCCAAAAGATATCAAAGGGCGTGTCGCATACCAAATAACATGTAACAATTGCGTGTTAGGTTAGGTTAGATAAAAGTTCATCACAGTACTGACGCTTATCGCTAAAGAGTTCATAGACGATCTAGCGATGTTCAAAAGATGGTTAGAGAACAAGCTGATTCTTGAATTATAAACAGATACAAAATCATTTTTTTATGACGAACCCTATAGACCATATACGATCAAAATTGGTAGAGAATACTCCAATTATGATGCCAGATTGCATCAGTATAGTACCAATATTGCTCTTCCAAATTCAATTATTTATAAACAAAGTTGTTTAAAGCAGCAGCCTATAATTATTTTGAAAGTGACAGTATTGAATAGTCAAGTCTACTTCAAATCCAAGTTAGGATAGAAAACGAATTCCATAAATAGTTGACTAAATTCTAGCATGGATTTTAGGTGAACTTGATACATTGAACCATACAAATTATGTTATGTATGCAAAATGACTCTTTCACAATTGGAATATATCTTTAAACTTGAAGAAGTTCAGTTAAGCCTAGGTACTAGATTGTTGCTCATCATAAAAGTTTTTTGTTTAATCATAAACTATTTGACACTTGATTAAAGATTATCACGCATCACACGATGACCACTCGCTGAACGTTATCTTCCACGCCCGAATGTTTTTAGTTTCACATATCTTTTCTTATGAAGAAATATTTGTGACACCTGAACTTTTTACTCGTGCTCTCGACCATCTAACCGACCGACCGGTTTGTTATATCAGGCTCAGGACACACCTCACATCTTAGAATAAATTGATGTGCAAAAACTAATCATTCCTCTGTACAAGGGCTCGACTCTTGATTACTAATTAGTTTGTCGTAATCGTATTTGTCATTAGGATAAGCATGTTGTTCTAGAATCATCTTTTCGATAACATCCAATCTATCATTACCACACGTTATATTTATCTAGCACTAAAGTGCTGTATCACAGTTTTATTTGTTCAATCCCCACACCATTTGTCCCCCTTCATTGTCCTTTAAGTACTCGCTCCCTACTGGTTGCTAGCGCGAAATTTGCCATCCATATCAATCGTGATCTCCTTCACGCGCTTACTTTGCCCGTTCACAGTTCATTAGTTTATCACCAAGCAATTAGGTCGTTATTAATTACTGTTTTCATATCGGTATCGCATGGCAAGAGCGTCGATATCTATCACGTTAGTGAAAACACTTCGGGAAAATCAACGGACATAGGTCAGCAGAGTGCACATTGTGACATCTACACAGCGACACTATCAATACAATTCCGACTTTCGAGGAGGTAACACGTATTACCACTGTTCGCAAAGAAATTGAAATCGATAATTTGTTATCTTTTTAGAACTCGATAAAGATTAGTTGCGTGAATCTCCGAGGTTTTTAGTGAAATCTATAAATTGAGAAATATAATTAGTGAAGATTTCGTCCAAAATAGTGGAAGTAAGTGCGTTGTGGAACTGGACGGCTGGTGATGTAGTGTTGGTGCACAACAGCAGCGAGATGGATACGATGATAAGCGTGTGGACGATGGTGGAGCATGTGCGGGTGGCCAGCGGAGCCGCCGAGCTCGCCATCTTCACGGCTATTCTCTACTGGTTCTTCACATCCAGGTGTGTACTCTTCATCAACAACTTCCTGAATTGTCTGACCATCCTGAATAATTCATTATTCAATTTTTTATATAATTATTGTCTCCTTACACCTTGTTTCCTTATTGCCTGTAGTTTAATAAGCTGTTCTGTAAAAAAAATACCAAAAAAATTGTGCCGAATAAACAATAGAATGTAGAACGGAGAGTTTAATTGACGCCAGCAGATGTAATTTTAGAAGCTGTAAATAAATACACCAAAATTGAAACAATAGTAGAAAGGACATTATGTAATTTAAGTAATTAAAACTATATAACAGTAACAACCGCACCCAAGCGGTACCTTTATTTGGTGTATTGTGCCGACTTAAAAGGACATCAAATAATACAGTGAAACGGAGATCGTCGCAGTAATCCTATACTATTAAATGAGCAATATTTGTATATTTGTAATCGCGTTCTCGAAAACGGCTATGAAAGTTGCAATATAGGGGTTTATGGGAGCGAAAATCGACCTAGCTAGGTCTCATATCGGGGAAAATTCGTTTATTTTCACCCAAGCACAGCTCGGTCGCCCTGGTATAATTAAAATACACCGTTGTTTTCTATAAAGTAGCCTAGATATCTTAAGGTGCTTTCACACTATATAACATAACACGTTATAAAACATAGTTATGTAACATGTTTCTATAGGGAGATTCGCAGTGTTAAATAATGTGGACATGTTATATAACAAAAGTTTATGTGTTATATAACATAATCTGGACGCACCCTAAGACTTTTACGGACAGCTGAAAAGCAAAAAACCTTTCAGAAACTGAGAGTTAAACAAATTAACCATAATTTAAATCACTTTCGTTAAAGGAACAAAGAATTGGTCCTTTTATAAAAAATATTAAGAATTTTAATTTTACAAAGGAACGTAATTTAGCTGGCCGGTGTTCTTATGAAAACAATGGAATTTGGTCAGTTGGTCTCTTCCACCTGTTAAATTAAAGTAAATAGCGGTTATAATGTAAATAACTAACGAAAACCGTATTTTAATTACACGTCATTTCAATTTTGCAACTATGCAATCTTTTCATCCTACTTCTCTACTTAATTGTACACTATGTACAGTAACAGGCTAAACCACTATATGGACACAATGTTATACTTGTCTTTCCATATACTTAGGTCGAGTTCTTCTAATAATTGAGATTTAATCGAAAGTTGGTCTACTCTCTCTTGAAACCTACCCACGATCGTTCAAAGCGATTGGCGTTTTTACTGCTATACAATTTATTCAATTAAAAACTAGATAATGGCCTGCATAAACTGATAGTCTTACTGCGGTTACACTAATTGGTTTATCTAAAGGTCCATCGTGGTCAAACAGTTATAATTCTGCAGAAATCCATGTCGTTGATAGTGCTCGCCTGAGAGTTCTTAGTTTTCTGTGTGGAAAGTAAATTCTTCGATATAGACTACCGCTTTTAGAGTCTTGAAACTGTCTTTATTATTAGACACTGTTCGATCCATTGATGGATATTTCTTTTCTTCTTTGTTATTCTTGGTGTCATCAATTCATCATCCATGTCCAACTTACGTTCTGTTGGACATGGATTCTATGTGCCATCAACACGTTCAAATTAACTACCATGCGTTGAATTATAAAAGTTATTGTTAACAAGACACGATAGAAAAACAGTCTAGAAAATGAAAACAAATGTGAGCTAACTCACATTCTTAATGATAAAAATCAGAACAATAATAAAAGACTGATGATTGATGTTATTGACCTCAATTCTGCCTCAAACTTTAATTATAAATAATCTGCTTTGTGATATAAAAACAAAGAAACGCATGTTTAACAAAACACTGCGTAAAACAAAAAGAAACTTAGTGACGTAGTGAAAATCGTATAGATAATTTGCAAAGTTGTTCATATAATTTTATTTTTCATTGCGTACATAAAATTGAAAAACAAAATAACAGTAATGAGCGTATTGATAAAAATTGCACATTATTGAAATGTTTAATATGCCTGAAGAAATATTTTAATAGTAACGATTGTCTAAAAACCTATATCGGACCTATTTTAATATAATGTTGCGGTTATTTGCGATATTCCATACATAGCCTGTCTTATGAAATATTCGACATACCTACTTGACTAATACATCTAGTTGATGGAAATCAACGAATTTTACAGCTGCTTTTCGGAAATTCCAAATTACTGGCTTCTCCGTCTCTTTCTCCTGTTTGATTTCTCTTTCATCCCTTTTTGACCCACTGCGGAGAAGAAGACTCTTTGTTATCATAATCTTTTGATTTGCAATAAGTATTAGTACAATGTAAGTGTTGTAAGATTCCAATATGTCGCGAACTTCAGCTGTTCTCATCCATGATTCCATCCATCCTATTTACGATATGTCCATGTTTCCATTCATTAACACAATAAAATACTAGTCTGTTTTCGCTCCATTCCGAAGCCTATACAGATAATGTGCGAACACTGTACACTTATGTATTCATTAATTAAGCATCAATAATTGTACTATTATCATAAGCCATTACAGTTCAAGAGTTATTGGAATGTTCCGTATTATTGATCGTGTCATATATTATAACTGTTTGTCACAGTTTACCTATGTATATTGTATTTCTTGAGGGAGGTTATGGTTCATTAACGTTAATTTATTCGCTGAAAGAAATAACAAAGGTTCTTGTGATGTAAATATGGTAGACAATTCATTATTCGCAGTGCATATAGTTTCTATAATAAACTTTCTAGGTTATTATGTCTTTGCAATATGGGATGGGATGAAACTATTCGAATTACTTTTAACCAAACCACCGTATGTTTTACAATAAGTGCTTTTGCTATCTTCAGCAATGCCCTTGATTCTTTTTATAGAAGATGAACGCAGCTAAATGATAATATTGTAACATTACAGGAGGTAATCATGAAGTTACTTGCCAGTTTTTTCTCCATAGGAACGTTACACCTAAATCCAGATATTGAAGGTCCCAACTAATTTCTTCTTGTATATTATGGATTATTATGAGAGCAAAACGGTTAATCTTGAATATATTTGCATTTCTGCTGCACCACAGCAAAACATAATCGTAAAACCGATGTGCTATTATTTAAATAGCGCTTTGTATTTCCATTACATTTATAGTTCTTTTGATGTAAGTACACCATTTATTTTTTTACGATCTGAAAATGAAAGAAGTAAATTTATGTCATCTGGTTATTTTCTTAATGTATTCTTGTAGTTGTAAACGTCCATTTGTGATACCTGTGTTTATTGCGCTTGCATCCGAAATGAGGTCCAAGTTGTTTTTATTGTAACAGAACATTTTAAGACACATGAGAAGGTTGTCCGGACTAACAGTCTTATAAATATTGTCAACTTGATTGTTCACTTTGCTTTGACTTTCTTTTAGTTAGTCTTTGTTATTCTCATTAACATACTGGCTTAGTATATATTATGAAAGAAGACATCCGTAGGTACTTTTATCAATAGTAAGTGTCAACACTCGGTCAAATTAATGTTATGTAACAATCTATTGTTTCTTTTTGGACGTTAGTATTTTGATTATGAAGGTGCTCTTGATATTATGCCTATTCATACAAACATTCTACTTAGAAATTTAAAATGTAATGTAAGTACGATATCTACTCTCATTTCCTCATACGGATGCTTAGAAGTTAATCTGATTTCTTCAGTTTTGTAGTTTATTTTTATTTTTATAGTTATTGCTTACAAAAACTATTAAAAAAACCATTATCGTTTAGGGACGTAACAGATGAAAATATTAAGAAATACTGAGGCAGATAAAATGCCGAACTATCATTATGGTCCTTGGGTCTTTATTATTTAAATTGTGAAGAAAGCATGCTTGAACAATGGTTCATGACAACCAAAGGTTGACGAAGTCAAACGTATATAGAAATATAGGTTGCAAACCTTCGCACAAACAGTATCTCCTGCTAACTTCAGTACAAATATAAATAAATATAAAGACTCTTATCATCAAAAATCACGTGTAGCATTCTGATATATATTTAAAACTTAACTGATAAAATATTCGGAAGCGATTATTAATCACCACGTGTCAGTGAAATTATTTACTTATATTAGCAAAATGATAAGTTAACTGGTCGTTACGTCATTAGAGATAAGTGTTATTGACTCAAGTTTAGAAAAGTGGACCGGTTGACCCAGGGGCCAGGCCAACTGGTAAGAGATCCGCGTCTTTCGCTAGAAATCAAGTAAATTACATTATTTTTAGACAGATACTGACGATAAACTTTGACGATGTATAAATATTAAGCTTTGTAGTCATATCTAGATCCACAAAGACCAAAAGGACCAATGCTCTCAAGCCTTTCCATAACAAACAATTTAGGCATTAAATCCAAGAAGTACCGTTATATACTCGTATATATGAAAGGCTCGACCGCTGTGGGCGTGGCGTAACTTGACTCATCCTAGATCTAAAAAGCGAAATTTATATGACTCAACGTTGAAGTTAAAAACCGTAGCCCTATAGGATTTATTTTTCAAGACAGTTTATCTTTGTCCACAGCCGCGTAGCCGACATGCTGGAGGTGGTTGGCGAACGCGTTGGAGGATGGTGCGGCAGAGACACAAGCAGTTCACTGCGACAAGCGGTGCGCGCACGCAAACGACAGTCCGAAAATTATGCCAAATTTGAAAATGAAATCATTGTGAGTTTATTTTACCGTCATAATATCATTTAGAGCAGTGGTGGCCCTAAAACCGCCGTGACTTAAGAATCGTAGGTTCAAAGTCAAGCAAGCACTTTATTTTGTGTAAATGTCATCACATACACGGTTTAAAACTATTTCATCCACCAATTATGGGCACGTCACTCTCACAGAGAGGAAGCCTGTGCCCCAGTAGTGAGACTTAACATTATATGACTTGTTAGATTCACTTCATCGCCATCATCATCATTGTTGGCAGCCTTGTTCCACCCACAACTGAGTATAAGGCGCCTCCCCTTTACGTCATGCTTCCCCGATCTATTTACGAGATCCAAATTCTACACCTGATTTAGTTTCTCTTACAGTATAAAGTACCATTACAGATATTTGACTAACTGCTTCCGTTGAAGCAACCACACGAGCCGTTAGGGTATTAGTATTCATTCCATAATTTCCGCTTTCCTTTGTTGTAATGATATACTAAAAACTCGTTGCTTATCAAAACTTGTTTTTGTACATTTGAAGTAAAAAATACAGTAGCTACATCGTCAAATCGTGTAATGTAATTATATCTGAAACAAAAATGTATTAATCCTCGAAGACATTAGCCGTATGACGTGTCTATTACAACTCAAGTAAGCATCATTTCCAACTACGTAGGACATCTAAGTTTCCGTACTCTCTTTGAAGGTTTTCCAATATTAACAAGTCTGGTTTCTTTTTTCATCATCATTTAAAGCTTGTATAAATCCACTGTTTGATGTAAGCCTATTTTCTTCAATGCTTATCATATCTATTTCATGCTTTGCATTAACTATTTGGCAATTCCCTTCCACGAGTTTTCTTTAATTATCATCATTCTGTGTAATGCAATTTCTAAATCTTGTCATCACAGCTTATATCTCGATCAACAAAATCTTGTAATGCCTTTTTACATCTTTAGTCCCAGTTTCTGCCACAGTGAGTGTGGCAATCGTCAACCGTAATCAGTCCGACTTTGTCATTGAGTGCACATAGGTATCTGTTGCGTTAACCGCTAGTTACGAATGAAGTAACAGCGTTATATTAGTCATCATTGTTATACCGACGCCTATCTTCACGAAACGTTTTAACACCAACAATGTGGGCACTATTGCGAAGTAATTCAGCAGTAATCTTCTAAATCACACTTATATTTTTAACCTACATTCAGACACGTCGTTTTTAGAGTTGTTTATTTTTGGCATCTTAATCTGAGCCGGAAAACATTTCATTTGCGAGGTTCAGGTTTCTGTTCAAATAGAAGTGATTTCTACCGACAGAATGATTTTCACGGTAAACAAATTTATGACTAGGTTAATTTGCATATTAGTTAGTCATACGATTTATTAGGTTTTCACAGCTCACGTTTTTCTCACCGATTCTTTAAAAAAAAACAATTTTCGTGTTCGCTGTATATATGTAAAAATAAACAGGGATGACTCATTTTCTCTCCGTGATAATGTGTGTTTAAGTTGGGCAAATGAGCAATTATGCTAATTGATGCGTTCTATTACTGGTACGGAATGGTTGTCCCTTTTTAAGAAACATGAATGGCCCTTCCACTCTTTTTCAATTTAATTCTTTCGTGTGTTTTTGTGTTATAATTTTAATCTAATACTCTGCCTGCTAGCTACCGTCAGTTAATGGCAGGAAAATGCTTGCATCCTCTTGATACAATTTAATTATTCTGCTTCAATGGCGCTACCTTGTTTACATATCTACTAATAGATTTATTATACCGCCAACTGCTTTTAGGCGCGATTGTGCCACAAATCACAAAATGCGTTTAGCGCTAAACATACTTAGAACATCATTCTGTCTCACCTTCAACCGATTGACAGAAAGGGAGCGATATTTTATTTAAATATGTTTAGCGTTAAACCTATTTAATTAAGGTTTTGTGCGAAAATGTAAGCGAAACTTAGTGCTTTATTTAATACTAAATGAAACAATTCTTCCAACAGTGTCGCAGATCCTCACTCTTCAGAATAAAGGAAGGACCAATAGTGCCAGCTCCTGAACCACAGACGAGACCGCCAGCGGGACTGGCTTGTGGAAGATGTGCACCTGTTTCCAGGGTAAGTTGATTTGATTTACAGGCTTTAAAGATATTCTGGATCTTATCTTGTCTAGCTCAGACCATAGTACACCGTCTGAAAAAAAAAAAAACTCTACATAGTTTTATATAAAGCACGTCAATAATTATTTACACGCCGAAACAAACTCGACAGGTCGCAGTATCTTTTAAAGTCTAGATATAATCTTGGTCAGATCATGTGAGAAGTATTTAGGTAAGACGGCATAATGACATTCTAAATAATAATCTGAAACCTTAAGACCCTTTCAATGCTGTGCGAAATACTGCAATAATATTTATTTTAATTAAACCATGTTTTGGAGCAAATAAGTTACGTAAAGTTCTCTAAATGTAAGTACACTTATTTACCTTTTGTTCAAGCCTTGACCTGAACATTTTAAATCACAATGTATATTTTGTAATACTGAAACAACTAGAAATTGTCTACAGTTTTAATGAATTATTCAGACAATTTGAATTATGCAAAAGTTTATTATTTACTAGCTTACGTACTTTTTGTATTTTTTTTAACACTAGCGCATTACAAGTTGAAATTTAAAAATTCAGTTTTATATTGTTTAAGTTTTTTACGTGTACACTAAATGATAATATCGCAAGCTGAAAAAAGTGTAATTTAGTATTGTTAACATTACATTATCACATCATTACAATATGCGTGCCATCATAGCTACAATCACAATGAAGGTTATTACCCAACTACGGCGAAGAAAAAAGGAAGGTTATGATTTTGACCGGTATGTATGTATGTATGTATGTTCATCTGTTCCCTCATATCTTCTAAACCACTCATCACAATTTGACAAGTGAGCTATTGTTGGAAGCCTCTTGATCGTCCGCTGGTTATAGGCTATGTGACGTCACATTAAATTAATAATTGCGCCCTCTAGAGGACATAAAGTCAGGAACTAAAATAAAAAAATTGTTTAATCGTACCATGTTGGGTATCAAATGAAAGGGCTTAATGAGCACATTTCAAAAATATATATATTCTAACCCCAAAAGAATTAAAAAAAATTAAAGTAATAAAAACTAAAACCCGACTACGACTAAAAAGGTATAAACAAGACACCACAGACAGACATGAAAAATCCGGAGTCACACGTAATCTGTTCGATTTATGGCCTAACACGTGTGACTCCGGATTTTTAATTTGTCTGTCTGTGGTGTCTTGTTTATACCTTTTTAGTCGTAGTTGGGTTTTAGTTTTTATTACTAAAATTTTTTTTTTGTGTATGATTAAATACATTTTGAGTCTATAATTTGCCTAATATTTAAAGCAGAGGTATAATTTAAAAACTAAACCTGCTCCTCTTGGTCCTTGGTGCCAGATCTCCAGATTTCCAGGGTTTTAACATATTAATAATTGGACCGCCTTGCCTTGTTTCGCGAATCATTGTGGCGCACTCATTTCAAAAGCCTTTGTCTATTCGCTGCTTTAAAGAAGGCACATACGATGACTGCAACCCATTTTAAACAAAGACTTCCATGTGGGCTGATTAATAAAATACGCAGTACAAAGTATAAGGTTCGTTATCATTATCACGGCGCCGCCGGTGCAAAGAGCAATGTCTTCCGCACTTGGTTTTTTGTTCAATCGTCCATATTTAAAACACGAACTGCGCATTATTAGTACTTATAAGAGTAGGTTGAGTTGATACTGGTATCTTTTGTGCTACTAACACATTTATTATGTAGATGAAAGAAGCAGATTCGTGGGTAAATATTTGTGGCAAACTATGAAAATTATAGCAAGTATTTCATTCGCATGCAGTTGATTTTTTAATGTCTGAATACTATAGTGAAAACAAATACCCTAAACGTGAGCGTGCCCGTCTGCCGGCTGTGGGAGAATGGGAGTCGGGCTTGTGGCTTCAGGCGCTCCCGTCATCCACCATAGGCACTATGATGGATGACTCATCGTTTCGGCTCGCTACATGTCTCTGCTTAGGCGCACCTTGTGTTGCTCTGCATCGGTGTACTGCGGCGTAGCTGTCGACAGCCTAGGGCACCATGGCCTGTCCTGCTGCAGGAGTGCAGGCCGCATAGCACGGCACGCCAGCATCAACGATATTATTCGTCGAGCCCTTGTCACCGCCGGCGTACCAGCGGTATTAGAACCAAACGGCTTGGTACGTGAAGATGGGAAGAGACCATGGCATGACGTTTTTGCCTTGGAAGGTGGTGTGGGACGCATCCTGTGTCGACACCCTTGCGCCATCCCATGTTCCTAGCACGGCGGGCTGTGCTGGCGCCGCTGCTGCGGCTGCGGCTGCTGAGACTCTCAACCGGCGCAAATACTGTAACCTTATAGGCAACTACAGTTTTGAGCCGTTTGGGGTCGAAACGTTCGGGTCTTTGGGCCCGAGTGCGCGTCTCCTTTTTAAGGAAATCTCCCACCGACTGGTCGACATTTCACGTGACCAGAGGGCTGGCTTGTTCTTTGGCCAAAGAATTAGCATTGCCATTCAACGTGGCAATGTTGCCAGCCTTCTGGGCACGTTTTCGGATGACAGCGATGCGGACGAATACTTCGACGCCTAAAGGTCCCTTTGTTTTTATATTTATTTAGTTAGTCCCTTTAGTTTTAGTTTTTTATGTAAATAGTTAGAAGTGTTCTATAAATATTGTGTATAGTAATGTAAATAATTCAAATAAATAAAGAGAGCCCAAAACTGTTTATTTGTGCCCCATGTGGCTTGGTAGCATCTGATGTTCATTAATGATTTGTTCATACAGCTCTAAATATTTATGGTCTTAGAATAGAACCAATAATGGGAAGACTTAAGGTGTCCACCAACCTACAATGAAACGGCATTACAGGCCGAGGATTAACAACCCACTCACTCACAAAAGGGAGGCCTGAGTCCCAACAGTGGGACTAATAAAGGCTGATCATGTTACCTTGTCTGTCAAAATCCTGATCTAACTGGCCTCCTGCATCGCAAAACCGGAAAGGGCAATGCTATCAATGCATCAACTACAATGTAATCGTATGCATGTCCGAGTAAGGACACATTGACACTTATCATAAATTACGAAGGACTTTTCCTTTGACGAGTCATTTTAGGACCTTAAGTCATGTCGGTCAGTATCTATCACTAGTGATGGCCATATCGTTGACGGTATTTTTCTTCTCAATAACTTGTACAGCACAATTAACAATTACACAATATATTGTACATACATTCCATGAAAAGAAAACAAAATCCTAATGTAGGAATTTATGATCTTATAAGGACGATAAAAGATGGCGACAGAATCTTTCTGGGTGTTTATAGATGCAATCTATTAGTATACTACCAATGTATCTCCTCTCCCAAATATTTTGTTAAAGATTGCTCTTTTTAATTTGAAGCAAATATTTAGATTTGATTCCAACTAGAATTTCTTAGTAAGATCATATCATCTTAGATTTTTTTTTTTCCTTTTTGGAAAATCCTCATGGATGTGCTCCGCTCTGGTGCGGGCGGAGAGGTCTTTCAGACTCTTACTGACTAAAAGCCACCCCGGTGTTCCAACTCACACCTACGCCAGGGGTCGCGGGAACGTAAAAATCTTCCGCAACCCCCGACTGGTCGGCAGCCCGCCACTGCTGGCCTCCTCGGGTCAAGGGGGGGAGTGAGATGTTTGACTCCCCCCCTGACGTCTAAGAGGGGCGCGCGTGGAACACTGCGCGCCGCCACCTCGAGTCCTGATGTCTGGGGGGACGGACGTCCCCGAGTCCGTCACCCCTGGACCATTTAGGGGGGCTGGAAGAGGGCGTTGTCCGCCCTCCGCCGACGCTCGGTGCGCCTGCTGCGGGCCGGGTGAGTGGATGAGATCTCCCTCTCCCTTTCCGCAGCCTCCTTCTGCGAAACGACTGTCTCACAGAAGGAAACCACCGAAGATCATCTTAGCTGCCCCAACTACCAAAGTCATAAACTTGGATAACGCTGGCTTGGTGACGTACATGCAAATGAGTAGATCCATAAAAAGTTCTACCACGTACTATAGTGACACATGTCACAGAATTTAACGAATCTCTCCATACAAAATGCGCGACATATTTCTTGTCACAGTAGCCTCACTCGCCTGTTTGTAATTGTATACAATCATGATCATCAAGATGCCAATTGTCTTGTAATTGTTCGAGGTTAATAAAGGGAACTCTATCGTCCCTGTGTTCGGCCGGAACAGACACTTGCTGTGAATCTATTTTAGTTAAAGGTTATCCGACTTCTTGACCTAGAATTTGTTTTATGTGTGACGTTTGACGCTGAATTTAAATTACACTATTGGGTGCATGAATTTTATAGTGACACCTGAACTGTTTTAGTGTGAATCAGTCATTTCATTGATATTACATTTGTTTTGGTTGGAAGAGAAAGGCGAGGGCGATAAAACGCTTACGTCACCTCATAAAAGGACTCGAAACTTGAGGACAAACAAAATGCATTTTGATAACTGCCCAGTGTCCATATATAGTGGTGAAACTCAAACTCAAAGCATTTATTTCAATTAAACCATTTACAGGCACTTTTGAATTGTCAAGGAGTCGGGCAGCCAGAAATATGAAGCTAGTTGCCCATTCCAAAGCGTAGTAGGTAGGTACCTATGGAGAAGAACGGGCAAGAAACTTTTAAACAAAAAATAAAAATTGATTTCATCATTCATGTTGAAATTATACATGTGAGAACAATGTAGAAAGATTTTGGGTGCAAAACGTGTCCTCATCTAAATTACGCTGTTTTGGTATCTTGAGAGCAAGCAAATGCTATTCTATAATGGTAACATTACCTATCACTTACGTCACCGTTTCCCAGACATTATAATTATGCATATTGTAATCCTAGTGCTTCCGGTCTTAAATGGTATACAAACATTGGTAATTTCTTGCATAATTATACCAATTATAAAACTTGAATCTGTACTTCGACCTGGCTCAAAATAAACGACATTTTGTGACTGCAGGCTACTTACGGAAATAAATTTAAACTGTAAATTGTTTTGGAAATTGGACTATGAACAATCTAACTTCTAACTATCTAACTAATATTATAAACGTGAAAGTTTGTTAGTATGGATGGATGGATGTTTGTTACTCTTTCACGTAAAAACTACTGAATGGATTTGGATGAAAATTGGCAAACAGATAGTTTATAACCTGGATTAACACATAGGACTTTTTATCCCGGTATTCCCACGGGATCGAGACTTAAGCGGGTGAAACCGCGGGGCGCAGCTACTATAAACATGAAGTCAATTTTATAATATGAAGTCGCTGTCGATACAAAAAGTATATCTATCTGATAAGTTTTAATGTCTTAATTACACACAGCATTAATACAAACCTAATTAGTAGATTCCTTGCTGACACTGTTTTTATTGACATTTATACTGCTGTACTTTGAAAAGCTTTTAAACCAATGACTTTAAACCATTATTAACTCGATCCCTTGAGCTTGCATCCACCTCTCTTTAAATCTGTGGCATTTTATCCACTGCTGGAGATAGGCATTGGTTAAAGATCGGTTTTGGCTCATTTTCATCTCATAGTTACCAGTAGTCTTCAGGCATTTGTCTATTTTGACTGTAATCATCTAATACGCAGCTTTGCAGGATCTGTTCGCCTGCGCAGAATATCTATACATATTATAAAGCAAATTCGTTTTTTTTTGTGTCTATCTGTGTGAACGCTTACTTGTCCCAGGTTTCGTATTAATTAGATAATTTATTCTTGGAGGTTTATGTGCAGAAAACATTAATATTTAACTTAGTTATAGAGAGACATATCGATGTTTTTACAAGTTGAAACATCGGTAGGTACATTGCAATCGAGCAAATCAGGGGTGGGTCACCAGTTTTCAATAAATCGCAGTTGATTTGTATCAACGTCTGTATTTACGTTAAGAGTTTGGATCACTTTTCTTTCTTATGGTGCTTACGCTTATTACCGCTCTTTGCATTTTCTATGATCTTGATGCTCCGATTTTCGAGTGAACCTATATCACATACAGTAAATAAGGTTAAACACCGTTATCCTTGAAACCAGTGGTTTGGTTTCGTTTATAGAACGTAAAACCAATGGAAAACGTTTTATTTTTCTTTTTTAAGAAAATCTACATTTTACCACAAGAGTATTTCACCCTAGGGCACTAGGGCAACGAACGCGTCTCAACACGGGTGGTGCGGGACGTGACTTTTCCGGCAGCGAGCGCGAACCCTCCCTCAGTTAGTCAGCTGTTTCGCTAGCGAGCACAGTGTCGGATAGAAACTTTTTAAAATCTTTTAATGAAAATAACATTTTTTTTTAATGTTACCTACTTTGTCATTTATTTGTATATTTAAGTCAAACCATGGTTTGAGTGACACGGTGTTTTACCCTTACACCCTGTATATGACCCGTTTCTGATTCTCCTGAATTATACCTTATGCTGTCATTTGGTGATGGATGTGTTTGTTCTGACGATCATCTTTTTATTGTATACCTACGTTAATTGAGTCTACTGTGTGGTGTATCCTGCACTAAAACGTTTCTATATTAAATGACGTCATACACACCTGTAAAGGTCTTACTATATTATGGTATCTTTGTTTTAGCAAAGAGACTATTGTTTCACGAACACTCTGTGAAATATCTCTGGCCTCTAAACGGATGTATTAGTTCTTTATCAAATGAACTTTGTACAACCGATAGCGATGCTTTCTTCCCAATATTGTATTTATATTGTGTCGCTTTCTTTGATATACCTAAATAGATTTTTGATTGAAAGATTTTCTGATGTCTGCGTCTCTGCCTGATAAGAAGTTTTATTTTAATTGGCATACTGTATGTCACATCTGCTGGAAGCCCTAATTCCATGGAGAAGATAATGTCAATAGACTTAATTTCAGCGATCAAAAATTTAATGTTTTCAATATTGGATATATGTGAAGAGGGCATGGGGCATTTTGTTGCGAGTGACCAAGTTATCGAAAACATGACCAATGAGATAATGAGAACCCTAATTGCGTAACACAATCAATCACAATCTGCTTCATTTTGACAGTTCAACAACATTCATTACGTTGTTGAGCAGACAAGTTTTTCGAACATATGAAGCATGGATTAGCAATATCCTTCAAAATTATTGATCATGTGTTACGGAATTAGGGTGCATGTTTAAGAACATGACTCATTTATTTTCTACATTATCTTGTAACCATGTTTTCCGTTTTTATGCAGTCGAGTTATTTCCAATTACTTATTCCTAAAATACAAAAACAATCCAGGTTCTATCACTATCACCAACGTTTGCCGAATACTAAATATTCCTTGGTATGCTTGTCTACGATCCGCCAAATGATTGGCTGCGGTTTAGGTCAATGACTCTAGTTTATAGCCATTCAAGCAGGCAAGTTTTTCTATACATACGTGACATAATTACTTCGGAATTGTTTGATCAAATTAAGGCCATTATGAGATTTGAAAAAAATAATGTATTCTTAATTGTATGTGATTATGAACTTAAATTGGGTATCAGACTCGTTAAAGAGCGTTAGGCTTGTGGCTAAGTTATAACAGCCGCACGGGTCGATCGATCAGGTTAAGCTACGTTGCCGCGGTTGGATGGGTGACCATCTTTACATAACACGACCCCTCCGTGTCTCGGAAAACACGTTGACGTTGGTCCCGCTGTCGTTTGCAGATCTTTGAAGTTACGGGTCGTCAGAACATGTCGTGTTACCCAGTAAAGTAACTGGGGTGTGGAGTTCAGATAAAACAGTCGTTCCATGTAAAATACTGGTATCCAGCTGCATCCGGTTAGACTGGAAGCCGACCCCGACATAGTTGGGAAAAGGCAGGCAGATGATGACTCGTTAAGAGCGTTAAACCCTTGGTTGGGTATATTGTTTCTATTTTAAGCACAATCTTTTTGTGCTGAACAAATAACTTTTTATAATAATAATAATGTATTGGCCATAAAATACAGATCGGAACATAGGTAATTCATTAAGGAACACTGTACATTATATAAATCTGGTTCTATGTTAAAATCTGTGCTCAAGTATTATAACCCTGCCTCTTAAACTAGGTAAACCTGTATCTTAAGAGACAGCTGTATTTTAAGCACATGTTTCACCTTACAGGATGTGATTAAATAATCTCAATTAAACAGATAACGAATATAAATTCAAGTGCATAAAAAATTCCCCAAATATAACTATTTAAAGTGTACGTATGTTTTCAAAGCCGGATAAAGAGGATAATCATCATTTCAGCCGAAATACAGCCACTACTGGACTTAGGCCTCTACATGGATAATTGGATATGTTTTTTTATATTTCTATGGGCCTCCCCCAAGCACCGCCACTTTGTGCTTTGGGGGTGCTCCTGTTCGGTGCTTCCAGCATCCAGCGGATTCCTGCGGCCTTCACAAGGTCATCGGTCCACCTTGGGGGCCTTCCAACGCCCTGTCTTCCGGTACGCGGTCACCACTCCAAAACCTTTCGGCCCCATCGGCCATTTGTTCTGCGAGCAATGTGCGAATGAGAGATGATAGTACAAGTTTTAAAAACAAAATAAAATAAAACAGGCGGTTCCTACTCTAGAATGAAGCTAAGTCATTACCTAATTGATTTTACTCAAGATAAGTATCAAATCGAGAGTCATTCATGACAGCCTCGTCCTAAAATCCTAATCTTAGTTCCTGCTCATATCAGGAATTATAATTTTACCTACAATTCTCCTAGTGATAACCTCAAGATAACAAATGACTTATATAAAGGTAACTTATTAAAATTTAGATACTTATAACGTGCCGTTTCTAGGTAGCAACGTAATAGGATGTAATAATTATGTTATCTAAGGGATTAATGTTTTTAATCTAGATTAATAGGTAGGTGGTAATAATAAAATAGATCTTTGATCGAATGTAATGAAATAATTAGATTGTGAGTACACCAGTTCTGGGACAGGAATCTTTTCTTTTATCTTAAGATATTCTATTTAGACGGTGATTGATCTTTAAAAAATCGACAAGTGTACCTACCTACCTAATCCAAAAACACCTATTAGTTATTTCTTAATATTACTATACTACCTACTCTCTGTTAACTGTCCCTACCTGCCACGTCCGTTTTTGTTCATATTTGGCAATTCTTGTAGTTTCTTTGTCTGATGCAATGCTATAAAGACCAAAATAATTAGTACTAGTCTTTAGTGCTCCACCAATATACTACAGGGAAAAGACCATCCTTTCTTGCTTCTACATACCCCTGTCCATTGCCGTCTGAAACCAATGTTTTAGAAAAGAGTCTGAACTCGTGCCGTTCCCACTTTGTGACAACATAAACTATCTTGTATTTAAATCTAGTTTGGTTTAAATATAAATAAAGCCTGCCTTTTGATTTGTCATCTTGGTGATATATAGATGACTAGCTCCGAATAAATCTCGATCCCGTGGGAATATCGGGATAAAAAGTATACTATAACCTGACCCAAGTCATGGTCTACCCATGTGCCAAATTTCATCCAAATCCGTTCAGCTGTTTTAGCGTGAAAGCGTAACAAACAAACCAACAAACATTTATAATACTACTAGTTAGGATATAGGGAGGATGTTCTACTAGTTAGGATATAGGAAGGAAGTTCTTGGGCTCTCAATAAAATATAGTTAAAGATAGAAGAGAAGAGTCACTTGTCTATGCCCTCAGGTCTGTGCGAGTCTCATCTCTTGACGATCTACAGAAGATCGAGGGAAGCCTCGATCTTCTGTAGATCGTCCACCCACCTAGTTGTTGGTCTGCCAACGCTCTTTCTACCGTTTCTCGGCAACCATACAACTTCTAGCCACCTCCATGTCAAAACCGATCAATCTCAATCTGCCTAGCCTTTTCCCAACTATGTTGGGGTCGGCTTCCAGTCTAACCAGCTGCAGCTGAATACCAGTATTTTTTTTAAACCTATAGGTACCCGTAATCCTAGGTCTTGAACCATTTTCCTACTGCGGATAGACCCTCGACGTATCTACCTATGTTGACTATGAGACCTTTGTTTCTTTTCGTACTTCTTAGGTAATTGAAATGACTTTCATTTAACAGCATACATTTATCTTATCGTAGATATTGTTGTTGTAAACGGTCATTGACATAATAATCTTTAATATTTTGTTTACTGTTCAACGTCTCGAAATCTCATTTTCATACAAATATATTTTGTAGTCATTTATTAGGTACTTAACGTATGCACGCAGCTTCATGCAGAAAGCTTAAAATGTTGTTATATATACATATTATAAATTAAAGTAGCTTTTCGTGTTTATCTGTCTGCATGTCCGCGTTGTTCTTCTAAACCACGCAACAGATTTTGATAAGGTTTTCACCATCGTTTAGAGAATTTATTCCGGAAGGCTTATGTGTATAATACGTCAATATTAAAGTTACATATAACTAGGAAATTTCGATGTTTTGTCAAGTCGTAAAAACCGTGCGAAACAAGAGCGGGTCGCTAGCAGAAAAAAAAATAGAGAGACAGTTCTACAAATTGCACAATTAAAAAAGTCATCTGTTTTTAGTTTTCACCGTTCCTATATTCACATGACTGGGCAACGTCCTCTCGTAATTACGTATTAAATAATTTAGCCCGAAGTAATTGGCGTAACCACGTTTACAACGTCTAATGCCGACTGTACTTGTAAAGGCAATCATAATTATTGAGGTTATAAAATGTAAACTCAGCTCTGCAGCAGAAACTCCCGTAACGGTTTTCTAGAGATAATCACAAAAATAGCGCTGAAACTTGAAGCCAAATCCAACAATTTAAGCCGCGATGAGGGCGTTATGGAGATGTCGTAGCCTAATCTTAGAATTAATCATTCCATGAAGTGTTCGACCATTTCATGAAACGGTTGTGTTTCATGTAATGGCCAGGTAAAACTGACTATATACAACGTAATTTTTTCTTTATGCTAAACCCGAAAAGGGGTCATTACTGTCCATTACTGTACAGTACTCATCATTTTGAACAACTTTTTCTATGGGACCAAAATTGAAATTTGACATCGCGAAAAAAAAATCAGCTGTTCCATACATTTTGTCGATTTAAGTGAACACAAATGTAGGGAACAGCTGATTGTTTTTTCGCGATTTCAATGTTGGTCCCATAGAAAAAGTTGTTCAAAATGATGAGTACAATGACCTCTTTTCGAGTTTAGCATAAAGAAAAAATTATGTTGTATAAAATGATAAATGTCAGTCAACGTTTGGCCATATCATTAATGTAGGGACCCATCCATAGTTTAAGGTAAAGTAAAAATTGCCAAGTAACTGCGACGAACTTGGGAACATACTCATCAAAGAATCCCCCTATTATCGAATATAGACTAAAAACACTGCAACAGTAACTGCTAACATCGAGCTAAGGCGAAAATTCTAGTTGTCACCAGTGAGAGTGGACAAAAAATTAGGCAGACATCCAACAGTTCTAGGTTTCAGAGACTCGGGCACTACTAATAATGTACAATGAGTTTTCATTTCAATCGAATGAAGCCGTTTCATAGCAGTCAGATATTTCATATCCATGAATCATGATTTATGCCTCATAAAGTCATAACAAACGCTATATATAGCATAGTATAACAATTCTCATTGTGATATTATGCAAATGAGCGTCTATTCCAACTTACCGAGATAATAGAGCGTTAATTAAGAGGAAGCTGCATACAATTACTAGCTACTAAAAAAATCTCACCGTGACAACTTAGGTGAAGTGAGCTGTCAATAACGACAATCCGGTGGAATGACAGCTCACTTCACCTAAGTTTTCACGGTGAGAATAATACTGAATAGGTCGGCAGATCTTGAAGTGAGCTGTCAATAATGACAATCCGGTGGAATGACAGCTCACTTCACCTAAGTTTTCACGGTGAGAATAATACAGAATAGGTCGGCAGATCTTGAAGTGAGCTGTCAATAATGACAATCCGGTGGAATTACAGCTCACTACACCTAAGTTTTCACGCTGCGATTGGTACAGAATAGACAGGCAGATCTTGAAGTGAGCTGTCAATAATGACAATCCGGTGGACTGACAGCTCACTTCACCTAAGTTTTCACGCTGCGATTATTACAGAATAGTTCGGCAGATCTTGAAGTGAGCTGTCAATAATGACAATCCGGTGGAATGACAGCTCACTACACCTAAGTTTTCACGCTGCGATTGTTACAGAATAGACAGGCAGATCTTGAAGTGAGCTGTCAATCTTCTCTCACTTCAGAATAAGCCGGTGGATATCTTTTTTGGTTTTAAGTGAATATATGTAGGTATTACTATTACTATGTAGGACTCGGATTTCGTGGTCCTTATACGCAGAAGACCGCATAACTCCGCAATAGCGCACGAAATAAACACGTGCAGAAGCTTCATGATAATAATACTTTCATACATTAATAATGTTGATTGATACAACTAATACAAAACACTAAACTAGCCTACTTCCTTGTACAGGTTTTGCCCATGTGCCAAATTTCATCCAAAGATATTCTCGCCCCCTATTACATGGGACTTAAACATAACTGGCGAAATGTGGGTGTAGGTACTATAGGTATACCTCTGCCTATAGTACCCTTCGAGGAATACAGACGTGCTATTAAGTTAGAATATTGTTTGGGCCCAGGTGGGTGGCAACGTTTTTTGTGGCATCAGAGGCGTTGTTCAGATCATCAAGGCTGTACACACGGCTACACATAAAGCTTTACATTTCCAGTATAAGCTGACCTCGCATTGTACGGAAATCCTATACAATGCGAGATCAAGATACTGGATATGTATAGCTTGACGTGTAGCCGTGTACCTACACCTAAATTATGTCCGTTCCCCTGAACGGTTTATTTTTACGATTTCTGTGCATGCTAGTTCATTTTCGTATACTGTACAAAATGGTCCTTCCATACGGTTATCTTTGTATTACTCTGTAATTTACAAATGTAATACCGACCTTACGGTACTCCCCGCGGCCGTGCGTGGTGTGAATGCTAGAGACGCGACCCGCTTCGTCTTCACTCCAAAGACAAGCTGTCAAGGCTCTACTATTGCTTTGCTAACTTTCTTGCCCTTAATTTATTAAGATATAAGGACCGCATAATTTTAAGAACGTATAAGATTTGAACTATAAAATTAATTGAATCCTGAATTTCTGACGAATTCCGTACCGCAGCAACGAAATTGTTTGGTCTTTTGATCGAGAAATACTATCTACATATTCTGTAAGCTTAAGTAAAAATTAGGCAAGAAATTCTGATATAACATAGCTAATATCATCCAATTAGACTACTTCACGTAATATTCTAAACGTTGTTTTAATTGCAGTTAACTGACTGTCTAATTTGATTATCCCCTGACCTCGTTTTCGCTTATCATATGTAATAAAATAATGATTAATTTATTATATAACTAGGTGCTAGGCAACATACTTACATATTTAAAAAAAAAACGATGTGAGTACTACTAATGTCTTTTGTAGTATGATGAGTTTTAGCTCTTGCAACCGCATACAATATAATATCGAGTTCAAGTACATTTAACACAATGTTAGGTCATCTACGTTTAGAACGTACGGGTATAGTAGCATCTGTTTCAAAACTTACACTGTTATTTATGAATCATCCAATTTTATTATCTATCTATATATATAAAAGGCTAGGGTGACTGAGATATCAACGCACAGCCTAAACCGCTGGTCCTAGAGACATGAAATTTGGAGGATGTGTTCATTATGAAGAGTGAGTTACCACTAAGAAACGGTTTTTCGCAATTCCACCCCTAAGAGGGTGAAATGGGGGGATTTCGTTTGTATGAAAAATCTTATTCCTTGAGTTAATAGACTCGAAACTTGGCACAAATACTTATCTAAGTAAATTATAAAGTTTGTCATTTTTTGTTTTATAAACTACCCCCTAAACGGGGATTGGGGTGTGTCAAAGTTTGTATAGAAGAATTTTAACGCGCTGTCCGATTAACTCGAAACTCAGTATTTATACTTAAAATAAAAAATAAAAGAATAATGTGTATCAGGGTTAGTATCAGGTAATAATGTATAACAGGGATTTTCAAAAATTCATCTCGGGGACGGCTACTTTTTATCGACATACCACGCGGGCGAAGCCGCGGGCTGAAGCTAGTGAAAGATAATGCCATTGTGATTTTTACTAAGAGAGATTTGTTGGTAGGTTGTTGTAATTTCTTAGTAGCAGTCTGGAGTCTGGATTTGTGCCTGGTTGATGGCAATAGGCTCGCCCCCTACTACATGGGACTTAAATATACTACATTAGTTTTTGTTTATGCTAAACCCGAAAAGGGGTCATTGTACTCATCATTTTGAACATCTTTTTCTATGGGACCAACCTAGAAATCGCCAAAAAAAAAAAACCAGCTGTTCCATACATTTGTGATCACTTAAATCGATAAAATGTATGGAACAGCTGAATATTTTTTCGCGATCACAAAGTTGGTCCCATAGAAAAAGTCTCTTTTCGGGTTTAGCATAAACAAAAACTAATGTTGTATAAATCTGGGTGTATATAGGTACATCTGTACTACTTCTCATACTCCTAACCCTTCCGAAAATACAGGCGAGATGTATGTTTCGATTAGTAAAATATAAGATGAAATATCATTATAATTTTCAGATTATTTTCCAATTTAATTTGTATTGGTATCATTTTGAGTATACTAATACAAGATTATACTTTGAATATTGCTAGTTTTTGGTAATTCAGCTATTTTTATTCGTTCCGGCCTTCCGTACTCTAACATCTTCACGATGCAGATTTTCCTCTGGCGATTCTTAGTTTTCTTCTTTCTTTGTAATTCTAGTACTTCTTAACACATACACTGTTAAAATTCAACCGAATTCGCCTTGTATATGCGTTCTTCCGCTTTATATTTTCCAGCTTATAGTGCTTATTTATGCATTTACCAGTAATTAAAATAAAAAACTCTCACAAAAACATTTTCCGATTCAACAAGTTTCCATACACGCACAAGATAATGCCAATTTATATTTATTAGCAAGATCTAGAGAGCATCTATGAATAATTCGATAACCGTTACGTACAGACACGCCCACTTTGCCGGCGATTTCGTACATTGACCTCACAGGCTCACACTAGCACATGCTTTGAAGAATGAAGGGACATTTGCACAATTTATTTGTTTATGAGTACAAAGACTTTGTAGCTTTAGTATTTACGCCTTGAGAACGCTTTAAGGCGTAATAAACTTCTTCGTAGCTCAACAATCTAATTTTCACAAAGTCTACAATGCTTCCTTTCCAAATACTTACATGTAGACCATTTTCGTTTAAATACATAAACCAATAAAAAGTAGTACGGAAAACGATGCCCTTGACACTCGGGATATCAGAATGATTGAACGGATCAAACGACAACACATGTGTCAAAAACAGTCAAGTAGTTTATGTATGAGCTATGAGGGGACGGAAGCGCACGGATACACACATATAGAAAATGATTCCTCTTTTACGACCTTCGAACATTGAGGTAACCACCGAAATTACGCTGTACTAGCAGATAAGTACTTTTTGCCTGCCGCGGCGGCGTAGCCGTAATTATGATTTCAGTTCTCAAGACAATATTACATAAATAAACTCAGCCAAAAAAAAACCGTAAAAAAATATACAGGGTGTTAGGTTAAACACCGTTATCCTTGAAACCAGTGGTTTGGTTTCTTTTATAGAACGTAAAATCAATGGAAAATGACAACTTTTTTTTAAGAATATTAATTCTAGTACTTCACCCTAGGGCGCTAGGCCATCGAACTTGCATCTCAATACGGGTGGGTGGCCCGGGATGTAACCTGACCGGCCGCGAGCGCGACCCCTCCCTCAGTCAATCAGCTGTTTCGCTAGCGAGCACGGTGTCGGATAGAAACTTTTTAAATTCTTTTAATGAAAATAACGTTTTTTTTTATTGTTACTCGGTCATTTATTTTTATATTTAAATCAACTACCCATGGTTTGAGTGACAACGGCGTTTACCCTTACACCCTGTATATTACTTATAAAACTCGCACAGTATTTTATAACACCTGTTAATTCTTGGGCCCATATAAGGCAATTTTGGGAAGTTCTCGCTGTCCTTAATTAGTAACATCCCATGACCTGAAGATGTAATGTTGTAATCACTCACCACCCATATTGTCAAGGTTCCTTTTCCCAACATGTTGGAGTCTGCTTCCAGTCAAACCGGATACAACTGAATACTGGTATTTTACATAGAGCGACTGACTTCCACAATCCAGTAACTTGGTAATACAATACCCCTTGGTAAGACTGGTTGTCAGATTTTCGGGTTTCAGACGATCCGGAACAACTGTCAAATGATCCACTAATGACAGCAGGACCAGTGGTCTAACATGCTTTCACGGAGGGGTCTGGGAATGTAAAGATGATCACCCATCCACAGACCGCCCACGGCAACCGTAGCTTAACTTGATCAATCGACCCGTGCAGCTCTTATTAACCAGGAGCCCTGAAATTCGGAATTACTGACGACATGCGACATTCATACTGTCAGAATACATGAGAGCCTTCGAACAATCGGGTAAATATCTCGATTGAGTCCAATTACTGTGAACTTGAGCTTTGTTGTGTGAGAAAGAATTTGTCGATTGCGTCAACATTTGTGTTACTTTACACGGTTTTAAATACTGAGAAAGAAAACATTCTCAATTGTCTCCGTATTTATTAAATACGTTCGTCACCAGAGTTTTTTCACAGTGGGCGCGGGCGCTAGGCAAAATATGATTTCATAAAATGTGTTATTATTGATTGACAAATACTGATACCTAGGATACTCTTGTGGCAATATAGACAGTAAAAAATAAAAAAACTTTTCTACAAAAAAAACCAACCGACTTCCAAAAAAAAACAAAAATATCGGCGGCAAAAAACGAAAATACAGAACCAAAGATATCGAGTTCTGAAATTAAGTAAGTATAATTTTTTATTTAAAATAAAAACGTTGAAATTCGTATTAAGACTTCTGTTTAGAAGTACAATTAGTCATTTGTCAATGATACAAATAACTTTTTTTTATACCCGGTATGGCACCTGAGAAGTTTCCGATGGGAAATCCAATCGCGGACACGGCCTGTCACACGAATAATTATGTAATATTGATACAGTATTTGAAAACAAACAAAAAGAACGTGTGAATCACCAAGGATGTATTTCCGTGTAAAACAAAGTTATAAATTAAACAATGGTTCCTTTACAAAATGCTTTGTTATTATACTTACTTACATTTGTTTACGTTGTTCTTTTAGTCTTTCACACGTATCTTTGTACGATAAAAGAAATATTTAAAAAACCGACCGAAGGGTTCCGTACCACAACGAATTAATGATTAATTTTGAACTTTTCTTCAGTTTAACACTTTAACATAATCTCAATTTATCATGTATAGACGCACGCTATACTGGACAACCCCCTTCTGGGGCACAGGGTTCAAGCACAAGTGCGTGTGTCCGGGGTCCCAGATGGCGGCAAATACCTAAATTAATATTGTTCGTTTTCAAATTTTTAAATGTACTAACATAGTTCTTAAGTCTTTCTACTAACAATATTTCGGGCCAAGTATGTCTGAAATAAAAGTTTTTTTTTTTGTTTTTTTTAATTACTATTGCAGATTAAAGACAACACACTGTATAAGTAATCCATATTTATAATAATTATGTTATAATCCGTTTTCAACGAAATAATCCCTGAAATTAGTAGGTATCTATTAACAGTAACTATCGTAGAGGTAGAGGATATATTCAAGGGTACGCAAATGGACTGGTCCAAAGTCTGCTACAATTTTTATCAAGCTCGTGATAAGGAGTTATGTAAATGACAGTCTTATTAACTGCTAATGATATTAATTAACAGGCCGAAGTCCGCTAACAATCAAGAATATAAACTATTTATTTAAACACGGCAAAAAAAAATTGTTTTTATTTTGTCACTTGAAGTATAATATTTTTTTTTTCTTGTTTAGATATATCATCATCACGTCTGTATCTGTTTACACAAAGAAAACTGTTTTTTTTATTGATATTTCAAGTGACTGCGGTTGATGACCCAGTTTTTTTTTTTTTTTTTTCCTTTTATTATATCGACCCCCATCACGTCTGCGGAGTACCGCTAGGCTAGCTTAAATTACCTAGCATTTGACCCTGTAATTAATCAGCTTATATAAAGTCGGAAAGTGCCACCGGTGACTGAAAAGTGGCGTGAATTTTCATGAAAATCCTCATTGGTCCTTAGTGTGTTTCCCGAGGGCTTCATTAAAAATAATTAGGTTATATCTACACCATTCAAAGATCGCAAACAAAGACTTATTGCTCATCAAATCTAGTGTATGTTATGTAAAAGTTACAAAAAGTATACATAAGTGTACCGATTGTATAATGCACTAGTTGTCGGGTCTGCACTAGAAAATGCAGTAATACGCGTTTGAGGATTTTATTTTTTATTTTTTTATGATTAATTTCGCCTTCTGCCTCGTTGATCTAGTGGTCGCAAACGCTTCTGCTGAGCATGAGGTCCTGGGTTCGCTTCCTGGGTCGCGCAGTGTTATAGGGTTTCCATCTGGAATTTCTCAGTAACAGCCCGTAGTCTGGATTTGTGCCCGGCTGGTGGCAATAGGCTCGCCCACACCCCCATACCTGGCGAAATGTGGGTGTACTATAAGGTACATCTCTGCCTAACCCTTCAGGAAATGCAGGCGTCATGTTATGTTCTGTAATTTCGCCACTGAAATGGTAGGTAATGTTCCTAGTAGGTACGTGTTGTGAAAACGGTCGAAATTCGTGAAAATGCGACATTTAATTAGAATCTTTTGGCGTAGCTTCTAATGTTTGTTTTATGCATAATCAGCCTATATTGCTTCCACTGTTTGGAGACAGGCCTCCTATCAGTGAGAGGCAGTGGGCCGTAAACGACCACGCAGGCCCAGTGCGCGTTGGTAGCCTTTGGTAGTAGTCAGACTAGTCAGTAGTCACATGTCTTCGAATTTTTGGTTCTAGGACATGCCGGTTTCCTCGCGATGTTTTCCTCACCGTTTTGAGAATTGTGGTGATGAATTAATTTAATCAAAGTAATGCGCCTGACGCTGCGCGCCCCTTCTGGGCCACCACCACTTGTTTTATGACTAGAAAATAATAATTATGTATATCGGAATAATATATTATTAATTAAGATAGCCTCAAGTCATGACCCGTCAAGTTATTTTCCCGCCTCCGCTATGAACCTAGCTCACGTTTCTAAATGACGTCGTTACGATAACGAACACATGTAAGATGAAAACAAACTTATCAGAATATCAGCAGCCATTGCTTTAAGCTGGGATTATTTTGATTAAGTACGATTATTAACTTCATGGATTATAGGATTCGGTTAGCTATTCGAGTTAGTAATTAACGCAAATGTAAGCTTACCGAGGTGATTTAACTGTACCTACTGCTGTCAATCCACATCAGCTGTAAGTTATTATGAAATCCGTATCAAAAACCCAGTAAATTATCCTTATCTTTCATACAGGGTTAAGTTAATAACATAATTTTACAACATGCAATAAATCCATACTAATATTATAAATTCGAAAGTAACTCTGTGTGTCTGTCTGTATGTTACCTTTTCACGCCTAAACCACTGATCGGATTTCGATAAAATTTGGCAAGGAGATAGATGACATCCCGGGGAAAGACATAGGCTACTTTTTACCCGACTACGGCGAAGAAAAAAGGAGGGTTATGATTTTGACTGGTATGTATGTATGTATGTATGTTCATCTGTTCCCTCCTATCACCTAAACCACTCATCACAATTTGACAAATGAAGGTATCGTTGGAAGCGTCTTGATCGTCCGCTGGTTATAGGCTATGTTACGTCACATTAAATTAAAAATGGCACCCTCTAGAGGCCATAAAGTCAGGAATTAAAAAAAAAAAAAGTTTAATCGTAGCATGTTGTATATCAAATGAAAGGGCTTAATGAGCACATTTCATAAATATATATATATATATAAGCCCAAAAGAATTAAAACAAAAATAAAGTAATAAAAACTAAAACCGAACTATGACTAAAAAGGTATAAACAAGACACCACAGACAGACAAATTAAAAATCTGAGTCACACGTAATCCGTTCGATTTATGCCCTAACACGTGTGACTCCGGATTTTTAATTTGTCTTTATCGACATACCACGCGGGCGGAAGCTAGTATAAAATAAAACAGATAATCAATTAGGTAATTCACACGTTTCATATCCAGTTCAAAGTGGAAATAAACACATTCTAATTGTATGTATAACAAGTATTCAAACGCAGGCGCAGGTGTAAGTTCAAAAGTTATCAGCTACATAAAGTCACGTCGCGTTACTGGCTTACAAGGTCGGGTCACGGTCGTAAACTTCGTTTGAGGAGACATAGAGACAGCTTATGTCAATCGTAGATTCATGTGACAGTAATTTATTCTGATCGTCGTCGCAAATAGATGTCAAATATTTCGCTGTTTTGATTAATATGGCAATATTAATGTATGGAAATATAAAATATCGCTAATTAACTTACTAGAATATAAATAATGAATTGCAATAAATAATATCGTAACACCGAATTATTCGTTTTAGTTGTAAAAAAGGATTAGGAAACTTTCCAATTGCCTTTTTTACACCTAAAACCGGTTACAACTTAAATATTCAGTGTTATAATTGCAATTCATTATTAATATTCTAGTGAGTTAATTAGCGATATTTCATAGTTCCATACAGTATTATAATATTTACCTGTTTTGAATATATTGCCAGAAAAAAAAAAAAAAAAAATCAAAACAGGTAAATATTTGACAGTTATTTGCGACGTTGCCAACTTTCAGAATAAACGCTCTATAGGTGGATGGCATTAGAAGAGAAGTAGACCAAATAACGGATGTGATGGTGTGAAAGATGAAATGGCTAGGAAGGTTGGATAATTGAGATGACGGTTATTGGAGGTTTAAGGAACAGCGACCCTAAGTAGATTGGGATAGGGGCGAAAATGATGATCATGTTCGTCACCCTGATAATCAAATGTCTACTGAAATTAAGCAAGAAGACTTTATGTAGCGAACTCTTTCTAACACATACTATGTTTCGTAAGGTAAAAAGAGACATGAATATGGCAGTGTTTATCTTTTTATCACTCCCTCTACGTTAAGTACGTTACCTACGTTTTTCTCTAAGGTCGTGACTAGTCAATATGCTACTCAAGTCACATCAAGGCTTTAAAACTGGGAACCAATATTTTCCTCTTTGCGTTTCCTCTGTCTATCATTTACTTCGAGGTTAGTCTTAGATAATGAGTATGTTTTCTATATAAGAAGGATATTGTTTGAGGTTTGCATGGATCGGAAATACAATGAGGAAAAAAGAATACGGAAATTATTACAAATTCCAAATAGTTGGTAACACAAGCTTAATAAAAAAACTAATCTACCTAGCCTTTTACCAACTATGTTGGAGTCGGCTTCCACCTATGTTCAACTCAAACTATGGCCAACTATGTTTGGGTCGGATGCAGCTGAATACCAGTATTTTACATGGAGCGAGCCTATCTGACCTGTGGAGGTCAGATAGGCTCGCTCCATGTAAAATACCCAGTTACTGAGTAACACAATACCCCTTGGTAAGACTGGTTGTCACACTTTGGGTGTAAAGACTGTCAAAGATATACGAATGACAACCTGAATAAATTTTATATATAAAATAAATAATAAAAAATATAGATTATCTACCTGGTTAGGATATTATGATGAAGCTGCGACGTTGTCCTGTCCAAATCCCATAGAAAAAAGCACTGTCAGTTATCCCGAATTTCCCAAGTCTCCCGGCAACTTTTTTCTTTCTGTAAGAACCTGATTCAGACTATTACGAACATTTTAAATTAAAAAATAGCGTTGAATATCCTTCTATAATAAAAATTGTATCCTATGTGTTAATCCAGGTTATAAACTATCTGTTTGCCAAATTTCATCCAAATCCATTCAGCTGTTTTGCGTGATTGAGTAAGAAACATCCAAACACACAAACTTTTACATTTATAATATTATAGTAGGATAATTACTGATGATAAATTATATCCGATCAATCGTCTATTGCATATTTTTTTAAATAATACATAGGTTTTATTCAATAAAAATGACCATGAAGATTTTATATTTTAAGCAAACTTCCTAATAAAAATATTTCTGGGTTTATACGATTGTTGGCGTTCCTTATAACCAGGGAATTTCTAGGGTTGTCTTGCGTAAAAATCGTTAAAACAGAATCGATTTATTTGCTTAATTAAAATATTTGTGTTTTTATTATTGTCTGCCGGTCTCACGAGTCACGAGTGTCAGATTTTTGTAATGTTCGTACGAGGTGACATCATTTTTCTCACGATTTAAAATCAAACAACCTGTTAGGAACACGTGCTTTAAAACGTGGAGTTATTATGTATAGGATTCCGAATGTTTTTAATTTATGATTTGTTATCATATACCGCAGTACAATGCAGCATTTACAGCTATTGGCTTCCTTATATTCTTATTAAAAGACAGCTGACTCATAGCTGCGCGAGATACTAAAGCAGCTGATAACCTTTATATTCTTCCACTAACAGTTGACCGAATACCTTATATAAAAGAAGTAGATAACAAAAGTATGGCAACAAGTCGACAAGTAGCTTCAATGTTGACAATGTTCATTCATTCATCGTTGATCGACGGACTCTTTAAAATGGCCGCTTTATATTCCAAATTTAAACACAAAGCGGCGGACGCGGTGGCGTGACTTGCCGCGGCCAACCGGCGCACGGCGCCCGCGCGGCTAGTGCGTCGACCTCTCCCCTGCGATACGATTAAACAATCGATCCATTATCGATACTCTATGAAGACGCTTTGTATTCGTTTATTCGAAATTCCGCGCCTTTGAACACCTTATCTGTTTATCCGATAAAATATAAATGACATATTTGCCTCTTGACGTTGACAATGGCATATCTTTCCGCTTAGTGCAGACACACTTGATGAATACAGCTGTTTTAATCATTTACGTCCTTGTTCATTTTAAACTACAGTTACTCTCTATACCGTTTTTAAACTGTATGTAATTGGGTCCCTAGGACAAGGGCCCAGGACACTCCCCACAAAATTATTTTAATTGAAAATGATCAAAGCCGCTAACGTCTGGTGTTTGACATAATTAAACCATCACTACATTACCCTTTTAGAACTAAAGCCATTTCGTCATATACACTAAGTACTTACATACAGTTTTCATTAAAATACCTATTGCTAAATAAAATGTATTTATTATTCGTAACCGTAACCCCCCCCACACTATTAGTTATACACATGTATCCTTATCTGGCTCACACGTGCACATTTATCTTGTCTTCCACTCTGTTTATTTATACTCGTGATATACAATTTTATTGTTCGACCACGATCTTTCATTATCATCAAAATATATTTTTCCTAGTGTCATATCTTTCATGGTAGATACGATGTTTCTGCTAAACCAATGTTTGCAGTTACTACACTATTCGCCGTCTCATTTAATTATGTGTTACTTTTTTGTCCGTGACTTTGAGCGCTGTATGATGTAATCAAAACTAGTTAGTCTATAGTTTTCGCAACTATATTTATGTAATTTTATTAATAAAAACATGTAATTAGACATTATTGATTGTATCTCTCGTAACTTTGGCATACCTTGCAAATTATTTTTAAAACCGCAGCAAAACGTGTTGATTCTACAATTTGCAATTATTACTCACCATCTACGTTTATAAAGTCAAGGCTAGGTCGATAACCCATAGCGTATGGCTATAGTGACACGTTTCTCTTCGTTATTTTTAGTCCTTTCATGGCATTATCTTACTTACAATGACGTATGTCCCTTTTTGTGCCAAATCAACGTAAATCAATATACGATTACTTTTACACGGGAAGACTTAAGTCTTATCTCAAGATTATCATATCTTAAAATTTTGCACGTCAAATTGTATCGTCATATCGCAAGATTATCAATCTGTGTCATTGTCGGAACATTTGATTTTATTGTTTACTACCACTCTCACCCGCGACGATTTCGTTCTATCCCCATTTTTTTTTTAAAACCTCATTCACCGGCTTTAAAAGGTAAGTAGTTTTTGTTAGGTAGTCGCATCGCCCGCTCGCACTCTTAGGCTGAGGGTATATTAGGCCGCGACGCGACCTGCGACGCATGAGCGATTGTGTCGCAGGTCGCGTCGCGGCCTAATGTAGCCTCAGTCTTACTTCGTTTTCGCTTAGCATGCTTCCTGATTTTTGATGACTACATCTTTCCTCTCGCTTTCCTTCAATCTGCAATCCTTGGGATCCTGCAATATGTGGGAGTGCTACCCGGACTGGGCACGCATGGTAGATTACAGCCCACTCCCTCTCGAAGAGAGGAGGCCTGTCCCAGCAGCGGGAACATTATAGGCTGATTATGCTTTAGGGGCATGAGGAACAGGGTGTAAAGTTCACTCATCCACCATAGGAAAGGGAGGATCCTCCGACCAGACGGGTGTTGTGTCTGGCGGGCAACTGCTCAGCGATTGATGTTGGGTTCTTGTATATATGTCCACTGCACGGTAAACTTTAATTGCGCGATGCAGGATTTATGTGACGTCAGGATTTTTGTCTGACGTCAGGTCTTTGATGCGTAGTTCGCATGTGGCGATGTAGATACCGCCACAATGCATACCTACTAGATAATATCACAACATCATTTTAGCCGAAAGACGTCCACTGCTGGAAATCGGCCTCCCCCAAGCAAGCACCGCCACTTCGACCGGTACCAATATACATTATTAAAATCGCGAAAAAAAAAACAGCTGTTCCATACATTTGTGTTCACTTAAATCGACTAAAATGGAAAAGCGGATTTTTTTTTCGCGATTTCAATGATGGTCCCATAGAAAAAGTATATTATAGGTGACACCAAACCACTAGTTTCAAGGATTACGGTGTCTACCCTATCATCCTGTATTAGGAACTTATTCTCTTACTAACAATTTGTCAAAACGACGTGGTGAAAACGATTGTAATATCTGACGTGTCGACCTTTGAATGTTGTTCTTACCAATACACACTTGTTTGATCAACTGCTTAGCATAAACGAACTTATTACAGTCGCTAGGATATTAAGAGCCTCTCGAGCCTATCTCGCTAGCACCATGCTACTCGCGGACTGAGTGAGAGCGAGACGGAGTGGGGTACTGGCGGCTCCAAGACTCGAATACTTTAGGTAATTGCTTTTAACGGTGAAAATAATGGCCATTATTTACATATATATATATATATAATAGCACTGAGGGAGTAATTAATTAGAATAAATTAAAAATAACTTTCTTAATTTATTTCCTTATAAAGTAACTTACATAGACTATGAGAGAGTAATCATTTTGTATTCATCTATGGGGGCTTGTAATTAGCAATGTAGTCGAATATTATTGTTATTATAATGTTATTTGTCTGTAAGCCTTCGGAAAAAGAACAAAAAAAAAAAAACTTACGATTTTTTTAATACCAGTGGTTTATAGTTGGGTTTAGAGGTGACTTTGGATTTTTTTTTCTATAGAGAAAATTTTATGTAATCGTGTTTTTGTCAAACATCTAGCATCAATCCTCATCTTTAACATATATATTCATTTCAAAATTAATGCTGCAGTATTTTCGGCATAACGGAGGATCATGCTGAGCAATTTGAGGTTGGGCAGGCTCTTAAATGAGTACGTCCGTTGTATTATTACAATATTTAGGTTGTCGAATAATGTAAGAAATCGGCACAAAAAAACACTTAATGACATACTTGATACAATGCTATACCCCATTTGAAAAAAGATTAGACATTAAAACAAACCCTTTTACAGTCCGTTCAACCGATTTTGACTTCTATACCGTAGGCATAAGGATAGCATTAAAAGCAAAAAAAGTTACACAATACCAACTATCTACTGCGGCTGCCATTTGTCATGCCACCAACGCAATAGAATTCAATCAATCGGTTGAACGGAATGTAAAAAAGGCTTATCTATACGTCTAATCTTATTTCAAATGGAGTATAGTAGACTCTGATTTACATATTCCCAGTCTCAGATAAGTTTTATGTTTCCTGAATGTAATAAGATACTGGTTCATTCAAATCAAATGACTGCTTAATTAAATCAGCTTAAAACGTTTGAATTGTTCTCAAACGAGACATTTTATGTGGAATTTTCATAAAATATCAACATTAGAAATTGAGCCAAACGTTAAGTTGGTCAATCAAAATTAAAAGTCATTTATTCAAACTAGGCTGAGAATCAGCACTTTTCGAACGTCAAAATTAGATAAGACAGTCCCCCAAAACGGAACCCTTCACCACTTCCTAGAGCTTTAGCTGGGAAGAAGAAGTGGCGCAACAAACTCCCCAGCAGCACAGTTGTCTGTTCAGTAAGAAAAAAAAATTGATTTTATACGATAGTAAGCTCTATACAGTAGTAGGTAGATTTTCTGGGCCTCAATAATCAATTAATTATATTATATCAGTTTCGGAAATCGCTTGCCATTTGCCAAATCTTACGGGGCATAACATAACCAGTCTCTGTATAACGGTAACAAACATTATTTTAAGTTCCTACTTCCACAAAAAGGTAATAAATGTATAGAAATCGGTTAGCCACACCTATCTAAGACCGCCTATGTAACTCTTAAAAAATATTATTAATTTGTTATGATGAATGATATAAAGAGAATGCTACACAAAAAAAAAACTGCTGTTCCATATATTTTGGCTGTGGAGATATGGCACCTTTGTACGAAAAAGCAGTTACCTATTAAAAAAGTACCGACGAAAAATTGGTGTTCTAGAATTATAAAATACAATAGACGTTGATATATTTAGTAACCTATTCCGCTTGACTATTCTTCAAGAGTCCGAAAAACCCTGTAAGAAATCGACACGTGTTTCACCTCTCAACGAGGCATCCTCAGGATGCAAAGTGACTTTGCGTCCAGCGCTCGGTGTGGTAATACGTCGCTTTCTGGTTTGCAATTGGTCAATCGTCATCCTGAGGATGCCTCGTTGAGAGGTGAAACACGTGTCGATTTCTTACAGGGTTTTTCGGACTCTTGAAGAATAGTCAAGCGGAATAGGTTACTAAATATATCAACGTCTATTGTATTTTATAATGGATTTCCGCCATCATGCGGTCATGCCTGAATCAATTAACTATTCTAGAATTATGTACTGAACTGGTAACAGTGTGCGCATTGATGCCTATACACCCTGTATATCTGATCAGAATGACAGCAGAAATAGCGAAGAAGTCTATTGTAGACTGCTAACATAACTACAAACGTGTTTTCTCATAAATCAGATATTTTATACGCACATTTGGCATCTAAACTGCAATGTTATTGGCAATGCTGCATTTGTGTAACTCTAACAGTCAGGTAATGTTAGGTAAGTGCTTATTCGAGTGGAAGAAAAAAATGCTTAATTTTACAGCAGATTTTCAAGACTCTAAAATCACCAATGTAAAGCCTTTTTAATTTGGTCATAAGTTATAACCTAATTAAGAATTAAACATGATGGTAAAATTTCCATTTTTAAATGATTAATGTTAAAAAATATCCCAGAAATATTATTCAACTTGTTATTCTATAAGGTCTGAAAAATTATAGGTTCACTTTACTTTAGTTGTAAGTACTCAAAGGAATGTACGTCATCAAAACATTCATAAATTAATGGTCTGATAAATAACTTCAATAGTTGTATAGTGCTTATTAGATGGTTCACCCAGATATTCTATTTGATTATTATAGCTCTAAACTGAGTTGTTTTGGCGTACATACAATTGCATTAGAATTGTGTCAACTTTACAAAATTAAAACGATAACTAGAGTGTTGACATACTCATTATGTTGCCAGTGTATGTCAGTGTACTCCTCCGAAACCAAAAATCCAAATCAAAAGTCATTTATTGAAACTAGGCTGCGAATCACCAGCTTTTGAACGTCAAAATTACACTGTCCTCATTACAGTCCCCCAAAACGTCCACCCTTCACCACTTCCTAGAGCTTTAGCTGGGCCGTGAACGAGAAGAAGTGGCGCAACAATCTCCCCAGCAGCACAGCTGTCTGTTCAGTTAGAAAAACTTGATTCTATAGAATAGTCAGAAAAGTTACGAAACACAAAATATTAAATTAATTTAATCTATCCATATAATTCTGTCGGTAAACATGCTCGGTTACTGGCAATAGGCTCGCCCCTTATAACATGGGATTTTAAAATAACTAGCGTAAAGTGTTTGAGTGTACTATAAATACACTTCTGTCTGCCTAAGTGTATACCCATAGGGGAATACAGGCGAGATGTTGTGCGACGATTTTTGTTTACTATTTTCATTAACTTGAAAAAAAAATGTTTTGTGTACTATACCATTTTTTATTTATTTATTATACCTATACCTCTGTTTAACCCCTTCGGGAATGCGCCGTGATGTTTCTCTTGTAGACTAACGTATCTTCTCCTTTGTTCTAGGAATCATGGCAGGAACCCAAAGCGAAAGACACGGGCGCAGTGATCAACATCTTGGACATCGGTCGCCAGAACTTCGCGAATGGAGGCGTGGTCTCCAGATACCTGTGCGACCTGGCACAATGCTGTAACTTGTTCAATTATGACTACAAAGATGTTGTTCCTAATGTGAGTTACAGTATTTTGTTTGATAACTGATTTATACAATGTGGAGACGACAACAAAAAAATTAATGAAAACACTGGCAATACTAATGAATAAGAGTATTTTGGAACTATCAAATAAATCCTAACATCGAAATTAAAAAAAAGTCATTTTTTCAAACAAACTAAATAGTAGTGATGGGCCGACTATGGGATTTGCCGATCTTTGACGAGCTATCGTAACTAAACTATTGGATATATTTGATTATTTTTTTGTATGTAGACCGAGAACGTCATTAGATATACGGAGTTTTATTTTTTGTCGTATTGTCGTCTCCACCTAATACTATGTCATCATCTTCCTGCACTTATCCCATGTTATTTGTGGTCGGCGCAACACGTTTTCTTTTCCACTCTCCCCTGTCAACCGTCACGCTAGCATTCACTCCCTTCTCTTTCATATCATTCCTCACACAATCCATCCATCTTTTCTTTGGTTTTCCTCTCCCGTTCCATCTATCAATATTTATATTCGTCAATTGTATAGTGATAAATAGTTCATGATTGATTTATACACTTGCGAGCAAATAATGTATCCCGGCTTCATTGCTCGCGTGTACAATAAGAAGGTGAAATAAATTCTGTAAAGGGCTCTGAATCGTTTTAGATAAGCTTTTAGTTCCACAATCTGCAGAATATTGATTAAGGAACAAACAATGCTATCGAAACTACTGAATGCTTCTTTAAAGTTTCAAGCCACTGACAATGTTAATTAAATTAATACATTACTCATTAATCATTCTTTTAAAAAGCAAAAGGAGTGTGTAAATATCGTAGCATGTGGCGTTCTGTAGTTTTTGCCTACCCTCATGGGAAAAAGGCGTGAGTTTATGTAATGTTTACCACCTTAAAGCTTATAATTGCATGCACAAATCTATGTCACAAGGTCGATGATTCAAAATTCAAACCTACTTTCTTTGTTAAATGTCATTATGGTAATGTGTCACCTTTAAAATTAACTTATAGCATTTTAGACTTTACTGCACACAGTGTGGTAAAGAATCTAATTTGAAAACTGATTAACATTTTTAACCGCGATAGTATATGTAATAATTATATCTTAAATTGTTTCCAGGTGGTAAAAGACAACAGCGTACAACACGCCATTGAAGAAGCTACGCAAGTCGAACTAAGGAAAGCCAAAGAGAACGGTCAGGCGGGTGCACATTACGCTACGATAAGGCAAAGAATTGAGGCGCGCGCTCTGAAGGTTGTGCAGGATATCAGCTCGGCCATGTCCAATAATGTGCTCAAGTAAGTTAATCACACGTTCATTTTAGAGAGCAGTTGTGACTCGGGGGTTAGACCCACTCGGCCACTGGTTACGAATCCAGCTAAGCCATGTTCTTGGTCTATTTCATTTATTTCAGCCCCACTACTTCTATCAACTTATTTTTTAAATATCTCAGCATTATGCTGAGATTTTTGGCCTCGCACAGGTCGTATCTTTATTCTTTTGTTTTCGTTTATTCGAAAAGATATAATGTTTATTTTGTAAGGTTTAAATGATCCTATTTTACTGTTTGTATTTTCTGACTGTGTCCCAAATCAAAATATTTTTCTTTCTTTCAAATTGAAGAGAGGTATGGGTCCCCATCAGTGGGTGCCGATTATGCTTATGCTATACTAATGCAGCTAATTTTGAAGTTGATTGGTGTAAAATCTAGAAAGGTTTAACCATAGTTAAGTTTAAATATCGACATTGATAAAAATGACTAGATGTGTGGAAGAAGAAGACATCTGATGCCAATTTACTCGCACCGGATATAAGTAAATTGGGATCAGGCTGAGGATGATCAGTAAGGACACTAAACGAAAGAGTTTCCAAGCACTAGTCAAGAGAGACCACAAGTTTCGATGGCACCAGTTCGGGCTTTATTAACCGACTTCAAAACAAGGAGGTTCTCAATTTGGATGTTTATATATTTTTCTTTCAACTACGTAGTAATGTTATCATTAATCACACAAAACCGATCACAAAGGACGTATTTTTTGCTTAGAACCAAAACAGTGCATTGCAGTTGTATGAAATTTAATTGTTGCACTGTTTTTCATTAATGCACTGTTTTTAGGGTTTCCTACCCAAAGGGTAAAACGGAACCCTATTACTAAGGCTCGTCTGACCGACTGACTGACACTCAACTGAACTGAACTGAACTCACTCACTCACTCACTGAGTGAGTGAGTGAGTTCACCGTGATAAAACTAACTAACTAACTAACTAACTACCGTGATAAAATATACTCACTCACTCACTGAGTGAGTGAGTATATTTTATCACGGTAGTTACATTGGTAGTTGAAAGAAAAGTAGATTACGCATCTCGCTTACGCACTTTGCGCTCGATGCAACAATCTCCTATTTCGATAATTGTGACCAAAATAAGCCTGTGCTCTAAAAAAATATAACACAAAAATTTTACAGTCTTATCTTTATTTCAGATTCGTCGCCTGGGTATGTCACAAAGCAGTCCGCAGAGTCGCAGGCGGCGGCTGCGGGACGCGCGTCGCGGGCGTCGAACGTCTCCGCAAGGCCAACGCGGCCGGACTGCCGCTCGTGTTCGTGCCACTACACAGGTCGCACTTCGACTACATCCTGATGACGTTCACGCTGTATCTGACTGGGCTAAGACCACCTCTAGTGGCCGCCGGCGATAATATGAGGATACCTTTCTTTGGGTGAGTGTTACGTCGTTATCGCACTGGAAAACTGGCTCTCTGAACATGAGTGTATGAAATTGGCTCAAATGTTGGTGTGCCATCTTTCACATGGGCACCTCAGGCAATAAACACGCAGAGGAAGTGAGGTTGCTGCCAAACTGCGTCGCTTTATTTTAGTTTGAAGGGTATTGGTTTCGGTGTAATTATGGCACATGAGACATTTAAGCTAAGTTTCTGTGGCGGCAACGCACTTACGATGCCTCTAGTACTGCAGATGTCCATAGTACCGCTCTAAAGCTGGGCTGCGCATGCGCGCTAATGTTTTTTAAGTAAGATTGACTACTGCGCAGTCATTTGTAGCCTACTTCAGAGCGGCAAAGTTATTTGACGCGAACTGTAGCATGCATATTTACCACCCAATATAGCGTTGAAAAATCCGGACGCGACTCGTAAACCTGTCGTAAACGTTGAACCTAGACTGGCGCTTTACTTTGAGTAAATTATTTCATCACCACTGCTCTCAAAACGGTGAACGAAAACATTGTGTGTAAACCGCCTTGTCCTAGAAGCAAAAATTCGAAGACATATGACATCTACCAACCCGCACTGGGCCCGCGTGGTGGGTACGACCCACACTTATCGAGTCCGCCTGTGTCCCAGCAGTGGGAACATTGTAAGCTGATTATGCATGCAGTTATATAGAGAATGCGAAGCTCATGAACTTTTCTGCAAAGAAGAAGATTAATGATATTATGGTTATCTAACCGTACACTTACATTGTTTCAGTTGGTTCTTGCGGGGCTGTGGTGCGTTCTACATTAGGCGAAGAGTGGAGGGCTCTGACTACCACGGGGATCCTACATATAAGTCAGCTCTTAGGTAAGCGAAGTATGCTACAGATATCAATTATTGTCAATATCAATAATTCCAATGTATACCTTAGTAGCGACCCGCCTCTGCTTCGCGCGGGTGCAATGTGTCGCCAGTCCAAACATATCTATATAATAAACAAATATTCAAAAGATTAAAAAACACGACTGCCCTACATTATGTACCCTACTTATGTAAAATGTATGCCAATAAATTATATAGTTTTGGAATGTGGTCATCGGCCTTCAATTGGATACTCATATTGTATTTGTAATAATTGAAGTTCTTTTTTCACCTTTGAAAAATGTAAAATCCTACTGCCATATTGAATTTTTCAAAAATAAATTTAGCTTATGTCTGGAGGATGTAAGGATTCTAACGATACCCCAAACATCCAAATCTGACATCCGATTTAAAAAAGTTAAATGTAGTGTAGTAAAAATTTAATGCCTGTTCTTTTGGTAGCGCAAGCGCATAACTCCAGAACGGCTGGACTTTAAATGTTCGTACTACAATCATTCCAAATCAGGTTCTTACAGAAAGAAAAATTTCGTTCCAGGGCTTACATCTTGAATAGTTTATCAGCCGGTAACAATTTGGAGTTCTTCATCGAAGGAGGACGCACCAGGACAGGGAAACCACAGACACCTAAAGGTAATACTCTTTTCTTTTAGTCTATGGAAATTTTATTTTATGTTATATAGGTTTTACCTGAATTGAATGTATTTTATGATAAAGCGATTTTTATTGTCTTTTTACATGACAAAAACTACAAAAACTAAAATAATTATAGTATTTTAATTCATGTATTTGAATGTTCTTGCGTACTTGGATCAATTGTATGCAGATGTAACGGGTATGTTTCTAAACGAACACCAATTTTAGTGTGATTATGTGATCTGTTTGTCATGGTATGCTAGTTTTAGTGAACTAAATTTCTAGGATGTTTTTTGCAGCTATTTCTATGGAACTAGTACAGTAACCATCAGGCGAGATGGCACATTTTGTTATAGAAAAAGTTCGGATGTTAATTGTTGTCTATGTGGCATGACAGTTTCTTTCTAAGGCTGAGTCCTGAGTGGCGGATTGCGGAGCGGATTTATCAGACGGGGCGTCCTGAGTGACGGTGCACCGCCATTGTTTGTTGCTATGGCACTACCGTTGCCATAGCAACGAACCGAAAGACATAACATTGTAATATCTTCCTGTCAGAATATTAGTCAACGATTAATTTGTGTTTTTGAGTGCATTTTTCCAATATAAAGTGAAACTTGGTGCTTTCGAATGATACTCATTGTTATAGTATATGGATAACATAGTAATTAATGAGGATTATGAATTTGATTTTTAGATCTCTTACGTATACGTTCATACAAAGTTATCGCAGCATGTATAATGAGAAACGTCAAATGCGCCGTGAAATACGCGCGCGCGCCGGTCGCACTCCGGTTCGAACATCTCGAACATTTGTTTTATCCGCCGTTCATTCCACCTGCGCGGCGCGCCGTCACTCAGGACTCAGCCAAAAGCTTGATGTGTCATTTTACGCTTAGGCACAAAGCATTTTGAGAAAAAAAGAAAACATTCTGTGGACGGCGCAATTTTAATTTAGACAACTTCTTTTAAACCTTATAAAAACGAATATAACGATATTTTTTCTTCACAACAGAAAGGATGCCCTCCTTTCTGTTATAAAGGACGCGGCACGGGCTCGCAATCTTAGTTTAAACAAACCTCTAACTAGTTCACACCAATTTAAACCTTATAAAAACTAAAATAACTTCTTTTTTCCCCCAGCTGGCATACTATCCGTCATAATGGACGCATACCTAGACGGTACTATCGACGATGCTCTCCTGGTCCCTGCGACCCTGAACTACGACAAGCTCGTGGACGGCAACTTCGTGCGGGAACAGCTCGGCATGCCCAAACAGATGGAGACCTTCTGGTCGGCGCTGAGAGGCATCTGGAGGACCCTTAACACTAACCACGGCAGCATTAGAGTCGACTTCAACCAGCCCATCTCACTCAAGGCAGGTGTTTTATGGTTTATGGTTTAGGACATTTATTTATTAAAAAACAGACTACAATTTTATTCGCTTAGAACGAGAAATATAGGTTGCATACAAATAAACGTTCCTTAGAAGGAGAATCGGAATGGTATTGTACGGGTTGTAGTGCTGATGTGTCGTGAAGGTTTGTAGGTTCAGTTAGTATAGAGAAACACGTTCCACTAAGATGCACTAAGGGTCAGGTCACACCGACACGCGACGCGACGCAACTGTGCGTGAGGAGTCCCGCGGTGTGGCGCCGCGCCGCGACCCATCCCGTCGTGACCCATTCCGTCGTCGCCACTTTCATTCTGTGCAGTTAAATCGAATGCCCCTACTGTCTCATTATCTTTATTTCATTTTCAATTCATAAAAATTATATTTTTAAATATTAGAATAAAAAAATATATAAAAACATTTAAAATATAAAAAATAGTAGCCCACCGGTATCGGGAACAGGGTCCGAGCTACCGGTGGTCAGGGCTCCCGGGAGAGGAACCTCCTAACAATGCGGGCCGAGTCCAGGAGTGCCGCTTTCTGAATCAAGCCCAATCATTGATTTATCATTATGTTAGTAAAATAAACTATTCTAAAAAACATGGAGCAGCAATCAGTGTCAACGCTGACTATACTTTTTTTATTAAACCAATTCTAATTTCACAAATCTCTTCTTCAGGAACTAGTAACATCATTCCAGAAGTACCAACACTACAAGTCACCTATAGAAACTCCCCTAACCCCGCCGAACAACAACCTGGCCGTGAACCTGGACCGGCAGATCCTGTACAACCACAGCCACTCCAGCCTGTACGGCGCTGACGTCAGCACCGACCACAAGATGATGGTCGAGGCTATCGGCAGGCACCTGGTGTACGGTGAGTAGCCTGTTCCCTACTATGTGAGGGCGGCTTCCAGCAGGGCCGCAGCCAGGAATTTTTTTCGGGGGTGGTTAATGCAAATTTAAAAAAAAAAATTAAGTACCCATTTCTGATTTCAGAGGGAATAGAAAAACAGTAAATACAGATTAGTATTTTCCTCTTTTTCGGAAATCTTAAAAAAAATGCTTGCGAGCGAAATTTTTGCATCCAGCTTTGAATGAGTTAGGTTTTCTTTCTCTTTGACCGATTATACAGAAAGAGAAGTAACTTTATCGACTTAATGATGAGAAGGATGTTGCAAAAAAGCTGCAAGAGCGAGCGAAACGAGCTCGAAAATTTTAGCACCCTGTCTGGGAGAGGCTGGGCGAGGTTAGAATATCTCAGAGAATACTGAAGTTGCAGGAATTTATTCAATACAAAGTCAGAGTCAATAAAAATACAATATTTACGCATACTCTTACTGAGAGGCTGGGGGAGGTTAGAATATCTCAGAGAATGCCGAAGTTGCAGGAATTGATTCAATACAAAGTCAGAGTCGATAAAAATACAGTATTTAAACATACTGTTACTGGTATTGTAGATTATAAAGTACGCCTATGCAAAAATAGATTACAATTATCTGCATAAGGAGGTACCCTAGGGGGTCGATCTCTGGATTGAGATTCTAGTTTCTCGCATTTCGGGGGGGGGGGGGGGGGGTTGAACCCCCAACACCCCCCCTGCCTATGGCCGACAACGGCCCAGTGGCTTCCAGTCTAACCCAATGTAGCTGAATGAATAAACGTCTGTCAAAGATCCACGAATGACAGCCGGGGCCAACCGTGCTTTCCAAGACACGGAGGAGTCTCGGTATGTACAGATTGTCACCCATCCACAGACCAACCCCGGGAAGCGTAGTTTGATCTGATGGATCAATCCGTGCGGCTGTTATTACTTGGCCACGAGCTAGATATATGCATACAATACACTTATATACATACAATAGACTGTACAATATCGAATCTTTGTGAGTAAATGAATATTAGTTCTGTCAAAATTCGAGCCCAACAATTCTTTGACCGGAATTCGATCTGAAGTCCCGTATAACTTTCCATATAGCGCTACAATGCTACAAAGCTGCAAAAAGACAAAGCAAGTGCAAAGCAAAAAGACCCCCGTAAAATGTATTGAAAAGATAAGATGCGAGGCGAAGTTCCGATTTGACCACATACCAAAAAATCCTTCTACGACTGCAGAGATTTATATTTAAAAAAAAAAAAACTCTTTTTAAATAAAACCTCTTTCCTCAACAGACGCAGCACAAGCCACGGCCCTAATGTGTACAAACGTCATCTCTTACGTGCTACTGACAGAGGCCAGACGTGGGGCCAGCCTGGCCACACTCACGGCCAGCGTGGCCGCCAGGCAGACAGCTTTGGCCACTGAAGGAAGGGATCTAGGATACACTGGGGAAGCAAGACAGGCTGTTAAACATGCTGTAAGTAAATAAAGAAAAAAAAAACTATATTATGCTATACTATGTAAAAAAACCATGTGAGTGGTTCCCGATTGTCTCTTTTCGGCGAAGATGCTTTTTTTCGGCGAAGTTTTCAGCTTGGAACCCCATTGGCAGCTGTAAACAAACACTAGCGCCATCTATGTGTATTTTTTTATTGGTCTATCTACTATCGTTACAGTGTTCAACCTTTTAACATATTGCTCATACACACCAGCGGCGCGCATCAACGGCAGAGGCAACATTAAGCAATAGATATAGGACGCAAGAACCAAATTAGACTTTAAAAAAAAATTGAAATCACACGGAATTCGGACTTCATTAGTTGCGACCCGCTAGATATAGACCTAGTTTGGGGGTCATTGGCCCAACTAATTTTGTATAATGTTACAAATTAATAAATAAATAATTAAAATAGAATTAATTTAGTTTATTTATCTTCCCCAGCTGGACATGCTCGGGCGCGGCCTCGTGCGGCGCGAGGGCAGCGGCGAGCGCCTGCTGGTGCGGCCGCACACGTCCGTGGCCGCGTCGCTGGAGCTCGCGTACTACGCCAACGCCGTCGTGGCGCACTACGCCGCGCCTGCTATCGTCGGTTAGTATCACACGTAGCGTCAGTTCACACCGAGACGCGACGCGACGCGCAGGTTTTTATGATCCGATACAATATCGAATTTATTTCCTACACAATAAGGTACACGCTCTGCGCATCTCAGCGTACTTTGACACGTGTCAACGCTCGCACTGAAATGTTACTTCACATACCGATAAGTGAAGCAACATATCGACTCTATTCAGATTACCATCAACAAGACAAGAAGAATGTATTTACTGAAGCGGTTTTCATACCAAAAGTAAAACTTTTTACCAGCAAATATTCATTATCTTTCTCAAAAAATTGTCTGCTCTGCGATATTTTGTACATATTTTTGACTATTTTGTTCTCGTTTTCCAGCAACCGCCCTAGAAAGCCTCGTATGCTCTTCATCATCAACGGAAATCCGTCAGTCAGACTTACTGTCGGCGTCACTGCAGCTGTGCGAAGTGTTGAGCCACGAGTTCATCGTGTGCGCGCCCTGCCAGCGCATACAGGACCGCATGCTCGACGCTATCGACGCGCTCGAGGCGCATCAAGTTATACTTAGGGAAAAGGTAACACACACTTTTGAATCGAAAATACTACTATCCTACAGCATTTTGGTAAAGCAGTTTGCACCTGTGCACAACTTGCCTATCATATTATTTAAAGATGAAAGCCTTCATCATAGAGAAAAATCAAAAAATGTTATCTGTGGTTCGACCGCTGGCGCACCCGCATGACATCTGTCAAAAATTTCGGTCGTCAGTTCGTCAGTGTTTTAACTTATATGGATCACTATGGAAGCTTGTTTACAGACACGTTTTTTCTACGGCGCGGTTTATACGCCTTACCATAAATAAACCGTGGCGTGTACAAAGGAACAACCAACGCTCTGTTCCCTCCCACTGTATAAAATAAAGTCATACTTATGATATATTTTGGTTCGCAGACATCGGTGGAACTAGAAGAAGAACAATGGTCCCGTCGCATGGCGCGTCGGCTCGAAGACGACGACGAAGAGCGACCCGACCCCGCGCAGCGCATCGCGTACACACTGTCCGACGCGCCCGAAGCCCTCGCTGAGAGGTACACACTACATCAACACCATCATTTGTCTAGGCTTTTACCAATTCCATGTTGGGAACGGCTTCCAGTCTAACCAGTACTTCACATGGAGCAACCAATCTCAAAATCAAAATCAAAATATTTTATTTCACATAAACCTACATGGGCACTTATGAAACGTCAGAAGCTAGGTGCACGGTTTCAATTGGTCGTTTCCTATGGAGAAGAGCCGGCAAGAAACTCCACGGTTACTCTTTTAAAAATCTGACCTACATAATCCAGTTATTGTTTTGAGACTGGTTGTCAGACTTTCGCGTTAATTGCTTAGCGTGCTTTTCCACGCACGGAGTGGTCTCGATATGAAATGAATGGTCACTCATCTATGGATTGATGAAAAGACATCACCTTTCTAGCCTTATCATCTGTCACACAGTTTATCCATGTTTTCTTTAGTCCTCCCCTACTCTTATAGCCATACTAGCTTTCGCCCGCGTGGTATGTCGATAAAAAGTAGTCGTTGATATCCTTTCTCAGGCTCAAGACTATCTGTGTACCCATTTAAATCGGTTCAGTAGTTTTGATGTGAAACCGCGACAGACAAACAGACAGAGTTACTTTCGCATTTATAATATTAGTAAGGATTTACATAAATAAATAAACATTTCGTTTTCCAGACGAAGACTACTGCTAACTCTACGCCCAGTACTGGAAGCGTATGCGGCCACCTGTCGGCACCTCGCGCCCGGCTCCATGAAAGAAGTCGTCAAGAACACTCTCGACTCGCTCACGGAAGACTTCACACACAACAAGATGGTTTACGGTAAGATCGACTAGGACTACTAATAGTACTAATCTAGTCGCAATCTCGTCTCAGCGACAATCAATGTCAAAAATGTAATGTAATAAAGCGCGCATCGCTTCGTGAGATAACAGTACTATATACAAAGAGGTATTTTTGACAGATTGAGACTGAGATTAAGAGGCAAACGTTCTTAAGAAACAGGAAGTGCCCCTCTGGTTGATACTTGCTCGTACAAAACTCTCGCTCGAAAGAAAACGGAACAAGACTGTCAATGATCATGCTTTGAATTTTTGTATACGAAATGCTGTAGCTTATTGGATTTCTTCAAATATGACGTGTAAAAGTGGTTCCGATATCCTATTTAAAGAATAAACAATGCCATTTAATTTCCCACTTGTTCTTTAACATTCGAGCTTTTCCTGATGGACCGTATCTAGCGGCTGCATAATATTATTAATGTTTTTGTTATGTAAGTACCAAAAAGTATTGAAGCCAAATATCGTTTTCTAATTTCAGGCGAAGCTGTATCAACAGACGCGATCAACAACTGCTTGCGACTGCTGCGCCAGTGGGGCGTCGTGGACATGTACACCGAGAGCCGCACGCGCTCGCTGCGCCTGCCCGCGCCCTACGACTCGCCGCAAGCATTACTCACGGTGTGCCAAAACGTCTACAAATTCAACATGAACACACCTTTATTAAACAGCAAGTGATATCAAAGTGACTGAACTAATAGGCCAGTGACTGGAACAAGTGCTTATAAAGTGAATGTGTGAATTGGCAAAGTGCAGTTGACTATAGTTTTTGTTTGAAGGCAGCATTTCAATGAAGCAACTTGTTGTATATACAGCTTTAGGCTACCAGGTGTGTCTCTCATCGCATTTTCATATGACAAAATTTAGTTCATTTCTTGTTTCATTATTGAATTTTCAAAAAGTTGTTCACTCAAAAATGTTACTGAAGAAATTATTGTCTAGTAACCTGAATGCTCACATTATATAACAATTTCCAGAAACATAAATGTATCTATTGCTTCATGTATGGATAATTTTGTGGAATTAGTTCAGCGTAGGTTTGTCAAAAAAAAAGACTATTGTTAAGCTTCGTTTACCCATGGAAGGTTTATCGAGGGAGGCTTTAATACGAGTGTTACGCAAACGTCACTTTGCTTAGAACTTTTAATACCTGACCAAAGATATACATACTTTGTAGTGTAAGCCCTTGTGGTCCGGTTTGAAACGAAAATTTCAACAAAAATATTAGGTTCCAATTTGAAGGGAGTACAATATTTATTGGAGTATGATTTCATTGTAATAAAATGTTGTAGTTATGACATCCTGGGTGTGTAAGTGCTTGGGTTTAGTTTTGTTCACTTGTTCCTATCAAGGATTCCTAGATAAGTTATTGGTAAGAACTCTGTGCGTCACTACATCTTCCTATGAAGTCTTTAAGTGAAAGGAGGCGTGCATAATGCGCTGTCTTGTTCTAACACTTCAATAAATTCAATTCAAACAATTTTTACTTTCTAAGGACATAAATTGATAGTGACAAGCGAACGTTCCATATAGTATAAGGTTTACTGTTGCCAGGGTAACAACGACATACGTTATTTCAACGTAATAAATATTGTTATTTATACCATTTGGTTAAGCAATATCGTTACATTTTCACGAGTTTTCAACACATTGTGATTTAGTATATTAACCATTTTGTATAGTAAAGAAAGCTGCTCATAGATAAGAGCCAAAAAACTCGTAATTTATGTATATAAGTGTATTATTTAGGGATGGCACAATAAATAACGGTTGCACTACAAATCATTAAATACAAATTTAACTTAACGAATTTAATACATAGTTCTATTTCTGTCTATCGTTAGAAGTTGGCAGAGACAGAATGATGTCTTCAATATGTTTAGGGCTCTGGTTAAATGCCTTAGTGACTAGTAGTGTAAGAGGGCAGATTTCACCAATGAAATGGAACCCCAGATGATTACAGATGGTTCGTCTTGTCGAGCCAATTCAGTGAGTGTAACGTGGTCAGAAGATCTATGAGTCATGCAATAGAAAGATAGGCAACTTCTAGGTGAATATAACTGTAGGTAATTTATCGCTGTGTGACCTGAATTGCACTTTATTGTGTCGAAGCAAGAGTCGCTTTTTATTTAAATGATTTTGTGGAGTGAACCATCTGTATCAGCACATATAAAACGCGTTTATGATCCGACAGTGTCATCATTGTGGTGGAATAATGATACTGACAGCTCGAAAACGCAGTTTAACTGTGGCATAACTAAAGGTTAAAGTGAGACAGTGATATATGAAGGCTAAGTGCTAGACAGAGGAAACGATATAGATTGGCTGCATATGTGTGCCATCAATAAATAATGTACCAGAACTATGCTTATTGATCTGTGATGTGACAGCGATTAAAAACGAGTGTTTTTGTATATATTGTGAGTTTTAAATTATCTTATTTACGAGGTTGTCCTGAATGTTTGTGCGTTGTGATCTCATGATTGCAATATGATTATTTGTATGCGCACTTTTTACTTTACGAAGAATTTAGGTAAGTCATATTGGTATTTTTCGTGACTCAAGTTATTTGCGCTGAGAATTAAAACGTAAATACAGGGTCAAATTAAATTAACTAGCGGAACTTTGCAGAATTTTTAAAGTAATATTTAAATTGACGTGCAGTCGACGACCCCAAAAAAGAATCATCAAAATAATTTCTGTATTAATAACAAAGTAGTAATAACAATCGCATGGGTCGATCCGTCAGGTTAAGCTACGCTTGCCGGGGTTGCTCCGTGGATGGGTGACCATCTTTACATATCGATACTCCTCCGTACCTCAGACAGCACGTTAAGCCGTTGGCTCCGGCTGTCATTCGTGGACCTTTGACAGTCGTTACGGGTCGTCAGCAGCCCGAAAGTCTGTCAACCAGTCTTACCAAGAGTCAAGGGGTATCGTATTACCCAGTTACTGGGTTGTGGAGGTCAGATAGGCAGTCGCTCCATGTAAAGAACTAGTATTCAGCTGCATCCCGTTAGACTGGAACTACTGGAAGCGACCCCAACATATGTAGTTGGGAAAAGGCTAGACAGATTGATTGAAAATAATTTATGTTTTGTTTTATCATTTTAAGATATCGATATTCATCACGTCAGCGGAGTTGCTAGCTAATTTATTTTTTCCCGGTATTATAAAAAATGGACAATATAGATATAACAAATACTTGTTTATACACTAAAGTTGAAATTATCTCAATTTGTATACAATACAAAGTGGTTTGTTCAGAATCGTTTACAGATTTCTGTCATTTTGAATATAGGGAATTTTTCATCCCAAAAATAATCAGAACTACGTAAATTACAGTCACACTTAGCGTCAGCGCACACCAAGAGCAGAGCAGAGCATTTTGTGAGACTACTGGAAAATGAATCTTATGACAAATCCATACATTGCAAAATTAAATACACGTTGAACGTCCAACTTGATGCTCGATCATGCTCGAGCTTGCGTGTTCGTGTATTTAGTTTCGGAATGTATGGAATGCTCGTGTCTTGGTGTGCGCTGACCCTTACGCCTTACAGTCAAGCTAAACAAACCAAAATGGACGAAGAACCTACAACGTTAGACTCTTAATAGTGTGCGACTGTGCGCGTGCGTAGATTTGTAATGTGACCACAATTTTCTCCTATAATCAGTACCAACTACTTTAATAAATAAACAATGTTTTATACATAGTAGTAAAAATTCAATGTATGTATTATAAAATAATATTCTAATTGGGCCGTTTGGTGGTGTGCGTTAATTCCGGGGCATGATGTATACAGTACCCGCTTACCATAGAGATATAGTTATAGTATAGAGTGCGCGCAACAAACTTGGAACAATAGACACGGGTTTGAACAACACTACGTTCCTCACCACACTCGCTCACTTGTCAGTTCGAGATTCATTCATTTGTATGTCACACTGAAGCGGTACAAAATGTTATTTGAGGTGTTGGGACATTCAATCATTTTGTATGGGACATTTGAAGATTCTTTTATGTCCTACCCAACACTAATCTATAGCTCACTTGTCTACGATGCGCACTAAGCGATTTGTGCAATATGCGCACTCTATGTAATATTATATCTCTATGCCACTTACCCAGGCTTTATTTTGACACATTGATATTTCGAGACTGTTATAGGTATGTGTGACAGAGACAAAGCGGAATTATTGTCTAAAAATCGATGTGCCATTTATAACGTCAAACATATTTTATTTATTTACATTATTCTACCACTACACTTGAGGTATTCTCGTAAATTCTCGCTTTATTTCGTTAATACAAAATTAGCTTTATTTCCACATCAATAGGGTAGATTTTGTATTAACCAAGTAACGTGAATAATTTGACTAGTACGCCAAGTAAAGGACATCGCTCACTATTACAGGACCTCTCCGACACGGCAAGTAAGTTAACAATCAAGTCAGGATTTTAAATCAAATGCATTGAAAGTGTATTTTACGATGGCTATACAAAATAGTGGTCGGCTCGCCGGCCGCTCATTGCCCGCGAGCCGTTACACGTAAAGTAGATTTTAATGCATTTGATTTAAAATCCTAACTTGAATGAAAAGTTCTTAGCCGTGTCGGAGCGGTGCTGTTGTAATGAGCGTTAAGTCCTTAATTCGTAAAAAGTGCGTATTCAAGTTTTTCACTACATAGCATTTTTTTGTATCTGAAGTGAAAATAAGTGTGGCTGGCCATCACCTGACTCTGCCGAGTCGTAGGCCAAGATAGATAGACATTACGTAGCACGTGCATTGCCTTAGACATGTTCTCGTCTCTATCTTGCACTAGTAATTTAACAGTCGTGCGACAGTGACAGGTGTACTTAGCCAAAGCGTGTGCTAAGTAGTCTATTTATGTCGGCCTAAAAGTTATTCCTTTTTGTACTGCGTTAAACTTAAGTTGACAAATAGTATGTAGTCTTTATTTACTTTGTTACCCATATAATGATAAAAGGGGGCAAAGCTAAGATTGATTAAAACAATCTTGAAATACTTTGTTTTTTTTTGTGAACAACCCTTGCATACACCTTCCAGAATTGATGGTGAAAACCGTATAAAAATCCATTGTGTAATTTAGAGAGAAGTAAGCGGTCACAGAGACACGAACAGTTACTTTGTTTGTACTATTTAATAGCGACCAGGCTCTGCCTCGCACGGTTTTACCGTCTGTATAAAATATTGAGATTTCTTTATTATATGCAAAGAGGATAGGCTATTGAATATATATGTGAGTTTAAGGGAGATGCGCAAAGGTAGCCCGCGAAATTCAAATTTTCTTGAACTTAGAGAGTTGTATTGCTGATTCTAATGTTTATAATTCTATAAATCCATATTTGTTACGGTCGCGAATTTTTTTAATCAACATACAACCTGATACTGACCTGCAAATTGCAAAAAACGTAAGAAAATTTGAATTTCGCGGGCTACTCTGAAGCTTTTGCCTTAATATCAATGCATTATACATATAAACTTACTTATTGCTACTATTTTCTAATTGATGGTGACAACCGCACCAAAATCCGTTGCGTAGTTTAGCAGAATAACGCGGTTACACGTACAGATCCGATAGGTGAATTACTTTATAAAACGTGTAGATGTGGGAGGACACACCCTTGTACAGGTAACCACAGACGGCCGCCATTACCCAAGCAAAATGGTCCACCAGAGGCCCTAGACAAATTGACATTCTATCAGATCGCTTCGAAAAAAAAACAATAAAAAAAAGAAATGGCTTCGATTAAGTTTCGAAGCGTTTCGAAAGCGTCTGACCCTCTGAAGGACTAATGCCCGTTTTCACTGATATCCCCTAGGTTTATGGAACCCCTAAGCATGGTTAGGGGGCTGTTAACCGTTAATGTCACTTCTATACCACTTGGCAGCATAGAATGCATACAAATTGGCATGCCATAAAATGTGCCTCACATATTTATAACCGGTCAGTCGAGTTCATCGGCGCGCCGCCTATAGCTATATACAATGTGGAGACGACAATACAACAATAAATGAAAACATCGAACATAACATCGAAATTGAAAAAGTAATTTTTTCAAACAAACTAAATAGTAGTGATGGGCCGACTATGGGGTTTGCCGATCTTTGACTAGCTATCGTAACTAAACTATTGGATATATTGGATGATTTTTTTGTATGTAGACCGACAACGTCATTATATATACGGAGTATTTTTAGTCGTATTGTCGTCTCCACCTTGTATACAGGGTGGCCGGAAAATTGAGGACCAAAAATAAAATGTAGTTCCCTCGTGTGTGTGTATCCGAACCACCCCCATGTTCCGCGATTATTCATAGTTTTCGAGATATTTTTTTTTTTCTGAATCTTTGAGAATCGTCTTATCCTGCGAATAAATTATATACAAAAACTGTCAGACGACAATTTTATTACACGGATAAAAGATGGACTTTGATAAAATCGGCTCTTAGTCAGCAAAGTAAAACAAAACAACGATGAAATAATTACAATTTATTAATGTCTAGCTTCCGCCCAAGGCTTCGCCCGCGTGGTATGTCGATAAAAATACCCTATGTCCTTCCCCAGGATGCAGGATGAGGATCTCCTTGCCAAATTTTGTCGAAATCCGTTCTGTGGTGTTTAGGCGTGAAAAGGTAACATACAGACAGACAGAGTTACGTTCGCATTTATAATATTAAGTATGGATTCACATTCAGTAATTAAGAAAGAGCGAAACTTAATTAAAATTATCTTTTTCAAATTAAAAATGTCAGAGAAAATACAGAATGTTGATCATATTATGTAAATAAAGCAATTAAATTAAATGTTACTTTTGATTAAGACTACAATTACTAAAAATAAATGTAAAATGACAATGGTGCCGATTCCCTTGTACACAAACTAAACTAAATTTAAGTTCAGTGCATCTTTTTCTTTCTATTTCATTATGAAAAAGACAGAAGATAAATTTTAGTTTAGTCCTGTCAAATTAATCAGCGCCTGACATAAATTGACGTAATTTTAGTAGGCAATTTTTTATCGCGTCTAAACTTGTTTGGAGTAGTGACAGTTTGACAGGACTAAACTAAAATTGATCTTCTGTCCTTTTCTTAATGAAATAGAAAGAAAAAGATGCACTGAACTTAAATTTAGTTTAGTTTGTGAACAAGGGAATTGGCACCATTACCTACTTAATTATAATAAAGGGTAGGTACTAGACTACAATATTATTATAAATTGCTGTTTCAACAATTAACTATTTGACCATAACAATAATAATAGACAGCCATACAAAATATCGCCGTATCCTATTTCAATCAAGTTCGAAGAAGGTATGTAGAACCCTCAATTAAAGATATTGAACAGACTCATCATGGCCATGGCTTCCATGTGTTTTTGCACCTTGAACCGCTGTAAGTTAGGGTAATGGAACCTCATTCGATTTTCGCCCATGGTTCTGTTGTCCCGGTGGTCAGAACACTCAAGGTGCAATTTCATGTCAGCCCAGCCTGCTACGATGAGATGACAGTATCCACAGTGATACAACCCGGGACGAACCTAAAACAAAATGAAACAAAGATATAGAGAACTAAAACAAGAAAAAGAAAAAAAACTACGAGGCCAGGAAAGACTCGTATATCATTTTGCTTGTTTCGCAAAGAGGCAGTTTGCGTAATAGGTACACCAACATTTTGTCAGATCAATTTGCCTAACCTTTTCCCAACTATGTTGGGGTCGGCTTCCAGTCTTCTAACGGGATGCAGCTGAATACCAGTATTTTACATGGAGCGACTGCCTATCTGAGCTCCACAACCCAGTTACTGGGTAATACGATACCCCTTGGTAAGACTGGTTGTCAGACTTTCGGGCTTCTGACGACCCGTAACGACTGTCAAAGATCCACGAATGACAGCCAACGGGGCCAACGGCTTAAAGTGCTTTCCGAGGCACGGAGGAGTCTCGGTATGTTAAGATGGTCACCCACCAACGGACCAACCCAGGCAAGCGTAGCTTAACTTAATAGATCGACCCGTGGGGTTGTTACTTATTACTTAGCAACGAGCTCCTCATTTCCCCAGACATGTAAATAATAAGTTTCTAATGTAATAGGGGCGAGCATAGTGCCAGTAATCGGGAACAAATTCATATAAGAGTAGTACACTTTTCCTCTACCCACCCATAACGTTATTCCTAATAAAAAAAATGCTAGACAAACATTAAAGAAATGTTCCCTTTACCTCTCTGATAAATTCTTTTTTCTCGGATATAATGACAGGCGCTACTAGCCATTTAATGGCGTGCTGGTGTGTTTTAACATGGTCCTCGACATCCGAGTGTGGCGGCAAGTTCACCTCGCAAACAATGCACCTCATTCTTGAACTATTTTCTGATATGAAATAAAAACTATTCCGAAGAATACAAAACTCCTCGTTAATGATACTGAAGACTCCTCGTACATCGTAAGCTGAATCAATAAATTCTCTCATTGGCTGCTTCGTCTGCTTTCCCGGAGTTTTCGGTCGGGTTATAGGTGAGGCTACCAATGATATCAATCTTTGGTGATTCGCTCCTTCTACGTGCTCTTTCAATGACCTTAATGAAGCTGGCAAATTTACTGCACAAATGCGGCAACGAGATTGGTTATTTTCCCCGTTGTAAGTAATTTTATTTGCTTTTGCAAATTCCCTTGGCGCTTCTTCTTGGCTACATTTTTCGAAGTTTTCTTTCGGGCCAAAATGGAATTCGTCGTCGTCGTCTGACGATGATGAATCGGTTTCATTATATTCTGCATGTGAGGCAGCCTTAGCATTGCGGACAGCATCTTGAATATTATCTAGTGAAGCTTTTACCATGTCATGTACATTATGTACAATCTCAGTATTTTGTTTATCGTCAGACGATTTCGCAGTTTTGTCATTAATATCGACTCGATTCAAATTTTGATCCAGATTTGATGGATATAGTAAATCAGAATCAACGGCTGATGAATGATTTTCAATGTGGTTCTCTATCTCCATGACATCAAATGTTACAACTTTGGAACATTTTTTACAGAATGCTGTTTCTCTTTCCAAATTAATATTGATTCCTTTACTTTGGTACCTGGCAATGGATTCAAGGATTTTAGATTTGTCTTTTGTCGGTGATTTTTCGTTACTATTCTTATTAGCATCGTTGTCAATCTTCGGTTTCTGTTTTTCGCCATCATTTTCTACGGCTGAAGTCATGTTGGTTGCTGTTTCTCGACAGTTTCCTGTAGCTTCGCTTCCTTGGCAGTCTTCTTTAGTGTCGATTCCTTGACAAACTCCATTAGTTACTATGCGATGTTTCGCGTAAAGTTCGTGATGCTCTGTATCGTCAAAATGTTTGGTCATCCTGCCGGGCGCTAGCAACTTGTTACATGTTAGGCATTGGACAGCTGTGTCGTCTAACTGAAATCACAGAAATAATAACCACTTAATTGTATTGTAAAATTGGTTTTGATTAAACAAACTTACATTTATTTGAAGTCCAGATTGTTTTGTGTATTCTGAAGAGTTACTGATAATGAGAGAGTGACTAATAGGTACCAATATATAATATCCTGTTTGAAGAGGAAGGCTTATATATTATCTAGTTAATCATAATACTAAATTAAGTACTACTAAGAGATAATCAGGGAATACAGTATACCTGCTTTTAAGTCTAGTCAAGTACTTAAATAGTAGTAGAAAGCCACTTTCGATACATTCTTAAACTTGTTGAAATTCCATATCAAAGTAGTGTACACTTACATGACGAAAGATGGCACTATCCGCTCCAAACTGAATAGATTTCAGAACCAAATTCAAACAGTGGCTTGCATCAGTTTTATGATCACTCTCATCTTCGAACTCTTCGTTACAAAGCGAGCAGACTCCATCGATCAGGCCATGCCAAGCCTTTTCTTCAATAAGAATGTTATTGAAAGCAACAACATCGCCACCCATTGCATTTAGGAGAAGAATTCCCTTGTTATGCTTGTGTTCATCTTCAGTTACATGTAAATTAACTTTGGAAGCAATTGGCATCAGAACGTTACAGAACTCGCAGTAGTAGCCCCCTTTGAACTGAAAAAACAAGTTGATGATTAATGAAATAATCCTAAAAGTGATGAAAATTTTCGTAAAGTCTGCAATAATTAAATAAGTATTTTTTTTTGGGAAAATCTGCACTATGATAATAGTAACATTATGCTCTTAACTAATTTCTTATAATTCGTGGTAAATGTTAGGTACTTACCTAATTATTATAAAATATAAAGTTCATAATTTGTGAACCAGTTTATGAATCGTCATACAAAAATGTAAATATATTTTGAGTTGTCAATTTGTGACAATTTTGTGTTGGACGGAAGTCAGATAACAAAATACCTACTTTGCCTTTATCCATCGTGTAGGTACCTCATGATTGTTAGGCGAATGGGGTAGTCCCCGTACATTAATAAATCCCCGCTGCAGCGATCATAGAGCGCCAACGTCACTCAGTAGGTACTTCAATGCAGAATACGTAAGTACCTACACTAGTGCGCTTGCACGAGCAACCTAAGATTGAAAATTCCGGCAATATGTAAATACATAATTCTGGTATTCGCCGGAAATTACTCGGTGTTCTCTGAACTTCATAGCTTCAATACAACTGCCCAGAATAAGGCACAAGTTTTTGACCGTGTAAGCGCATCTTTAGGTCATGTCGTGTAGGTTAGGTTAGCGAACTACACTTCGCGAGGTCTCTGTTTACAGCGAGACGTTGTCGGTCGAACGATGTGAACTTAGTTCACAATAACGCGACATCAAAACTGTGAGCCCAAACTCTATGTAAATCCGGAATCGCTTCCACTGAAGCGAAGATGAGCGGAGCGGAACGTAGACGAGCGGAGCGAAGACGCGGAGGAATCGACCATCTAATCACGTTGGTTGAACTCATCTGTGATTGGTCGATTCCCTTTTTACCCCGCTCCGCTCCGCTCGTCTCCGCTTCTGTAGAAACCGTACCTAATGCTACTCCAAACGAACCCACCTTTTTAATATGTTCATCTTGAAATTTATCGGAGTACAGCACTGCATCAGACTTGTTCTTATGCTCCGATGTTCCGATATGGTCAGTAGCTTCCCGCTGGGACGGCAAGAAGATGTCGCATGCCAGACAGAAGGAGTTCAAGGAGCCAGTGATGACCCCGTTCATATGAAACTTGTATGTCATGGTGACCTGAAAAATAAAACAATTTGTATAAAACATAACATGCCGCCTCTAAGTAGCTACTTGTTCACCAAACTGAGTACCTACCTACCTACACCTGAGTACCTACCTACCTATTTTTTCCATTAGTTATTTCGTTAAAACAGCCCGGTTATTATGCTCAAAAACACATACATAACACTGGTGAAAATTCTATGTTTTTTGTTGACTTTTTTTGTGTGTCTAGTTGGGTTTTAGTTTTATAACTTTTATTTTTAGTTAGTATTTTTGGGATTATAATCCATACTAATATTATAAATTCTAAAGTAACTCTGTCTGTCTGTATGCTAACTTCACACCCCTAAACCACTGAGTGGATTTCGATAAAATTTGGCAAGGAGATAGATGGCATCCCGGGGAAGGACATAGGGTACTTTTTATCGCCATACCACGCGGGCGAAGCCGAGGGTGGAAGCTAGTTATTTTTTTTTTTGAAAGCTAATTAAGCCCTTTCATTTGATAAACTAAAAGGCAAAATAAAATAAAATGTTTTTTTTTTGCTTCATAATGTGAAGTCATCGTCAGCCTATAACCAGCGGACGATCAAGACACTTATCCAACGATACCTATAATTTGTCGAATTATGATGAGTATTTTAGAAGTTAGAGCAAACACATGAACATACATACACACACACACACGCATACCGGTCTCCTTTTTGCTTCGCCGTAGTCGGGTAAAAAGACACGTTGCGCCGACCCCAACTTACCGCCTGGCCACGGGACAGGCGTAGGCGGCACGAACTGCGGCGCGAATTGCGGTGCAGGTAAATTGGAATAGGGGCAGGAACATAATGATGAGGGATGAATTTTGGGAAAAGTTTTCCGTTTGAGGTAAAACGAAAAAAAAGGCCCGACTTGAGAATCGAACACAGGGACTAGTCACTCGGCAGACGTACTTTTAACAACTTTGTCGAAGAAGTCATACCTACCAAAACATCTAATCAATGATTATTACTTACCCGTTTCAATAATTACTTGATACCAATTGATACTACAAGCAACTGTGACTCATAGTGCAGCTGTAGAATGTGTGTGCAGTGTGTAAGTAGGTACCTACCTATGTGACCGACATGAATGTATTGTATTACATATTTTATTACTTTTAACCATATTGTAATCAGATACAATGCATTTAGAGCAACGTAAAATGTACCGAAAAATTCTTACTTTCTATCTTCCTTTAGCAGCCTACTTACCTACCAAAATTATGAAAAATTAAAATATCTTTACGAAATCAATGTGCTTACCTAACCTACGTACTTGGACAAACACTTGAGAAAAAACACAAATTAAGAAATTAACAAACCTATATCGCAATAAGAAAATATCTAAAAATAGATTTTAATACATTTAGGTAAATAAGTAATTAGGTACCTAATCGGTTGACGTTTTCACTGTTATTCTGAGGGAGTTTAGTGTCCCGCAGTGTTAAAAATAAAAACGTTTAATATGTACTCACAGTAGTATTTTGCCGCTTGGAAACTGTTCTTGTATTGGGCGACTGTTCAGCACTGTGCGTTTTACAAGAGTGAATATTTTTAATGGCGCCTGCATGCTAGAATCAACCATTGGAGATATCGAAGATTCTGGAAAGCCCCGACCATAGAGCATTATTCTGAACTTTATTAGATTATCTACTTATCGAGATCTAAGTTATGAAAACTTCTATAATTATTGCAATAGGTACAAAGTATTACAAATTAAGGCAATGATATTTAAAAGAATTATTTTAAGACACATGGCATGGCGCTCACATATTAATTTCTTACAAAATCTGTGTTCAGAACAATAGTGCTCTATGGTCGGGCCGGAAGTTTGTCTATTGATAACAGTTACGCATTTTTTTTTTTTTTTTATAATGTATTATTGCAATCGTATACAAATTCTAACGTTCTAACATTCTAGCACGCTTTTATACCAAGCTTTGGTTGAAAAGATATCACACAGTGATTCATTATTTGTTTACTGACTAAGTGCGTATCGGACAACGCACAATGAAGGGTTCCATAATTGGGAATTTGGAATGAATTTATCCCAAGCACAAACTTAACATTGTAGTTGAAAAACATTTTCTCCCTTATGGAATATATGGGAGAACATGTTTTTGCAACTGCAAATGTAAGTTGGTCGATTATTACTCGTTAACTTGTAGGGCCAACTTAGCTGTGATCGTTTTCCTTTTAATTTCGTTATAATTACCTATATATATACTACTGCTGTGATTTTTTTCACATATCCAGAAGCAACCATTTAGCTGGCAGGGCACTTGACTCTAACTAAAATTAGCGCTTAAGGTTGATGCGCTAGGGTGGCCGCGGAATTCAAAGTTTCTTACGTTTTTTGCAATTTGCAGGTCAGTATCAGGTTGTATGTTGATCTAAATATTATTAGCGGCCGTAACAAATATGGATTTACAGAATTATAAACATTAGAATCAGAAATACAACTCTCTAAGTTCATGTAAGTGTATTGACTGACGATTTCCGAAATTTTCATTCAATTCCACCTTCCACCTCGACTCCAAAAATGGTTTTCAGAGACTGACGATATTTTTTAATGTCAGCACATACCTTGGGAAAGACACGAAAAACATCCCCACTTTACGGTAATTATCATTAAAAAAAGAAACATGATTTTATTTTACCACTTTGTTGGCGTGATTAAATATTTAACTAATTATTAATAATATAAGAATAATATTAATTATTAATTTGAATTAGGGCGAATCTGTTTCATTGTGACAGAACATTTATTATGTACCTACTTACGTTATTTACCTACATTATTGAGTTGACAAATTTTTCGAACATAGGGTTTATAGCAATGGATTAGCAATATCCTCCAAAATTGCTCAGAATATGACTGATCGTCTATTGCGTAACCGATTAGGACTAATTTGTTTCATTTTGACAGTTCAACATTCAGCAGCAAAAGATTAGACATTGGTGCCGATTCCCTTGTAGGTACACAAACTAAACTAAATTTAAGTTCAGTGCATCTTTTTCTTTCTATTTCATTATGAAAAGGACAGAAGATAAATTTTAGTTTAGTCCTGTCAAAATTAATCAGCGCCTGACATAAATTGACGTAATTTTAGTAGGCAAGTTTTTAATCGCGTCTAAACTTGTTTGGAGTAGTGACAGTTTGACAGGACTAAACTAAAATTGATCTTCTGTCCTTTTCTTAATGAAATAGAAAGAAAATGATGCACTGAACTTAAATTTAGTTTAGTTTGTGAACAAGGGAATCGGCACCATTGTTTCAAACCAATTCCAATTCCGTTTGATCGTGTATTACGCAATTAGGGTTCAGAGAGCTATTCATTTTAAATCCTAAAAATATTACTCGACGAAATAAAACAAAACAACGTAAAAAAAACTGTTTATTATTTAATCCTACTAATATTATAAATGTGAAAGTTTGTGTATTTGGATGTTTGTTACTCAATCACGCAAAAACGGCTGAATGGATTTGGATGAAATTTGGCAAACAGATAGTTTATAACCTGGATTAACACATAGGATACTTTTTATCCCGATATTCCCACGGGATCGAGACTTACGCGGGTGAAACCGCGGGGCGCAGCTAGTACAGTACTAAATATCAAAAATGAGACACACAATTTGTGAATTAAAGGTATTTCAAATTAAAATTAATTTCAGAGAAAATACAGTATATTTACCTACATAATAAAGCAATTGAGGAATAATAAGACCGTTTACAGTCACATTGCCTGATACGTTAGCGGTGTCGAATGCCGATACGATATCGGGGCAAGTAAAATGTATGAATATGTACCTGCCTTTCCGATTGTCCGATCCAATATCGGATCCATATATTTTACTTGCCCCGATATCGTGCCGGCATCCGACACCCGACGGATATCGTATCGGAAAATGTAAAAACGCTCTAATGATTAGACTAAAACTAATAAAATTAAATGTAAAACTTAATTGTACCTAACAGTTGAAGACAATAATTAAAATAAAGGGTTAGAGTAGACACACTGTGAAAACGCTATAATGAACTAAAACTAATAAAATTAAATGTAAAACTTAAATGTAGGTAGGTACCTAACGTTGCAATTGAAGACAATAGTTAATATAAAGGGGGAGGTCAGAGTAGACTAAGTAGAAAATAGTAATAGAGAATAAAATGGAGAATTAAAACTTTTTCAAAAATCAACTTACAGCTATTTAGTCATGAACGTAATAATTATAGATAAGTTCGAAGTAAGGTCAACCTTCAATTAAACATATTGAAGATACCCATCATGGCTATGTCTTCCAGATTTTTTTGCATCTTGTGCCGCTGTAAGCCAGGCATATGGAGCCTCATTCGACTTTCCCCGACGGCTCTGTTAGACAGGTGGTCAGAACACTCGAGGTGCCGTTTCATGTCGGCCCAACCCAAGACTAAAAGATTGCAATATCCGCAGTGGTACATCCCGGGACGAACCTGTAACAAGTAAATTTTTGATTAAGACAAAGAACAGATTCTGGACAGGTACCTACACTAAGGTGGTCGAAGCTAGTACGGCGAAAAAAAAAATTCTGTTAGAAGTCGCGCCACCCCATTATTTTGTTAACCATACCTATCTAAAGTATTATCTTTTTAAAATTTCAGCCCCCTATCTTATGTAGAAGGGGGTGCTCATCGACTGTGAAGTATCTGAATTTTATGAAAAATTCTTAAGTTAGGATAATACGAAAAACATGTAAGGTTTTCTGAAAAGCATTTAGTTTTATACTAAAATAGTATTTAAGAACAAAAACAATATTATAAATAAGGTAGGACCTAAAATATTATTAATACAGTTCCGTTTTCTCAACCTGAAACTAAGTTTGTTAACGCTTTTTTTAGTGTATCAGTAGAAACAACTTTTCGGTTATGTTTCACGACTTGAAGTATGAATTGTTTTACTTCCTCATCAGATAAGTACCACAAGTGGCGCTCTGAGACTCCCCTTGCTGCTTACTGCATCGAAATCAATAAGTTCGTATGGTTTTAATCTCTTCCAAAGTTGCAAGTCTTTAATCGGTGTATCTGCTGTCAAAGGTTTGGATCGAAGCACCGAACCTTGGTGTAAATGAGAGTACCAAAACTATTGTAGCGGATAATTAATTTTTTGTCCCTTTTGGTTAACTAGAATAGGTACGTTTAAATTACTTCTGAAGAGAAACATCTTCATAGCATACAGCAGTTACGCCATCATACGAGCATTATGTATTGGTCCCGGAGAAAGTCAATCAATCCTTGAAGATAGCTTATTCAGAACTATCATTGTGAACTCGGTTAACTCGTTGTAATCATCCTGAGCTAGTTTTTCTGCAGCTAAAGCAGTTTTAAGAATCTCAGGACTAGTTTCAGCATACTGTTCCGCGCTTGAACTGGAATCAAGGCAATCGTAGTGTCTTTGGGAAAATATATACCCAAAAAAGCCAGAATCTTTTAAACAATGTGATGCCATTAGAGGTTGATAAATCAAAGCAAATAATATGTGTTGACAACAAGCAAGCTATAATAGATTACGGCCTGTGTTTGCTTCCAGACGAGCACAAGTTCCTTTTTGACCCCTGTTACCCATATTACTTTTTGAATGATTATATGCGTAGTACCTTCCAATTTTTTTGATTTTTATTATATCAGATTATAAAATAATAGAAATAGCCGAATGTTGGATGTTGGTTTAGCCTTAACAGTGACACAAGATCCCGACATTCAAGTAGAAAAATGACATCTTTCTTACGTGTGGAAGACCTCATTTTAATGCACTAGTACAATGATTCACAGTCTTGTAATTAAGTTTCTATTAATTCCGTTTACAAAACACAATATTTGCTATATTTCAAAATTAATAAGTTTAACTTAACAATGGAAACTAACCAGTAACCAAAAAATGAATCTTATGTATTTTCTTTAATTTGAAATTGAACACCAGATTGAGCACCCTCTTTCACTAAAGCTGGTCACCTAAAATTTTACAACGTTAATACTATAGATACGTGTTACAAATTTACGGGGTGGCCAAAGAGAAAACTAAAAAAAAAAAATTTGGACCACCCTAAGGTACAAACAAGAAATAAATAAAAAAATCATGTATGTATTATTGGCTCTTTACCTCTCTAATGAATTCCCTTGTCTCCGATTTAATGACAGGCACTTCCCACCATTTATGCAGGTGCTGAGTTGTCTTAATATGATCCACAATATCCGAGTATGGCGGCAAGTTAACATCGCACACAAGGCACCTAATTCTTGAATTATTCTCCGATATCAAATACATACTATTCCGAAGAATACAAAACTCCTCGTTAATGATACTGGCGATATAAAACATTCCTCGTACATCGTAAACCGAATCAACAAATACTTTCGTTAACTCCTTCACAAGCTTTTCCGAAGTTTTTTTTTCGGAGTTTTTGTTGGACGCTACCAAGTCTCCACTACAACCCGAGCGTTTTTTGTGATTCGCTCCTTCTACGTGCTCTTTCAATGACCTTAAAGGAGGTGGCACATGTACTGCACAAATTCGGCAAAAAGATTGGTTTGTTTCACCGTTGTAAGTTATTTTATTTGCTTTTGCAAATTCTCTTTTCGCTTCTTCTTGGCTACATTTTTCGAAGTTTGTGGGAACATAGAAGTCGTCATGTGACGATGACGAATCCGTATCATTGTCATCTCCATGTGAGACAGTCTTAGAGGCAGCATTAAGGACATTATATTGTAAAGCTTTTATGGTGACATTTTTAACCTCAGTATTTTGTTTATCGTCAGACGATTGTGCAGATTTGTCATTTATATCGACTCGATTCAAATTTTGATCCACATTTGATGGATATAGTAAATCAGAATCAACGGCTTTAGCTGATGAATGATTTTCAATGTGGTTCTCTATCTCCATGACATCAAATGTTACAACTTTGGAACATTTTTTGCAGAATGCTGTGTCTGTTTCCAAATTAATATTGATTCCTTTACTTTGGTATCTGGCAATGGATTCAAGGATTTCAGATTTGTCTTTTGTCGGTGATTTTTCGTTACTATTCTTATTAGCATCGTTTTCAATCTTCGGTTTCTGTTTTTCGCCATCATTTTCTACAGGTGAAGTCATGTTGGTTGCTGTTTCTCGACAGTTTCCTCTAGCTTCGCTTCCTTGGCAGTCTTCTTTAGTGTCGATTCCTTGACAAACTCCATTAGTTTCAATGCGATGTTTCGCGTAAAGTTCGTGATGCTCTGTATCGTCAAAATGTTTGGTCATCCTGCCGGGCGCTAGCAACTTGTTACATGTTAGGCATTGGACAGCTGTGTCGTCTAACTGAAATCACAGAAATAATAACCACTTAATTGTATTGTGAAATCAGATTTGATTATAAACATTTATTTCAAGTCCAGATAGTTTTGTGGAGTTTTGTGTATTCTGAAAAGTTAAGACTGACAAATAACAATAATATATATTCTGTTTCAGGTAGATGAGGATTAGATGGATGAGGAGAAGGATGAGGAGGTAGTTAGGTAGGTATAAAACTATACTCCATTTGAAATAACATTAGACATTCAAATAAGCATTTTTTACAGTCCGTTTAACCGATTTTGACTTCTACTGCGTTAGTGGCATGACAAATGACAGCTGCAGTAGACAGTTGGCATTGTCTAACCTTTTTGCTTTTAATGCTATCCTTACGCCTACGGTATACAAGTCAAAATCAGTTGAACGGACTGTAAAAAGATTTTTTTAAATGTCTAATCTTATTTCAAATGGGGTATAGTGCATAATACTAAATTACTAATAAGAGATAATGAGGGAATACTGGTAGTATAATATACCTGCTTTTTTAGTCTAGTCATGTATCTACAGATAGTGCCATCCACGAAGCGCGCCCCACTCCGCGATTACTGTACTGTAAGCTGTACTTTAGTACGGAGCGAAACGGCGTATGGCGCGTCTTCGTGGATGGCACTACCTATTGTAGAAAGCCACTTTATACATGTTGAAATTCCATATCAAAGTAGTGTACACTTACATGACGAAAGATGGCACTATCCGCTCCAAACTGAATAGATTTCAGAACCAAATTCAAACAGTGGCTTGCATCAGTTTTATGATCACTCTCATCTTCGAAGTCCTCGTTACAGAGTGAGCAGACTCCATCGATCAGACCATGCCAAGCCTTTTCTTCAATAAGTATTTTATTGAAAGCAACAACATCACCACCCATCGCATTTAGGAGAAGAATTCCCTTGTTATGCTGGTGTTCATCTCCAGTTACATGTAAATTAACTTTGAAAGCAATTGGCATCAGAACGTTACAGAACTCGCAGTAGTAGCCCCCTTTGAACTGAAAAAACAAATGAGATTTTAGTTGTTGATGTTGATGAATTGTTAGATTCAAGTGAGTGTAATAATTGTTGATATGATGGACAGAATTCCTAAATGTTGGGCGGAATTGAGATTGTATTAAAATATTGATAAAAAGCATAATTTATTTATTTAAACTTTTCGCACTCAAAAAAGAAGGTACAAAGGCGGACATAATTATACAGGATATCTATGGTATAAAACGACGAATTACATAGCCGTCAAGTACGAATTCTGTACATCAAATTAAGTAACCCTGGGCCTGCACAAAAATAATTGCTGGGAAACGATTTTTATTTTTGGTCGGAAAAATCATTGTTTACGGTACCTACCTAGTGCGCAACGTAAAACGTGTTTAAGGGTGCATACAACGGTTCAGGGTTTGTGGGGTTATTTAAAATTAAGTTATAAAATTTAAAAACCGTCTGAAAAAGTTGGAACTTTGGCCTTCAATATCTCCGTAACCAGAAGGGTCCCAGGTATGATCCAGACGAAAAAATAATCACAATGACAGTAAGAACAAGTGACTTTCGGCTTCGTTATGCGTCTTTTTACACCCGTTATACATCGTGCAATGTTAGATTTAGCTAATAGGGTGTCCCCGTCATAAATAAATCTCTGCAGTGACCACAGAGCGCCAACTGCCAACGTCACTCTTAAGTGCAAAATACACTTATTTTATTAACGGAATTTGCAATCTTTAGTTGCTCGTGTAAGCGCTCCTTATAGCGCTTATAAGATTGCAAATTCCGGTAATTTTTACATAATTCTGTTACTTATTTGCCGCAAATTGCTCGGTGTTCGCGAAACGTACCATAGTTGCATTTGCCAAGAACAGCACAATTAAATTGGCCGTATAAGTTTCGTTTAAGTGCTTCTTTAGTGAATTTATAACTAAGGCCAACACTATGTAAGTTAGGAAATGTTTCCACTTAAGCCAATATGAGATGGGCGGAGCGGAGACGTGCAAGAATCGACCAAACGTATTGGTTGAACTCGTCGTGATTGGTCGATCCCTTTGTTTCCCCCGCCCGTCTCCGCTTCTGTAGAGACGCCTAATGCTACTCCAAATAAAAACCCACCTTTTTAATATGTTCATCTTGAAATTTATCGGAATACAGCACTGCATCAGACTTATTCTTATGCTCCGATGTTCCGATATGGTCAGTAGCTTCCCGCTGGGACGGTAAGAAGATGTCGCATGCCAGACAGAAGGAGTTCAAGGAGCCAGTGATGACCCCGTTCATATGCAACTTGTATGTCATGGTGACCTGAAAACAAAACCAAGTACCTATATAAACAACAACCATTTTTTTTCACCGAATTGAGTACATTAGTACCTTCCCCTTTTTTTAACCGACTTCTTCAAAAAGGAGGAGGTTTTCAATTCATCTGTTTTTTTTTTTTTTTTTTTTTGTATGTTTGTTACGCGATTACTCCGCCAATTATGAATCGATTTTGATGATTCTTTTTTTGTTTGGTAGGTCATGCTTCCGAGGTGGTCTCATATAAATTTTATTAACTTTGCTTGCGTAATTTTTGAGTTAGCTTCAATATTACGTATTTTTCCCACTTAGTTTATCTAGACGATATCCTGTTTGACTCCTTCACTGTTATTTACATAGCAGGTAGTGGTATTCGGATTTGTGTGGGGTAGGTACCACAACTAAAAAGTCAAAAATAAAAACTTTTTACAAAAAAAAAAACAACCGACTTCCAAAAAAAACACAAAAAAAGTGAAAAATAACTTTAATTAAGTCGGTGGCAAAAAACGGAAATTGAAAAGCAAAGACACCGACTTCCGAAATTAAAGTTATTTTTCACTTTTTTAGTGTTTTTTTTGGAAGTCGGTTGTTTTTTTTTTTGTAAAAAGTTTTTCTATCAGGAATTTCGTCAATGCAAGCAGAAGCAGCCCGGTAGTGTACCTAATGCGGGCCATAGACGTTCAAGTAATTTGATCAAAAAGGCTGGTTCAAATAGTTTTTATTAAAATGAGTTGTCAAATGGCATGAAGAAATATTAGGAATTTTTGTATTTCTATTTGATCAAACTGTTTGAACCAGCCTGTTCGACCAAATTACTTGAACGTCTATGGCCCGCATAATTAGGCTCATAAAATTGACCTATATGGCGAAGTGTAGGTACTGCCTGAAGAATTCAGGCGTGTTGTTCTGTTAGTCTTTAGTTTGTCTAGACAAGCCTAGCGGTAGTATACTTAAGATATATAGTAGACTGGGTTCATAAGTGAAATTTATTGTTTGAACGGAAAAAAAAAACCTATAACACTCTGCAACACTACTTATTAAATAATACACGGTTACATTTTCTTTTTAATTCACTTAAAGGGTCATTGTACTCATTAAAATTATGAACAACTTTTAATATAGGACCAACCTTGAAATCGCGAAAATAAAATCAGCTGTTCCCTACATTTATGTTCGCTTCGCATAACTCGTAAAAATGTAGGAAACAGCAGATTTTTGGATTTAATTTAACCGTGTATAGCTACTATAGAAATATTGAAAAAAAACACAACAACTTCTGTCTATTAACTATCGCTACTGTCGCTGCTTTACCATTTGGGAAAGAATTTTTGGAATCCGACCAGTCGCTCCGAAGATTACCTACCCTCCTACACCTACATGCAAAATCACAATAATTAAAGAGGTATAAATATTTGTTGCATTGTATCAACACACATACAAATATGTACTTACGTTGCTAAATCTTTGTTTAGTTAAACACAGACTTAGTTCTTTGTATCGATTATGTTATGTTTATGTTTGACTCTGACTATGAATGAATTCATTTAGATTTGCATTTTTGTGGTGGAGGTACCTACTGCTAGTTAATCATAAACATCCTTTTCCTTATCAATGAGACCATGGCATACTGTGTTGTGTGATTGTATGTGATCTGACAAAGTAACGTGACTTTTCTCGTCGATTTTTAGGGCTCCGTAGACGAACTAGTATAAACAGCCTTTTATGATGTTCCCACTGCTGGGACACAAGCCTGGGGTGGGCTGTAATCTCCACGCGGGCCCAGTGCGGGTTGGTAGATGTATGTGTTTACCTAAGTTTTGGTTCCAGGATATGCCGGTTTCCTCACGATGTTTTCCTTCTTCCTTGTGAGAGCAGTGGAGATAAATTGTTTACACAAAGTAAAACACCCGCCTGGGTTCGAACTCTTCGAACCCTCGATCTACAACTCGTAAGTCGGGGCCGTTACCATTGCGGGCGACCCACTTACTTTCGCATTTATAATATTAGTAAGTTTGTATGTTACCTTTTCACGCCTAAACTACAGAACGGAATTCGACATTTGACAAGGACATAGATGGCACCCTGGGGAAGTATTTAGGGGTATGAGGAACAGGGTGTAAAGTTCACTCATACTCCATAGAAAAGGGAGGATCCTCCGACCAGACGGGTGTTGTGTCTGGCGGGCAACTGCCCAACGATTGATGTTGGGTTCTCGTATATATGTCCACTGCACGGTAAACTTTAATTGCGCGATGCAGGATTTATGTGACGTCTGTCTGATGTCAGGTCTTTGATGCGTAGTTTGCATGTGGCGATGTAGATACCGCCACAAGTACATAGGCTACTTTTTATCGATATACCGCGCGGGAGAAGCCGCGGGCGGAAGCTAGTAAATAATTATAGAAACCAGTTTATACTGCAACCAACTGAGTCATGGTAGGTTTGTGTGTGATCGTTATGGATGAATTATGTTTTCACTTTTAACGATTTTGTTATCAGACTTGAACGACCAATTGCAATTAATACGAGATTGATACACATTGAAGCAATTTGATCTAAAATGCAATTGAAACGATGGACAATATTACTACAATTGCAATTGATTGTATATTATTATGATCGTTTCGTGGACATACACATTACCATGGATATTCAGAGCAATGTAGGTACTTAGAATGCACCGAAATCTTACCTATCCTATATACTTCCCACTACCCGCGAAGAAAGGTTCAAATAAGTTTGAATAACGTTACTTACTACAAAAACTGACAAAACAAGAACCTCTCAAATTACAAAATCAACAAACATAAATCACAACAATATAAAAATATCTATGAATACATTTTGACCAAACAGAACAGGTTTGTAAATAATTAAATAAAAATGTCAAGTTGTTGTACTCACCAACAGTGTTATTTTGCCGCTTGGAAACTGTTCCCGTATTGGACTACTGCTCAGCACTGTACGGTTCACAATAGTGAATAGTTTTTATTAGGAGCGAAGATTGTATCGAAAATTCTAGTAAGCCCCGACCATAGAGTACTATTCTGCTCTACTTTTGTCTATCAACATTGGGGTTGGTATGGATGCGTTCACAAAAAGTCGGTGTGGTCATTTATTGAATTTTAAGGCGGGTTTTAGAGTCACGCTGAGTCACGCTGAGCATCGGCGCTGATGGCGCAATATGTATGATTATCGCACTCGTCACAGCGCTGACGGCCGTCAGTGCTGAGCTGCGCTGAGTGCGATAATAATACATATTGCGCCGTCAGCGCCGACGCTCAGCGTGACTCTAAAGCCCGCCTTAGTTTTTGTTTTTTATATCTGTATCTACTCACGTAGCCTACACAAGATTTAGAAACTCCCTAAAGTATTTTATATATATACGTTTTTTTTTTTGCCAATTTATTATTACTTAGTATGGTTTTTTGTTTATTTCGAGATTGTATCTTTATTCTAGAATTATGGTCACGATTCACGATTCCCCAGATATTATAAAGTATTTTTGAACTACGGAATGAAACTCACGTTTTACAAAATAATTAAGGGGGATGCGCTAAGGTGGCCCGCGAATTTCAAATTTTCTTACGTTTTTTGCAATTTGCAGGTCAGTATCAGGTTGTATGTTGATCTATATATTATTTGCGACCGTAACAAACATGGATTTACAGAATTATAATCTTTAGAATCAACAATACATTTCCTTAAGTTCATGTAAGTGCATTGAATTACTATTTTATGAATTCGTCGTTCAATGCACTTTCATGAATTTAGAGAGTTGTATTGCTGATTCTAATGTTTATAATTCTGTAAATCCATATTTGTTACTGTCGCAAATAATATTTAGATCAACATACAACCTGATACTGACTGGCAAATTGCAAAAAACGTAAGAAAATTTGAAATTCGCGGGCCACCTTAGCGCATCCCCCTTAATTATTTTGTAAAACGTGAGTTTCATTCCGTAGTTCAAAAATACTTTATAATATCTGGGGAATCGTGAATCGTGACCATAATTCTAGAATAAAGATACAATCTCAAAGTGCATTGAACGACGAATTCATAAAATAGTAATTCAATGCACTTACATGAACTTAAGGAAATGTATTGTTGATTCTAAAGATTATAATTCCGTAAATCCATGTTTGTTACGGTCGCAAATAATATATAGATCAACATACAACCTGATACTGACCTGCAAATTGCGAAAAACGTAAGAAAATTTGAATTTCGCGGGCTGCCTTGGCGCATCCACCTTAAGTATAACTACTGCAGCTGCTCTTGGATTGGGCCTCATTCTGCTCTGACACAACTCATGGGTCAAAGGGAATAAACCTCTGTTTTTATGTGATGTTGCCAGTTAGCAGCGCGGAAAGAATCATGGCAGAATTTGTAAAAAGATTTTTAGAGAAATTGGAATGGCGTTAAAAACTGAAAGCTCATCATAGGTGGCAGGCCAATCGTACGTCTTCAAACCGCCATTGTTGTGTTTGTTTACTTTTGTGTCGATCACAAATTATACGAAAACTAGATAATTATCTATGCAACTTGGAGTATAGCACTATTATAAGACGAAGTAAGGACAGGGGAAGCGTCTACCACTAGTAAAAAAGCAGCTTTAGTGGAAAAGGCATAAATTATGAACGTTTTAATATTAATTTATAGGTTATTTTGTGTTTGTTGACTTGCGCGGAATGACAGGGGATGTACTTGTACCGTGTATTTTGGTTTACGGGTATGCCACCCCGTGTCTCGGGGAGTGCTTTTTTTGTTAAAGATAGGAAGCGTACGACAGAAATAGTTGGAAACCAATTCGAGGATGATTTCCTGACTGAAAAACTTCAGAAAATGTTAATTCTAGCACTGCTATAATACGATAATACAAAACACCCACACTTTTACTATAATTTACATTATAACACATCACATAGTTCTCTTGGGAGCATCACATAAACACGAATTTCTTGTTCTCTTGGGAGCATCACATAAACACGAATTTCTTCCATAAAAGTCTTCAGGTTTCAAAATAGTTGCGACGAAATATCGAGTTTCCAATTTTTTTTATCAGAGTGCTTTCTTCCACAGTTTTCGTATTTTAACATCTTTGGCAAATACTTGGGACCCCGTATTTTTCACTTACACAGCTACGCAAAGGCATATTAATTAAATATGCGTAAAAGAAGTCGCTTGTTTACAATAAATGTATGGATATTGACAGCTAGCAGTCAAATTCTAAGAGTTATGGTAGTAGCGACATCTAAAGTGAGCAAATGGCAGTTTTTATCCTCATTCTAATTCATATACACTTGGGTGCCTAAAGAGTATCTTCAGGCATTTACCATATTTTCATAACCCCGCATTATCAATAAGTAAATAGTTTAACGAGGACCTGATTATTTCAGAACGAAACGGCGGCTGTCAATGTAAGACCCGCCAGACGTATCTCTATGTAATCTGTGGTCTGTCCGCTAGAGGTAGCGATGGGTCGTTGAAGGTTTTTGCGATAACGAAACGTCAACGTTGATTTACGTTCGTCAACTAGTTGATCAACTAGTTAAATCAATGCACCCTCACTACTCGTACTGCTACGGCCGGAGCAGTGCGGATGTGATGTGGGTGATGGGTGTCATACTCCCCCTCTTATCCCAGTTTATAAGTTGTCTGTCTGGACTCTTGGATGCCCTATCAGTAGCCTTCATCACAGTAGTATCATCTTTTATACTCTTATCATATTTCACGCAATCCATCCATCGTTTTATGGAAATTGTTACAGTAATGAATCATCAATGTACTTTTTCAACTCACGCCGCTGTACCAAGAGTAAGTATGTTCTGTGCGCTGTACTCAATGATTCACAGCACTTGACTGTCAGCTGTCAAGTTTAATAGATCCGTTAGTGTCACTTGTCACTTGTCGTTTTTTTTAAATAAAATCTAAATGGACAACCAGATGAAACGAAAAACTGATATTTTCATTTCGAAATATTTTAATTATGTGGGGTTTTAAAAATATGTAATGAATATAAATCTACTCGGTGATGTATTCTCAACATTGGAAAATATTTTGAACCCTCTAAATTAACTTTGTTTTTGTACAAATTCATATAGGTCTCGCCATTATTCTTTAATTTTCTTTTTCTACTGTGCAGAGTAACTGTGCTTATCCCCCAATAATAATTCCTACCAGCGAATTATTCCCACTGCAGGGCAAGCAAAGGCCTCTTTTCATACCACTCTAAACACAAGCTATAGACATATTGTTTCGAGACACAAACAAACAACAGTTCGAACGCAAACGTGACAAATCTCTATAGAAAACATTTCTACTAAATATGTTTCTAGCTAGAGAATGCGATACGAACGCAGCCAATGAGCTAACAATAAATCTTGAGATCCGTCGCATATCCGTGCGTTTGAACTGGCAAAACATTACAACAAAACATTTTTAAATACCTAGTATCTGTCAAAAATTGTATGGAACATTGACAAAAAATAGAAATTTTAACATGTTTTGTCGTGAATGTTTCGCCAGTGCAAACGCACGGTCAATGTTTTACGACATCAAACAACGGGCCATGTGCGTCTCAGACCACGCCATGGAATTAGTATGTACTAAATAGAGGAGTCTGGGCGCATTAATATTTAAAGTCTTCCTATACTCGCGACAGTCTAAGAAGTCCGTTTTGACGTTTCGTTCTCTTACATGTAATAATACGTTAAGACTTGAGAATCAGTTTTAGGCAATGTAGATTGATTATAAACTCTCTAAGTATATTCAATCGATATGTCTCGAGAATCAGTTTATAAGAAACCAATTTTTTATTTCATCGCTACACAAAGCATTTTGATAGCTGTCAAAACGGACTTCTTAGATTGTCGCGAGTCTAGTGAAAATCCCCGGATCTACTAGGAAAAAACTTTTTGATAGAAGAAACAAGACAAAATTCTGTATAAAAATATTCAAGTATCAAATACGTGTTTTCCTAGTTGATCCGGGGATAAAAGACGTTTTATTTTTTATTTGCCGCTCTTTTTCACTCTCCTTTGGCTGTCTCTTCCTACGTTTACCATAGTCTCTACAGAGATTTATAGTCTGTGGTAAGTGTCGTGCAGTGACGTCTGTCTCCTGCCTGTCATTAAAATTTGTATTTTTTTGTTTCAAACTCAAAGCTAGCTGTGCTTGTGCTGGATGTGGTCAAGTGTTTATTGAATGATGTGCAGTGCCTTGTTGCTTGGACATAATGCAACTTATTTTATAAGTAACATGTTTGTTTACTAGCTCCATTTGCTAGTCTCGTTTAACTATGTTTCAAAAAACTTTTAGTGTTAAAATGTTAAGTGATAATGTTTGTGTTATGTGCTTGGTGCATTTATTAATATTATTAGCGCTGACAAAGAGCACTGCGGAAGCTCAGGAGCTAAGTAAGTCTTAAGTTTTATATATTATTTGCCAAGTCGTGCATCAAAACGTCTTGTTATATTTGAAGGTGTAACTATTAGTTATTTATATTGATCACGACCCTGCACGTTTGTTGTGCTTAATAATTCGATACACTGACCGAAGCTTCAGTCTCAAGCTGGGGCTGAAAAGCTTGAATCTGTTCTTCTTATACAAACATAATTTCAATAAAATAAGGTTACTGAAGTTTGAAAACATACTTACCTGGAAGGTCTTATAATGTTTTATTTTTGAAAATGTAGGCCTTTTTTATGAATAGTGACCATTAAATTATCACTCTATCTAAACAATCTGTCTTGAATGAGGCATAAAATATTTGACTAAGTGTTGTATGTATGCACATTCTGCAGTGTTGCAATATTGTACTAGATAATACTGTTATCTTGTAGCTATAAATACATTTGATAATGTGACACTGTCTTAAAATTTATTTATGCTATTATAGTTATAAGCATACTTTAAAGAAGTAGTCATCTACACTAATATTATTATGAGAAAACAATTGTATTTTTGTTTCTAATGAATAAAGATAAACGCAAAAACTACTGAACCAATTTAAAGAAGTCTTTCACTAGTAGTAGAAAGCTATATTATCACTGAGTAACATAGACTATAATTTATAAAAATATCACATGGGTGAAGCCGGTGGTGGAAACTAGTAAGTAATAAATCTACAAAAAATCTCAATGTTGTTTTTTAAAAAAAAACTGATTATTCAAAGTTTTCTGCACTTTGCGTTTGTACTTATATATAATTATTTATTAAGAACTTACTTGCTTGTATTTAACGCACACAAAATATTTGTGTAGATTTGTAATATTTTGATCTTAAACATCAGAAACTTCTGAACGACACCTGCTACGATCCCTACTTCTTTTGCTTTGTTTATATAAAGTCATCGCATAAATCATAAGTGTTGAGTGTGACATTCATTCAAAATGCCTGTTGACACTTTCCATACACCACAGACGTTCATGACACTTCCTAGACATCTGGTAGCCTTAATCTTGACAGTCTCATGTAGTTGCTTGAAGCCAGACGTCTTCTAAACTTGCTGATGCCATTTTACAGTTATAAATATTATAGATTATCTACCATGCACAAAATAAGCATCAGCGTGGAATGAATTAAATAACGTGTTTTTAATGTTATGTTTGTTATTATATTATAGATTATCTACCATGCACAAAATAAGCATCAGCGTGGAATGAATTAAATAACGTGTTTTTAATGTTATGTTTGTTATTCTCCACCTTTTGGTAAGTTGCGGTTAAGTAATCTGATGGATATTGCCATTACAGAAACTGTGAAATTGTTCCTTGGCTATAAAACCAATACATATCATATACATAAAATATGACAAATTTACTACCCTTGAAAGTATTTGATCAATGAAACCAGCGATACGAAATTTATAGACAAGATCAAGAAATTTTAATTAAAAAAGCATATTACACAATAAACGCATACATACAAGACAAAAAAATTGATTTAACACAATCAAACACCCTATACAGTTAGTTGTACATTTCATACATACATAGAAAAATATAGTAAGAATATGATCTCAATTATTGTTATGAACATTTTAAAAATTGTTGATTATTATTTAATTTGTTTCTTAATTATATTTCTTATGAATTAATTTTATACTTTCGCTGTGCCCTACAGGGTCCGTAATTGTACCTTAGCTTTAAGCCATTGTAACACCTTATCTATATTATGGAATGCAAATAAAATATAAATATGAAGAGTTAAGACCGAGCGAAATGTGTAGTAAATTAATAAGTTTTTATTAAATTAATACACATTTCGCTCTGGTCAAATACTTCCACACAAATAACAAGCAACAAGCTATCAATCAGTTCAGTCTTTTCCAGTCCACCGGACATGGGCCTATCCCAGGCTGCGCCACACTCAACACCCTGACTTCCGCCTCATCCCAGGCTCAGCCACCTTTTTAAGGTCGTTGCTCTTGCGTAAATGCCTATACGCGGTCTCTACTCGAAGACTTGGTCTGCTCCACTGGCCATCGGTCCTTCGACAAATTTCGCCAGTCCACTGCCACTTCAGCTTAACTTTCGACAAAATCTATCATTCTATTTCAAGTAGGTTAAAATTTGAATGAAATTAATGTATGAAAACAAAGTGAGATGTTAGTAAAAGCAGTATCATCGCACTTCCGTCGAACAGTTCCGTTGTTGCGAAGTTCTGCTCAACTTAATTAGGGTATTACGATAAAAATATACGCGACAGTAGAAGTCTGTACACAATGGGCAATCATTGGCCAAACTGTGGCTGTAATTAGGTACCTATTTGAGTTTGACTATCAAAAATACACATGAACCAAGTTCCAGAAAAAACACGAAATATTTAAAATCATTGGAGTTCTTAAAGAGAAAATGCTTTGGAAAAAAATATCTAGGGAAAATATATAAAGCATTTTTTTTTTTGATTTTTAAACAGTTTATTTTTACTTTGACTTATCTGTTGTGTAAGCTTCGACGTCGGGTTCTAGCCTATCAATCGCTCATAGTCAAGTTTTGGAACAGTGCTTTCGAAAAGAAAGTAAAAATAATGAGAAGCTCACTGCTAAAATAACACACAAAAAACCTTAATGCTTTCCACAGTAACAGACCGGAAGGCACATTTTATTCTTCGACAAAGTTCATTAACCCGAACCCTTAAAAGTCTGCTCGCTAAACTCATAACTTATTCGTTCCTGCCATGGCAATCGTTTGCATACTGCCTATTACAAGGGGAAGCTCATATCTGACCATCTGACATTCGCCAAAAGGGTCGCGAACGTAACGCGAGCCTAATAAAGTGTAGGATGCACCGTCGGAAACGTACATAAATTTATTTTAATCATGACCTCACTCCATTAGATCCGAATAAATATTTTGCCTATTGCCAAGGTCCCGGTATCCCTTTCGGACTTTCCCGCAACCTGCCAGGGTAGGCATCGGTCCTACCTAACGGACCCCGTCAAGTGTGCTGACATGTCTTTGAGGCGCGCGTGGAACACGACGCGCCGAAATAATCCCTGAGTTACAAGTTTTGTAATTATATAAACTATTACATCCCGATTTGCATTAAGTATAAGGATCCTTCCATATTAAAAAAAAAAAACCAGTATTTTAAATGTTTGTGTTGCAGTTGGTTTAAGAGATCTTTTTTGGCAGATTTTTCAAATGGTCCTCTTCCTCTCCCTCCGAAACCAAAAGTTATCGAAACGTTACCTCTACGTATCAGGTAGACATTATTTTTGCATCTTATAGTGTTCATATTAAAGACTAGAAAAGATCTAGCTATTCTCAAAAATATTATCAGTGCAGTGCTATTAATTAAGCATTAAAACAGCAATGACCATACAATTCAGAAACTAAATCTATAGGAAATGATGCATCTTAGAATGGTGATACCACGATTCTAAAGCATAGTTTATGCTTAGCATTTACAATTACCCTCCGTGTGAGTTCTGCGGATGTGTTTAATAGACATTTTATTTTTTATTCTGCACAACCACTGTTCATCAACGTGAATCATGGACAGTTTCCGACTGACTGTCCACTGATTCATTGGCTATACATATGCTAATTTGTCTACTGTTGTATGATGCCACTTATTATTCAATACTAGCCATAATTTCTTCTTGTTACTCATTATTTTGAGGACTTGAATGTCTGCCATTAGAAGCTTATTGTCAGTACGTGTTTGGCGTCTTTTAAAAGGAAACCCTCACACCATTTCCGTTCAATATCTCGACTACATCAAAACGTGAAACGTCTGATTAACGAAACAAAAATAAAAATAAATTTGGAACGCCATGCACCAATCAGGCGTTAGTTTACGTCACAGCATATGCGCGTGAGTCGTGTACACATTGATGCGATCCCCTGTTTGTTTTTTAACTAACTTTTTATAGTTATTGCTCGTCGTAGACTTTTATGAGCGTGGCCCGGTGACTGATGCACTTATGTCGTTTCGGCTAATGTTCCTGGTAAATGAAGGGACGCATGGAAACAATAAAATTGTAATGTTATCATCTGTTCTTGGGGAAGATAAAAAATTACACAGATAGTCAGAAACGGACTTGATATGTTCAAAAGGAAAAAACATTGTTCCAAATTAGCTTGAAAATAAATTCATGAATCTATTTTCAATAAGTACCGAAGTTAGAAGGCGTTCCTACTCGTCATTAACTTATTTACTTCGCTAATCACAATCATCGACTCGATAGGTTGGACACGCAATTTCTTGAGTTTCTCCGATAGTTAGAATCCGGCTCGAAGGACCAGTTTGGTTGGTCCTAGTCCTAAGAGATATTATCGATGCGGAAATGTAACTACTTTCTTGATAGATCTAGGTAAAATCATTTAATGATTTGAATACGCCTTTTCTATGGACATAAGTAATATTGTAGAGTAGATATTCAAGATAAATTTCGATGTCATTAATGTTTTAAAATGCATATCAAACAGAACCACATCACTACCATATCATTGTTTCTTCCCCACACACATTATTTAATTATTCCCGACATTTATCTGTTCCAAAACTCATTTAATTAAAATTCAACAAAGTCTTGCACTGAGAAATAAAAATACTTAAAAGGAGACGCTCTTCGTCAACAGCTGTTTTTAGAACCCATTTTCGTTGATCCTTCGGCTTCATTATTCTCGTAAGTTTCAAAGGACCAAGTTCAGTTGGTGGTGTGTATTTCTGGATGTAACTGTGTTAGAGACGATATGGGAATGATGACTTCCCCGCCAGGACACGGTGCGTTTCCTTTCGGTGACGTCACGTCCGATAGAACATGAGTTTTATGAAATTACTGTCTTTATTGTCAACATTGGTTTCGTAATACGACCACCAAATATTTGTGGATGTGGGTTTGTAAATATTATTTAATGGATGTAGGTAGAACTACCCATATTTATGTTACTCACCAGTCAGAGGGGTTAGAGTTTATTAACGGTATAGGATAAAATAAAGTGCTCTAACAAATAGCATTAGGTACTTAATGTTTGTTCCAACTTTTTGGGCACAACTTGCCTTAGTACACCCGGCTACACATCAAGCTATATATTTCCAGTATAAACTGACCTCGCATTGTACGGAAATCCTATACAATGCGACATCAGCAAAAACTGGAAATGTATAGCTTGATGTGTAGCAGTGTGTACGATACGTCATTGCTTCCAAAATGCATAAATCTCCCATCTCGCATGCCAAACTCCCATACAGTAAAATATTTCAAACAATACAGACTGCGATAAAAGCTGAACTCTCTAGCGCGACCCGAATAACACAAACTAGGATAGTGGTAATAAACGAGCTTGGGCGAAAACAATCATAATAAATTCCGCCGGTCGTTCGCACTACACATGACCCACTCAGCCTTTTAATAACCGACAAAACCGACAAGTATGAATAAACAATGGGTAATGAATAACCTAATTTAACTTCCATTCACCGTCAATTGGTTTCAAAACATGTAAAATTCTACTGCTGAATATTCTTCTTACGAATTTCTAAAATCACCATGACTGGCAACTTTGAGATTTCTGAAAGTTTGGTCCTTCGAGACGGGACTTGACGGGAGCACTGATAAGTTGAATGTACACGTTACTGTCTTCTATTAAAAGGTTAAAGAATAAAACTAGAAACCCGCTAGATTAAGCTCCGTAGACTTCAGTTATAGCGTAAAACCATTCAAAACCCCTATAGAGTGCTTTATAATAACTTTATAACTGGTTATCCAGCTATGGGTATGGTACGCCCAGTTATATTTCTACTTCTATTGAATAACTCTATCTCTCTGTATTGTCTAGTTTTAGACTAGTATTAACTAGTTTGAAGAGATAAGTGTTTATTCAAAACTAGTATTAAAACCTTTTCCTTTACGATAAAACAAAGCGATTCATATAAATCTGGTAAAACACACGTGACTCATTTATACGATGATCTTTGGCAAACTCTGCACTTCGTAGACACGTCTCGCAGACGTACTACTGCTAGTAAAATTCTAATTACATAGTCTGGTTGTTTACGTGGGCGTCAATGCGGGATTTATTAATTAAATACGTTATAATGTCCGTTGACCACGACCACACAAGTCTTGTTACCAGTAATTATGAGAAATAATCTAACGGACTGCCTAGTAAGATGAACTAATCTAGCAGCAGAGCAAAGCAGGAGAGCAAAAATAAAATGTGTGAAGTTGCTCACGCGTAGGTCCAAAAGAATCCAGTTGTGAAGGATGATACTGGAATAGCAGATATCTTGGAAAATGTTTGAGTCCATAATTATTATATTATAAACTAGCTGTAGCCCGTGGCTTCGCCAGTGTGGACCCTATTTTTAACCGACTTCTTCAAAAAGGAGGAGGTTCTCAATTCGTCTGTATGTTTTTTTTTTTTTTTTTTTTTGTATGTTTGTTACGCGATTACTCCGCCAATTATGAATCGATTTTGATGATTCTTTGTTTGTTTGGTAGGTTGCTTCCGAGGTGGTCCCATATAAATTTTATTATCTTTGCTTGCGTAATTTTTGAGTTAGCTTCAATATTACGTATTTTGCCCACTTAGTTTATATAGACGATATCCTGTTTGACTCCTTCACTGTTATTTACATAGCAGGTGGTATTCGGATTTGTGTGGGGTAGGTACCACAACTAAAAAGTGAAAAATAAAAACTTTTTACAAAAAAAATGTCTTTGCTTTTAAATTTTCGTTTTTTGCCACCGACTTCCGAAAATAAAGTTATTTTTCAGTTTTGAGTGTATTTTTTGGAAGTCGGTTTTTTTTTGTAAAAAGTTTTTTTTTTTTTCTAAAGTTATTCCATTGTTATGATATCATGAAAAAGTCATTAAATGGAACAAATGTAATTTCGAAAGAATTGATCTGAATGTAATCATTACCATGGTAAAAATTGATTGTCGAAAGTTCGCCTCATTCGGTATTGCCACTAATAGTGACTAAGGTATGTGCTGTGCCTGCAATAGTAATCGATAACTTTGCTTCGTTGCTTTAAAAACAAATGCGTAATTTCAATTACGTAGACGTCTAACAGCTGTGTCAATATGAACTGTGAAATGCATAAAAGATTCATATTATAGTTTTCAAAATTCGTTCATATTATGTGACGTCATCGAAGCTTGTCGCCTTGCGTTGGATAATCTGGGTGGTGTTGCTTTAAAAATAATGTCGCCTGTGAACGATATGGTGAAGCACGAGTATAGTTATTATGTATGCGGCTATGGATTAAAAGGGTGGAATATTGTTGGGGGAAGCAGTTTTTATTTGATATCTTGTGACAATGAACTGGCGTTGTTACCGACATTAATATTCCGAAGTGGAGTTCCGAGTTTCGCCCACGTTTGATTTTAACTTATTTGATGTGTATTTTTCCAAAATAACCTTGGGCTAAATATAATGCAAATTTTTTTGGGGACTTTTCGTATTATACATTTTACGTAGATCGGTAAGGATACTTAGGGAGTCTATACCTACATTGCATATGCTTCAAAATATCTTAAGACTAAGTCGGATCCTTGTATACAGGTATCAGACACGTGTGGTACAAGTACAGAACATCAAACTGAACACTGAACTGAACAACTTTCTTCATCGGACCAACATCGTAATCGCAAAAAAAATATCAACTCTTCCATACAAAACTTCAACTTGTTCTTTTCGTGTATGTGTTCTATATCTTTGCGTCATGAACTCATGATTATCGCAAATAAACTTACTTATTTTCTTACTTTTCTTTTCAAAAAAATATTCTGAATATTTTTTTTGCGATGACGATGTTTATTTGATGGTCTGAACCATAATTATCTACACTAATAATAAAGAGGAAAGATTTGTATTTTTGTATGTTTGTATTTTTGTGTGTATGTTTGTAACGAATAAACTCAAAAAATACTGCGCCGATTTCAAAAATTCTTTCACTATTAGAAAGCTACATTCACCCTGAGTAACATAGGCTATATCTATTGCTAGAAAAGATTAGGGATCCTTACTAAAACTCCAATAATGTAACCCAAGGTGTAAAAAATTAGCTAACATATTCTTAACATCGCGTGCTCTGCGAAAACTATTGAGGATAGAATAAAATAATGCACTACGACTTTGCAGAACAAATTATTATTTACAAAAAGTGTCGCGACAGCATATGTCTAACTATTATAGTTATGCCACAATAAGAGTTATTTTATTTTGAAAATTTAATTGAAATGACGTCGCTAGAAAAGGCTCTTTATTTGTATCTTGGTATTAATCCTAATCAAAATAAATTACTTCATATTTAAGACTGCTTCAATACCTTTACATAACTTTTTCAATTATTCAATTTGGACATTCTATTCGAAAGATATCACGAGTTTAAAAATGTAAGTATAGCCTTTTCCAGCCTCTATCCAAAGAATATCGGCTCATACATTCAGTATACAATGGCTATTTTGATGATATACAGTAGATAGGTTGGTAGGTATGTATTTAGGTAGGTAGGTAGGTAGGTAGGGTAGGTAGGTAGGTAGGTTGGTAGGTAGGGTAGGTAGGTAGGGTAGGTACAGGTAGGTAGGGTAGGTAGGTAGGTAGGGTTGGGAGGTAGGGTAGGTAGGTAGGGTAGGTACAGGTAGGTAGGGTAGGTAGGTAGGTAGGTTGGTAGGTAGGGTAGGTAGGTAGGGTAGGTACAGGTAGGTAGGGTAGGTAGGTAGGTAGGGTTGGTAGGTAGGGTAGGTACAGGTAGGTAGGGTAGGTAGGTAGGTAGGGTTGGGAGGTAGGGTAAGTTGGTTGGGTAAGTAGATATGTTGGTTGGGTAAGTAGATAATGTTGCTTGGGTAAGTAGATATGTTGGTTGGGTAAGTAGATATGTTGCTTGGGTAAGTAGATAATGTTGCTTGGGTAAGTAGATATGTTGGTTGGGTAAGTAGATATGTTGCTTGGGTAAGTAGATAATGTTGCTTGGGTAAGTAGATATGTTGGTTGGGTAAGTAGATATGTTGCTTGGGTAAGTAGATATGTTGCTTGGGTAAGTAGATATGTTGCTTAGGTAAGTAGATATGTTGGTAGGTGTAGGGAGGTAGGTGTAGGGGTAGGTGTAGGTAGGTAGGTATGTAGAGTAGGTAGAGGGCAGGTAGGTAGGGTAAGTGCGCCGTAGATAAGTACTTAGTGCTACCCGTGCGAAGCCGGGGCGGGCAGCTAGTCCTTAAATAAATATGACTACACATTTCTGATACATGCTGTATAGAAGTACCTAGACAAAAGTTTACCAAAAGGACGATTTATGATGTGAAAGGTACGAGACAACACAATGACTGACGATATAATTCACACGTACTGCTGACATTGCCCTATAAACGACGTCACAAATGTTCGCGAAAACATATGGCTTGACATTTGCATACACATGCATTCTGGTGTGATGTGACCTCGCCGAGAAAGGAACAAGAATGCACTTAGGATTTTATGTACCTACGTGAAAATAATCGGATTTGAACGGTCTTGGCAGCTGACGATATTGCGATGGACATGGTATGTTATTTTATTTACGAAAGTTCTGATTAAGAGGAGGGAAAAACAAAACTTTAAATGATTCTGTGATTTAATATTGCTAAATATTAAAAAAATCTGGATTTAAGTACAAAAAATGGCTGAGAAAGTGTTGACGGAAAAAGAGCCAAGGTATTGACAAAGTAACTGCAGTTGTTATAAATCTAGCAAAAAAAAAAACGCTTACATGGTCAGTATTTTTTTCTGTAAAACTTGGCATATTGTTTTATAAATCAATCTGTCTAGCCTTTTCTCAACTATGTTGGAGTCTGCTTCTAGTCTTACCGGATGCAGCTGAATATCAGTATTTTACATGGAGCGACTGCCTATCTGACATCCACAACCCAGTTACTGGGTAACACGATACTTTTTGGGCTTCTGATTACCCATAACGACTCTAAAGATTTACAAATGACGTGCATTCCGAGGCACGGAGTGGTCTCGATATGTAATGAATGGTCACCCATCCCCGAATTGACTGCGACAACCTTTAATCGACACGTGCGGGCCGTGCGATTATGTAGCCAGCGCAGCGTGTGTGACCTTAAAACTGGTCCTTCGAACCGGATTCCTGATTCCGGATACTTTAAAGAAAAAACCTTAACAGAAATCGCTAAGGTCGTACTAATACTACTAATGCGGCTTGATTCGGTTCTAACGGCTCGCAATCCGGTTTACAATTTAGTTTCTTACTATGGAGGACATCTAGATTAGGCGAGAGGCCGTAGCTTATACGTAGAATAGAGATACCAGCCTTTGCTCGCGGATTCGCCCGCGTTGATGTCGGGAGTTATCGGGAACGTACCACTAGGATAAAAGTATCCTATGTCATGGTCTATATGTGTGAACAATTTCATCGAAATCCGTTCAGCTGTAAGACGTGGCGTACCGTAAGAGTTAACAGAGTAACAGACAGAGTCACTCTCTCATTTTAAATAATACGCTAGCTTCTGCCCGTAACTTGCTCCGCGTGAAATACATCCTACTAGCTTCCGCCCGCGGCTTCGCCCGCACGGTATGTCGATAAAAAGTAGCTTTTCTCTAAAGGTTTACATCAGTAAAATATTTTTTGGAATCAGGTCAGTAGTTCCGAGGATTACACCCTACATACAAACTCACAAGTTCTATCTGCCATATAATAATATTAATATAGATTAGTATGGACGTGTATTGCGTAATAGTGCACTAAGTTATTGAAGTCCTAAATATGTCAATGTCTGCCTTATTTAAAGTTAGAACAAATCCGTACTAAGTTGGTTTCTGTGTCTGAGACATCGATTAATTAATAAGTTATACCATTTACATCTGGCTAGTCAATTCAGAGTTATAAATTGCATATTCTCGAGAATTGTAAGATAAATGTATCAGTCCAAACAATGGTTAATTTATAACATTGTCAGTGTTTCCTGGAAAAAAGATATGAACTCTGAAACAAATGAAATCTATACTAATATAAAGCTGACGGGTTTGTTTGTTTGCGCTAATCTCTGGAACTGCCAGTCGGATTTGAAAAATTATTTTTGCATCTGATATAGCCCAATTATCACGCTACGACGCCTTAGAAGTCGAGCAAAAAGAAAAAGAGCCAGAAAGAACTCTAAAGAAGTAATATCGCGGGTGGGCGACGCGATGCGGTCGGGGGATCAAGAAATTCCACGCAGACGGAGTCGCGGGCAGACGTTAGTGAATTAATAAATACCACAGGACGGCAAACCAATTCGATTAACAGAAAACTGGCGCCAAGCCTCTTTCAATTAGCTTCTGAGTGATGTCATTTAGGAGCTGATATTTTCATTGTTTTTCGGTCCTTCAGCCTTTTGTTATAAAGGCCGAATTAGCTTAAAAATATTTACACAATTGTGTGGATATAAAAAACTACAAATATGTTTAGTCTTCATAACTTAGGTACTATACCTAGTGAGTTTCCATAACGGTTGAAGAAAAATATTTCATACAAAATTATTTTTACATTTTTGCATTGATTGCCTTCTTTATGTGGATGATTCATGAAAATAAGACATGTTGCATTACACAAAGTCTAGTGGCTGCCCGTTGCTAACTTTACACTTTGTGTATATAATTTCATCACCATCTGCTCTCATCGTGAGGAAACCGATATGTCCTGGTGACATTTACCAACCCGCACAGGGCTCGAGTGGTCTCTCTCGAAGTGAGGAGGCCTGTGTCCCAGCAGTGGGAACATTACATTACTGATTATGCTTATAAAATACTAGCTTCCGTCCGCGGCTTCGCCCGCGTGTTATGTCAATAAAAAGTAGCCTATTTCGTTCCCAGTGATGCCATCTATTACCTTGCCAAATTTTATAGAAATCCGTTCAGTGGTTTAGGCGTGAAAAGGTAATAATAATAATACAGACAGAGTTACTTTCGAATTTATAATATTAGTATGGATTAGTCATTTAATTTCATTTTATTTAAATGAAAATTACCCACTGATAAAAATTGCCACATATAGTACCTATCATAAAAGTTCAGTAAACATTGAAGTATTTTAGGTTGAATCGAATTGAACAGCCTTTGTAACGAAATAATTTTTATAAGTAGAGCGTGGAAATACGGTAATAAATCGACTGGGAAATTACAACTACTTCATTTAGTCATTGGTTTTATACACTTACTTATTCTCAAATTGTAGGTATCTATTGTTTTCTGAGTTTCGGTGACTAAAGACTCATATTTTTTTCCTATTTAAACTTGGACACCACATTAATATGACACGGAGTAAAAATTTTAACGTGAAGAAATCAATGAAAGAAAATTAATAGAAATTATTAGTCATTTAGAAAAAACGACTGTCAAAAAAATTACCAATATTGATTATCTTGATTATTATCAGCAGAAAAAAAAGAAAATGAATGATAAATGAAAAATCTTCGGAGGTGGTATACAAAACAAATTCTCTTTTGTTTTATTTTAAGATGTATGCGAAACTTCAACTCAGGCGCACGTGCGAACCGCATAAGCGAATGTTGCCATTGCTCAAGAACATTTAACAACAAACATGGACTATACAGGATGTTTGGAAGCTGTGTGGTCTTGTTTTTAACTGCTATGACCAAAAGACCACAGCGTCTGTATGTATTGCTAAAAATGCTCTAAATAGTGTCAACTGTCACCCCCTTTAAAGCTTGGCACCCAGCTTCCAAACATCCTGTATAGTCCATCTGGTGATTATAAGTTACATCAGGGGCATTACTTTTGTGCTGTCGTTATATTTATTAGTAAATACCTGCACTATAACTCTTTTTTTCTACAACTAATGGCGAAATAATCATTGACTCTGATGTGCTTTGGATTAAAAACGAAGCAGCTTTATAATCTCGTTTAATATAGGGTTTGCAAAAAATAATTATACACCTTGCCGTTTTTTTTGCTCTCATTCTCCGGTGTAACATTTTTTATTTACTCCAATCCGCATCAACCTTGGTAAAAACCAATTTACAGTTCCATGACTCAAATATTCTAGAACTAAGTAGGATAGTGTTACCATAATTTGTACTTCTACCTGACAACAAATGACCAAGCCCATAGCAGATACATTTCATTACTTAGTTACATATTTTGGCGAAAAATATGCCTGTAAACGATGTCCAATTAGCGAAATTGATAGCTAATGGCGCTAAGTAAAAATGTTTTTGCTTCGGGCTGTAAATTACACCTGGAAAATGAGGACTTAAAGCAGGATGGAGCTAATTTAGATCGAAGAGCATCTGCACGCGATAGTTCGCCGTTATTTATGGTCAACATTGTTTTGTATTTTAGGTAGGTATAGGCACAGTATAACAAAGTAACAGTATTTTGCTCGGCAGTGACCTTTATAATTGCCTCCGGCCGCTAGGTGGAATACCTCCTTCCGCTTCCCTGCGTAACTGCCGCACACTCAATACTGTTGCGTACCGATATACACTGAGATTTCGAAGCGCGTCCTTTTGGCCGTTTTCTATGAAGATATAATACTTTTGCTTATTTATACTATGGTATAGCTGACATTGATGAATGGTCGTAGGTTTGGTCTTAATCCTGAATTCGCCGTACGGATTATGATGTAGTTTCTAAGGTTCTAAAGTGAAGTGAAGTGAAAGTTTCTGCCAATGATAATAATGTGTGTTCCAGTTGTTAAGTTTTTATTTCTTTGAGGTGCTAGACGGATTAGGTATGCGGTTATCTATAAAGATTTGTTTAAGCATATTTATCACGCCTGTAATCCCCGAAGGGTGAGGCAGAGGTGTACCTACCTTTAGTACACCCATATTTCGCCAGTTATGTGTAAAAGTCCCATGTAATACGGAGCGATTTATGTTTATCCGGGTATTTTGAAATATACCTACTGTTCTTTGTGGTCGATGTTCTACTTTATTTACCTTTAATATCTCTGTACAGTTTGCCAATAAACATGTCTCTTGGAATTACAAACATACGTACTTGATTTATTTTGAAATAAGTAGGTATGTACTTAAAACTTTGATCAAGCTCTGGCTGGTATTCATCGATAACAATGCACTAAATGACTCACAATCGAGCTGATAAAAATATCAACAAATTGTATTTAATAAAAAAAATGCCTTTTCACCTTTTAATCAAATTAATAGCCTTAGACAAACTTTGCAACTCAAATAACTAAATACGTTTAGCGCTAAAAATATTGAAAAAATCGTTATATTTCTGTCAGAAGTGTCTGTTTGAAGGTGTCAGAGATAGCATGATGATTTTAAATATATTTAGCGCTAAGTAAATGTATTTAGTTATTTGAGGTGCAAGCTGGCCTTTTTTTTTTTTTTTTTGGCTGGGAAATCATCATATGACTTCTCCCGCTCTGGGCGGAGCGGAAGGGCGTTTCAGACTCTTAAAAACTCCTAAAACCCACCCGTGTTCCTTCAGTTGCCTGTTGCCAGGGTCCCGGTATCCCTTTCGGACTATTCCGCAACCCTGGCAGGCGTGCAAGCTGGCCTAAGAGTACTAGAGTAGTAACTAGAATAGTGGCAGTAAAAGAAGAAAAAATCCGGAAGTGTGTAAGACTTGCGAAACAGTGCTACTCCTTGGCTTTCTGCCAGACTTAGGCAACTCATGTTTAATGGGTAAACAAAGATCCATTACATAGTTACTGAAATAAACAGCGTTCATTGATCTCCTAGGCTGCACTATTATTTAGCATGATTTACTGTATGTCTTGGCTTAGGCATGGAGTAGCAGAGTCCTGAGTTCGGTGAACTAGATGAATATTTTTAGTACTATTATTATTTAGCCAAGAATAATCTCGTGGGAGTCGTAGGAGGTGACTAAGCGATCTTAGACAGTAATATAAATCTGTTGGCAATAACATTATGTAATATCACAATGGTTATGTACCTAAGTGTTAGTAGTGATAGTGAGCATGCTTATCGCGGAAACATAAACTTTCAGGAGTCAGGTTATGGTCCTTCGGGTCGGATCTTTACATTTTCCCAGGATTGCTCGAATGACTTAAAATATCTCACTCTAAAGCGTATTATATTACCCTGAAAACTCAAAGAAACTGTGTTTGTGGTATCTCGGCATCGCAAAAGAACTTTTAAAGGTCAGCCATTTTAAATTTCGACCGCGTTGTAAAACTGTGCTCTTTTATTTAATTTCCTCTTTTTTTTTGCCGTTGACTTGTACTATTTTTCGAAGTCGCACAGAATCTGAGCAACCGGATAGCTAGGTTTTTGTTACCACAGAGTAAATATAATAAAAACTATGTTTTTATTTTTCACTTTTTAGTTGTGGTACCTACCCCACACAAATTCGAATACCACTAGCTGATGTAAATAACAGTGAAGGAGTAAATGAAAACATCGTCTAGATAAACTAAGTGGGAAAAATTCGTAATATTGAAGCTAACTCAAAAACTACGCAAGCAAAGTTAATAAAATTTATATGGGACCACCTCGGAAGCATGAACTACCATACAAAAAAAGAATCATCAAAATCTATTCATAATTGGCGGAGTAATCGGGTAACAAACATACAAAAAAAAAAACATGCAGACGAATTGAGAACCTCCTCCTTTTCGAAAAAGTCGGTTAAAAAGAGTGTGCTATGATGAATTATGGAAACTGCGCCTAGGCATGTCTAGGCGCCGCGACGTTCGAACTACAAATTGTTTAATTAATATTAATCAACTGTTTTTTTCCCTTGCTGGAAACGTTTTACCAGTTTTACAAAGCGTTGATATGTTTTCCTGTTTGTCATGTCATGCCCAAGTTCAATGAGCTTGTACTATCAATGGGTATTTCAACTGCATCGAATTTAGTCATTAAGGTGGATGCGCTAGGGTGGCCCGCGAAATTCAAATTTTGATCTAAATATCATGATGTTGATCTAAATATTATTGGCGGCCGTAACAAATATGGATTTACAGAACTATAAACATTAGAATCAGCAATATAACTCTCTAAGTTCATGTAAGTGTCTTACTGACGATTTCATGAAATTTTCATTCAATGCACTTACATGAACTTAGAGAGTTGTATTGCTGATTCTAATGTTTATAATTCTGTAAATCCATATTTGTTACGGCCGCTAATAATATTTAGATCTACGTATAACCTGATACTGACCTGCAAATTGCAAAAAACGTAACAAAATTTGAATTTCGCGGGCCACCCTAACGCATCAACCTTAAAGACGTAGTTTATTCATTAATTAGGTCCTTAAATATATCGAAGAGAAAAATGAATTTGCTTCTAAATCTGAACTTTGCATAACTTTTTGTATTATTTTCTCAAACTTTTTCTTTTTGCTTCTTCTTCTTCTTCGTCTGCTTCTCGACTATGATGACTTTAAAACGCAATTTTTTTCATGATTCTTACTCTGGAGATTTATTATCAATTTTTGGTATATCATCATGCACTATGCAGATTGGTCGTAATCTAAAAGCGTCGAGACTGTTTCAACTTATACATACATACGCTTTCTTCTTTTGGGGGTAGGCAGAACAGAAACTACAAAATAACACTTGCGACGATCCTAACATACTCTTTTTGCTTCGGTACGTTCATCATCTTACACAACAACAACAACCAAACAACAAAATCAAAACTCATCAACTCACAACACACTTCATCAACTTATTAAATAACTAGCTGTTGCCCGCGACTTCGTCTGCGATCCAGGATGAAAAGTAGCCTATGTCCTACTCCGGGTTATGGTCTACCCATGTGCCAAATATCATCAAAATCCGTCCAGCCGCTTTAGATGGAAAGCGTAACAAATAAACAAACTCACTTTCGCATTTATACTTTATTCTAGCTGCGCCCCGCGGTTTCACCCGCGTAAGTCTCGATCCCGTGGGAATATCGGGATAAAAAGTATCCTATGTCCTATTCCAGGTCATGATCTAACCCCTGTGCCAAATTTCATCCAAATCCGTTCAGCCGTTTTAGCGTGGAAGCGTAACAAACAAATAAACAAACTCACTTTCGCATTTATAATATTAGATAGGATTATTCTGCAATTTACGGCCGTGTATTACTTAAATTATTAAAAGTAGTGCTCGTCTAAATTGAGTCTGTTAACCTTGCCGAAATACGTTAGTTGAGTTGACCCTTCTTATTTATCATGCGTTTTGACATACAAATGATAGGTAACGGGAAATTAGGGCCATCCGACACGCCTGAAGTTCCCAAAGGGTTTGTTAGAGGTGCAAACGTAAGCCTGCGCGCGACGACAGACAAATCAACTTTTTGACTTGGAAGATTACCGAATTATTGAGAAGTTAATTATGAATGAGCAATTAGCGTGACTTATTTTTAATTATTTCACTTCGTAAGTCTACTTTAATTCCAGTTCATGAAAGGTCAATCGATAATATAAGGTCAAAAGCCAGAAAAGAAATATTCAACGAATATTATGATTACAACGTTAATGATGCCTCGAAAAGGTAATCGGTAAGGTAAGGTAAAAGGTTTTATTTAAGTATCACGAATTAATGTAATGTAAGTATGACGATTGGAACCCATTATAACGGTACCGTAGTTGATTCTTCGAAGAAAAAGCTACTAAATACTAATTGAATAAAAGGACCAATTTGGCTACGTGTCTGTACCCAAGGACCACGCAAATATCGAACACTACCCTTAGGACGAATTTCACTAATGAAACTGAACGCGGTTAGCAAATCTCTTGCACGTTCAAATCAAATCAAAATATTTTATTTCACTTATACCTATACTCCATTTGAAATAAGATTAGACGTATAGATAAGTCTTTTTTACATTCCGTTCAACCGATTTTGAATTCTATTGCGTTGGTGGCATGACAAATGGCAGCCGCAGTAGATAGTTGGTATTGTGTAACTTTTTTTGCTTTGAATGCTATCCTTATGCCTACGGTATAGAAGTCAAAATCGGTTGAACGGACTGTAAAAGAGTTTATTTTAATGTCTAATCTTATTTCAAATGGGGTATAAATGTTCAGATGAGTTGATCGCATTCAGTCGTTGGTGAAATTTGCACTTAGTTATTGATGATATATAATTATATTGATGATCGAAAGTGAGTTTGTTTGTTACGCTTTCACGCTAAAACGGTTGAACGGATTTGGATGAGGGGTAGACCTTGATCTGGAGAAGGACATAGGCTACTTTTTATCGACATAACACAACAGCGGGCTAAGCCGTGTGCGGAAGCTAATAAGTAATAATTACAAATCTGGCAAAAGTCCATTACTCTAGTTTAATGTAGGCGTTTGTTTACACTTCAAAACATTAGAGGTGAAACGAATTAGTACGTAATTACGTGTACGCCAAGTTACGTGGATTTTAGCAAAATGGCGCGTTTGTTCTTGCAATAATTAGCGTGATCAGTTATTAGAACTTGTATGGAAGGTGGTCAGACCGCCATGGAAGCTGTACTCCGTAGTTTTTAATAAGGGCATGGTGCCTTAGTTATATGGGGTTCCGCCTTGTGCGACCGATTTGTATTTATTTAATAGGTAAAGATTCACGTTGGTCTAGTGGTCGCAAGCGCTACTGCTGACATGATCTCCTGGGTTCAATTCCCAGTTCGGATATCGTGTTATTTGGTTTTTCCATCAGTAATTTCTCAGTAGCAGCCTGGATTTGTGCCCGGTTGATGGCAATAGGCTCGCCCCCTATTACATGGGATTTAAAAATAAGTGGCGAAATGTCGGTGCAGGTACTAAGTACTTATAGAGTACATCTCTGCTTAACCTTTGATGAGCAAAATGAAGCCAGTTCTTTGATGGCAGTGGTCTCGGAATCGATGCACCGGATCAGATCATCACTAGATTGTCAAAATATGGATATAATGTAGATACCGATGTACTGATTGTCATATACCTAATAACATAGTATATACATGTATGTATATCTCATGGGACACTCGGCAAATGAAATAATAATAAATAATCAGGGGTACCGATGATTACCCGTACCCGCCCCCTTCCTACTACTCACAAATTATACCTCTTTGTAATAGTAGTACACACGGCTCGGCTACACATCAAGCTATACATTTCCAGTTTTTGCTGATCTCGCATTGTATGGGATTTCCGTACAATGCGAGGTACGCTTATACTGGAAGTGTATAGCTTGTTGTGTAGCCGTGTGTACCTATAGTATAATGTACTACTAGCGTACTAGGTACTCGCGTCAAGACGAGTAGGTACTAATCCTGCGCATGTTGTAATACTCAACTGAGATAAACTGGTATAGTACTCTTCCGCGATACGGCAATAATGCGGTCTAGCTGTCTTCCTCAGATAGTGTGCCGATACGCAGTTTATGTGATACTTTACAAACATTTAGTATAATATGTATATAAACTTGATTATTCTATTTAGAACGCAGCCTTATCCAAGCTAAATAATAACAGCCGCACGGGTCGATCGAATTCTGTTGGTTTGTGTATGGATGGGTGACCGTCTATTACACATCGAAACCTCTCCGTGCCTCAGAAAGCAAACTGCCTGCTGTAGATATTTGACAGTATTTACGAGTAGTCAGAACAGATGCCCAAAAATCTGACTAAGGGGTATGGGGTTGTGGAGGTCAGATAGGCAGTCGCTCCATGTAAAATACTCGTATTCAGCTGCATCCAGTTAGACTCCTTCCTTACACTTGTCTGTACCTTGTTGAACTACTAAGGTCCACTCTTTAGATTTACGATAAGCAAAAATAAAACTAATCTCTGAGTGCCTTTTAATTACAACGGCTTTCTGCTTGTGAATGGTAAAGTTCTAGTAACGATGTAGATCATTATCCATCAACTGGCCTTGTACGAACGTATGTTAAATAGTAGCAATTTAAAACAAGTGTGATTTAGTTCAGTTTAATACGTTCTCAATGTTCAGTAACCGCCAATAATAAATATAGTCGGCACGAAATGTTTTAAGTGGTTGTCATGTTGATATGTACCTAATACGTATGATAACATATGGAGGGCCATTAAAATTTATTGAAGCCAGATAAAAAGCTCCTCAAACCATTAATGTTGCTATGTTTAAGTTCACATTAATTCCTTTGTAACATTCAAAATTAGTGCTCAGTTTTCGTATTGGCAGTCAAGAAAAGGGACCGTCAAACACTATTCTAATTTTGAAACAGCGAGATGTCAGATGGAAAGCATTTCTAAATTTAAAACCGCGTAGCGCGTCTGAGCATGCTGTGTTGCCATGTTCAAGAAGTGCATTCACTCGGGAGTTTGCGAAGCTTGTTATAACTTACCATAAAATATAAAATTAATTGGTGCCTTGAATATCTGTATTTAGACACACACACACCTGCTTTTGTTAATTGTGTTAGCGCAGGTGTGTATTGAAATTAAACAAGACCCACTTAAAATGCGTTCAACTTTGTTACAGTTATTAAAAATCTGATTCTGGTGAATGATGGTAATAAATTGTTTGCTTAAAATTATTAACTTCAAACTTCCGTGTGCCTTAATATTTTTAATGTTATTTATCAATATGTATGTATGTTTTTTAGGCTATGTTTGTTTTCCTTTTTAATTTTATCGGCTACCGTCAATGCTATTATAATAAATAATATAATATCATTGGTTACCGTCATAAATATTAAAATATGCTGAAAGAAGAGGACTTGGCATTAAAACTTGGGTTAAAAATAATTTGTCGTTTTATAGTTGCTAAGTTACCTTATCAAACGTTCTTAAAATAAGTCGAATATAAAAGCTTTAGATTTATTATACAAAAAAAAGAAACCCGCAGATGCTCCACAAACTAAATATTTAAAGGTGCGAAGGTTCTCAAATGACATGGGTATCCTAAAAAAATAAGCAAACAAACTTGAGGGCAAAACAAGGCATTCAGCGAAGCTCGTGGATGTGAAAGGGACGGAAGATGTGCAGATGCGAGTGTTGCAACACCGACCCGTTATCTTTCTAAATGTACTGTCGAAATTAGTGCAAGATTTTGAAGCAGCTGACTTTCGAAGGCCTCAGTTCGAACGAAGTGTTCCATGCTTTTGATTGTGCAAGGCACTATAACGTAGATGCAAATTCGACGGGGACGTCCAAGATAACGTTACGTTAGAAATTATAAAAGCGCACAATAGGAAATGACACTTTCGCCCAAAGAGCGGCTTTTTACCTGGGGGCCAAGTCTACTAATTTACAAACGTGCCAATGATCAGTTTTTGACAGATATGCCATACAAAATCTGTCAAAAACTCATCATTGTGAGACCACTGACAAGTTTGTAAATTAGTAGACTTGGCCCCTGAGTGAATGACGCATGTAAAATATAATTATTATAAACATATCTGGCTAGATAGCATCATTTTAATGCGCATTTGTGACAGATATCGTATGTCAAGTTAGAAGTGTTTACACGGTTGAGTAGTATTTGCAACAAGATACGGTTCTTGAGAATCTCAGTCTTAAATTTCATTCACCTATTTTTTGCTTAGTTGGAAATTTTTTGCTCTACATAAATTAAAACCGAAACAAATCTGTTACGATAATAAATTACTGTTTAAAATACCCGTTCTTTCGATCCGCAACAATGGCCTCTAAAAAGGTCTTATACTCAATCAATTTAACTTTACGGTCAAAACGGCCTAATTACGACATATGCGTACGAACTTTTGTCTCACTGAACATTATACGCATTTTAATAAGTTAAACAAAAACCGGTTAGGCGCGAGTTCTTCGCGGAATTTCTGTGGCGACAAAAAGTAGCGGCCATGACAGAGTTAACGGCTAATTTGAACTTGGAAGTGACAGGTGTCTCCGTTTTTGACGTTTTTTGTGTTCCCTCTTTCCACATTTCAGACAAACATGATTAAAATGACGAAGAAGAACATGCTAAAAATTTAAAGTTATAGCGTTTACCCATGGCTGGCTTCGCAAACGGATTAATCATATCATCACATAATTACATACTACACTATCTCCATAAATCGTTTTTTTTTTCTGGTTTGAATGAGTATCCTCTGATAATATCCCGTATGCAACGTTATTTCGGAATATCCGCGTAGGCCATATTGTAATCTGTATCAGTGTTTCCCGGATTTATTCAATGTATAGACATTGACTTTGTTTACCATTCATGAAGGTTGTATGCTATGTCATCTTCCTTATCAAAACCTACTAAGTTACCAACAGTCACATAATGATGAACTCACGAGAGGAAAAATCCCATTGTTGTCAACCATGTGACAAAGACAATGACACTGTTGACAAAGAGTTCTGTAGCCGAAGATATGACAGAAACGGGAATCAGGAGCATAGGCGTCCTTTCCACAACTGGTTTAACTCCATGTAAGTCTGAACTTCTGAAGACAGTTGATCCGTTGAGTTCCTATTACAGCTGTAGCCTCAACCTATCATAAACATAACATCACACCTGTAAATTGTTAGGCAGAGGTGCACCTCATGCACCTGCACCTATAGGCAAACTCAAATTCAAAGCATTTATTTCAATTAAACCATTTACAGGCAGTTTTGAATTGTCAAGGAGTCGGTCAGTCAGAAAGATGAAGGTAGTTGCCCATTCCAATGCGGGTACCTATGGAGAAGAACGGGCAACAAACTTCACGGACACTCTTTTAATTAAATGAAATAAAAATTTATACAAAATTGGTACAAAACTTGAACCTTGTGAATAGTATCTTTGAACGAAGATTGAGGAGGCTAATGTCCGGCAGTGGGTTTGACATTTTACAACTTCATTTACTTTGTAATTAAAACGTTTTTACTGTCTGGCTCGGTGTAGGTACTGTTCTTACATCAGGGCCGTCAGGAGCTTTTATGCCCAGTGTCTGTTTTTGCGCCAAAGATTTCGCTGGCAGCGTCGCGCGTCGTCAGAAAAGTTTTAAGTAAGTATGAATGTGGATGGCTATACGAGTAGGTGAATGCCAAAGTAACGGTGGATGGCTGTGTGGTGAGAGAGATGATATGTCTAGAAAGGGAGTGACCACCTAGATGACGATAGAAGTAGAGAAATATGGAAGAAAATATACATATTGCACCGACCCCAAATAAATTGGGCAGGAGAATGATGATTTAGCTGGAAGTAAAAGCTGCAGTTATAGCTGCAATTTTGTAATATGCAGAATTTTGGAGTGATCAAGGAGGAGATGCTGGCGTGACCAGTGCTTTTGGTCAATAAGTTTCGACTCGAATAACACTATCGTTTTGTGAGTAATTTTCTCGTAAAGCAATATTTTCAAACGTTTACACGGTTCGTTAGCAATTTTCTCGGGACAGTTGTCAAGTAGAAACTGTTTTAAAATTATAAAAGCACTGGTCTCGCGAGTTGACTGGCGCATGACCGGTTCCTGACAGGATTTGCTCAAAGCAGCGAGTAGTCCAACAGTTGGATTTTTGATTGATTTCAAGATGACAAGTTCTTTGCATAAATCAATTCATGAAAATATTAACAGGTATGGTTTCTCGGATTGTTCTGAACTTCAGTGTAAGTATATGTTGCGTCTGCCCGCAGACTATTTCCCATCATTTCATCTTGCGTCGCATGCCCGGTCACTTGTACACGTGAGGATCTAATGTCAGCGTTGCGTTGCCATCAAAACTCTTAAGAAGAAGAAGAGATGACAATCGTTGGCTAAGATAGGCTAAGTCTGTTGATTGATGTTTAAATCAAAGGATGCTAACCCATTGATATTAATTTTTCTAAAGAATTGAAACATTTTTGGTGATGAATCATCACAATAAGTACGGTTTCTTCTCAAATCAAATACTTTGTATTTCGATACGTATTCAGGCAAAAACATCGTTTCACAGCTCACAGCGCAATAACAAACCTGACATGACACAGACTTCTTGAAAACCCTAACTACCCAGGTCAGTGACTCCTTTACAATAAACAGTGAGCATTATAAACTCTAATTCATTGTTTATACGGCCTATAATTGCGTAAACAATTTTGACAGTCTATGATTCACTTGGAATACCTTAGAAATGTACATTTTCCTTTTCATTTACGATCATTTTACTACCGAACGCGTACTTTCATCCGGGTATGTTAATTAACTGAATACCCGTTTTTAGTGCGCCCTAAACCTGAATGTAGTTTTTTGCTTCTTTGGTGGAGAGATGCTGTAAAAGTTTTAGCGTGATTGGAGGTAGCTTTAGAGCATAGTACATAATTGGATGTAATGCGGGCGCATTTGATGCGGTCTCGAATTGAAATTGGATAATCGGTGTCAATCGTGTAGTGGTCTAAACGCTATATTTAAAAACACTTACGGAATTTTCTATTACGACCACACTAAGTGTTATTCCGAACTTATGCATTTTTTTTGACATAACTTTAGTATATCGTCAGGATAAGCATCTACGAAAAAGGCACTCTCTGTGATTTTCTTCATTTCATGAGGCCTACGACCGACCGTGAACTGCTTTCAATTGTGAATTGTTATATCAGAAACTATATATAGAGCTTCAGGCAACCTGCCATTGCTGCACCGCATAAGCAGACTATACATAGCCTCGATTGTTAAATTTTTATACTACTTATTTGTCATTCTTAGTCTTGAGCACAATCAGGTTTTAGTGTTCCCATTTCTGGGACACAGGCCTCCTCTCTATTAGAGGGAGTGGCGGGGTTCTTAGTCTTATTTCTCATTAATCTGGAATCATTATCTTCATGTATTCAAGTGATCAAACTCTCCAGACTAATTGGTTCAAGTACTCTAAGGACAAAGGTAAAACCGTTCCTTAATTTTAAATTGAGCATTTCCCTTTGCAGTAGACTTTGGCCCTTGTCAGTCTCTTGCTTTATCGAGAGTCGAGACTAGGGCAGAGGAAGTCTCAATTTAACGCAAACCGGCGCGTTCTAGGCCCGTATTCTTCGCAAGAGTTGACTAGACTGTTCAATGGCACAGAATTGGTCTATTGTCTTCAGTTAACCCAGTTTGGATCATTGTAGTTTTCCGCGCTTCATGTGTCACTGTAATTTTGGTTGTGTTTGTTTTCAAACTAATGTAGCTATGTTGATTGCTTATACATTCCTCCTTTAACTAGAATTCAGTACCGTAACTCCCAAGGTTTTTATTGCCAGATTATGCTTTCAGAAGCCAAAGCATCCGAAATGAAATTCCTAGAGAAGGAAAAAGCTCCAGAAAATTGCTAAAGGAATATGTGAATATTCCGATCTAAATGAACTAGGTAGAATTTCTTATTGAGACTGAATTTATATCGAACATCGTGTGGAAACTGAAATGCTGCTGATGATCTGATGATCAATCTACGGGTCTATTTAAGGGCATCAGCTATACTGGGTGTTAGGGTAGACACCGTTATCCTTGAAACTAGTGGTTTGGTGTCATCTATAATATACTTTTTCTATGGGACCAACTTAGAAATCGCAAAAAAAATATCTGCTGTTCATCTGATTTTTTTTTTGCGATTTCACCAAACCACTAGTTTCAAGGATAACGGTGTCTACCCTAACACCCTGTATGAATACGTAACACAAATAAAAGGAAAGACGAATGATTGCAATGCCTGTAATTTTGATTGTTCAGCCACGATCCATTGCGTTATTTACGTTGTTGACAGACGAATTTTTCAAACCAATGAAGCAATGGATTATTAAAATCCGTCAAAACCCTTGGATTGGAATTGAAAATGTATTATTAGGCCATTGCTAAAGTTTTCTGTTTATAATAACTTAATCACGGGTTTTGGTCTTGCGAGTCTTCCACCAATATTTACTAAAGAGGTTTGTCTATGATCGGCGCCTTCATAAAGCTCAACCAAAAGGAAATCAAACTCTCATTTTCCGAAAAACTAGGTCACAGTTCCCAAACAGCGGATCAAAGCCATTAAATCCGCTACACCGCTTTCCATCAATCAGGTCTTCAAACTTTCTTTCGTATCTAATTTGCCGTGAAAAAGCGACCATCTTGAAGTATAATATATCAATCACTTCACACAATGTGAATTGATTCTCGCGGCCTCAATGGAAGTTAGGTAAGAATGCACCGCGCACGTAACAGTTAAGTAATGTGGATTCAAGTTAACTGTTCACTTGCAGTCTTACCAGCTTTACAAATTGTTGGTTTGGAAGGAAATCGTTGAGATGTGTCTTTGGAAACGGCTTTTGTATACTGAGTCACCATTTCTTATATCTACGCGTATGTGAGTGACTATAGGCAGTTTCTCGAGCGAAAATTATCGCAAAATTCATCATCTTCCTACCCTTGTCCCATGTTACTTGGGGTCGTCGCAACACGTTATCTTCTTCCATTCTCCCCTGCCAACCGTCACGCTATTATTCACTGTCTTCTCTTTCATATATTTCCTCACACAATCCATCCCTTTTTCGTTGACATTCCTCTACTACAAAAGAAATGTGACAAATTGTCAAGCGCGCGTAAACTACTGTCAATCTTTAATCATAATTATGTTTTATGATCGGTAGGCTTTTGTTTGACTACTGTCACCTGATGGTGAACCATGATTCAGTTGATATTCATTCGAAACTTGGTAGATTCTATACTCCATTTGAAATAAGATTAGACATACTAACAAACCTTTATACAGTCCGTTCAACCGATTTTGACTTCTATACCGTAAGCATAAGGATGGCATTAAAAGCAAAAAAGGTTACACAATACCAACTGTCGACTGCAGCTGCCATTTGTCATGCTACCAACGCAATAGAAGTCAAAATCGGTTGAACGGACGGTAAAAAAGATTAATTTAAATGTCTAATCTTATTTCAAATTGGGTATAGTCTCTTAGGTTATTGGAAAACACAATTTATTCTGTCACTCATTTCGGACAGAAAAACCAGTGAAATCATAATTATTGCCAATATTTAAAAAGTTATCGACGTAAACTGGTCTAAATGAGATTTGCACCTTGGTCAAAAACTTGTGGAGTTGTGAGTCCTCTTTAAACATTCAGACAGACTGCAAAATAACTTCAAGATGCCAATCGCGTAATTACTTTGACTTTTTGGACCAAGTCATATATCGTTGCTTAAACAGCACTTAAAGGTCGTCTGGGTGTTGCAACGGACTGCACTCTACATGGTAATGCAGCAAATTGTGGAGAAAGTTGGTCTTGTTCTGCCATATTTCAAGATATCGTCTTCAGGATCAATTATGAGATTATATTGTTCGCATTCTTTAGTATATGAACTTTAAAAACCTTTTAGTTTTGTACTACAATGATTTCGTCTCATTTGTACATTCATTTCAGCCGAAAGACGTCAACTGCTGGACATAGGCCTCTCCCAATGATTTCGTCTATTTAAATCGAAGGCTTTGCAACAAGGTAAATTACTCAAACAAAAACTTATTCTTCCCTTACATTTGGTTTACTTGATACTTATTTTATTTATTTATGGATTCCCTAGTTCGAGTTTAACCCATCGTAATCATATAATCCTACGTCGTCCGCACCTTAACGTATTTTCGAGAATCTCAATTGGATTACTAGTCTTCGTTGCCAAATTACCGTATAGTCTTTTGCGGGAGCTGTTGGGACGTAAAATAAATCTTAACTTTTAGAGGAAAAACAAGAATAATAGAAAAATACATTTCAGCACACAAAAATTTTACTTCTCGCTCTATTAACCGTGCAAAATATTGTTAAAACTCGAAACTTACAGTAAAATATCTTACTTTATGTTGCATTTAAAGTCAACCCAAGGATTTATTACCGTCACAAATTACCATAACAAACGTGAATGTTTAAACAAATGAACTTGATTAACTGATTGATGAGTCAGTAGGTCGAATAGGGGAGCTCCAGATTTAGGGAAATCGTTGCTCATTAATTTATTCTTGTCAATTTTGTTCATGAGGTACAAGGCGGTGCGGTGCGGTGACTTATTTACATCGAAATTAAAACTATTAAAAAATATCACATCAAAAAGTTCCCCCTCTTGAGATTTTCACCAGTGAAACTGAACGCGTTCAGCCCATTTAGACCAAGTTCAAGAGCTGTCAGTGTCAACATCATTGTGGAATATTGACCAGTATCAGAGCTGTCAGTACAGCTCTTGAACGCTGTTTAGAAATGCTGATCACGTTCAGTATCATTGGTGAAATCCGTACTTTTAATGTATTGGGAGCGTTTTCGCCTCAACACGGTTTTTTTTATAGTTTAGCGCCAAAACGATTTGTAGACAACAATTCAACATTATTTCGTATTAATAGACAACAATACAACTTTTCTAAGTCTCTTACAATATAAACGTAATCTTCTCCACACAATGACAATTGTTAACTGGCGGTACAACATCACCAGTTACCACCCGGTTCATTGTCAAACTATTCACAGGTGTTTAATATCAACTATTGTACAACTACAATAGTGTTAAGCGTCACGACTTTGCGTTCTTAAGATTAAGACTCAATGGTACATGCTAACGATACGTCTATTCATCCATCATGTCATCCATTGCTTCTTACGAACACAATAACGTCATCGATGTAGTCCAAATCTTTCAATGTATAAACAATTCGGAGTAATGCCAATTTCAAACAAAAGGCGATTTTCCATTGCTGGGTTTCTTAACACAAGTATCAACCAAACCAGTTCAAATCATTCGATGAACGACGAATTCTTGAAGGTTCCATAACAAGTTGCCATATATGGATGTCATACTATTTGTATGTATTGTTGATCATTCGGTCGTGTGATTAGATTTGATTTAATGGACTGATCTGGTTTGATTGTTGGGGCACCGAAATTTAGGCGCCATTGGAGGCAGATGATTGGCGCATGAGTTGCTAGTTAACAATAATATGATTGAAGTTGTTGATGGTAGAGAAAAGTAGGTGAAATTAATTTGCCTCTTCCGTGACTAGACAAAGAAAAGAGAATATTGAAAGAAAAAACAGACTAGGAGAATTGAAAGGCCAAAGAGATTTTTGTCAATGTCTTTATCAGTTGCAGAATTCAAATATACATAATTGCCTCTGCTATGTAAAATATATGCCAGTGTCAAGGCTGAATACAACAAGATGGTCAATATGAATCATATAAATCACTCTCAATTGTGATGAGGATAACCAGTAAGAAAAAGAATTGAAAAGGGAAATTACTGAAGACGTCATTCAATGCGCCGTCAAACAAAAGTGGCATCAGTTACGTAAATTATGGTATTAAAGTTTATTATTAGTTAAGGAAACTTATGGTTAACAAAATACACATGGAAAATACGCTAAACAATCACTGTTTGATTTTAATTATAGGTAAACAGGTAAAGTTTACTTTAATCAAAATAATAATATAGTCCTCCAAACCGAATTTCAGCCATGGTGGCAAATCTCATCGGAGACTAGCCATCGCCGCGGGAGATATTTAAGTGTGTGCGCAGACACAGGTGCCTTCCCTCACTCTCAAAGTCCGATGGGACGGCAATCTGACACGGCAGGAGAGAGATCCGGCGCAGAACCATCGGCTTAACGTGCTTTCTGAGGCATCGGGGTCAATAATAAATACATTTAGTCAACGACCAATACTTTGGTGAAGTATCTAGTTCATAAAAAGTAATCGCGGAGTTGATTTAAAAGAAACGTGCTTATACTAATCAATGATTGTTCAGCCATTATTATTCCCCGGAACAAACGTTAGACATAAGAGTGCTAATTAAAGACGTTTCCGACACGTTATCCGGTCATTTAGATTCAAGCATGAGTAATCTTAACTGCGAAAGTGTATAATAACGTCTGGCGCAGACGCACGATTAAGCAACAGCGACTAGTGACAAGTATAAAAAGGGGACGTCAAACGCGCGTTTAAATCGCACTTGCGTTGATAGATTATCTGACGCACACGTCTAATAAAATTCGGTAACACGAAGCACACGACGCTTTCGCCGATTAGTCTTGTGTTTTATATCGCTCGTTGTGTGTTGTGACTGCTGTAAATCGCTTTCAGGAAGCAGGTTGCAAAGACATGGCAGAATATCACACGTTTTATATCTTGTCAGCGAGATTGGGAACATGCTTCTCGGCTCAGGGCTTTGATAAAATTATGTTTTTTGAGTTTTTTGAAATGATGCTGTGTCTTGAAAAATCGCCATTCATGCAACTGTCGTCGATGTTACAATCATCGTGTGCGCCTGGAATTATAGAAAATTGTAGGAAAGTATGTACAGTATTGTACTTATCTAATTATCAGCGAAAGCCGAGTTGACTTGCCTGAGGCAGCGGGCCGTAGCTATTTAAATTGGGCATAATTATTATTTTAGATTCCCTGGCCTCCTGGTGATGTCCGCTTTGTTGAAAGCGCGGACTAATCGAAAACTGAAGACTGTGTAACTTTGACATCTCACTGCATATATTTAGTTCAGTAAAAAGCAAAAGAGCTAGTGAGAACTCGGGAAGTCGGGAGATACATATGAGATAGAATATAGATTTTCATTGATTTTAGTAGATGATACCCTAGCTAGAGTGGAATTGAAGCTTATTCTGTTGCTCTGGGAAAGCCATTCATGAAAGCAGGCGGTCATGGCCCAAACCTTTCTTGCCTGTGTTTTTGCTTTAATTAGTATTGTTCTAGACAGTATTTATGCCCGGTTGATACTACTGACCTACCTGATAATACGCCTTACTCGGATCTAACAGCATGTACGAAAAAAAAAACAGATTTTAAAAGTATAACCTTAGTTTTTATGCTGCAGTTAATGCAAATAATGTGTTAGTAAAACAAGGACATAGTTTTACACTAACGTTTCACTCAAGTCTCGAGATCTAGTTTTCGTTGAATGCACTTAGAATACTAATTTCTATGTGCAGTAATGTAGACTAGCTTTTATATGGTTACTTACACAAATACATTAAAGCGTTAGTGTGAGAAAAATATCTTCGAAATCTAATCTACTCGAAGATGGACTACATTTTGTGAGGGTTCTGTACTCAAAATCTGTTAAAAGGAAATAAGGACCGTCTCGGATCGCAGATGGTCCTGGGTTCCACGATACAAAAACCATAAGGGCCGTTGTTGTTAATGATATTCCAAATGCAGACGACGAATTTATTCAAGCAGTTGTGTGTGTCTTAGTAGCTATTATCAAACGTGCACCTAACTGCCTTTTTAGGTCAACTGGCTTAGAAATTCGAATGTCTATAGTAGTTACTTAGTGCAATAGCTTAATTAAAGCTTGGAAATGCAGTGTCATGGGTGTTCAGAGTTCCAAGTAATAACGACTGTAATAATATTTCATCAGTAATATAAAAGGATACCGGTTTAAAAGATTATGGCTGAGTAGTTAAATAAGTTTATAGCCCTACATTCTCAAGGACTGTTCAGTTAGACGACTTGTTATAAACAAGATTAGCTCAGAAGTTACAACACGGAACTCCGGCTGCCGAGAGAATGCGTTCCTGACCCCTCTCAGTTGGACACGATTAGAACAAATAAAGTATATATTCGTAAAACACGTATTCTTTGGTATTCAACTTACTTATAGGTTTCAGGAACGTATTCTCTTAGCAGCCGGAACATAGTTAAAAGTCTTGTGGTATCCAAAAATCGCGACTCTAGCATAGAACAAAAATATATATTTGACATATTTTTGTTTTGTGCTCATGATTCACTTATCTTTTTTGGTATGCAAGTATTTCAGTGACAAATAAAACTATTTTTCTTTTAAGTATTTTCGGTTCTCTGCTTTCTGCATCCAACTTATACCAGAGACCTTTTAAAGATTGAAAAAGCATGTACGAGTAGTGTTGACCGGTCCAACCAGCCATTACATTTTGTAAGTCATAAAACGTCTAGCCAATGAGTGTCCTTTATATCTGTAATGCGAACTGACTTTATCCTGCGACAATCTTAAGCACTTATACCGTCTTCTACAGCTTGCCAGGATGAGCGCTTAGTGCTCGATTTTGCAACACAATAATTATCAACACCAGTCTTAAATAATTAAAGTGAATTTGTCTCTAACAGCTGTTCGTGAGCGAAACCACGAATAATAACGGGAGGTCAAGAACTTACGTCTAGTCGTATTGAACGCTGACTCACAACTGACTTGCAGTTGACATAACGTCATATCCACCCTTAGACACGGTACAATATCAACCTTATTGTCTTTGTAGAAGAAGTGCTTTTGATATGTCACGTAATGTGGAGTCATACAGGGCTTAATGCTTGTCCACAATTAGTTGCATTCGCGATGTAGTTACAGTTAAAAGTGGCGTTGAATCAAACAGTCTCGAGTATCGTTGGATGGGCTTGTTTTCTCGATAAAGCTGATTACACACACTTGTCACGGTGCGATGACATGGTGCATGAGAAACAACTGTGTAGACCGGCTGGGCGTGAAAAGTGGTTTGTTACTGTCATTAGATTTCAGTGTGCTTAGTGTACTAATGTGAGAGGTTTCATTGATTCGTTCGTCTTTCACATAAGATTACAGACTTATTCTGATGTTTATAGAATTATGGCAGCCTGTTTTTATGAAGTTTTTGGTCAAACTGCCAATTAGCGACTTTCACATGGCCAACTTCTACTATGCGTCTCGATGGCAATCTATATATTCAGCCCAGAATTTGGCTACGAGCTTGGCACCTTCAGAGCAAACTCATTTCGTGTTTCTCATTTTTACTCTTCCAATATCGATAAGCCAAAACCACCTAAAGGATATTTGCTACTTTTACTGCGATAGAAAGATCAGGTTTTACTTATCTCAAAATCGGTCAAGAAAGTAAATAAAGCTGGTCACCGAAAACATTTACTATCAAGCCACCTACTTCCATTACCTAGTTTTTGTCTCCGATAGCGTACTATTGAATCAATTCGACGACAAAGGCTTGTACTCATTCATTTTACGTTTCAATTTCGAAGGTAACTGTTTTGCGACCAGCTTTCCCTTTGGTGGGTTGATTTGATAGTGCGAATTTCGCAAGCCTGCGTCAAGTCCCCTTGAAAATACAAATCTTTAATTGTTCTGTGATCATTAATGAATAAACAGTAGTTTGTCTTCTTTTCGTTTCGACGGTAGATCTATTTTGGTTACTGATACTGTTTGGGCCCCGTAGTTGGCAACATTTATTTCGGCGTCATAGGGGTTGTTTAGATCATCAAGGGTGCAGGTGAACGGACAATTGAGACACTATGGGACATAGTCAGCAAGTACTCTGGTCTTTAGAGATGAAGGATTAAAGGAAGATTCAATAGAGATAAATTTATAGCAGTTGACGATGTAGAAGTGATGTCATTGACGACATGTGGGTGTCCATTACAGAAATCTTCTGCCTACTCCTGAGTGAAACACGCGGGTGACGACGGTTAAAATCGGTATAGGGCATCTGGAATAAACAATATAATTTTTTTGATAACACATACGAGGGGGGGTATTTGGTTATTGTCTTTGTTAAACTGGACATTAAATTCAGCTCCGAATACTAACCGCAGAAACAACTTAACATTGCTCTAAAACACAGCATTTCCGGTAAAAACCAGAGCGTGAAGATAACTATCTCGATAATAATTTCGCAAATGCTAGACCTCGATAAAACGTGTCTTTCGAAACGCCACCGCGTTGATTGTAAGCGCCGCCTACGCACATCCTGTGATCTCCATTGATTCATTAACTCAGTGATACTCAACCTGCTGCATGCCATTCGCTGCATTGTCATGCATTTTATTTATCATTAACCTAATTTGAAGTCGGTAACTCCGGTTCTTTTCCGAACCTAACTTGAAACTTCGAGCATAGCCCGCTCCATAGCGCGCTGAATACACTTGAAATTTTCAAGTCTTCTGAAAAATGCTGCCCCCTAAAGTTTGTGTAGTTGAAGATTCATTGTGTGAGGATTATTTATTACAATAAGGACTGAAGTTAAATATACTGCGCCATTTATTAGTCAGTCAGAGAGGATAGAATAAATTATTAGTATTTCAATATTTCCCCTGTAGTGGTACAGTAATAGACTGGTATCATTATTATTTCCAATGTATCAGGAAAACCTGAGACCTTATCGCATAATAAGAAAACCGACGGGAGTCTTTAGATCATGTACAGGTATTTTTGTCCAAAAACATCATGTACATAATGTATTAGGTCCCCACCTATGAAATCAGCGTTTTGTATGGGGCATTTTAAGGAAGTTGCATTTTTCATACGTACATTTTCTTAATTTATATAAGAACCATGAACACTGATGTTTTAAAACTGTTATGCACTAATGTTTAGAAACTAAGTCGTAATATGCCACTTAGATTAAGCGACAAAAATAAGTTTCGGCTAAGTTAAAAAAAAAAAAATGTGGTAATTTCTGCTAACAAATTGAGGAGTCATTTTTATGGTATTTTTTATGTTTAGAAAACTATAAGTAATAAGGTTTTTTTTACTATTAGTAGTAGTCAATGGTTGTCATTATTCGATATACTACCAAGCAATTGATGAAAATTTTAATCATAGAAGTGACGAGGTTCACTATTTGTGAGAAATAAACGCCAATTTCATAGGTCCCGACCCACAACATGTTGACTACCGCTGCATAATCTCGTTGATTCATCCTGCGTTTGTTGGAAGACGTGCACCGAATGTTGACAGGTGGCTTTGTCTAACGGGGCCGAGGAAATTCATTTGTTTAACTGGGTTATCAGTTATGTTGACCTAGTCTAGATCGCCGAGATTAACCTGAGTCAAGTTAAATATTATGATACTTTTTGCTTTGTTCTTTACCTGGTGGCTCTACTCTCTAAGTCCGTCAACGAAGATAGCCATATGCCATATATATATCTTTGCAGGGTGGCAGCAGCTGGATGAGACTTACCAAGAATCTATACCCCATTTGAAATAAGATTAGACATTAAAACAAACCCTTTTACAGTCCGTTCAACCGATTTTGACTTCTATACCGTAGGCATAAGGATAGCATTAAAAGCAAAAAAAGTTACACAATACCATCTATCTACTGCGGCTGCCAATTGTCATGCCACCGACGCAATAGAATTCAAAATCGGTTGAACGGAATGTAAAAAAGGCTTATCTATACGTCTAATCTTATTTCAAATGGAGTATAGATGAATGGCGAGCGATTAGAGACTTACCCAGCAGTGGACTGCTGCAGGCTTATAATAATTATGAAGAAGTTCCTTTAACTTATTTGTATGAATGAATGTTCACAAAGTACCGCCTTATTCCATTATTTTAAAGTAAAGTATAGTAGTTAATGTACAAAACAGTGTTGCTATTGTTCAAAACTACAATTTTGATAAGCATTCAAATTGAACATAAATAAAAAAACTACCACGAAAATTGCGATAAAACAAATTAATAACTTTATAAAAAATAATTAGTTTCTTTATGTTAATTACTGTTTATACATAACACTGAATGATAACCCGTGATAACACGAGAACAATGCTACTGTATCGTTTGGTGATAAATTTGTACACATTGTTGTTATTATTTAATAAAAGTAATATATGAATGAATCATACCTACTGCAGTTAAGGATAAAAAACAATATGAGAGATGAATGCATATTAGAACGCAAAATGTCATTTATGTAGCAATTTGAATTGGTTTTCAGAATCAAAGTCAAATCATTTGTTATGAGGATTTTTTGAACGACAAAGTTTGGAAGAAAATAGAATTGATTCTAGGTGCTCTCCTTCCGAAAGGTAATTTCGTATGGAGAAAATGGGGCAAGAATTCCATAATTATTCTTTTAAAATTACAATATTTTGCATAAATTCAATTAAAATTATTTGTGAAGACGATGTACCTAGAATAAAATTATTATACTACAATAATAATTATATTAGGTGCAGATTTTTGAATCATACATTCAGAGGTAAATATCATATGGTTCTGCAAATTTGTATGCGTCTCTCAACTATTATCAATCTCTTGCCATCCTTTTCTTGTTGACCACCATAATGTATACAGCGTCAATGAAAAAGGAATTATTTAAGTAATAGGGAATTTATCCATTATGTATATCCTGCGTACCACGCTAGCATAAACCAACAAGTGTTCATAACATCTGAGTTAATCTGTGTAGGACTGTAGGTACTTAATGAATGTCAGCTCCAATTAACGTTGTAAAGCTGAATCACTGCTTCATGGTAGCCTGGTAGTTAGTTACCTGTTGCAATGAGTCGAGACAACCACAAAACATAAAATAATATTCTTAGAGGACAACTTTACTTACGTCAATGCTTATCAAATTAGCCTACTGAATTAATGTAACTATATGGTATTAATCATTCAAAAATGCACGTTTACAAATACCTCATGAAGTCACTAATAAATACCTATTACATATCATAAATTACCTTCTTCACATGAGAAGACTTTTATTAATTTGTAAATCTTTAATAATTAGAAAAAAAAACATTATATCTACCTACAGTCACACGAAAGAAGTAAAATAATACTCAAGAACAAAACACTGCCATAAATAAATAATAAATTATGAGTAAAGTCGTAACTTCGTAAGCTAAACTGCATAATTTGAAGCTTCTCATGCTAAATTGCACTTCGAACATAACAAAACAAAAGAAGGTCACCTACAATAACAAAGCCTATTTGCTTACTTACATAATGACTACAAACTGTCGCCTTAGTCACATCACCTCAACACGTTAGAAAAAAAAAACTACGTCGCTAATGGCGGGAAAATCTGTGAGTCATTCATTCATAAAATATTGCTCGACGCGTTTTATCACAACAGGTGTTAATTTGTTTGTTGATAGTCAACTTATCTCTCATCTTAGCTTTAAAATTTACTAAGAAGTTTGCGCGGCATAATTACGTAGAATTTGGCGCCATTTTGGTAGTTCACAGACAACATAATTACCAATTAGGTAATTCATTTTTAGATGAATGGTTGGACGACTAACACAAGATCGCGGGGAAGACCTGAGACCCTAGGCAAAGTGACATTCTATCAGCGATAACGTTGATGGAAAAGGCAAAAATGTATGGGACTGACATAAGCTATCAAAAAGCTTATGTCAATCCTGTCGAAAGTCGTTGTAGAAATACGCTTTCGAAGTGATTTTCACTTGTCTAGGCCCTCAGGATGAGACTCGCAAAGACCAGGGAAGCATGGCACAAAAGGGATGAAGCCTGTACTCAGCAGTGGGTGGAACAAGGCTGCCTATGATGATGAGGATGAATTGTATTTTAGAAGATCATCATGTGGGATGATACTAATTAATAGCTGGGAAGTCAGACCTCTTTATTGGTAGCATCGGTTTTTGGAAATAAGGGGAATGTTAGCCAACACCCCAAATCCCCGAAAGATGGTAATCGGACAGACTATAAATTATCCTAACAGTCATTGATTTAAAAGTAATATATATGTCAATGCTAACAGTAGAAGGTTTGCGTTCAGTATTATGTATGAGTCATGTTTTGTTGTGGACATCGAGAAACGGAACTAATCGATCCGATGACCACTACACTTATCACCTTAATTTTTCATTCAGGCATGACGAATGTAATGTCTCACAAAGACTTGAAGTAGTTTACAGTCATTAATTAATGTCTTGTGAAGAAATTGTCCAAGCCTACGATTACCAGACAAAATGTTTAGCTTGGATATAAGAACAGATACAAACGAAGAAGAGGGCAAACCATCTATGAAATAATTATGATCAAAGGTCCTGTTGATCCTGTATTTAAGCTGATTATAATCAGTACACTGGCTCATCACCCCACCGAGCCTTTCCACGGTTTCCCGCCATTCGTGGTGACAGGTGACATTAGTGACAGCTGCGACCCTGCTCATGAGAAATTATAACTTGACATAAAATAATCAGCGTATAATGTTCCCATTGCTGGGACACAGGCCTCCTCTCTGTGAGAGGGAGTGGGCCGTAATCCACCACGCGGGCCCAGTCCAGGTTGGTAGATGTCACATTTCTTCGAATTTTTGGTTCTAGGACATGCCGGTTTCCTCACGATGTTTTCCTTCACCGTTTTGAGAGCAGTGGCGATGAAATAATTTACATAAAGTAAAGCGCCTGTCAGGGTTCGAACCTACGACCTACAACTCGTAAGTTGTGGCCGTTACCACTGGGCCACCACTGCTCTCATGAGAAAATATAACACACACACAATATACACTTAATTAATTAAATAGATACACTACTGAAGTGAAAAACAAAATGTATTCTGGTGCTTCTTACTTGAATGAATGAACCTATTACGAACCATAGCAATAGATTTGATAAGCATGAAAAATAGTCATGGCGCTCCTAAAATTCGTGTTACAATAAATAAAAGTAAAAACACAAATAAATCCCAGCAGGTGGCGAATGCTCCAGATTCGTTCACGATAAGAGAAATGGAGAAAGTGTTTTACTAATGTAATTTCTATTCAAGACACTTTTCATTTAACTCCGAATACGTGGTAGGAAACGTTTAACGTCATTATTTTACAGATTTTTTTATTCCTCAAGCCCGCAATTAATATTTTATTAAGAACCTCTTAGCTTCTGCCCGCGATTTCGTCTGCGTGAAATTTCTTGTTCCCCCGACCAACCCACCACGTCGCATCGTATCGCCCACACGCGCTTTGCATCATTTTCACTTAGCGTTCTTTCAGACTTTCTTTTTGCTCGTTCCTAAGGGCCGTAGCGTGATGTTAAATAATCTATAACCGTCCTCAAGAATTAGGCTATCACTACTACATCATTACTACTTCCAGAGATTAAAGCGACCTTAGAATAATAACTATTCTAAGGTTCAAACAAACAAAGCTCTTCAGCTTTAAACTTACATATTAATAACTGCAATAGAAATTTCATATTAATTTAATAAATATCTACCAGTAATAGCATCTTTATCGATTATTAAACGTGACCAAGACATTGGATTATACAGCCTCGTTTTTAAAACAATACTGGAGAAGGCACGATCCAGCTAAATCGTGAAGCATACGCATCGAATTAGCATAGTGAATCGATTTAAACGCCCAGTTGTCACACACTGCTCGTGATATCCGAACGCAAATTGTATTTTGTTCGTTTGACAGGTGCACTGTACGTCCAGAAAGAAACGTCCATGGCTGAAACGGATTTCGTCTATGGTCTCTTTTGACCATTGTTGGCCTCGTACTTGTTGCGTGTTTCTGAAAGAAAAAAAAGAGGAGTAGTAAATTAACCGAAGATATTGTTAATGGATTATTCAAGTTTGTGTCGCGAAAACTTGTCATTGACCGGGATTGTTTTGGGAATATTTCGTCATAAACTGTGTTGTTTAGCAATTTTAGGCGTAGTTTAAGGTTTTCTTTACTTACAACGGACTCTTTTGTTCAAGGGATTGTTTAAGTATGTAATTCGATTGGGTCCGTATACACTTGAGGATTTTCTGGTCTTTTGGGGGTCTAAATTAAAGTTAAATTATTTGAATACTGAATTAGTGAACATACTACGCATATATGAAAAAAACTTGCATTAAAATATTTATAAGTTTTATAATTGGTCCTAATTTCCGCGCCATAATTTTTTACAACAGTCAAATATAATAGTTAATTACTTAAGTTTGCAAAAGAATTACTTATATTTAAAATTACACTCGGAACATTATTACCACATTTATATTTAAAAAATATACTACTGGTTAATTAAGGCAAGGTCGCCCAGTTGGTCAGTTTACTTTCTCTCGTATTACGTAAATTGCGACCTATAGCACTGGATCTGTACTGCGATAATAACAGGATTGTATTACTGTGTTTTTAAGGCAAAAGATACAAAATATGGAGGCTGGCAAGCGCTTCAACAAAAGTGGATGATGATAATCCTATGATCAGGAATCATCCTCATCATCCCTCCTGCCCTTATCCCAATTTGCCAACAGTTCATCACAGTACGTGTGTTACGCGATTACTTCGTCAATTATCAATCGATTTGAAGATTCTTTTTTTGTTTGGTAGGTCATGCTTCAGAGGTGGTCCCATTTAAATTTTATTAACTTTGCTTGCGTAGTTTTTGAGTTAGCTTCAATATTACGTATTTTGTCCCACTTAGTGTATGTAGACGATATATTCTTTGACTCCGTCACTGTTATTTACATAGCAGGTAGTGGTATTCGAATTTGTGTGGGGTAGGTACCACAACAAAAAAGTGAAAAATAAAATCTTAAAAAAAAAAAAAACTTCTGATATTAAAGTTAATTTTCACTTTTTTGTGTTTTGTTTGAAGTCGGTTGAAAAAAATGAAATGAAATGAAATGAAATGAAATTGTTTATTCTGTAAATAGGATATTGGAATCACTTTTACACGTCATATTAAAAAATATTAAAAATAAGCTAGATGAGGTCGGCGTTTCCTATCTGACTACTCTGAGAAGAAAGGCCGAAACAAACTCAGAGGTCACAGTCTCTTTTAAAGTCCAGACATAATCTTGGTCAAGCCATATGAGGACCATGTAAATTCGAGTCTGAAATGGTCTTTTGAGGAAAGAACCACACAGATTTGAGTGGACCTGTCCAGTCAGTGCAAGCATTTGTCAGTAATGGCGGAGCTCAACTCAGAACTTAAGGAGCTCAGCGACTCGACGACGTATAGAATATTCAATAATGTCAATTTGTAAATAAAACTGGTTGATATACTTTGATGATTTTCCATATTATTCAAAATGTTACAATGCTTAGCAGAGCGAGCAGCTCAATCCCATGCTTTTTTGTCTTCTAAATAATCTGAAATTTTATAGTACCCTTTTCTACAAAGTTTGGTTTTAATGCAGCTTTTAAATCGTTTAATGGGTAAGTTTCGAATGTCAATGGGAAGTTTGTTATAAAAGCGTATACATTGACCCATGAACGAGTTGCCTACTCTGTGGAGACGAGTGCGATGTACAGCAAGATTGTGTTTATTCCTGGTATTTAAACTATGAATATCGGACATTTTCTTAAAATTCGATATATTTTTGTGTACATACAATTTTTCAGTTCTTACATACAATGTTTCAGTTTTTCAGTTCTTTGGTCTTCGTCTACATTTATATATTAAGTTTTAGCTAGAGATAGTTTACAAGTTTACACAAAAAAAACAAAATTAAACCATAGGTTGACCGCAGTTGTTCTTATTTGGAACCCGATTCAAATTTTGTCATTACAATAATTTCGAGGACAATAGAACAGGAAAATGGTAGGTGACTCTTTCAATACTTGATAAAACAATTTTCATTAGCAATACCATGAGAATGGTGACAGGTTGATGTAAGTATTGCCTTATCGCGAACATGGGTATTATAATTGTAATCATGGGTATGACTGCACAATTGTAAATCGATTACATTATAACGTCTCCGGTCTCTTAATATATGAACATCGATTGATAAACCATTGGTTTTCTAAAGTATCCGTTTGAGTTTATGGCTGTTCATTATTAATTCTAACGTTATGTATAATACATGCTTTGTGAATTTTAATTTTATTACGCGCATCTATTTTAGGCATTAAGGCAGTTTTTAAATTCTTCTTCGTATTTAAACTTGTATTTTCCTCAAGGATTCAAGTTTAGATGCATCGTACAGTTGCACAGGACATAAATAGGTCGTCACTTATTTTTTTGACTACCGTATTAGGCCAAGCTCGAACTGGCTTCAGAGATATTCTCACAATGGAAGGAAGTTCACAGACCGTGCGTCATCGCGCGTAAAAAAAGAACGTAGTGATTATTATACTCTGTGGTAAAAAAGTTAAAAAAAGGCGTCAACGCAGTTGTTATTTTATTTTTTTAAACACTGGCCGGGGCGCATTATTCAAAAAAGTATCACGTGTTGCATTCGAAATTCGAATAGTCCAAACATAGACAATGTTTGTTTTTAAAGATGTGTTTGTGTGTTTTATTTGCGTTAGAATAACTCTATGGTCGTTATAGGTATTTTGGTTATGGGCGTTACTCGATGAATAATGTTATGCTACTGCAGTAATAACTTATTGCGTTTGAATAAATTAGCATATTAAAGTGTAAAAAAGCAAGTCAAAGATTTCTACGCTGTTTGGGCTCAACCGAAATTAACCAAACTAAAATCAATTAAAAGCTGTTTTTGAAACTTACCTATCAATAAAGAAAAATCGGATTGAACTATTTGTCATTAACTACGGCTTTCCATGTGTATCATAGTTTCTATGTCAGTCTGTTTACTGAACATCGCGTATGAATAGACTTCTAAAAGTCGCGTGTCACTGACCTATCGGACGACACCCTAACAACGTTGCATCTTCACACACCTTCATCTTTAATACAACGGTGCTAAGTTCATAATCGTTTAAACCAGGTACTTTATTTGAAGGCTGTTAAGGTTGGCTGGCTGTCAAAAGTCCCGGACAATAGCGTTTCGCGTCACACAACTGCATTGGAGGGTTCCGGATCGGTGCATGTCATTATGTAAAATAACCCTTGAATGCGTTTTGGAGACCCGGTATTTCCACCGCGGAATATCAAAAATCTAATAATAGGATACGGTGCTTTTTTTATTTCATATTATCAGCATCCTTTCAGTAGGTGGAAGTATTCATGAAATTGAGCAAGTTTTAATTAGGGAACAAGGACCAACACTGAAATATTAATTGTGCTGTTTCATTCAAAAATTGAATACAGGTGAATTATTTTTGTTATTTAGAGTTGGTCCCTTATTCATGATTATTTTCATCCTAATCGAATCCTAATCAATTCAAAGCCAGCTGATATATTCCAGAGCATGAACCAGAGTATTCTTTTGTGCTTCAAGCTTCAATGCCTTCAGCAACAACAACAACTAAACTAAGATCACTAAAATATCGCCAATCATTTCCGTACCTATTATTTATTTCTTTACAACCATTAAATGCAGCATTCTTACTGAAAGATTCAAGAGTGGACGTTTTACGTGCCGAAATTTTACGTCTCTTCAAGCAAAGTTCTCGCATAAAATATATATTATGGCAATTGAATTCGAAGATATACGATCGATATGCACGTATATAGAGCTATTTCATGCAACTAATGGGTCGTAGAAATTTTATGTAAGTACGCAATTCATATTCAATGCACATAGTTCAGGATTGATCGTTTCTTCTTACCAGAGATAAGGGATTAAGAAATCTATGGTCTATTTCGCGGGAATTAGTTATCTGTGGAACTGTCATGGCCGTCTTTTCCCGCGTCAGATAATCTGCACTGCTGATTGGGAGAAAGCGGTTAATAGTAAGGTATAAACGTAAAAGGGGCCTATAAGCAGACTTCTAGGGGTATTTTCTCTATAATAATTATAATGAATGTTAAATGTTTAACTAAAATGGAGCGATAGTCATACTTGCATAATGCATAACATCCGTTCATGCAGATTTTGTATTACTCATAAGTTACTATACTATATTTCTTAGAATTCGTAAGACTGCTCTTTACAGTAAAAGTCGCGCCAGTATATAAGAGCCCTTAGTTCGTACTAAGGGCTCTTACATACTGGCGCGACTTTTAACAAAACAAATTGTTAGAAAACTTCACGGCGAACAATGCAGCGGCGCGGCGGGCGTCGCTCCCACAAACAGGCGCGACAAGTCGCCCGTTTGTGGGAGCCTTTAAGCTGAAATCATACACTACGCTTGTAATCGCAGTAAAGTTATTAGTGTTTAATTTACTGCTACAGAAGGACACTAATCAGTGCAGCACCCTAATCGCATAACACACAATGGCAATGACTTTCATTTTGACAGTTCAACAAAATTCATTGCGTGACTTACGTTATTGAGCAGACGAATTTTTCAAACATTATGACGCAATGGATTAGCAATCTCCTTCGAAGTGTTTCGGATTGTTATTGAAAGTGTGTAACGCAATTAGGCTGCTGCTTGTCTTGACATAACCCCAGTCGCCTTTTGCGACAAAATCATGTCACATTTTTGTCGAATCCCCTCGTACATGGTTTGTCAAATTCCGTGACATAATGTCTTGCTTGTGTGTAGGTGATGTAGGTGCCAGGATCAGGATAACCAAGGTATAATATTTGCTTAGTATTCATTATAGCTACTCAAACATTTCGTCTTCCGTGGTTTCCGGTAACTATGACTCATCTGAACGGAAGTGCGTTGATGTTAATCTTTGTTACGATAGCCAGTGGGAAACATGCTAATTATTACTTAGCGCATTCATGAATGCGCCTGTATCCCATGGAGGTGGGATAAAAACTTCATAATCGGTGCAATGATTTTTCCTGAAGGGGATAAAGCTACCGACACATTATCTGTGTTATGCTGTGTCGTGACGCGGAATACACCAATCAAACGAATCTGTTCAAATCACAACTAGTTTTTATTGGATAATACTGCGTCAGAAGGCGTCACAAGTTCACGACACGACACAACAGTAATATAAATCCATTACGCTCCCCGTAGACAGCTGCGACGCGACGCGACAGGTCGATGCGATACTGGTAGAATAATTTCCATGAAGTACAAATTGCTCTACTAGAGTCACATCGCGCTGTCGCGTTGCAACTGTCTGTGGGAGCCGTTATACGATTTGCATTCTCCAATCCCTGGCATCAGAAAATTACCTAGAACATCCATTCTTTTTCATCTCTTGTCACGACGACACGCGACCAAAAATCCAGCTCTTTTGGAAACTTAAAAAAAAAAACAATTCAGTCCAGCTTGTACGCTTATCTCAGCACCCGTCGATTTGAAGTTGAACATTTAACTCCTGTACAACTCGGAAACTAGCATCACCCATGTTTGTTTTGATTTAGTACATGAAAACTAAATGTAGCGGAACAACTGTCATTAATTTTGCGTATTCGAGGAACGAGCTGTCATTTTGTGAATAAATATAGATTTAGTGTGGAGGGTTGTGTGGTTCCTGTCTAAGAATAGATAGATCCCTTCCTAAGAGTTGTAAGATATTATTGAAATGGATTTAGGCCTAAAGAAGATAGATACTATAGACAGCTTTTAAACGTGCCTGCCACTGACTAAACATCCGGAGCGAAATAATAACAAAGAAAGAAAATATGTTTATTTGGCAATATATACAAAAACATATAAAAATCTTAATAAAAAAAAAAGAGGGTGATACCGTACGATAGAAGTGAAAACTTATGTCTGGAGCCGAGTATACGCGATTCAGCACCGAGTATACCAGATCCAGCGTCACCGTTATTGTTTATGTGAAGCAAAGTCAGAAGTCTATGGGCGGCATAAAACTGACACCAGGTTAGTCACTAACCATACGAAAAAGTAAATAAGAAAGAAGACGGTTGCACCAAATACGCCGAGTGCACGGAACTTGGCCTATCAACTCGGCCTATCAACTCGGCATATCAACTCGGCCTATCAACTCGGCCTATCAACTCGGCCTATCAACTCGGCCTATCAACTTGGCGTATCAACTCGGCCTATCAACTCGGCCTATCAACTCAGGTTAGTCACTAACCACCCAATAGGCCGAGTTCCGTGCACAATGTCCTGTTTGGCTAATATTTTTGCCACGACATGGATTATTCTCATACACTTACTTCAAGACGTAACGAGAAAAGACAATAACTACTGTTAAAACCTGGTCTTTTGGTCTACGGAGTGACTAGACCTCCTTTTTTTCTTCAGACGGAGGAACAGGATCATACCAGCATATCATTACTTAGGAGCTCTTCCTCATGGTCTGACTGAATGAGTACCTTGTAAAAATGGCACTCTTTAAATTGGCCCAGAGCATGACAGTTCGATGTGTTTGTCCAGCCATTGAAAACTCAGTAACACAGTTTACTTTTGTGTAATAAAACCAAGTGATTTGTCTTTGACATTAATATTTTATTGATGTTTGCTGCAATTTTATTGCCCTTCGCATGCGATCAGTATCAGGCCAATAAAATTTAAAAAGAGACATAAATATTGCCAGTTAAGAAATAAAAGACATATTTTAGGTTTAGTAACTAAGTTTTTCATTCATGTATTTCCTATCTGCATCAGATCTCTCCTGACAAATGCCTTCAATATGCACAGAAAAGTATAGGTAGTCGTACTTTGATGATGAAACAAATCTGGCCTGGCTAACACTTGAAGAAATCAAGTTCTTGGAGCTCAGGACTGGATACACGATCAATCATTATCTGAATAATTTTTAAGTATATTGCCAAACCATTGCTTTATATGTTCGAAAAATGTGTCTGCTCAACAACGTTAATAACGCAATGAATGTTGTTAAACTGTCAAAATCTGAAACGGTTTGTGATTGATCGTGTGTGACGCATTTTGGGTGCTGGTGGATCTCTCTCTGTTTCTTGCAATTTTTTCCACACTCTTTATTTCCTAATTAAAGCTATATATAAATAAATAAAGCTGCCAACAAAGGCTTCGGAAGTCAAGCATACATCATGTATACGTAATTCCAGTTGATTGTCGTGTCAACGTAAAGATTTATTGTTAAAACTAAACATTAAAGGCAATATAATCAGCAACCAGTTTAAGCTAAATCAGTGTGATATTATGGCAATCTTGCGCAGAATGTTGATTGCGCTTGCACATAGAAGGTGACTAGGAACGCAACTATTTCTGTCTTTGTGTATACTCGCCCTGTTATGGTAAAACCAAGTTGGAGACGGTTTTCCGTAAACATAAATGTTATTTGATTACAGATTGATCGCAGTAAGTAGTTATGTATTTGCAATTTTTCACAATGATAAATAATTATATAACATTAGTTTATGTTTATGCTAAACCCGAAAAGGGGTCATTGTACTCATAATTTTGAACAACTTTTTCTATGGGACCAACTTTGAAATCGCAAAAAAAAAAAAACAGCTGTCCCATACATTTTGTCGATTTAAGTGAACACAAATGTATGGAACAGCTGTTTTTTTTTTCGCGATTTCAAGGTTTGTTTTAAAACTAGTCAAGTTCGGTGTTTCCTATCTACCGACTATTATGAGAAGAAAGATCGAAACAAACTCAGAGGTCACAGAAGTCCAGACATAATCTTGGTCAGATCAATTTAATCCCTACGTATCGGGTATACTTATTTACAACAAAAAGAAAACTGCAGGCGTTCCTACTATCAAATGTATTTTTAACCGACTTCTTCAAAAAGGAGGAGGTTCTCAATTAGAATGTTTTTTTTTTTTTTTTTTGTATGTTTGTTTCTCCATTACTCCGCCAATTATGAATTGATTTTGATGATTTTTTTTGTATGTTAGTTTTTTTTGTATGGTAGTTCATGCTTCCGAGGTGGTCCCATATTAATTTGATTAACTTTGCTTGTGTAGTTTTTGAGTTAGCTTCAATATTACGTATGTTACCCACTTAGTTTATCTAGACTAGACGATGTATTCATTTACTCCTTCACTGTTATTTATATCAGCTAGTGGTATCCGAATGTGTGGGGTACTACTAATTTCGGAAGTTGGTGTCTTTGCTTTTCAATTTTCGTTTTTGTCACCGACTTCCGAAATTGAAGTTATTTTTCAGTTTTGAGTGTTTTTTTTTGGAATTCGTTTTTTTTTTTTTTGTAATTTTTTTTATTTTTCGCTTTTTAGTTGCGGTTTACCCCACACACTCGGATACCACTAGCTGATATAAATAACAGTGAAGGAGTAAAAAGCTTTTTGTATTGTATACATATAGTGACTTAAAAGCTTCTGCAGAATTGTTCATTGTTAAACATTTTATATGCATAGGGGTTGTTTGATAAGATGCGGGGATGCTGCGGGTGTAACAATACTAACAATTATAATACTACAGAAAAAAGTTTCAATAGGCCTTGCAAGCATTTCTTAAGTTTTTGGCAAAAGAATGTGGTATGTAGTTCAGTTCAAGACCTACGTTAATTTATGAAGTATAAAACTATTTGAATAGGAATGCAGAATGAATAATTATACAGGGTGATAAATCTTCACTAGTATGAACTATAATGTGGTTTTAAATATTTATACAACATAAGAAAAGTGTGGGTGAGATCTTTGCCCAGCTGAGGGACAGTACAAGCTAACAACTTAAACTCAACTACGACAAAAACGCCAACTAAAAAGGTTAGCCAATAAATCAGACATCGATATCGATTTTTTTCGGTTTTCGTATAGCCGGAGTTATACTTACACGTCATTACTAAGTCATGAAATTAAGGCATAAAGGCTAGTGCAGACTAGCGCGACAGATCGCGCGACGCGGCACCGGTAATTGTTCTACCGTGAGATTTTTTCAGAAATTGTTTTGTTAAAGGCATACATACATACCGGCGCGACTTGACGCGCGACAAGACTTTTAACATAATAATTTCTGAGAAAACTTCACGGCGAACAATGCACCGGCGCGGCGACAAGTCGCGCCTGTTTGTGGGAGCCTTAAAACGTGTCGCGCGACAAGTCCCGCTATTCTGCACGAGCCTTAAATCGTACAGATTACGTGTTCCCTTTGGCTTTGCCGTAGTCGGGTAAAAAACTTAGTTCAATAATAAGGACAGTTGTATTATTATATTCTTCATCTTAGACTGTCTTGAGAGTGTCGATGACGAAGAAAATCAATTTATATTGAGTCGGCCCAAAATATAATTGACAAGTTCGCACCATAGTAGCGTAGGGTTACATTGTGTTATCGTTTATCCATAGGTAATCCATTTACCATGAACTGCTATGGTTTTCAAAGCAGTATAAATTCTTCCCTTTACCGTACAAATGTGCAAGGATCGGCAAATTAGATTATGAAGCCAAAGGACTATCGAATATGATGACTCCGATTTGCATAGTCTGGAACGTAAGCTCTTCAATTTTGGACTTTATACCTGTGCAGGACAGCCGATCGGATAGTTTAAGCTGTAGAATTAAATGATATAGGCATGTGTTATTTTTAGGAAAAATACCATTTTAGTTGTTAACCATTTTAGAAAGTAGCCACATGTTCGAAACCCTCTGGCGGCGCTCGGGAATTTTGGGTTATATTGTATCTGCTTATTGCCGAGCGTCGTAGTAAAATGCATTGTTTTATTAGTGTCTAAATGTTTTGTTAATGGTAGCGCAAAACGTGGATTATTGTCTGCTTCATAAAATGTGCATTTATTTTTATAGTTAGTAGTAACAGTTTGTGCCGACATTGTTATCCGCACCAAATGTGTTTTCTATAGTTTTTAATAAACAATAGCGTAGCGAGTACTGGTCGGACCCAAAGCGTGGGAAATGGTAGGGATAAACTGACGCCACTGGGGCACATAAAAGGGCCTGTCTTGTCCAAATAGAGTTAGTTCCGATAGAGTTCTGATTGAATGTGCAGGACAGCCGATCGGATAGTTTAAGCTGTAGAATTAAATGATATAGGCATGTGTTATTTTTAGGAAAAATACCATTTTAGTTGTTAACCATTTTAGAAAGTAGCCACATGTTCGAAACCCTCTGGCGGCGCTCGGGAATTTTGGGTTATATTGTATCTGCTTATTGCCGAGCGTCGTAGTAAAATGCATTGTTTTATTAGTGTCTAAATGTTTTGTTAATGGTAGCGCAAAACGTGGATTATTGTCTGCTTCATAAAATGTGCATTTATTTTTATAGTTAGTAGTAACAGTTTGTGCCGACATTGTTATCCGCACCAAATGTGTTTTCTATAGTTTTTAATAAACAATAGCGTAGCGAGTACTGGTCGGACCCAAAGCGTGGGAAATGGTAGGGATAAACTGACGCCACTGGGGCACATAAAAGGGCCTGTCTTGTCCAAATAGAGTTAGTTCCGATAGAGTTCTGATTTAGCTCCGATTTAGTTCCGAGTGACCATCCGAGTTAGTTCCGACTGAGTTTCGATTCAGATCTGGTATAAGACAGTAGGCTGAGTAGATCATCAGTACTCGCTACCTTTGACAGTGGAATATAGTATTTTCATTTAAGTACTTCCACCATGGTCCACCGTCCGTCTTCACAGTGACAAGTGTCCTGTTGATTTCCACCCTCCAATCCAGCACACTTGTGCGACCCATCGCGCAAATTGGTCCTTCGAGCCGGATCCGAGGAGTAGAAGCAAGATGCCTGTCACGCGTTCCACCGGAAGAAGAGGCGGCCCAACGTCAACAACAGCAGCTGAAACTGATTTTGCGACTTACGCTACGGCGACAGCCATGACGGCTAGAGAACAAACCGCGACTACGTCGGGAGCACTGACCATTGCTGATCCTGCCCCGACTAGTCAACAGCAAGCCGTCATAGCTACAGACAAATCGATTAGCGACCGTCGAAGCAAGCCCACGTCGAGTAGACCCAGCAAGAGGGATTCGAAGGCGCGCCGTCTAGCAAAGGCTAGGGCCGAATTGGCCGCCGCCCTTCTCGCCGAAATAGAGTTAAGAAACGAATTGGCCGCCGTCCGTCTCGCCGAAATAGAAACGGAATCCAGCGACGATGATAAACTCACCTCAGTAGTTACGAATGCGGATCGAGTACAGACTAGGCTGCAATCTAGTAAATTGCTCCCCATAGACGATCAGCCACACACACAAGAGGTGCGACCAAATACGCAGTCCCGGATCGAATTTGCAGTTCCAGTGACCACTGCCGTGTCCTGGGATATCCCGGTGACTGCACCTGCGGGAGTTAGCTCAGCGCACCCGCACCTTTTGACTGAAAGTGGGATCAGTATGCACGCCGCTCCCAATCAGGAGGGAGTAACATCGGAACTCAAGCAGCCAGTGATCACAGCCGCATCCTGGCTACCGAACTACGTGCCTGCGCAGCCGCAACCAACGCCAGGGCCGACAGAACCCGCCGCATCCTGGCTACCGAACTTCGCGCCTGTGCAGCCACGACCAACGCCAGGGGCGACAGAACCCGCCGCATCCTGGCTACCGAACTACGTGCCTGCGCAGCCGCAACCAACGCCAGGGCCGACAGAACCCGTCGCATCCTGGCTACCGAACTACGTGCCTGCGCAGACAACGCCAGGGCCGACAGAACCCGCCGCATGCTGGCTACCGAACTTCGCGCCTGTGCAGCCACAACCAACGCCAGCGCCGGCAGAAGCCGTCGCACCCTGGCAACAGAATTACGCGCGCTCGCAGCCACACCCGAACCTGCAGCCAGTGATCACAGCCGCATCCTGGCAGCCGAACTACGTGTCTGCGGAGCCGCGACCAACGCCAGGGCCGGCAGAACCCGCCGCATCCTGGCTACCGAACTACGCGCCTGCGCAGCCGCGACCAAGGCCAGTGCCCGCAGAACCTAACACTTCCAGGCAACAGAACTACGTGCCTGCGCAGCCACACCCGGACCTGCAGCCAGTGATCACAGCCGTATCCTGGCTAACTGCTAGTGCGCAACGACCACAGATAATAGAGCCAGCGATTGCCACCGTATCCTGGCTATCTACTACTGCGCAGCATCCTCCGAAAAATGTTCCTGTGCAGCGTACTTGGTGTGATCTATCGCACAAGTCAATCGTCTCTGCGCAGCCTGCACCAAACCGCGAGCCTGTGCCGAACATTAGGCGTACACGGCCAGCTCTGAGCCTCGAGCCTGCGCCGAACCTAGTGCCAGCGCAGCCAGTTCCGAACGTCGAACCCGCACCGAATCTTGAGCCTGTGCCGTACCTCGAAAACGCGCAGCCAGCTTCGGACCTCGAGCCTGCACCGACCCTGATGGCTGTACAGCCCACAGAGAACCTTGAGTCTGCGCAGCCAGCTCCGAACGTCGAGCCTGTACAGACTGCTCCGAATCTCGAGCCTGCGCCGAACTTTGAGCCAGCTCCGCACCTCGAGCCTACGCCGAATCTGATGGCTGTGCAGCCCACAGCGAACCTTGAGTCTGCGCAGCCAGCTCCGAACGTCGAGCCTGTGCAGACAGCACTGAGCTTCATGCCTGCGCAGCCTGCATCGAATTCCGCACCTGCACAGCCTGCTCCGAACCTCGAACCTGCACCGAACCTCGTGCCAGCGCAACCAATTCCGAAATTCGAACCCGCACCGAACCTCGACCCAGTGCCGATCATTGAGCCTGCGCGGCCATCTCTGAGCCTCGACCCTGCACCGAACCTCATGCTTGCACAGCATACTCCGAACCAAGAGCCTGTGCCGAACATTGAGCCTGCACGGTCATCTCTGAGCCTCGAGCCTGCACCGAACCTTGAGCCTGTGGCGATTATTAAGCCTACGCGGCCATCTCTGAGCCTCGAGCCTGCGCCGAATCTCGTGCCTACGCAGCCTGCGCTGAACCTCGAGTCTACGCAGTCTGCATTGAACCTCATGCTTGCACAGCATGCCCCGAACCTAGAACCTGTGCCGATCATTGAGCCTGCGTGGCCATCTCTGAGCCTCGAGCCTGCGCCGACCTTGATGCCAGTGCAGCCCACAGCGAACCTCGTGCCTGTGCAGTCAGCTCCGAACCTCGTGCCTGTGCAGTCAGCTCCGAACATCGTGCCTGCGCAACCTGCTCCGAATCTTAAGTCTGTGCAGACAGCTCCGAACCTCGAGCCTGCACCGAACCTCGAGCCTGCGCCGAACCTTGACATTGCGCCGAACCTTGAGCCTGCACAATCAGCACCGAACATCGTCCCTGCGCAGCCTGCTCCAAACCTCGAGCCCGTGCAGACAGTTCCGAACCTTGGGCCCGCACTGAACCTCGTGTCTGAGCAGCCTACTCCGAACCTCGAGCCTGCGCCGAACCTTGAGCCTGCGCCGAACCTTGAGCCTGCGCCGAACCTTGAGCCCGCACAACTAGCTCGGAACCTCGAGCCTGTGCAGACCACTGCTCCGAGCCTCATGCCTGCGCAACCAGCTTCGAACATCGTACCTGCGTGTTGGCCTGAGGACGCATCTGCACTACTAGACCTGGTCGGAAATACATCGCACGCACAACCGACATCAGCACAAAAGCCGACATTCTTCAGCAACCAGTGGAAAACGTCGTGTTACCAGTCGAGAGCGGCTATCCTGCACCGTTTTTAATAGGTGCGACACCCAGTACTACATAACTGGACGTCACACGGCGGGAGGAATGTGCAGGACAGCCGATCGGATAGTTTAAGCTGTAGAATTAAATGATATAGGCATGTGTTATTTTTAGGAAAAATACCATTTTAGTTGTTAACCATTTTAGAAAGTAGCCACATGTTCGAAACCCTCTGGCGGCGCTCGGGAATTTTGGGTTATATTGTATCTGCTTATTGCCGAGCGTCGTAGTAAAATGCATTGTTTTATTAGTGTCTAAATGTTTTGTTAATGGTAGCGCAAAACGTGGATTATTGTCTGCTTCATAAAATGTGCATTTATTTTTATAGTTAGTAGTAACAGTTTGTGCCGACATTGTTATCCGCACCAAATGTGTTTTCTATAGTTTTTAATAAACAATAGCGTAGCGAGTACTGGTCGGACCCAAAGCGTGGGAAATGGTAGGGATAAACTGACGCCACTGGGGCACATAAAAGGGCCTGTCTTGTCCAAATAGAGTTAGTTCCGATAGAGTTCTGATTTAGCTCCGATTTAGTTCCGAGTGACCATCCGAGTTAGTTCCGACTGAGTTTCGATTCAGATCTGGTATAAGACAGTAGGCTGAGTAGATCATCAGTACTCGCTACCTTTGACAGTGGAATATAGTATTTTCATTTAAGTACTTCCACCATGGTCCACCGTCCGTCTTCACAGTGACAAGTGTCCTGTTGATTTCCACCCTCCAATCCAGCACACTTGTGCGACCCATCGCGCAAAATACCGTTAGTTTAAAGTTGCTAGTGCAGTGAAGGGTTATCTCAAATTGCAGATACACTCTTCAGCCGTAACTTTTGGATTGCCAATTCGTTTATAATATTTTTATGCTCTGCTTTATATCATCATCAATGAAACCTTTTGGAACTTTTATATAGGGTCATTAGCCCTTTACATATATTTGGGATTTGATTTGAAATACAAAAAAAACTAAATATGTAGGTAGGTATGGCAAGAAGGGAAATACAGGTTTTATTGGAATGGTGATTAAAATATACAGTTAATCTGTGTATTTTGTAATGAATCTAATGAACAAAATTAGATAAGCTTAAATACTACAGCCCATCCAAACTGGCGCGATATCACGGGCGCGACAAGGGTTGCGCTGCCTGTCGCGCCCACGATACCGCGCCAGTTTGCACGAGCCTTTACTGTATGGTGGCGCATGTGACAGCTCCCAAATTATAAAAAATTGAATTATCAATACGATAAATTAAGTTCCAATGGCATCTGTATTAAGTATCACATTTAGCATGTGATGTGACAGCTAACAGAAGTGAATAAAAATGTGCAAACGTCACAAGCCATCTTATTATACAGGTTCAAATTAAATTAGTTAGGGAAACTCCGCAGACAGACAGAGAGAGATGGGTATCGATATTCAGACGATAAAACAAAAAAAAAACTGATTTGTGGGGTCAAAGTAAGTACAGTACAACTTTTTTCTTTATGTCCCTCGGCAAACTTCGTGTTTCGTCAGTCGTCGGATTTCTATTAGTTGCCCTTTGCACTTGGTGCGAACCGAACATTCAATAGACTTGGTAGTATAAGTACAATAGAGTTGTTAATACTCTTTTAACATAATATAATTTATTAAAAAAATGGGAGGAAATAGTTTATGGAATACTAGCTGCGCCCCGCGGTTTCACCCTCGTTAGTTACGATCCCGTGGGAATCGGGACAAAAAGTATCATATGTGTTAATCCAGGTTATAAACGATCTGTTTGCCAAATTTCATCCAAATCCATTCAGCCATTTTTGCGTGAAAGAGTAACAAACATCCATCCATCCGTCCGTCCATACTTACAAACTTTCAGGTTTATAATATTGGTTAGATATTGTAAGCACTGAGTTTGACATTCCGTTGGTATTTGCGTTTTTACACGCCTTCAGGATATACCAAGATTTATAACTAGACACTTAATAACGTATTAAGCTCAGACTTCACACGTTTACCTCGGTATTAATCTGTTAAGGTGCGATGACAGGCGATAACATAAGATTTATGTTCCACAGGATGTAGAACACCCATTATCTTTCTTTTAACGACGTTTTGTAGATAGTAGGTGTGTGGCAAAATTATGGAAAAAGCTTTGTCAAGAAATGTGACGATATTATCATTGGACGTTCACGTTCACGTCACGTCATAACACAGGGAAGTAAAATGTATGGAAATATATGAAGACGCTTTTAAATTTCCGTCCACGATAACTTTATAACCTGCTCGTATTTTCACAAGTATTGTGAACGTCACATTATAAAAAAACGTAAATTGGGAAAAGATTTGGAGTAGGAGTACTGTTAGCAAAAGATGTACGCAGTAAGGTAACGTATCTAATCCATCCATAGTATTAGCCCCGTGCAGACTGGCGCGACGCAACTCTTAACAAAACAATTTCTAAGAAAAGTTCACGGTATCGGAATAACAAAATTGTTATACCGATACCGTGAAGTTTTCTTAGAAATTGTATTGCGATAATCGACATCGGTAGGTAAATACCTACCGATGTCGATTGTCGCGTCGCGCCTGTCTGCGCGAGGTTTAATTGATTTGTGACTAATAATAACTTTTAAAGTTATCTTCTTAGAGGAATGATTAAAAGCTGGTTAGTATGGGCATAGTAATTGATTTGCAACATAATTCCATCAATAACTGTCATTCGCTTCCTGATATTTGTTTCCTAGTCATGATAACGTTTGTTTACGTCGTATGTCGTATTGTTCGATCTAATTAATATCTTATAAATAACCCCTGTCTGTGTAACTGGACACATAAATACATAAACTCACTCACGCCTTCTTCCCATGGGGGGTAGGCAGAAACTACAGAACGCCATCTGGGGGTCTAAACCGGCCACATTAGCAATTCCTCTAAAAGCAGTTCATTTCCTGAATCCCAGCTGTCATTAGCAATTCCTCTAATTTGACACAAAAGCAATTCATATTAAGTGGACAATTTTACGAATCTCCATAGAAAACTGTCAAACAGATGAATTGTTTCGTAATATGAATCGCATGCAGATCATATTATGAATTGTCAGTTCGTGACATTTTACGATGATTCATAATATTTTCCTATTATGATTCTGCCAAAGTGACTGTTTTAAGCCCCCAGCTACGATCCTTACATACTCCTTTTGCCTCGTTTACATCGTTGCCGATGGGGTGTAATGTGCTTTTACCCGACAGCGCGACAACAAAGACAGAGTCATGCTTTTCTGTTGTAATTCTCACTGAGATTATTTTTCAAAAGAACTAATTGACGCTTCTTGGGCGTCCCCAAAAACTTGAAAGGTTACAATAATATCGGTGATAATTCAAATGTTTGTTACTGCCTATGCCTAATAAGTAGTGCTAACAATTCTGAGATGAAAGATGCTAATGTAATAAAGAATCGTACACTTTTGGCACAATTGGTCAATTTGCACCTTATTTTGGGCGATATAAAAGTCAAAGACCTTTTTTGTGACCGAGAAAATAACCAGAACAACTTTGGTTACTGCTAAAATGGTGAGCAGTCCCCACAACAAGAATTGTTCGTTCTATAATTTTAAGCCACAAATTTCATTGTCATGTCAACCTAGGACATACGGCTGTTCACACATCATGCTATTTTTTAGAAGGCTATAAATAGCTCGTTCTAACTGGGCCAGCCCAAAACTGGCGGGAGCGCTATGCGTGTGGCATTCAGCTATTTGCCCATTTATGATATTGCTGGCTAAGTCTTAATTAAATGTTACAAATATGTCCTCTAAAATGTACGTGTATGTAGTAGGTACCTACCCTACTAGACGCAATGTCGAAAAACCTTTGTTTCACGGTTCAGCTGCCTTTTCAACCAACTTTAAATTCTATGAAAAGTTTGCGGTAGGTTCCTAAGTTCTAGATTGTAATTTGTGACATCTCATCTGCTATTACTCATTGTAGGATAACTGTTGGTTCATGGCGCCATCTGGTCCCAGATTTTGTATGCGATAATAAGCATTTTTTTATGTATTTTCACAGTTATTGTGCTTTAAATTGTAGGAAGTATCGATTTTCTATGAATATTGAAAATATTGGCTTTTTTCTGTCGAAAACTAAAATTGCCGAAATCGAAAACGAAATTCAGTTGGACTCTATTAAACTTAATGTCGAAACCCTATAAGTATACTAAAGTAGCTCCTTAACCCAACTCATGCTTCTATTTCCTTTATATTTGGTTGTAGGTGGTAGCACCATTCCATTGGCATCAAACATCTCATTCTCTTTCTCTTTTTTAAAAACACTTTGTCACCTTCCAATGCTGAGTTCAGACCTCTACTATTGTGAACTTGTTCTGTGTTTAGCTCCAAATCTACGACCAACGACAAAGAACAAAGACAAATTCACATTGGGCCAGCGAAGTAAAATTTGTTACCCTGGTCGGGGAAGTCCTAATCATTTTGTACTATGGCGCCGAATCTGTACAACCATCCGTTCAGCTGTTTTTTTAAAGTTGAAAAATCTAGTTTCCCTTCCCTCCTCCTCTTCCTCCTCCAAGGAGGAGTCTCCTTTTTCCGAGCCTGTCAAATGAAGTACTTATATTTGTTCTAAACGCAGCACATTCTTTATTTGATCAGTTTGTATTCAATCTGTAACTGTTATATCATAATTTAGATCTCAAGGCGAAATTGTTTTAAGGCTACCATGCACTATAGCTTCCATTTAAGCGATAGAGTTATTTAAGTCTCGTTTCTCAGTCCTAAACAATGTATAATTAATGTGTCCAAGTCGATTTAATTTTATTCTGACGGTGTTACATCCGGTCCAATTGCTGCGCTCTTGATCTTAATGAAACTGGATTAATTTAATATCCAGTATCAGCTTATGCTAAAGACTTATGAATATTTCTTTTGGACGTTATAGTTCATGGTTAAAACTTGAATCTGATTATTTTCATTACTCATTTGTCTAAGGAAGATGACGTTTCATAACTTCCTTTGTTCTTCTGAGCGCGTTGAGGGCAAAAACCATGCAAAAGAATATATTGTTTGGTCTAAAATTTAGCAACACGAACACCGTTTGCTGACGCAGCCGTGTACAGGTGACAAGCATGTGGCGCTGGATGGAAGGTGGGCAATTGTCAGTCATTGTCTGTGGAGAGCCAGCCTGTATGGGTCTATGTCAAAACATATCTTATTCTGTACTGCGCACCAGCGGCGAGGGGTCAATTTTTATGAGAGGGAAGCCGAAGCCGTGCTGTTCTTAACTTACTTACTTATGAATAAAGTAAACATGAATTATTAACTTAAAAATAAAAGTCTTTCCGTAACTGAATTTAACACCATCTATCGCCAAAGTAGCAGAACCAAAAATAGGTACGCATCATAACTTTCAATTTTTTACAGAAATAAACTGAAATATCATTTTAAAATTAATAAAGGAGTTTATAAAATACACTTGAACAGGTGAAAACGAAATAAAATGTGCAATATTCCTCCATCTCGTTCATGGTGACGCATGTTTCTATATCTGTCTCTATCGTAACCCGATAAACACCGGCTTGCTATCGTCCATAACAAGCGGTGCCACGTGACCTCATGACGGGATCGCTATTGTATGAATGTTTAGTTCCCGATTCTGACGTTTTGGCGCCGGGTATTTTATGACTGTTTTTGTTGTTTGCTAATTCAAAGCCAGAAATAGGCGTTTTTGTTTTTACCCTATAACTATATTTTTTGGCAATAGTAGACGCTATTGTCTGTATCATTGTTCAATAGCGGTAGACTTGCTGATGCGAACCTCCAAAGGGAAGCCGATTCCTACAATCGTGTTCTATGGACCTTTCGTCACTGCTGCGCACATACAAATCAACATCATCATCAACATTATTACATCATTATTATTTATTATGTACAAATCATTGAACCTGAGTTGATTGCCCTACGTCTTTTTCGGGTGACCACTAAAAATCAGCGCTGCGCTGTGGGTCCCCCATAGCACATTATCATGCTGACTGGAAGCCTTCTTGTCACAGTCCTGACGTGTAGCTGCCAAATGTTTATTTTTATAACTACTCCTCACTATACCTACTCATATTTCTATGATTTATATACTTAATTAAGTACTGTTATCTTTTGTATGCACGTGTTTCTGTGACAAATAAACCTATTTTTCTTTCAAATTACTTCAGCATCTTGGATAACAATTGACTCCTTTATTCGATACTAGCTGCGCCCCGCGGTTTCAACCGCGTAAGTCTCGATCCCGTGGGAATATCGGGATAAAAAGTATCCTATTTGTTAATCCAGGTTATAAACTATCTGTTTGCCAAATTTCATCTAAATCCATTCAGCCGTGTTTACGTGAAAGAGTAACAAACATTCATCCATCCATACTTACAAACTTTCGCGTTTATAATATTAGTTAGATAGTTTGATTAGTTAGATAAAACAGCATCCCATCTTAAATCATTGCTTCGATCATTGCACAGACCAAGGTCAAAGCTTTATTATATAAAAACATCAACATCTTTCATCTTTACTTCAAAATTATCTCAAAAGCCTTATAAACGCGATAAAATCCACAAAGACGTGCCCAAACAGTTTTACTGACACCATTTTAGTCGACAACAATGTGCCTTTGTGCCACTGAAGGCGACGTGCGCTGGCGACGGTTTTGTTACTACTTGTTTAGGTAGTTTATTTTATAGCTCACAGTTGGATATCATAGGGACTAAGATGTACCTACTAAGGATTTAGGTTTTTTTTGCTCTCCTCAGTGAACTTTGTTCTAAAAAATTTAGTATATTATACTTAATTTATTTTATTATCATGATTTTTATTATAGTCCTAATAACTTTGGGTCTAAAGTGAGAGTGATGATCGTGCTATGTAAAAAACCGGATTAAAACGGTTTCATTTGTAATACATATAGGTACAGCGAAAGACGGACAAATAACTAATACAAATTCCACCGCCATTTTGCATTATGACAGCTCCAAAAACATTACGGCATGACAGTGTAATTAATTTCACTAATTGCAATTTTTTTTGCACCAAATTAACATTCTGAGCACATGTTCATTCATCCGTATCTGACGTAGTAATAAAAGCCGGTCGTTGATCTAACCTAGCTACAATTTCGACTGCCATGTGATTGGTCAACGCGATGAGCGCACGCGCAGCATTGTGCACTTGATGAAGAAACCTGTCGCGATCTTATAATAGAACTAGCGACCCGCCTCAGTTTTACGACTTGACACGACATCAAGATTTCTTTATTATATAATGAAAGTTTAATATTAGATAATGTTGTATACACATAAACCTTCCGGAATAAATTCTCTAAATGATGGTGAAAACCGCATCAAAATCCGTTGCGTAGTTTAGAAGAACAACACGGTCACACAGACAGCCACGAGAAGAGATTTTTTATTTATAATGAAGCCATTATGCACCTAAACATATTATAATTAAGTATGTATAGATGCAGAGAGCAGTGGTGGCCCAGTGGTAACGGCCGCGACTTACGAGTTGTAGGTTCTAGGTTCGAACCCTGACAGGTGCTTTACTTTGTGTAAATTATTTTCATCGCCACTGCTCTCAAAACGGTGAAAGAAAACATCGTGAGGAAACCGGCATGTCCTAGAACCAAAAATTCTAAGACATGTGACATCTACCAACCCGCACTGGGCCCGCGTGGTAGATTACGGCCCGCTCCCTCTCACAGAGAGGAGGCCTGTGTCCCAGCAGTGGGAACATTATAGGCTGATTATGTATGTATGTATGTATAGATGCATAATGGCTTTAATGATGTGTTTGACTGAATAGTTTAATATGGATTTTAGTGACTTTCCTGTTTGTTCTGTTACCTATAATAAAGTTATAGGTTGCAGCCTCCAGGCGAGTTTGTTTAAGCATGCACTATGTAGGCAAAACCTGCCTACATCTAAAGTTTATCAATGTCATTGGGGAGGTTCGGTTACTGCTACATTTTAGGAATTTTCTCAATATCAATCTTATGTCATTGAGACTAATGCCCAAAATGCCTCGCCAAGGCCTTATTTCAATCATTCACTGTACATTTCAATCGATGCATTTGGAGAGAGATTATCATAAAGAGCCAGTACTTGCTCACTTCGCACTTTATTTTGTGTAAATAGTGTCATCTCATCACTAATCTCAAAAACACTCTCTCAAAAAATTGACGGAAAACATCGTGAAGAAACCGGCATGTCCTAGAAAAATTCGAAGACATGTGACATCTCCCAACTCGCACTGGGCCCGCGTGGTGGATTACGGCCTGTGTCCCAGCAGTGGGAACATTACAGGCTAATGGGGGATTATGCTTATGCTACTTTCGCAAAAATTAGAAAGAAAAACTGCATATCAACATTATCTACAATTCCTTCACGGTTTTAAAACAAAGACTGCGGTAACGGTACAAATGGTGTATGCAAATTAAAATTCTTGTAATGAATCATTTTATTAGCAAAGTGAATGTATTTCCTGTGCCTTTTGCTTCTATCTTTAATCTTGCCTTCATGTTCAAATACGGGGAAACGTGAAAAATAAATAATAAAAAGATCAACAATGTATAATTATTTAACCATGTTTTTTCCGGTCAGGAGTTGGCCGCCTCCAACACTTCCGTAAGCATACAAGTGTGATCATGCCATCACAACCCCAAATTGAGCAGCTTCCTTACTATTGTTTAGTAGCAAAGGATTCAGAATCTCAATTGACTGTTCTAACAACATGTTCTAAATTGTTTCAGGACCGCCAGCCTCAGACTTCAATAAACACAAACTAGTTCAGCCCATTGTCCATCATGGGAGAACGAAAAGAGAGATTTCGACGACGAGAGACACGGTAAGAGCTACAGAAATTTCTATACTAAATAAGCCATGAATCTTATTTGACTTTGGAATCATAGAGGACCTCCATGATATTGAAACAGACCTAGAAATCTCCGAGATCAATCTAGGATAGACTTTAGAAGATTGTAGTGATACATTAGTAGTTGATACCGTGGTTCGTTACTGCTTAGAGGTAGATTAAAATGCTCTAAAAAAAGACGCTCTACGTGATTTGATTCACTTGTGTATACGACGCTATTGATTTTGTCTTCATCAAAAAAGTTCATGAAGAAGAAGAAGAAGAATGACATGAACTTTTTTGATTAACAACGACTAACGACGATTAACGACGATAACAAAATATTATCAACGACTCATTTAACAAAATATATGCATCATGTATTTTGTTAAAAGAGTCGTTGATAATTTTGGATTGTCCTCCGAATCTCCTCTATTCCGAATCGACATTACCAATGTCGTTGATTTGAAAATCAGCGTTATTGGGAAAACATGTTATTAGCTTCGTTCGCATAGAACTATTTCTAGTTTTGGAATCGTAAATATTGTTCTTACCGCTATAAATCATGAGTCATGGTCTCCAAACTTCGGAAATGTATGCAGATTTGATTTTAATTACTAGTAGATTGATGCGGTTATTATCAAATTGATTTGGAGCCGTGCCATTGAAATTTTCTTCAGATTTACAAATGTCTGCCAAGGCACTATGTTTTGATGGCCCACAATATGGTGTAGGCCTTTTATGAGCATACGTACATGACACCTATTTTTTGGGGATTTGAACTCTGACAAAAGACAAAAACTGGTATTCAATGTGCCAGTCAGTAGAGGAAACCCACTCTTCATATCTGCTAATATTAAAGCAGTCTTAAACAACCTTCGTTGCTTTCTGTACTACAGTGCAGTTCTATATGTGTCAGCTAAAAACTCAATGCTAAACGCATTACCATAAGTGGAAGGCTAACATTACCTTCGCTAAAGAATCGCGTGTAACAGCGTATAAAAAAAAAACTATTAAATTATAATAAAACTACGGAATACCATTTAGAACGGAAGTTAGCTACGCCACCGACCTCAGTCAGTAGCTGTTCAGTGTCCAACGGCAAAATTGCTGTTTTCTAACGGTTCTATTGAAATTACTTGATTGTAGGTCATTATTTTGCGGTGACTTATAATTTTATGGTTGTTTGATGGCTCGTGCTTATTGCTGAGATGCTTGGAAATGTTCTTTTAATCTGGGGGGAAAAATAGTTTTGCCATCTTAGGCAGGATACCTTCCAGGACTCCCAAAAGCAACGAAATCTTGTGTTGTGATCGAAGCCATTATATTATTATCACTGTGGGTTTGGGACAGTCTTTGAATTCACAATAACAATGCATGACATATTGGGACAAGCAACCAGTATCTGCACCCTAATGCGTATCACACTTTCAATCACAATCTGAATGATTTTGAAGGATATTGCTTATCCATTGCTTCATATGTTCGAAAAATTGAATCAGCAACCTGTTAAAATGAAATCCATTGCTACTGTAAGTGTGTTACGCAATTAACCTTGCTTGGATCAGTTCCAAAAAAAGGCAAAGCTTACATTTATCGCACTTAGCTCTAGACTTGAGGGCTCAACATGCTCTTCTTTAAATTCGGCACATCTTTAAATTCTGTGATATTAACGGGAGCGAATTATATGGCTCATATTTTAATTAGAACGATTCCTCACGTCTTCAGGAAATCCTTTGACAAATCCACCAAAATCTAAATCATCCATCATCTGTTACAGAGCGGTGCACATCATTCAGAGGTGACAGTAACAGTCCCTATAGACGGTCAGGACTACGTCCTGGACCTCAGACTGAACCAGGACCTAGTCACGGACAACCATGTACTTAGGTACCAGAAGAACGGCAAGACTGTTGTATATAAACCTAAGAAAGAGGTAAGTTTGAGAATAACTCTTTTGTTTATTTTGGCTTCTATTTTTTATTTACAAGACTTATCTTGGGCTTGGAGTGTTCCGGTTATTTAAAGGAGGCGTAGGTAGGATCTTATTTAATGCTTCTGGTGTGGGCACCAGGTATACGATAGCTCAGCCGTGGTAAAAAGATTTGTCAATCGTGACGGTAGCGGGTGACTACCCAAGGAGCGCCGTACGAACCCTTATCCACGCTGATACGAGGGTTAGCCGGATACCGAGAAAAAACAAAGGTAGTTCAGTGAGTAAATCTTAAAGAATGAGAACTCTTCACGGCTTACTGAACTAACTCGCGAACTGGCCTCGTGTTCGGCGCACAGAAGTACCGTAATTATTTTGATGGTTTCCCCGTGGATAATCATTTTCCATGGTTGTCGTAAGAAGCGTTTACCTGTGAACTTGCGACATCATTTTGTGATCAACCAAACTTGGTTGATTATGAGTTTGAAAGTGCCCTTCATTTTTGATAATTGTCCGTCAAAAGCGCCATTTAAAGCCACGAGAAAAGTTTAATAGCTGTCCGTGTCATTAAACACAAGTTTCTGTTATGGTATGATAGTATAAACAAATGAAATACTTGTACAATACCCAGTCGTTGAAATAGCACATAGAGTTTTAGGTACTTTGTACTTGTAGACCGTCAAGCGGCAATGCATACCTCTGTGACATTAATATATCAATTTTTGGGGCTGGCGCGATATATAGTTTTCTTTCATACTTCTCTATTAGTCGTCATCTTTGTAGTCAGTAGTCATCCACTTTCTATCCATATTATCTTTCACACAGTTCATCCATCGTTTCTTTGGTCTTCCCCTACTCTTATACTCAAAACCATCCTTACGACATTTTCCTCATTCCTCAGCACCACATGACCCTTTCCAAAATTCAGTGTGCCATATTTAGCCATATTACAGCCGAGTAATCTTCGTGTAATCTTCTTTGTTAATGCACACCTGTTGTTAATTCTACTAAAATGACACAAACAGTTGATGCTGCATCTAAATTCAACCATGTCGTGTTTCAGGATATAGACTTATGTCAGTACTCAGGGACGGTTAGAGGCAAGCCTGGCTCATGGGTGGCGGTGTCCACATGTCATGGCGTCCGGGGAATCATCTTCGACGGAGTACGGATGAAATACATCGAACCTGCTGAAGGTATACTTCCAAATATTATTTATCATCATCATCATCATCATTTCAGCCGAAAGACGTCCTACCGAAGCTTAGCCCTACCGAAGCGTCGCCAAATATTATTTATGATTTATCGAAAAATTTTAGAAGTGTTTGCAGATGCTGAATGATTTTGCAGTCATTCGTAAGCCCTTTGCAGATTTTTCCATATGAAGAGGAAACATCACGTGTGTGTTCCCCGGAGGGTTAGGCAGAGATACATGTATAGTACACCCACAATTCGCCAGTTATGTTTAAGTCCTATGTAACAGGGGGCGAGCTAATTATCATCAACCGGGCACAAATCCAGACACCGGGCTGCTATTGAGAAATTCAGCTGATCGCAGTTTATTGGCTATTTTTCCCCAAAATAGAGTATTTATTTGATATTCACAAAAAGATGCGCAATAATTTTATAATAGTGTACAGTACGACACAACTTAGATGTAGCATCGACAAAATTCGTAAAACTGATCTACGCCTTCAAAATCTCCAATCTTTATTACTGCTTTAGGTGAAGATGATCTTTACACAAACGCAATAACTTGTAAAGTCATATAACCAAATAAAATACATTCGTAAAATTGAAATGAATAAATGCAAATTTTCCTTTGCTATATCGAGTTTGTGTCGTACTGTACCATAATATTTTTAGTAGCGCAAAATGGGAATTATAAGAGTTTTGATTAATTAAATACATGCCAGACTAAATTGTGTTCACTTTTCAGGATCAAACATCGGATCCAACCACTACATATACGACCATTCGGACTTAAACAACGATTACCATTGTGGTTACGTCGGAGGAGTCACAAACAACTCGAGCTACGATCCACAACTCCACCAGAAGTATCATAGCGAACAGGATAGGCAGAGAAGCAGGATCAGTCGAGTAAGTTGATAAACTAAACTTGAAACTAATATTACTAGTAGTTCTGCGAACAGTAGACCTCGCGAGCGCAAACTTTTTTGCAACGATTAACCTTTAGCTAGTCGCGCCAAAATAATCACACTGTTAGTCACGTGGCTGGGGTCTGTGCGGATTCCAGAGTTTATTTGTGAATCAAGGTAGGTCGGTAGTGCTTACTCTCTAAGTCCGTCAACGTAGATACGGGTCCGTTCGAAAGTAGTTCGAAACTTTGGAGTGACCCTACCACCCGATTAATTATCTTTTTTGAACAGAAAAAAACACATTGGGTGTAAAGGTTTGCGCATTGAGCGGCAACGTCTTTTTAGTGTGGTTGGTACCTAACTTACCTGGAACCTGGTATCAGAGTTTTTATGCCGCCCTGTCTCTCGATTTGACTTGGCGTCACATGCCGTCAAGAAATATCTTTGAGGCATGCCGGTTTCCTCACGATGTTTTCCTTTACCGTTTTTGAAGCAAGTGATAATTATAAAATACGCACACGAATCTGAAAAGTCAGAGGTGCGTGGCTTGGGTTCGAACTCGAGACCTATGACTTGGTAGTCTGACGGTCACACCACTATGCTATCACTTCTTCGTACTATATTATTTGATATGTATATAAAGAGGTAAAACTATTTGTTTCCTTTAACTGTACATATTGAAAATGTGTAAAACTGAATTTTGTGGTTTACCTTACGGGGGGGAAAACGTGCATGATGCTACATGTAATTTTATAATTTACCCGTAATTCCTTATTGGGAAGGTACCTACGTACTTTTACTTACAGTTAATTTTAATATTGTTAATTTTATTAGATCCATTTGGCACGTAGTTACTACTGCTAATAGGAAAATAAGTTAATGTGGGTAAAAATCCTTAGGTAATTGAAAAATCCTAAAATAATTTTGTTTTGAATCCTAAACTGATAATATAAATGCGAAAGTGAGTTTGTTTGTTTGTTCCGCTTTCACGCGGATTTGGATGAAATTTGGTATGGGGTTACTTTGAACCATACATACTAGGCTAGGCTACTTTTTATCGACATAACACGCGGGCGAAGCCGCGGGCGGAAGCTAGTGTTTAATAATTTAGTGTCCTAAAAGTATTTATCCCCTAAATTGTAGAAATAATATAGGTATTACAAGGTATGTAGGTAATAAAGGTCTAATAAACTCAAAATACTTATTGACTATTTCAGCAAAATACTTACATAAACAATATTCATTTTAATTTTTTAAACGGGTCATAAGTACTGTCATGGCGGCTCGAGTGACGTCATTACTTCCATTCTGTCAAATCTGTGTATTCAATGTCACGTGACCAACAACGGCTTTATTTTGACGCAAGAATCTCTCAAAAATTCAAAATCAAATTAATTTATTTAACATACACAGAGTTCTTATATGTATATACAAGTAGCATGGTATGAATATCTAACATCATTTACAAAATTAAGTTGATCGAGTTGTTATTTTTATCAAAACAAAATTCTTATGGTGTTTTTCCCAGTCAACAAGTCTATTGCCAATTAGCTGAGTATTTATTCCTGTAGGTACATGATAATAATAATGAAATAGTTCCTGGTTGAATCACTGGTTACGAAGCTAAGGTTCAATTGGATTCTTTAACGAGGTAATTAGGTATGTCGCAAGGTGTGATCTTTGAGTTTAATTAACTCATGTTGGAGTTGCATCTTCTGAGAATTCATTAAAAGGGATTGGCGATTAAGCATGAATAAAGTTAAGAACAATATAATATTGTTTATTGTTGCTGCAGGTTTTTAACAAATAAAGTTGGTCAAAATTAAATAGTAATAGGAATCCGTTTGGCACCCTGCGGATTTGGAACCCTAAAAAGTATCTCTAAAACATACCTCTAGGGTGTACAATAATCCTTACTAATATTATAAATGCGAAAGTAACTCTGTCTGTCTATCTGTTGCGCTTTCACGCCAAACTACTGAACCGATTTAAATTAAGGTACACAGATAGTTTAGAGCCTGAGAGATGACATAGGTTTCTTTTTCGACATAACACGCAGGCGGAAGCTAGTAATAAAATAAATAAAAAGAACATTCTAAGTAGAGTCCGCGCCAGCATTGAAGTTCTTTTGGGCGCGGCGCTAATTTCTATGTCATTACATCAAATTAAATTTAAAAAAATGTAGTTCCACGATTTTCCGCCTGACTTCAGTGGTGGCGCGGACTCCTAACAAGTAAAGGATAAATAACTGGCATAGTTTGTAGTCTATACTCCATTTGAAATAAGATTAGACATTTAAACAAACCTTTTTACTGTCCGTTAAACCGATTTTGACTTCTATACCGTACGCATAGGGATGACATTAAAAGCAAACAAGATAACACAATACCAAGTCTCTACTGCAGCTGCCATTTGTCATGCCACCAACGCAATAGAAGTCAAAATCGGTTGAACGGACTGTAAAAAAGGCTTATTTAAATGTGTAATCTTATTTCAACTGGAGTATAGTATAGAAATGTTTGTAGAGAATGGTTCTTTCTTCTTCTTTCTTTCTTTACTTTGTGTAAATAATTTCATCACCACTGCTCTCAAAAAGGTGAAGGAAAAACATCGTGAAGAAACCGGCATGTCCTAGAACCAAAAATTCGAAGACATGTGACATCTACCAACCCGCACTAGGCCCGCGTGGTAGATTACAGCCCACTCCCTCTCGGAGAGAGAAGGCTTGTGTCCCAGCAGTGGGAACATTATATGCCGATTATGTATTTAGTTATAGAAATCTTTTCAATGAAAACCTAACATTGCATTTACTGCCCTGTCAGTTGATTCCTTTATAATCAATGATATTATATAAACAGATATGTTATACACTCACAAAACAACCGAAAAAAGTGTTCCGCGCAGCAGCGGCAGCACATATACCCACTTTTCATTCATTTTACATTATACTACAAGTGAAACCGGCCAAGTGCATGTCGTACCATGCACAATGAAGGGTTCCGTAGTTGGGATGAATTTATAAAACAAATTTAACATTGTAGTTGAAAATCTTGTTCTCCGATACAGAATGTATGGAAGAACATGTTTTTACAGCTGCAAATTTAAGTTGGTCGATTATTACTCGGTAACTTGTGGAGCCTACGTAGCGGTGATAGTTTTCCTTTTAATTTCGTTATATAAACTACTGCCGTAATTTTTTTTACATATCCAAACCCAACCATTTAGCTGGCAGGGGGGGGGGGACACTTGGCTCTAACAAAAATTAGCACTTTAAAGCTTAATATTCCGAAAACGGATCCCTGAATCCAAAAATGGTTTCAGGGATCCGTACGACCTTTCCAACGATACCCCACACAATGGGATTGACAGGAAAAAAAAAACCATCCCCACTTCAGGTGTAGGGGAGGTACACTACAAAAAAAAATCTTTACGATTTTTACCACTTTCTCGGCGTCGTTTATATGTATATCCATACCAATTACAGCTTTCTAGTACCAACGGTCTCTGCGCTAAGCCGCGGACAGACGGACAGACGGACATGGTGAAACTATAAGGGTTCCTTGTTTACTACGGAACCCTAAAAATAAAAACAACAAGAAAAAAAGAAACAGCTAGAGCAGCTGCTTCAGCTAAGCGTATTACTCGTCGCCATGCGTGTCGCAGACTAAAGTCAATACGCCCCAATTAGGACGTTTTCGAGTCTTCACGATTGCGCGCTCACAACAGATCTGATTAATATAATATCATTGTTTATAATGCTTGCATTCTTTATGATTCTTAAACATTTTTTTATTGTTTCCAGTACAAGAGATACACCCCAGACGACACGGAAGTCCGAGGTCCGTACAACGCGAACAAATTGTCGCGATACGTCGAGTTAGTACTAGTGGCTGACAATCGCGAGTACAAAGCGAACGGCGAGAACGTACAGACGGTGTACCGGCAGATGAAGGATGTCGCTAATATTATTAATTCGGTAAGTATTGTTTAAGAATAAGGGTAAGTTCACACCGAGAAGCGACGCGACGCGCAGTTTTTTATGATCCGATACAATATCGAATTTATTTTCTACTTACACAATAAGGTACACGCGCTGCGCAGCCTCGCGCATCGCAGCTTTAGCGCATACTTTGACACGTGACAACCCTTGCACTGAAATTATACCTTTTCGTAAAGAAAATAAGTTCGATAATTGTTAAAAAGAGCGTGCAACGTCGCGTCGCTTTACGTCGCGGTCTGTGCTGACCCTAAGGTACTTGCTTCTACCAATTATGACTTATGATAATTAGGATATAATTAATAATCATATCTTCTGATCTATATTTGGTATATCAGAGGACAAAATCTAAATATGGACTTAAGTAAATACCGTTTTATGGATTCCTTATAATTATAATATTTTGATAACTATACACCATTTGAAATAAAATGTGTAAAAAAGGTTTATTCAAATGTCTACATTTGGATAAACCTTTATTACAGTACGTTCAAACGATTTTGACTTCTATGTTACCAACGCAGGTAGCATGAAAAATGGCAGCTGCAGGAAACAGTTGGTATTGTAACCACTTTTTTGCTTTTAATGCCATCCTTATACCCACGGTATAGAAGTGAAAATCGGTTGAAAGGACTCTAAAAAAGGTTTATTTAAATGTCTAATCTTATTTCAAATGGAGTATAGGCCATTTCACTACACTTCATTAGAGAATGCAGTGTAGTTTTTATGTGACCTGCATACTTATCTATTTTCTCGACAGTACTTTAGCACAAGAATACATGTTTTTTTTTTTTCTATAAATGCCAACTTAATATCGTCATTGAATCAATTCAATGTTAGTTTAAAAATCTTTCTAAATCAATTGTAATTAAATTAACCATTACGATAATCTAACAATTTTCAGGTATACTCCCCTCTAAACATCTTCATAGCCCTAGTAGGCGTGGTGGTATGGACGGAAACTGATGAGATTGTTCTGGAGGAGAATGGGGACAAAACTCTGACCAACTTCCTAGGATACAGGAAGTCTGTACTCGTCAGGGACATACCTAATGATAATGCTCAGTTGCTGACGTGAGTTGGTTTATTTTATACTAGTTGTTACTTCAGACTAAATAAAAACCAAGACATAGCGCTGCGAGCAATACAGTGAAGCATGTAGAAAGTACACCTCCGCTCTGTGCATACAAGCTAACACGCACACATTTACATCCCATTGACAATCAAATTATACCTCACTATGTGCACACATGTTTACGAAACCGGCCTCACGTCACTGTTGTGAGCGCTCTGTCTTGGTTTTTTATTTGATCTGAGGTTGTTACTTTACCAGAGTAATATTACCTATCATAACCTAACAGAAAATATATTTCCGAGTAGCCATAGAAAATAACTTAGGAGTGGGTAAATACATTTCTAAGGGTGAATTTCACCAATTAAACTGAACGCGATCAAGCCACATTTAAGAGATGTCAGTGTCATTATTTTCATTACTGGAATATTGACACTGACAGCTCTTGAACGCAATCCAGATGCGCTAATCACGTTCAGTTTCATAGGTGAAATTCACACTAAGGCCTTTCGTCCACCGCACCGTGAACGGGACGTCATCGAGAACGGGATGACGACGCCGAAGTAGCGACAGTACTTTTACTATGACCACGTAATCTCGTGTCTCGTTGACGTCCATTTCACGGTGCAGTTGACAGTGTAAGAGGTTCTCGTACAGAAATGAGACACTGCGTTTTATAATTATGAAAGGATAAGTATTTGAGATTTTGAATCCAGCCAATTGGCTTTAGTATGGAATGGCATGCCATGTGCGGGAATTGTAATGTCACCGAGACTTCTACCATTAAAAAAAAGTTAGTTAAGAAAAAGTTAGGTGAGATTTTAAAGTTCACACTTTAGTGATCTCGTCCAGAATTTTAATTCCAATAATTCTAACTTTTACTTACAACACTCTCTTATTTTCAGACGCCAAAAATTCACCGACGGCGTCGTCGGCAAAGCTTTGAAAGGTCCAATTTGTACGTTCGAATTCTCTGGCGGTGTGTCAACGAACCATTCCGAAGTGATTGGCCTAGTGGCCACCACCATAGCCCACGAGATGGGCCATAACTTCGGCATGGAACACGACACAGATGAGCTGTGCGAATGTCCGGACGCGAAATGTATTATGAGCCCCTCTAGTACGGCGGTCACGCCTATACATTGGTCGTCTTGCAGTTTGAACTCGTTGGCGCTGGCTTTTGAACGCGGGATGGATTATTGTTTGAGGTGAGTTGAAATTTTGAGATTTTTTGGTATGATACCGTGTTGCCCTTTAAAGGCAAGGCAAAAAAAATATACAAGCAGTTCGACAAAAAAAAAAAGCAGTTCAGGACCGACAAGTGGAAACTTAAAACTGGTATGAGCGCCATCTATATTCTACAGTACTGCATTACGGCGCGAGCATGTCGGTGACGCAAACCCATAAGTTTATCCCCTACCAAAAATGCCTAAACGCGCCAAAAGAAGTTTTTACTTCAACATGAACCCTGAAAATTGTGTCGTTCGCATTTTGTGATAAAAAAAAATCTCTCTCTAAAGATGATAATTCACGTAAGTACTGGGATAAATAGGGAACTGGGTATAGGTAACAGGTTATTTTATTTTATATTGTTTAATTATCACACAGTCTCACACGCCTTCATTGATCCCTAGAATAACCATTCTTGGTTGATTTGGCACAATGCTGTGGGTCCAAGTCGCTTTGTTTACCTTAGTTAATTAAGATAACGAAACTTTAGTGATGTTTTCATAATAATTTTAATAGATTATTAGAATTATACAACAACAAGAACGTTGTTTAACGTTTTTTTGCATTATCTTAATGTAAAACTATTTTTTTATATTAATCTAGACATCCTACACACATATAGAAAAGTAAAATCATAAGAAAGTAGAATCAGTAAAACTTTGTGATCTGATCTAAACTGGTTGATTTAAATTAGATTAAACAGCCTACCTCATTTGTATATAAAGCAACACTAACTTAAGGAACATAATCAAGTCTAAGTACCTACCACAAGAGATTGAATAACCGGAAACAAAATTAGTAGTTATAATTAAAACCTACGTCTGGCAAGTAATAAATATCGAGTTGCAGCGACGCTTTAATTAATTAGTCAATGACTCACTATGAAGTGCATCGAACGTCTTTGCACTTTAATGAATTGAATGCCGCTTTGTCGCAATTAAATAATTCAATGTCAAGAGCATGTGAACGAGCGGCGAGTAGTGTTCATTAAGTACATCAGTCACCAATAGAGGGATTTAAGAAACTATTCCAAGATAAGATAGTATTATATTATCTGTGACCAAGATAAACCAATATTATGAAAACACCCTGGGTTCTATTCCCGGGTCGGGGAAATTAGTGTCTCGATTTTTCCATCAGGAATTTCTCAGTAGCAGCCCGGAGTCTGGATTTGTGCCTGGTTACTTTTACTGGCTATATTACTGGCTAAATATGGGTGTCCTAAGGTATACCTCTGTTTAACCCTTCGGGGAATATTGGCGTAATGTTATTTTATTTTATATGTATTCTAAGAATATCATAAGAAATTAACCGGATACAAAATAAGTAGTAATCATTAAAACCTACATCTGGCAAGTAATAAATATCGAGTTACAGCGACGATTTAATGACTCAGAAGTGCATCGAACATCTTTGCACTTAAATGTCGCTTCGTAGCAATTAAATACTTCAATGTCAAGAGCATGTGAATGGCGAGTAGTCTTCATTAGACCGTGCGCAGGCGGCAATCAATCGGTGGCCGATTTTTTGTTGGAGATCAAGTGAAACAGTAGGTACAGGTCAAATGTATCTACGCACATAACGTAGGTCATATCAATCGGTCAGATATTTTTTTAGTAGGACCTACAAAAAGTATGCAGTGTGCGCGCGCGCTTAAGAACAATTCATTACCAAGCTTGGAGTTCTTTTGGCGCCTGAATGACATTTAGGGGGCGTTGTTGAGAAACAATTGTCACAAAAATTGTATTGCAAAAAACCGGCCAAGTGCGAGTCGGACTCGCGCACGAAGGATTCCGTACCATTATCTATAAAAACGGCAAGCAAATCACGTTTGTTGTATGGGAGCCCCTTTAAATATTTATTTTATTCTGTTTTTTAGTATTTGTTGTACATCATCTGTGAAAATTTCAACTGTCTAACTATCACGGTTCATGAGATACAGCCTGGTGACAGACGGACGGACGACCGGACAGCGGAGCCTTAGTAATAAGGTCCCGTTTTACCCTTTGGGTACGGAACCCTAAAAATCAAGATGGCGGCGTCTGTTCTAATTTCGGCCACGCGCCAAAAAGATCTTTGTACTACTTATACGAATTATTATATCTATGCAATTTATGTTTTCATAATCTTATATAATATTTTTTATACGACTTTTTTTTAAGCCATACGTGGTATAAGCATATACAGGGTGTTAGGATAGACACCGTTATCCTTGATCCTCGCAAAAAAATGCAATCGCGAAAAAAAAATCAGCTGTTCCATACATTTTGTCGATTTAAGTGAACACAAATGTATGGAACAGCTGATTTTTTTTTCGCGATTCCAAGGTTGGTCCCATAGATAAAGTATATTATAGATGACACCAAATCACTAGTTTCAAGGATAACGGTGTCTATCCTAACACCCTGTATATGCTTATACCACGTATGGCTTAAAAAATAGTCGTATAGATGATGTATGTCAGTAGAGATAATGAGAAATACTTCTTTATAAAGTTTACATCAACTGTGTTCTTATAAATATTTGTTTTATCCGTTTTTCAGAAACAAACCAAGACGCCTATTCGAGTCTCCGACCTGCGGCAACGGTTTCACGGAACCGGGCGAGCAGTGTGACTGCGGTACTATGGCCGACCCTCGGTCATACAACCCGTGCCACGCCTGCTGCAACCCAGAGACCTGCATGCTACGGTCTAATGCGACCTGCGGAGCAGGCATGTGCTGTGATTTACAGGTAAATATTTACGTTTTTTCCAGAATAAATGTAGCCTATGTTACTCTCAATGAGCAGTGGTGGCCCAGTGGTAACGGCCACGACTTACGAGTTGTGGGTCGTAGGTTCGAAACCTGACAGGTGCTTTACTTTGTGTAAATTATTTCATCGCCTCTGCTCTCAAAACGGTGAAGGAAAACATAGTGAGGAAACCGGCATGTCCTAGAACCAAAAATTCGAAGACATGTGACATCTACCAACCCGTACTGGGCCCGCGTGGTGGGCTCTCAGAGAGGAGGCCTGTGTCCCAGCTGTGGGAACATTATAGGCTGATTATGCTTATGTCACTCTCCGGCCCATAAACTACCACTGACTGGTGCACGTTGATCCGTGGATCCGTTGTAACATAGTGAGTCGCTTATGCAATAAATGTTACCACAGGTTCACTCGAATCCTAGGAAACTACTCAAATACTAACTAATATTATAAATGCGAAAGTGAGTTTGTTTGTTATGCTTTCACGCTAAAACAGCTGAACGGATTTAGATGAAATTTGGTACTTGGGTACACCATGACTTGAAATAGGACATAGGATACTTTTTATCCACATACACAGGGAATTCCGTTTCGGAATTTTGAATCGGAGAAAATTTCGAACGGAGAGCAGATCTCCGTTGTACGTGTGTGATTGATAGATCAATGATTTTGTATGGATTTTTGCTGCCTTCGAAATTCCGAATCGATATTTCTTAACAGAATTCCGTTTCGCAATTTCGTATTTCGGCCTACCACCGCGTTATAAGTAGCGTCGTGTAAAGAGCGCTATTGAACAAATAGTGCTGTGACATTCTGGCCGTGATTTGGATTTGTAACCCATTTCTTTTGAGTAGCGTTGTGTACGACCGGTCTTATACTCCACATGTTAAGCTAAATGTTCGCGATTGTAGTTTTTATTCATATAATTGTAACTTTGCAGACGTGTCGTCCGAAATCAGCGGGCACTGTGTGTCGGTCGGCGGACCGTGAGTGCGACCTACCGGAGTATTGTACGGGGCACTCGGAGTACTGCCCCGATGACTTCTACAAGATGGACACCACGCATTGCGGGAAAGATGGAGAGGTATGCGAAAAAAACTATAGTTCTGTTATAATTTAAACTTTGTGTCTAGGGTCATAAGAGTCGTAATATGACGATCTCGTAATTTGCAAACTTTATTTCAGTACTATGTAAATGCCAGTCATTCAACTTGCTTTAAAAATAATAATACCTATTAAGTCCTTAATTGTTATTTGTTGGATGAATATTTGGTAACACTAATAAATTCCAGCTTACACAAATATTAAAAGTACTAGTCAAACCGCAATGCACTTTTGCAACACGTCAGTTGCATGACAGCGGCGCTACACTTGCTCCAATATATTGTAACAATATTTTGATTTAAAAGAGTGTCCATGGAGTTTCTTGCCCGTTCTTCTCCATAGGTACCTACTACGCTTTGGAATGGGCAACTAGCTTCATATTTCTGACTGACTGACTCCTTGACAATTCAAAAGTGCCTGTAAATGGTTTAATTGAAATAAATGCTTTGAGTTTGAGTTTGAGCACTACGAGTTGTTATATTAGGAGCGAATTTTACGAATGAAACTGAACGCCATTGGTTAAACTGCGTTCAAAAGCTGTCGGTGTCAATATTCCATTTAAAAAAATAGGTAATCTCGCGACAATCTAAGAAGCCCGCTTTGACACCTATCAAAATACTGTTAGTAGTGATGGGGAAAAAAAACAGGTTGTTTTAAAAACCGATTCTCGAGACATATCGATTTATCATACTCAGATTTTGTAATCGACAATTTATCTACATTACTTCAAACTGATTCTCGAGTCGTATCGTTTTATCACTCGTCATTATCATCATCATCAGCCTACAGCAGTCTACTACTGGACCTCTCCAATTGCACGGCATTCAGCTCGATTCTCGGTAACTCAACTAGCTGCTACCAAACACCTTGCGAAGATCGTCGCTCCTCTTTTAGACATGTTGACGAGTTTACACGATAACACCAAAATCACATAATAGCCGAGTCAGAAAATATAACAATAACCTTTAACCATTTCCTTTAATGACATATTAAATATCAAAAGAAAGCTAAAAATATATGTGACATATTTTATTTGTTATGTTACTCTCTTTTCTGAATGTAATGTTTGTAAAAGTAACGATTTTTCAGAATATCGATTTTATTCGGTAAAAAACGGGTTAAAATCTTTACAACACTACCGTTGCCATAGCAACGAACCCAAAGACATGACATTGTAATAACGTCCTGTCAGAATATTAATCAACGATTAATTCGTGTTTTTGAGTGCATTTTTCCAATATAAAGTGAAACTTGGTGCTTTCGAATGATACTCATTGATATATAGTGTATGGATAACATAGTAATTAATTAGGATTATGTATTTGATTTTTCGATCTCTTACGTAGACGTTCATACAAAGTTATCGCGGCATGTATTATGAGAAACGTCAAAAGGGGCTTCTTAGATTGTCGCAAGTTTAGTCATGGGGCATCCCCCATGACTACCATTTTTTTTTAAATGGTATTTTTAAAACCGGCTGAAGTGAAAACTTGAAACTGAATACCAGTTTCAAGTTTTCACTTCAGGCGGTTTGGTCAGCGCCATCTATATTCAAAAGTAAAGCACTACCGAATCCATAAGTTTACCCCTTACCAAAAATCGGTCAACACGCCTAACGAAGTTTCAAATAACACTTACAGTTCTTGAACTCGTTTTGAATGTGCTGATCGCGGTCTGGTTCTTTCATATTTCTTTGTTTATGTCCACAGAAAGCGTACTGCGTGAAAGGCTCATGTCGTTCGCACACCGACCAGTGCCGGCTACTGTGGGGTACCACGGGCGAAAGTTCACACGACAAGTGTTATGTCAGCACCAATGTTAAAGGAAACAAGTTAGTATAATAATAATAACATAACATCACGGCTGTAATCTCCGAAGGGTAAGGCAGAGAAATAGGGGTGTACCTATAGTACACCCACATTTCTCCAGTTATGTTTATCTCCCATGTAACAGGGGTCGAGCCTATTGCCATCAACCGGGCATTTTGGACACCGAGCTGCTACTAAGAAATTCTAGATAGAAAAATCTAATAACACTTTGTCCGACCTGAGAATAGGGAATATGCATGTATTTTTTTAATATTTTTATTCGATAGTTTACATCGCCAAATAATAGTTTAAAAAAAATTCGACGCCGTAAAAGCAATTTAAAGTACTTAAAAATAATTTTAAAAATATCCAACCGACCCGGGCTATATTTAAACGCCCTCCATTAGGCGCGCTTGGTGTGGTGACGTAACAGTATATGACAACAAACAAACAAGTGTCAAGTCAATGTCAAACACTCCTACAAAACACATTGACATTTTGATTGTTGCCATAGACTGTTACGTCACATCCGCTCTGACCCATAGCGTCGCTTTTCAAGTATTTGTATAATATCCCACAGTTTTTTGGCACTTTTTTAAAATTAATTTCTCGCTTAAAAAGAAATATTATTCAAAATTATTGATGGAGGCATAATTCTGAAGTAATATAGTTTATTAAAAAAAATACTTGACCCTTATTTGAATCACATGTGTATACCCTATTGAAACCAGGACCTCATGCGCATCGCAGCAGTAGCGCTTGCGGCCACGAGACCAAAGAGGCATTCGCAGGTGTTGAACTATTGCCGATCATATTTATTAAAAACTATTAACAATTCCTCACATGCCACAGAAGATCCTAATGCCACAGAAGATCCTAATAAGGCCTACGATAATTTCTTAGAAATATTTCTACTTCTACATGATTTATGTTTCCCCTATAAAGTAGTCACAATAAGATCTGATAAAAGGATAAAATGGTTGTCCCGAGGCATACGTATATGCAGTAAAAGACAGCGACAATTACTCTGGCAACAAAGAATGAAACCTACATTTGGAAACAAAGCTACATTTAAAAACTATTCAAAAAGATTTAAAAAAATCATCAGACTGACTCAAAAAGCTCAAAATAATTACCTAATTAATAATTCTAGTAATAAATGTAAAACCACATGGCAAGTTATAAATAATTCAAAAACAACAAGTGAACCTATATTACAAATAAAAAAAGGAGAAAAAAGTATAACAAATCCTAAAGAAATAGCCGAGTCATTCAACAATTACTTTATTGACCAAATTTCAGATATAGAAAAACCTACAACTTCAAGTAATGTAATAAATGTAAACAGCAATTCCCATTCAATTTTTATACAACCAATAGTCCCCCAAGATGTTATTCGTATTGTAAAATCTTTAAAAAACAAAAAAAGGGTTGGTTGCGATGGGATTTCTATTAAAGTTATTAAATTTGTTTCTGACTGCATAGCTTCTCCTCTAGCACATATAATTAACGTTAGCATCTACAGCGGTATATTTCCGGAAAGCCTCAAAACAGTTATTGTAAAACCTCTTTTTAAAAAGAACTGCAAAGAAGATATGTCAAACTATAGACCTATTGCCTTGATACCTGTTTTCTCAAAATTAATTGAAAAAATAATCTATGAAAGACTTTACTCATTTTTGACACGATACGATATATTATGCGATGAACAGAAGGGATTTAGGAAAAATAAAAACATCAATATGGCAATTTACGATTTCCTTTTTAAAATACTGCCTATTGTAGATGTTAAGACACCCATATGTGCAATCTATGCAGATATGTCCAAAGCGTTTGATTATGATAATCACGATATCCTTCTTAGAAAACTTCAAGCATACGGAATTCGAGGTAACGCCCTGAATCTGATCAAATCTTATTTATGTGGCCGCAGACAATGTACCGAGGTATCTAGGATATGTCTAAAAACAAAAAATGAATTAAAATACAGATCTTCATACAAAGTAATCAAACATGGCGTCCCTCAGGGCAGCGTCCTTGGCCCTTTATTGTTTCTATTATATATAAACGACCTCCCCCGCCAAACACCTAATCCAATGGTATTATTTGCCGATGACAGTACGTCTTTGATCAAATGTACCAATAAACAAAATTATGAACAAGATATTAATAACACACTCGGTTCTCTAATAAATTGGCTAAACCATAATAATTTAATAATAAATCTTCAAAAGACTAAAGTTATGCATTTTTTCCAAAGAATCGCCCCTAATAACATGAATATAAACCACAATGGTCAAGCCGTTGGCACAGTGGATGTTGCAAAATTTTTGGGTATATTAATTGATAGCCAACTCACTTGGAAGGCTCAAGCAGAGAGTATTTGTAAGAGATTGAGTACATCTGCTTTCATGCTGCACAATTTGTCCAAAAAAGTGGACCTGTCTAGCGTGTTGGTTGCCTACCACGGACTGGTTGTTTCACTTTTAAGGTTTGGTGTAATATTCTGGGGCAACTGTAGCGAGAAAGAAAGTATTTTTAAAGCTCAAAAACGCTGCATCAGAGCTATGTTTGCCCTAAAAGTAACTGACAGCTGTCTACCTATATTTCAGTCTCATAAACTGTTAACCTTCCCATGTCTTTATATATTGGAATTATGTTTATTTGTTAAAACGAATTCTCACCAGTTTACCACCTTGAAAGAAACTCGAAATAGAACAATAAGTATTAGATCCCAATATAAAAATCTTTTAAGCACGGGTGTCTATAAGACTGCACTTTTGAGAAAAAGTGTTATTTGTATGGCACCACTTGTTTATAATAAGTTACCAAATAATGTCAAGGAACAACCACTAACTAAATTTAAAAAGCATGTTACGGAATTACTTTTGCACAAGTGTTATTATTCAGTACAAGAATTCTTAGATGATAAGTTTTATTAAATTCTTTTAAAATGTAAATTTGCATGCCAATTAAGGTAGAATGTACAAGGAACCATAAAACTTTGTAACACCTAATAATATGTACCTACATTCATTGCAAATAAATAAATCTATTCTATTCTATTCTATTCTCAGGAGTGGTAACTGCGGCTACGACCGCCTCAACCAGCGCTACAAGCCGTGCGCGGCGCGCCACGCCATGTGCGGCACGCTGCAGTGCCGACACCTCAACGAGAGGCTCGAGTTTGGTATGGAGTCCGTCGCCTCACTGTCTGCGGTCTTCATCAACAATAACGGTACGTATATTACTCCACTGTTGGCCATAGACAATCAGACATGTCTGCAGCCCACAGGCGGCAAGCAAGGTATTGGCCATAGAGAAAAAAAGATATTGTTTTATAGTATTTTTATCTCACGAAGCAACGCGCGGTTTACCTGTGGTTACCAATTGTTCAAACACGCTGTGAATGTGTGTATAAGTGCAGGAACTCTCAGTACCATCCGAGACAATGGGGAAGTCGAAAGCGTGAGTGTGTGTGTTTTGTACTGACGCTACTCGTCTTCACGCACACATTCAGAGTGTGTTTGTACACTTGTTTACCACAAGTAAAGGGCGCGTCGCTTCTTGAGATAAAGATACTGTACCGGAAACCGGAAACTAACTTTAAATAATTGTTTTGTACAGGTACAATCATACCTTGTCGGACGGCCATTATAGATTTGGGACTGAGCGACGTGGACCCCGGCCTGGTGCCAGATGGAGCGAAGTGTGGCGATGAAATGGTATCTATACATACATAATTATACTTGCTTCACACCGAGACGCGATGCGCACTTTTATCCGATACAATATCGAATTTATTTCCTACACAATAAGGTACACGCGCTGCGCATCTCAGCGTACTTTGACACGTGTCAACGCTCGCACTGAAATTATACCTTTTCGTGAAGAAAATAAGTTCGATAATTGTTAAAAAGTGCGCGCAGCGTCGCGTCGCTTCACGTCGCGGTCTGAACTGTCTCTATGCTTAGTTAACGTTCATGATAATAAACGCCTGTATTATATATATACATTTCATTATTTTCTCCGTCCTACAGATGTGTTACAAACAACAGTGCATACCCGTGTCAGCTTTGAGGGACACTATAGCTACAATGGAGACATCTGTCTGTCCGTCGAACTGTTCCGGACATGGCGTCTGTAATTCTGCAGGTATGATATTAATCTAATAAACCTCCAACCTTCACTAACGAGACACAATAGAATTGTAATTGTTATCGGCCTTCTAAATGTCAATCAACAGTTGAGCGAATAAATGTCTTTTTGTATTAAGTGCAGTTTTCCCAGGTTACATGCATCTGCGTAAGTTCTGCGCAAAGATTTAAGGAGAGAAATAAGGCAATGTGTATGCATATTGTGTTGTGGGCGATTCTGGCTATTACGCTAAAATATTGTCTCTGCGCAAATCTTGCTGAAAGCATACAAGATATACAGGGCGATAGGGACATGGACGAGCAACTTGTTACTATAGATTCAGCTCATGATTCTGGAACCCCAAGAGTTGAAAATTTTAGTCTGTTATTTAAAAAAAACTGCTGTTTCCTGCCAGAATGTAATACCTATACGAAGTCAAAATGTATGGAACAGCATTTTTTTTTTAATATCCTTCATCATATTTCAACATAGGGCATTCAAACTCATGTACTGGTTCCCTGGTAACAGGTTGCGCGTCGACCCACCCATACACCACTCTGTAAAAACGAACGAAAGATTGTCAAGTTATCGCCATTCTTGCAGATTTTTCAACCATTGAAATCCAATTTTATTCTAAGGGCTAGTTCACCTTCGATTTGGGTTACGTTAAAAGAAAAAAAAAAAGAAAAAAACTGTTTTATTTATGAATTTATTTGGTGAATTCTAGGCTATTTGGACATTGTGATACTGGTGCTCATCCTGAGTAAGAGTGGACCTCTAAAATATCTATGAACATAAAACATGTTATATCATATTGTTTCTCTTCAGGTCATTGTCACTGCGAAGCGGGCTTCGCCCCTCCACTATGCGCCCTGCCCGGCCCGGGAGGCTCATACGACTCGGGCCCAGCTACGGACCCCACCAGTAAGTGTTATTTGATAACAAAAAAGTCATTGGCCCGGATCGGGAGTGACTGTCACCACCTCTAGGTATCTGCAATACCAGGTACAATTCGATTCAAACTAAATGGCAGCTCGGAACATGAGGCGAGTCGCTGTGCAGTAACAATTTCATGTGTCAGCGGGGGTGAGGGGTACTGAACAGCGAGTAGCTAACTTCCGAGCCGCCGATTGAATCGAATTGTACATTGGAGATGCGTTGCCATCCCATATAGAAATCTGTAATATCTCGCCCCTGATATTGTATGTGGGTAAGTGCCGGTTTAAAGGCGATCCCTTTTACATAGTCACGGTGCTTGGCGGCAGTGCACCCAATTGCAACAAAGCCGATGATAATAATCCGTGTAAAAATATCTGTACCCTAAAATCAATTCTCTCTTACAGTCCAACGCAACTTCATGGTGGCGATGTACGTGATATTCTTGGGCATCATACCCTCGATCCTGCTGGTGCTGTTCCTCATCTACTACTCGAGACACAACGTCCTCCTCTGGTGGAAGAAGCCAAGGAAATCGTACGTAGACAACCTATGTAACGGGTGCACTAAACCTAACACGAAAAGTATGTTTGCTGAAAGATTCGCCAAGTTCCAAGATAGTGCTTCTTCTTTAAGGAACCTTTTAAGCTTCAAAAGAAGTGGTAGTGCTCATTCCATTGATAATATTTGCACTGACCCTCCACAGCCAGAAGGCCCGATTTACTCGAATTTAGAGGAACTAAAAGCCATACAAAAACCTAGTAACTCTGCTTCTTTGCCAGACAAAAATGTAGCGAAACTACCTTTAAAAAAACCTGTCAAAAAAATTAACAAAGATGACATACAACTCGCAAATAATACTGATATTAAAGTTAATAGGCCGCCGGTCAAACCTAAGCCTAATTTGAGTAATTTGCCACAGGGAAATAAACCAAATGTCGTTATAATAAAGCAGGGTTTGGCGTCTACGACTAATGAAATGGTAGCGAACAGTCAGCATAGAATGCATAATGTTGGTAATAATAGTAGTTTGCATGGAAACGTTGGTAAATTTGGCAAAAATGCCAATGTTGGCGGGAATGCTAATGTGAATAGGTTTAAAAAATAATATTACAAAAAAATTAGAATTTAATATTTGCATGGAAAACATATCGCATGTCAGATCTTGTAGTATGTTTTGTAGATATTGTACTCGGCATTCAACCTCTTGATTTTGCTCTAGATTTTCAATCTTATTTGTTTCATACGTTGACAGAAAGCGTAAGAAAACCTACGTCAAAAAGATATTTAACACTTTTACTCAAGAATAGCCGATCAGTTGTGATATTCTGCAAAAATCTCACCGTGAAAACTTACGTGAAGTGAGTTTATAGTGAACTGTCACCCCACCTGACGCTAGGAGTTGACAGCTCACTTCACCTAAGTTTTCACGCCAATACGACATTAAATTAAAAACTTATATCGAGATTTCTTAGTTTTATACAAAATTAGTATAGTAACGTATTATGCACATAACCCTTCCGGAATAAATTCTCTAAACGATGGTGAAAACCTCATCACAATTTGTTGCGTGGTTTAAAAGAACAACGCGGACATACCGACAAACACGAAAAGCGACTTTAATTTATAATATGTACAGATGATGAAAATTCAACCAAATATATCCAATAGTTTAGTCACTATAGCAAAACCCTTAGTCGGCCCTTCACTAGTTTTTTTGAAAAACTCACTTTTTTAATTTCGATGTTAGGAATATTATGATGTACTTATACAACATTATTTTTTCTTTATGCTAAACCCGAAAATAGGTCATTTTGAACAACTTTTTCTATGGCACCAACAAAGAAATAGCGAAAAAAAAATCAACTGTTCCATACATTTTGTCGATTTAAGTGAACACAAATGTAGGGAACAGCTGATTTTTTTTCGTGATTTCAATGTTGGTCCCATAGAAAAAGTTGTTCAAAATGATGAGTACAATGACCCCTTTTCGGATTTAGCATAAAAAAATAAAAATGTTGTATATGATAGTTTTAAAAACTCCGATGCATTAATATTGCCAGAGTTTTCATTTATTTTGATAGTGTTGTCTTGTCGTCTCCGCATTGTATTTCATATTTATTAAACAAAACTAAACTCTCTAATAAAATGTCCTGTAAAAGGTCGAATTAATTATTTACTGTGTTACATAATTTAACTAGTAGTTAATTTAACTGTAATTAGATTTAACGCACTGTTTAATAAAATACTCTTATTTCATTCTATTCGTTGCTTGTTTGATTGTTTTTTTTCTTTGCACGATGTATTGCCAGTTTTAAAATAAAATGATTTTTACAATTTTTGCAATCTTGTCTTCTAAGGTAACTAATAACTATTTAACCTAAATTATCCAATAACTACTAAAAAATAACTATCTTACCTAAATTAATCGACAAGGTTGGAATTCTACATTGCTTATTAAAATTGTCTATCACCAATTTGATATAACAAAAGAGAGGTTCTTTTTGAGATCTTCTAATACTTTTTACTTTAATTCCTGATATTCAACCTAATTAAAGAAAAAAGAATCTTGATTGATTGCATAAGCATATTCAGCCTATATTATTCCCACTGCTGGGACACAGGCTTCCTCTCTATATATTTATAAACATTACATATGTTTGGCAATAATGTATACCATTTTTAAAGCTGGCAATACTTACATATGACCTCTTTGCAAGGTGTTGTTTCTGCATTGTTGTGGTGAGTGATTTGATCTGGTTTTGCTTTTCATTAACATTGCATGGCATTTTAGTATTAAGATTTGCATGTTTTGGGCATTAACTGCATTGTTGGACTAGCATGATAATATTGTAATAAGCTTATAATTTTTTAGTTATTTATTTAGAGTCGAAAGTATCCGATGATAGTATTTGTCTTGGATGAATTGGGGCAATTATTATATTCATTTATTCCTTTTTCAATACATAATTTTTAAATTTTTTAAAAAACATTTAAATATATAAAAACTAGTAGCCCATCGGCACCAGGATCAGGGTCCAAGCTGCCGGTGGTCAGGGCTCTAGAGAGAGGAACCTCCTCACTATGCGTGCGGTGTCCAGGAGTACTGCTTTCTGAATCAAGCCCTTGAGCCAGCCGCGCAATGAGAGCCTCCTGAGATGTTGGTCGAGGCTCTTCGCTATTAAGCCATTGACCGTAACGATTATCGGTACAATGATTGCAGAGTCCACGTCCCACATGTCGACAAGCTCGTGTGCTAAGTCAAGATACTTGATTTTGGGGCAATTTATTATTATGATAATTTTCTATGTAAATATTTTTTGATGCGAGATACAGCATTCTTTTTATGAGGTTTTATTTACAACTAAGTTTAAATAACGGGGTGGGTTTCTCATCAATGTGAAACCAATTACTAGTAGAATTAAGCCGTTTCAAGGTAGCGACTTTTACAATTTATTGTATAGACAACAAACTTCCAAGCCATAAAGATCCGAGTCTCAACAAATTTAAATATTTTTTTACTGAAACTTATTGAAACCTTTTGTCAAAAAGGTTTCTATACAGTTAATGATTACTTGGACGACAAAAAGGCTTGGGACTAATTAATCTACTCCAATCCCAAACTATTTTATACTAAACCCCATTTGAAATAAGATTAGACATTAAAACAAATCCTTTTACAGTCCGTTCAACCGATTTTGACTTCTATACCGTAGGCATAAGGATAGCATTAAAAGCAAAAAAAGTTACACAATACCAACTATCTACTGCGGCTGCCATTTGTCATGCCACCAACGCAATAGAATTCAAATTCGGTTGAACGGAATGTAAAAAAGGCTTATCTATACGTCTAATCTTATTTCAAATGGAGTATACTTAAATCCCAAGCAACAAACTATTTTGTACGTTTTGTTTATAAGTGTTTTAGAATTAATATATACATTTTTATTTTTATTGAAATACTTACGTGACATATTTGTGAGGACTATGTGGGTCATATACATATTTTTCTTTTTCTCTGATAGTTTTAATGATAATCGCCACAGTTTGAGTACTTTATCCGACCTACCCAAGTGTCCTTTCTTTGGTATTGTTCGTCGAGTCGTTGAGCTCCTTAAGTTCTGAGTTCTTCACATGATCTGACCAAGAGAATGTCTGGACTTTAAAAGAAACTGTGACCTCTGAGTTTGTTTCGGCTTTTCTTCTCAGAGTAGTCAGATATGAAATGCCGACCTTATCTAGTTAAAAAAATATTATTGACGTTTTAAAGAGTTTGTACAAACCTATTTACAGAAAATAAAATCATTTCATTTAATTTTATTTTATCATTTTATTTCATCATATTTTGCATGTAAAAAGAACTTGCATGATAGCATGATTGCAATCTTTATTTAGTTAAGTTTTTATCTAACATACAACAAACCAGTCTTGAACTATATTATTTAGACGTCACAGAGCTATTATTAATCAATTTATTTATTTTTACAGGGCCCCATCACCAAAGAAAGCAAGTCTGCAACATCGAATCTCGCGCAGTGCAAGCAAATTCGCGGCAAACTTTCAAAACAGCGCTCAGAATAACGCTCAACCGGTCAATGTCCACACACTATCCAATCCTGACGATATGAGCTCCAGTTTACTGCGAAGCGATTCGGACCGAAGTCCCCCAGGCAATCTTAACCCTTCGGTCAACTTCTTTGGCAATTTTAAAGGTTTTTCTTTAACACCTATAGAAAAAGCTGCACTTGAAAAAGATGAAACAGAAGCTTCAATTACTAAAAAACCAGTAAAGAGTATTGCCGAAAGTTTAAATAAAAGCGCTAAAATAACTCCGGTGCATAGAAGTGGGAGTAACAGTCAGAATATGGTCCCTCAAGGGGTTTTGAAGCCGGTATTGAGAAGTGCCCCGCCACTTCCGGTCGTCCCAACTACGGCCAAAACCAGCCCGAAGACGAGTCCTTCAGTAAAACGAACGAATAGTACTGTTCAGAACAAAATTAAAGCTTTAATGAATTCTGAGAAAACGGAAGATGTAACGCCATCCGTTGCAGCTAATCCTCCGCCAAGGCCAGTGATATCCAGTCCGATTCTAGAAGCTTCTACATGTACAGCGAAAGAACTTATATCACCCTTACAAGGGTCGAAGACTTTAGGGCCTATAAGAGCGGCCCCAACCGTCCCTATTACTCCAGATTTCCCCAAAAGACCGTTAAGCATGCATTCCGCTGGCGTGCCCCAAAAGCCGTTACCGGAAGAACCTAAGAAGGTCAGAGAAGGGATTTCGTTAAACCGTATAGCATCGTTCCTCAAACATGATAAGCCTAAGGAAAAAGAACGAAATCCAGTAGAAAGAAGTCACTCTTTACCAAAAAATCCGAATCACCAAGTCAAAGTCGCTAAAAACGACAAAGTGGCTTTGAGAAACTTGCAGATATCCAACCCAATACTCCAAAAAGAGATTGAGTTACCAGTCAAATCTGTGTCTGTAGTATCGGATTCTGAAGATGGGGAGGACCCTAAGGCGTTCGTGAATCGTGCTCAAAGTATGAGAGCTCCTGCAAGCCAAAAACCGGCTTTACAAAGCTTTGGTTCTATGAGACAGGCACCTGCTGCTCCGAGGCCTTTATCAGTAGTTGGGAGACCCACTGCCCCACCACCTCCCTTACCAAGTCACTCGGACCCAATACCACCACCAAATCAGAAACCACAGCCCGAAACTAAATCAGTAGATTACGTGGACTGTATCGAGGAAAAACAGGCTCCCTTAGCGCACATCGCAGAAGAATCTGCAGATAATATTTACGCGGTTATTGAAGAGAGTCCGGAAAAGCACTCGAAACCTCTACCAGGAGTGCCTCCGCCAATCAAAACGATTCCTCAACCACCTCCCGAAGGATATAACACTCCGAAAGTTGTTCCTTCCAATTCTGGGAGTACTGAAAGCATGGGGTTACTTGGTGAGATCGTCAACGAAATTCAAAATCGTAACTTTGAGTCTATTTACTCGGCCTCAACGCTTTCGAGAAAGAAAGAGAAGGAAAGAAAGGCCAAAGCCGCGGCGGAAAAGAGAGAAAATAATCGAGATAGCACATATATGAATTCAGAACATTATAAGACTCCTGAGAGTGTTTATAGCAATTCTGGAGCGAAATCAAATGTATCTACAACTAGCAGTGGCTACTTGCACCCTTCAGCTGTCAACGTACCCACCTTTTTAAAAAAAGATGAGCCAAAGGAAGAAGACAAGGCCCCACCTTTACCGGGGCCCAACTCTAAGATCCCAACGTTCTCAAGACAAGTGACTCCTCCCACTCTCAAAAATACTTCCACATTCAGAAATGTGCCTCAATCACCAAAGGTGGTCAAAAACGTGAACTTAACGCCGAAAATAATGAATAGTCCAGACGTTGTTTCTAGTTGTACGGTACCCGACGCGAAGAATGTGAAACCTCCCGATGTTATTAACAATAATAAGCTAACAAATGATACGACGAAAGTGACGAATAAGCCTGCGGTGACTGCGAAGCCGAATGACAACCGACCGCCGTTAAGACCTGCGCCCACAGAACCGAAAAAACCGATCAAAATCACACCACCACTTAAACCAGTCAACCCAAACTCTAACTTAACCAAAGTGACAGACAAAACAGCGCCCACGAACCGTGCCATCTCAAAAGTAGACACCGTAAAAGCAATAGCGGACAACTTAAATAAGAACAAGCCTAAAGTAGTACCAAAACCCCCTACAGTCATTCAAAAGACAGACAATAAGCCTAATCAAACAAAACTGACGGCCAAACCATCGAATGTTGCCAGTTTACAGCAGAAATTCGAAAATAGAAAGTCGTTAGGAAAAGAGATTGCCGTAACAAAAAAATGAAAATAATTTTACAAGGCGTACAATTTAATTGAGTTATCTAGTCTGTAAATATATTTAAAAGGCCATTAGCACGGAAGACTCGGTTTTGAAACAAAGTATGTAAGGATCTGATTTTTATGAAGCATTTTATGTGAATGACGAAATCGTATGTTGATTGATATATTGAATTTGGTTCGGTTGGTCAATGGCCGGTTAGCATTGTAAGTTGCTTGTCCAAAAGAGTGTTTAATCCCTGTCAAATATGGCTTGAAATTAGGAGATTACTTATCTGGCATCTGGGCTTTTGAGCCATAAGTATTTCGACTCATCATCTTTCCTCCCATGTTACTTGTGGTCGTCGCAACACGTTTTCTTCTTCCACTCTCCCCTGTCAACCGTCACGCTATCATTCGCTCCCTTCTCTTTCATACGATATGAACCTCTCACAATCCATCCATCTTTTCCTTGTCCTTTCCCTCTCCATCCATCAAAATTTAAATTCATAATCTGACATACGCGTTTCCCCTCTCCTCACTGAGCCATATTCGACTGCAGCGTAGGTACTCAACGCGTGAAAAGGAATGTTCAAAATATAAAATAATTAAGGTAAAAAGAACGTGAACGCAAAGAAATTATTTTTATTACTTATTCAGCTTCTTACGAATATAGACATAAGACGAAGTGTTCATATTTTGTAATAATGAAACGCAATTTTGACGGTAAGAAATATCTGAACATAAATGTAGAGTATTTCTAAACATTTTTATGTATTTTACTTAAAAACGGTAAGATCGTACGTTTTATAGTTGAGGACACTCGTGAGATTAGCATCGAATCAGCATCGTTTAATCGCAGCAGCATCGTCTTCGGATAATAGCTATTGGTTCGACAATGTTATGTCTTGAAAGTAGGATCTATTGAATTAAAAAAAAAATAGACAAAGCAGATTTCTTCCTTGACTGTTCAAAAACGCGATATCGAACCAATCGCACTATCCAATAGATAAACTCTGGTTAAAATGCCTTAGAAACCCATCAGATATTCTATCGCAACGATACATTTTATATCGAAGGCATTAGGCAAGGCTTTGATGATTCGGTGCCAAGCTCAAACAAGTGCCCTTAACCAATTGTTTAAATATAACTAAGAGATCTCTGTAAATATTATTAGGTTAGTTTTATTCCCTATTGTTAGTGATGGTAATGAGTGTCTTATGGTACATAATGCTTAATTCGTATTTTTATAAAGACTATAGTGTTTGAGATTTATAGAGAATTAGTGCCTTTGCAATGTTTTAATGTCGTCGTCTAAATAGTGAAACAGTTCATTATATTACAAAGAAAATAAGTTTTTTAACGTTGCTCAGTGTGCCCTGTATATTATGTATGCAGCGTAAAAAGGAACTAAATAATACTGTATTTGACATATTATTGACATTTCCGTTTGCAAGTGGCGCCACCATGGCATGTTGAATAATATTATTGTTAACTACATTTTCAGTTTATTTATCACTGGTGTTTTGGTATACCATGCCTCAATTTCTTTCTCAATAAATATTTGTAATTGCCTTTTTTAGTCAACGATTGTTGCATTCATTTCCGATGTTGCAAATGCTAGTAAAGATGCAAGATCCCATCAAGCTTGGCAACACAGATTTCTTCCCACCAATCTTCCATTATACATTTAGACGGCGACATGCAAAGGCATATCTAGTTAGTTTCGAGTGTTGATGCTTTACGATAAATAATTTATATAAACCCCTCTTATTCCACTATATAAATGGTGCTACAGCGAATCAACATGCTTACCGAAAATAGATTATAAACGTATTTTTGTAATATTAAAAATCAGATAATGTTGATGTATATGTGCTAGGGCCATGGGAAGGATTTAGGAAGACAGCTATTATTATAATAAGGAGTTGTTTGTCTGTATGTTAGCGTTGACGACTTAAACGGCTTATCCGAATAGTATGTAACTGTCAGTATCAGATAGCTAGTGTGTGAATTGTTAATTGATAGAACGTATTTGATACTCTTAAGATATCAGGTAAAGTAAATTGGTGGGTCCCAAACCCCAACGCGACACGCCCAGGAGGAGATGGCGGGACGTAGTCGACTTTTGTTTTGTAAGGATTAACAAAAAATAGCAGTAGATAGGGATAAGTGGAAGGAGGATAGGTAGTCCTTTGCTCTTCAGTGGGACACAAACGGCTGATAATATAATATAAAGTAATGTTATAAAATTCTGCCCATAGCCCTCTCAATAATATGCTTTAATCGGAATAATGCAATAATTTATAAATAAATAGATGCATAATAACTGTCGTCCATAGTCTTAATCACTGCCACAGCTTGGTACAAATATAATGGTGCTGCATCATCGCAAAATGAACCTCAATATGTCTATTGTCCAAGTTGGTTGATAAATTTAAGTAAGCAATAGTTTTGTTGGCGTTTTAACTGGAATATAAACTTTCTTCTTAAAATAACGGTGGAAACTACAGAGCAGTGAGGAAATTTGAGTGCATCTCTGGTATGGCAACACTCTGGTATGGTAGAGCATAAAGTTTTAATAAATAAACAAAATGCTATATGAACTCTTTTTCTTTTAGCTGCTCTATGGTTGCCATTGTGAGTTTTTTTCAGTGAAAAGGTGATTGATGATTTAAGGTGATTTGACCATGTGATTAACCATAATAAATATTGTTAGGTAACCGCATGGGTAGCAGAAAAACTTCAATGAAAGCTTCACAACGAAATTAATAGATTGAAAAACGGGATCTTGTGTAAAATTGATATTTTTATAAGTGATTGTAATATGTTCTCTGTATTGCGGACTGTTCAAATCAGACTCGTAACTAAGCTCATGCTGGACAAGTTGAATGTCCAGTACAGTGTCTGTACAGACACCGTACTGGACATTCAAACTTGTACATGAACTTGGGCACCCTCATACGTTCCCGGTCGACTACTTTTCGCCCTTATGCTCGTAGAAATAAGGTTGAAAAGTGGTCAACCGGGAACATTCATTGACCTTTACTACTTTATTTATGTTTTCTACGGATATCATCGTATTTTTGTAAATTGTCGACTTCATTTCGACTTGCTTTTCATTTAAAACTGTTGATTTCAATATTTGCGTACTGGAATTATAATTAAAATAATATCAAAACAATGATTGGCTGTCAAGACTGTTTTTTTTTTTCATATTTATTTTGTCTTTCGCAAATGTGTCGCTTTATTATTATGTAGTTGTGTTAGTTTAAATAAGTTTTTAAATTTAAAGTACCTACATAAATATTTGTAAATAGAACCAAAGAAATTTATGTAAGTGTGATCCCGGTACGCATCTTAGCTTGTTCCTGTATAAATATTAAAAGTTTACGTAATGTGTTGCAAGTGGAAAAAACCAATGTTGAATGAAAATGGCAATGTCTATATTATTAAATTTAGCCTTTATTTTTATTCCAAGACTGTGAATTATAAGTATATTGAATTATTATATCAAAATTAGCTACTAAAACCTAGTTGAATACTTCATTTTTTTTCTAATTATTACAGAAAAAAAAGATAAATAAAAATATTTCATGAATGGTTCTTGTTTCATTTTGTTCATTGTTACTCTTGCTGCCGACGATGTGACACAACGATTCAGTGTTTCTAAGTTGTGTGCCACTTGCTAGACGCATTCCAAAAGTGTGGACCTTACCTAGAACAACTCTATCTGGTATTGCCGTTTAACTTCCTAACTGGGAATTAACCGTGGTTTGGATGCATATCCTTTAATCTATTATTCCAACGAGGCGCGAGGATATCAAAAATGGACATTTTATTATGATACCATGACCACCATCCCATACATGCATACCCAAACCAAAACGATTATGACCAAAAGCTACATATGGTGCATTTAAAAGCACAGTAGACCTAGATTCTGAAATAATTCCTTTATTTTCATTTAAACTTAAGGTTTTTGTATATTTCAGATCAAAAAAAATACTTTTCCGTACAAATAGCTCATTCGTTACACTTCAAAAAAAGATTATTTGCTAATCATTTTCTGTCAGTCGTTTTTACATAACTTGTTCAGTAACGAATTTCGATTTAAATAACAATTGGCGTAACCTTGTAGGGCTTGACTAGATTTAGCAACATAAATAACAACATGATGTGGCATAACTCGCCACTAGGTCTGGCTGGGACCAGCTTAAAATGTACCAAGACTGTGAGAGGCAGAATAAAATCAAACTATGCTATGAAAATCAAACGATCCTATTAGATACATCTCTATCGCTAAGCACGTCTCTGGTGGAGAGGCTGACTTAGGATAGTTAAAAACATCTGGAGTGGGTCTACCAGATGCTTGTAACGTATCGAATAATTCCACATACTAGTAAGGCGATCAGTGTAAAGGAAAATAAAACAAATTTCTCACAAACAGCGTAGGTACGCCTTTTTTATTCAATCATTAAGCATTTATTTAAAAAACCTAAATAAATATAAGCCATGGCAGTGAAGAGATGGGCAGTCCCAACAAAATGCGTGGAACAGCACTATTTAGCCATTTTGAAGGAGACTGAATTATCCAACACATCATGTTGTTTTCCATCAAGATTTCATGCAGGTGCGCAGATAATTCACTGAATGCACGTCTCTAAATACGTTACGCGTAAAACACATTTGATTCACCGAAACAGTGATGTACGATTTCAATCATCAAAGCACCGCAATATCGTATCCAATTACATTTCACCAATAAACTGACACGTATCGTAAGTCCAGTAGGAAAACCAAAATCGTCAATGAGATATCGCTTTCAAGAATATGTATAACGAGATTAAAGTGCAACAAATGTACGGCTAAGTATTTAATAAACAATGAATAAACAAACAAACAATAACACACCAAAGAGCTCAACGTTTGAACGTAACAGTAGGTTTCTATGGCGACGAGTGACATAAATGTGTAAATGAGCGAGTGACAACTAATATCAGTGTTTTCAGACAGATAATTTTTTTTAACCCACAAATCAAGAATCACTGCAAGAATCTGTTTTGGAAAAAATACTATACCTACAAAAGAATTTATTAATCTATACTATATCATGTTGCATGTTGTTCTATAGATAGTGCTGTGCACTTCTGTAAGTGACGAATTCACAATACCTTCCTTACTCTCTAAGTTCATGTAAGTGTATTGACTGACGATTTCATGAAATTTTCATTCAATACACTTACATGAACTTAGAGAGTTGTATTGCTGATTCTAATGTTTATAATTCTGTAAATCCATATTTGTTACGGCCGCTAATAATATTTAGATCAACATACAACCTGATACTGACCTGCAAATTGCAAAAACGTAAGAAAATTTGAATTTCGCGAGCCACCCTAGCGCATCAACCTTAAATCGAAAATGTAACCGGAACTACAAATAATATTTATTTTTATTCAATTTTAAACATTGACTTTGATTGACTCTAGACTATTATCTTAAATCTAGTATGAATAAATGAAGGACACTTGAAAATATGAATTGGCTGTAATCGATTAGGGCAGAAATGGTCATGGTCTATTACCACCAAGCACTGCTCAATAATCGTCTGGCTGGCGAGGAAGAGTTCGAGCCCTATTTGAATACTGAACATACCAATAGGTTGGGTACTTAAATGTTAAAAATAATATTATTTAGTTTTAAAACTATTTATTACATAATATATTGTGCTCTTTGATAAAATTTTAATAAAAGCTCATTGAAGTTTGATTTACACTAATGTCACTGGCAACATGCACTAAAGGACAATGGTCATTTTGAAAAAACAGGATTTGCTACAGAGATTACACCCTTACCAAAATGAAGTATCTACATAATTACCTAACTAATACCTTACCTAGTACCTATGCTAATTTATATAATCCTTTACATTAAGTATTAATGTATGTTGAAGAATGAGGATTGTTATTTCAAACGTCCCAAAAGACTACTATCTAAGTCAGCAAAACAAAAGTCAAAACATTTTTTTAAATAAATTTAAAAAAAAGAATTCTTGTCTTGGCGTTGTGTGTGTGATTGTTCAGGATTTGCAATTTTGTTATTTGTTGATTTGTACAAGAAAAACTAGAATAAAACCACTGAAAAATGTAAGTACAAGGCCTAGAAATACTAAAACAGTGAGGATACGCAGTTCCAAAACGCATATTTACCCATAAAATGTGTTTTCAGGGCATCAACATCTAAGCCACGCTCGGAGATGACTTTGGAGGAATTATCCAAAATTGAAGAGGAAGAATTCAGTACAGGCCCTCTTTCAGTTCTTACGCAGTCAGTAAAGAACAATACACAAGTTCTGATCAACTGCCGAAATAACAAAAAGCTGTTGGGACGCGTCAAGGCGTTCGACCGGCATTGCAACATGGTGCTTGAGAATGTCAAGGAAATGTGGACTGAGGTGCCAAGGCTAGGCAAAGGCAAGAAGGTAAAGTTTCCGTTGAAATTTCTTTCAAATATTCAGAAAATCTCGTCTATATCGGCTCTAATTAGTGATACAAACAGTGAATTTAGAGGTTATCTATTGATTTTTAGGAAGTCGATGTTAAGGTTCTAATTTGAGTTAGCTCAGTTAATTCCACTAAAAAGTTACTTTGGTTCCGCTTCCAGGAATATTACCTATCTTATTTGGTTACCTTACAGATGAATGAGAATGAGAAAGTTGTTTATATATCTTTATTTGTTTTGCAAAATCAACCAAAAATACAAAGGCTATAATATCAAACTGTTGAAAGGGTAAAGCTATTATGAGGTCAGAGAACCTCATAAGTACATTATGTATATGTTCACTGCAGGACTTTGGTTGCCAATAAACATAAGTACAGTTGATTCCATCACTGGCGACCTTTTGTCCATCTGATATCAGTGATTTAGCTATTTATCTGTATGTAACACAGTTGCTCATATCAACTGGCAATGGAAATTTCAAACCTGAGTTACCTTCACAAGACTGGGCACCCCAAGACTTACTAAATATAACCAACATGAATGAACAGTAGTATCCATCGGTTAGGGCAGTGGCTCCATACCAAGCAAGATCGATAATCATTATCTACCTATTGCTGAAAGTTCCACAACAGATTGCATTACATAAAAAATGGTTGTTCCACCGAGCCAAAGGGCTCAGTATGTATGCTTAGAAAAAGATAGCATACCTATTCAAAGATGTTCATATTGAGTTACGTTACATATCTTATACTCATTTAGAATGTTTTCTATTACAGGGTAAAGCTGTGAACAAGGACAGGTTTATCTCAAAAATGTTCCTTCGTGGAGACTCAGTGATCCTAGTATTAAGAAACCCGCTAGCCACTGCTGCTGGCAAATAAACGACCAGTCCACAGAGAATGTACAGAAACATGCTGTTCATATTGCAAATTAAGTTTTCCAATAAATAAAAGAGGGTCTGTGTTATGAATGCATGATAGAAGTGAAAACTTACAGCTGAAGCCAAGTATATACGATTCAACGTCACCGGCCAACTGGAGCTAAGAATATGTTTCAGAATCACCGACCCGTGACGGTTCAGTTTCGTTCACTGTTCAGAAAGAAGTTTTCACTTCAATTAGCCTTATGGAGCATCAACTCAGTCATACATTTAATGTGGGACAGTCACTTCTAAAACTGAATTTGCCATATTAACACTTGCAAACTGTATGTCTTTGTGTTAATAACTGTGAAGTGTTCTCCAAAACCTTAGTCTTAAGCTTGTGGTATTGATCCAATGCACCTCTTTTGTATATTGGTGTGTTGAATTATATTAAAATAAATAACAGTTAAGATTTCCTTTTGCATTTTATTTTACAGTACCTGGTCAACCGAGCTGTGCTTGGGTGATAATATAGAAATCGAATATTAGCTAGATCGATTTTTCGCTCCCATTAACCATATTGCAACTTTCATCGGAATCGTTGGAGCCGTTTTTGAGAACGTGTTTGCAAATATTGCATTTAAATCAGGGACTTGAAACGTTACTCGAAATAGAGGTACAATAACGTTATGTAATAGCATTTTGTATAGTTCCAGTAATAATTCATGAACTAATTTCTTGGCAATACAACGAAAATCTATCGGAACGAAATCTTCTACTATTAATTCAGTTACAATCCGGATGGACGAACCGTAGAAATCGTTACGTGAACGATAAACTATAACGGTATTTTAACGTTATTTCATAACGTTTTAAGTCCCTGATTTAAATTGGACTCTGGACTGGAGTTGTGGTCAGTCAAACATGCAAAGATATATTCTTTTTTTTAAATTCTTTTAATGTGCCAGGTGATTACTCTCAAGCTCGCAGCTAAGCATCGTTTGGAAGCGTTTTGATCCGTTTTCGGTCCTAAGCCCCGTGAAAGCCGTTGCGTGGAAATATTTCTGATAATTGCGGTGGTTTTTGGTTTGTTCGTTGATTTAGCACCGAAGAAGACATGTGTTAAAGGTTTCTACAGACAAATTCATCTTCATGCTGTAATTTAGTTCCATTATTTAAGTATTTACCCATGTTTTTATTTATTTACCAAACCAAGTTCGTACTAAATCATAATACATCTCATAGATGGCGTTGATATCAATGTAAAGCGTGACTGTCTCCGTTCAATAGCCTTTGATAATAACCTCGGACGTTCGCGCCAGAACCGCATTCATAACACGATATTGTTTACGCACTGTCGTTTATTCAATCCTTGTATTACACGCGCATAACATTCTGTGTAACGAGTGTATAAACTATCAAAACTTTAAAGAAAACAGTGGTTTTGTGCATCATGTCGGCTTGAACTTGGAAGTGCGACGAACTCATATATTTTTCCCGCCGTTTTTCTTTTTTTTTCTGAAGAAAATGTGCACTGTTTTTTTGTGTTAATTTTGTAATTGAAGCCAAGGAATTTTGTTAAAATCTACTGAGGTAAGTGTTTATTGAAGTTACTAGTACTAATACTTAATTAATTGTAATTCCAAGAACATAGCACAACACAACACGAAATAATATTTAAGTAGATATGTACTCAACTTACATACTGAAAAATACCGCCAAGTGTTTGTAAATAAAAAATAATTTGTAAGTAGGTAGTTTTAAATTAGAAACCTTATTTTTATCAATTATACCCACGGTTAGTGAATAAGGAATAAGTAGGTTTAGTCACTAGCACAAAAAAAAATGCAGATTTGGTAAGCCTTCAGTCGGCCGACACCGAATAAATAAGTAAAATTTGGTCCTTCCTTCGGTACGAAATAGCATTTCTCTTAAAGGTTAGTAATAATAAAATAATAAATAAACAAAAATTACAGAACATCAATTAATAATCTAATCGCAGATTTCTGGATATAAGGCCCCCATGTTGTGCTACAAGGCTCTGTTCTCAGCCTCCCTTCGACACTTGTTGAATGCCCTTTTGAAGTGGAGTTGAAACCCCGCTGGCCCTGTGTCTACTAGTCTACGATTAGATTCCACATCGCATTCTAAAAATATCTTAAATGGCAACAGAATCTAGGTTGTTTTCACACGAATGCATCTGGAATTCTGGAGGATTCACTATGATTTTGCGATTTGCCAAGATGTTTTGGTATTTCGCCTTGTAAACACGATAAGGCGAATTTAAATAACTAGCTCTGTTCGGATTTCTAAATTTAAAACTGCAAAAAAGTCGCAAGTTACATGCATAAATGCATAATTTAAAATTGAAGATAGCTGTGATGACGTAGGTAATTAGAATAATTAGACACGTTTTCATAATTTTGTGAAAACAGCACATTTTTTAATGGATTTGAATTGAAAGTGTAGATGCATATAAAATAATTATAAAAGATTTAGGAACAATTTAAACACGTTTTTCCTTGGCGTAACCAACTATGACAAAAAAGTCAACTAAAAAAATGTACATAAGTAAATAAGACATCATAGACAGACAAATTAATAAAAGTTATTAAAACTAAAACCTAACTAGGACAAAAGAGTCACCTAAAAAGATATAAACAAGACATGAAATAAAAAATCCGGAGTCACACTTGTTAGGGCATAACGGACAGATTACGTGTGACTCCGAATTTTTTAATTTTATTTATTTATTAAAAGTTTATGCACAAGTAAAAAAAATACTATACAAAGGCGGACTTAATGCCTGAGGCATTTTCTACCAGGGTGATGCAAAGACAAACATGGCAGGTGCAACATAAGGGATAGATAACTCGAAAAAGGATAAATAGTAATACATATATACTTAAATACCTACATATAAACAGAATAAACTTTGTGAGGAAAAATAACGATAGGTGAAGGAGAAAACAAGCCCGGCAAATCAGCGCCGCAAAGATTCTGCCAACTTCTCACGAATATTTTCACGAGCCGCTACTTTGAAAGATAACCGACTGGCTGCCATCCTGATATTCAGAGGAAGCGAATTCCAAAGAAACCGCCTGGACGAAGAAAGAAGAGTGAATAAAACCAGAGCGGTGAGAAGGACATCGTAGAAGACGATTGTTGGTGGAACGAAGGTTTTTACTATGGGCAGAGCATAGGTATTAAACATGGCAAGTCAGATAAGAAAGAGAAGTGGGTTTGTCGAGTATAGAATACAACATAGACAGCGCCCTCAACTCTCTGCGCTGACGTATGGGTAACCATTTTAAAAGCAAACGGTGTGCAGGCACATAATCGTACTTACGAAGATTGAAAACGAATCGAATGCAGTTATTTAGAAGGCGGTCAAGTTTATTGAGTAGATCTGCATTCAGGTCGTAGTAACACTCATCACCATAGTCTATTATGGGAAAGATTAGGGACTGTACAAGCATTGCCTTTACGCGTGATGGTAGAAGATTCTCTTTGTTAATGTAATTTTTGAATGTTACTCACGTACAACTATCAACGCTCAACTACCCGTGACTTTGGCCCATGGAGAGTTCTCAAGTTGGGGATCAGTTTGTCTGAAACTATAGTTGAACATTCCCGAAACATGTATGTAGAGCTGTACCTACATAGTAAGTTCCGAAATAGTTGAAATTTCATAAGCTGTTGGTACCAACAATTTGTGTAGCGGTTGAGGGCGACTGCTGAAATTCATGCGTGCTTTCATGGACCCCTAGGTCCCCGAAGCGATCAATTGCTATCAATTTGTATTGTAATAACATTGTCAATCGCTTCAATTCCTTTTGGTACTTGGTCCTTTCATTTAGGGATGTTTTTGTTGGAAAAGGAAACGACATTTTCGCCCGTGTAAGTTTTTTATCAGCATTATTATTTTTACAACTCTACATAGGTAGGGTGCAACTTGCTTCACTAAAAACTCAAATAGGTACTAAACTACTTTGAGGTAAATCGGTTCTGTGAAGGTTACAAAGATAAATTAAAACTTATAGTAACTCTGGCTAGGGAATTCTTAACGGACGGCGATGGAGACATCAAACGCCTCAAGAGATTGCATATAATGTACACTCGGACAACGATTCTGAACCGGGGATACAATACGACCGATATTATAACACTTAGCAGTTACGAACTTCGTGCAGTGGGTTGCACAGTAACATTTCTAACGACTTCTTCAAAAAGGAGGAGGTTCTCAATTCGTCTGTATGTTTTTTTTTGTATGTATGTTACTCGATTACTCCGCCAATTATGAATCGATTTTGATGATTCTTTTTTTGTTTATTAGGTCATGCTTCAGAGGTGGTCCCATATAAATTGTATTAACGTTGCTTGCGTAGTTTTTGAGTTAGCTTCAATATTACGTATTTTTTCCCACTTAGTGTATGTAGACGATATTATTGTTTGACTCCGTCACTGTTATTTACATAGCAGGTAGTGGTACTCGAATTTGTGTGGGGTATAGGTACCACAACTAAAACGCGAAAAATAAAAACTTTTTACAAAAAATAAACAACCGGCTTCCAAAAAAAGTGAAAAATAACTTTAATTTCGGAAGTCGGTGGCAAAAAAACGAAAATTGAAAAGCAAAGACACCGACGTCCGAAATTAAAATTATTTAGGAACCAAATGGTGACATGACGCGAGTGTGAGTGAGAGAACATGCGCCAAAGCTCGTAGTGCTTATGTTCAGACCCGCCAAGTTATAGCGGCCGTATTGTACCTACATGTGTGTGGCCGTAATCCTAATCACATAGTGATGTGTGAAAGACCTACCATCTCAAACTTAATCAGATGATTTTGGTGGTATATAAAAAATAACCGATCGCAGATTAAAACGGAAGAAACTAAAAACCCACTACTTAGGTATTCATCTTTGGAGTAGGTAAAGACGGTAAGTATATGACATTTTCCGTATATTTATACGATTGAAAAAGTCAATGAATATCGAGTATCGACTATTTATAGTCACAGTACTGCTAACTGTGCACTATATTAGCAAAGACGACTGCCTTGAATAAGGTCATAGAGACTTGTATTCCAGTCTCTAGCTAATGTTTACAATAGCACCTATAATTATTAATTTTATTGTACCTACCTAGTACGTAGATGTTTCTACGTAATTAGCGTATAATTTGCGATAATATAGGTAGGTAGGTAATACTAATGCCTTGTTAGTGGTCGCAAGCGCTACTGCTGAGCACGAGGTCCTGGTTTCGATTCCCGGGTCGGGCAAATTGTTACTGTCTTTTTCCATCGGGAATTTATCAGTAGCTGCCCGGAGTCTGCATTTGTTACATGGAACTTAAACATAATTTGCGAAACGTGGATGTAATACAGGGTATAAGGGTGAACACCGTTGTCACTCAAACCATGGGTTGTTGACTTAAATATAAAAATAAATGACCGAGTAACAACAAAAAAGAAACGTTACTTTCATTAAAAGATTTTAAAAAGTTTCTATCCGACACCGTGCTCGCAAGCGAAACAGCTGACTGACTGAGGGAGGGATAGCGCTCGCGGCCGGTCAGGTTACGTCCCGCGACCCCCACCCGTGTTGAGACGCAAGTTTGTTGCCCTAGCGCATAGGTGAAATGGTGAAATAGAGGGTAGAAGGGTGGAAAAATGTAATTTAAAAAAAAGTAGTCGTAATTTTCCATTGATTTTACGTTCTATAAATTAAACCAAACTACTGGTTTCAAGGATAACGGTGTTTACCCTAACATCCAGTATAATATGTAGAGGTACACCTCTGACTACGACTCTTCGGGGAATGCAGGCGTGATGTTATATTATGTTATGTGAGTAATTAGAGTTTTTACGCATAATCATAATCAGCCTAATAATGTTCCCACTGCTGGGGCACAGGAGTCCTCTTAGTGAGAGGGAGTGGGCCGTAATCCATCACGCTGGCCTGGTGCGGGTTGGTAGATGGTTCTAGGACAAGCAGGTTTCCTCACGATGTTTTCCTTCAGTGGTAATGAAATACCTAATTTACACAAAGTATAGCGCCTGTCTGGGTTCGAACCTACGACCTTTGTAAGTCGCAGCCGTTACCACTAGAGTTCTTATGCAGTTTGTCATAATATTCTCTTAAAGCCGGCGCCAGACACAGTCACATATTATGTGAACACTTATTTGAGCACTTGTGACGTACCTCAATCTGCCTAGCCTTTTCCCAACTATGTTGGGGTCGGCTTCCAGTCTAACCGGATGCAGCTGAATACCAGTATTTTACATGAAGCGACTGCCTATCTGACTGAACTGGGTAATACGATACCCCTTGGTTAAACTGGTTGTCAGACTTTCGGGCTTCTGACGACTCGTAACGACTGTCAAAGATCCACAAATGACAGCCGGGACCAACGGCTTAACGTGCTTTCCGAGGCACGGAGGAGTCTCGATATGTAAAAATGGTCACCCATCCACGGTCCAACCCCGGCAAGCGTAGCTTAACCTGATGGATCGACCCGAGCGGCTGTTATTACTTAGCCACGAGCTCCTCACTCGTGACGTACCTACGGTAATAAATGTGATATCAAACTTTGATATAATACCCAAACACCCGTGCCTCACATTAATTTGTTCAAATGTGTGTTGCTGTGTCTGGCGCCGGTATAACACGTAGGGGATTTTTGGTGGCAAACAAATAAAATCTTCGTAAGATTTTTTATTATGTAGGTAAATAAACAGTTAAATCGTTTTACAGCTCCCTGTTGTCGAAAGCAACTGATTTGCTTAGGTTTAGATGTGTCATCGAAGGAAAAATGTTTTACTTATTTTAGACTTTCGACTTTAATTTTTTTATTTACTGCACGATGGTTTTCCTGGGAATTTTCGGTGCGTACCTACGGCCGGTGATGTACCTACTAGCCAAACGCTAGTTTCCCTAATGCTTACGTGACCTGTAAAAAGTATTTTTTTCAAGAGTTTCTAGCTCCATAGGGCGTTGAAACTCTTAAAAAGGATCATTACAACATACCTACCTAATACTTGTTTGTAGACGAAGTATACCAAGAGCTAGGTACTTAGGTACAGTACTTACAGGTACTTACCTGAAAAATAAGGCTAAGTCACCTTTATGTAACTTTCCAGGCATTGCAGTGCAGGCATCCTAACTTTTATATGTATATTATAATCCTAATCCTAACTAGGTACTTAAATACATAATATAAATGCGAAAGTGAGTTTGTTGTGTTTGTTACAAATTGTGAAATCTGTCACATGGGTAGACCATGATGGACATAGGATACTTATAACCCACGGAACCGAGACTTATGCGGGTGAAACCGCGAGGCGCAGCTAGTAAATAGACACGTTTAGTTATGAAACTACTTACAACGACAAACAAAAGATCATAACAAGACAACTAGTAAATCATCAAAGACCGTAGTTCCGTCACGGTCGCCTGCGCAGATACAAAACGTAGGTGCGTTTGTTTATTTTCAAATTGACCTATTATAAAGACGTTTCCTAAGTACATCTGTAGGTGATCTTTGTCATTCCAGTTGATGGTAGATATGACGATCTTCATAGAAATAGCATCCTTTACTTAACTGATTTATTATGTCAAGTTCGACATTATTGCCAATGGGTTTTCATCCCCTAGTACATAGTATTATAATACCTATGCCCTAGTTTACCCTTTTAGGGGGTGAATGTTCAAAAATCTTTCCTTAGTTTAAACATGCTAGACCCAGCCAGCGAGAAGGCTACGCGTTGTCTCATTATTTCACATTTCTTTCAACCAATTTTTTTTTTTTTTTAATTTAACCTTTGCCCCTACTATGCATTTCTTCCTGTATCGTGTATCTTCCTGTTCCCGGAACAACTACTTGCAGATCATACAAATATTTGTTCCGTGCGGGGATCGAACCCGCGACACGTTGCGCAGCCGTCCAGCGCTCAGCCACTGCGCCAACCGTGTCGTCAAATCCTTTCTTTTCATCTACCTTTAGGTGATGGTGATCTTACTATATATTCCATCAAGAAATCCGTTGTCGGCTTCGGCTGGTGTGCCAAATAATTACGAAACAAAAAATCTCATAAGTACCTATTATGAAAAGTTCTCATGTGTATTTCCGAGCAAAAATTTACAACTTTGCCAAAAAATTAACCATATTGTTTCAAAATTGTGTTCGTAAAATCTTTTCTTGACCAAAAGCGGAAAAACCCGTCACATCCTACCATAACAAACAAGTTCACGTTTTTTCAACTACGGTAACGTTCAATTGTTTAATTGTAACCGGAAAGAACTAGATTGAGCCGCTATTTGCCGCTTAAAACCGGTAACAGATTAATTGCTGCAATTTTCATCGATTGTTACTTTAATGAACAATAGTTGTACTGCGTAACGTGTTATGTTGGTTTTTCAATTAAGCACATGACTTAGATGTGAGTAACTTTTACCTGTAACTTCCTTCGATACAAAGTGCACTTCCAGTTAGGTAAGTAGAGTTCCGGAAAATCCTTTCTTTTAGTAAGGCATTGCCGGAACTCTATGATCGTATTATAGTTTCACCGAGACCGCTGTACTGCGCCTTAGGAATGCGCGCCGATGCGGCGCCGCGTCCCACCGCTCATTCGTCAACGCTGCCCGCGTTGACGAATGACCGGTGGGACGCGGCGCTGTGAGCGTTGACGAATGAGCGGCCTGCATTGCCCTGCTCTGTACAGCGGTATCGGTTAAACTATAGCCTGATTCCAATTGTCTCTTTGGACAACTTATCGCCTAGAGTTCTAAGGAGAAGCTGGAGACTAATGGAATCTGGCTAATGAAAGGTGGGTCTGTTCTGTGCCACACAACACATTACACAAGCAAACTCATAATATTTTGTTATTGTCCTAACAGTAAGTAGGTAAGTACATCTGACTTTCCATTTCCACATATTTTCATGATAAGCTGACCACAAAACTGTTCATTAAATAAGGGCTAACGAAAAATCGTTATCAGTTATTGCTTCGCTTGGTTGACAAAATTATAAGTTAACGCATACGCAATATGATAGTACTTACCTAGATAGTAAACTATTATTTTTTCGCCTCAGTTAGTCTTTATGGTTCACCACCCCCTATCGGCATCATCGACTTTGATAATCTATCTATCGAGTGATGTGTTTTGATGCAATACCTAACAGCCTAGCACTACCTACCCACTGCAGGGAAACTGCATCTGCAGTCATTGAACTGAGCAGGAACAAGTGTTACCAGCATATCAGAGTTCGAACTCCAGGATTCGTTTTTAAGTTTATGTTCTAACTGTATTCTATACTAATATTCTAAAGAGGAAAGATTTGATTGTTTGTTTGCATTGAATAGGCTCCGAAACTACCGAACCGATTTGAAAAATTCTTTCACTGTTGGGAAGCTACACTATCCCCGGCTGACATAGGCTATATTATATTTCCAAAAAAATTTGGGCTCCTTACTAAAACTCCAATAATGTAACCCAAAGTGTAAAAAAAATAGCCGTAGATAAGTACCTACTTAGTGCTACCCGTGCGAAGCCGGGGCGAGCAGCTAGTCTGAAATAAAGTTAGAATGTGGGTTTATGTCAGTCCTATAGCAGTGAAGTCAGACCCCCATGCATGACATTATGTTCTCGTATCTAGCACATAATCAACAAAACAATACATCATCATTATGCCCCCCCCCCTCGCTTGGCTGGCATCATAGCGCGACAATCAGCCAGTTATCTCAAATCTGAGGTGCAATTTTCCACCGTATTGCCTTCCAAGATAAAATTATGTAGGACTAGCTGCGCCCCGCGGTTTCACCCGCGTCTCGATCCCGTGGGAATATCGGGATAAAAAGTGGAATCTGTGTTAATCCAGGTTATAAACTATCTGCTTGCCAAATTTCATCCAAATCCATTCGGTAGTTTTTACGTGAAAGAGTAACAAACATCCATCCATTCCTAATTGCAAACTTTCGCGTTTATAATATTAGTTAGATGTAGGTAACATTACGTCACGAAGAAGAAGCTCAAAAATCTGACAACCAGTCTTACCAAGGGGTATCCGTATCCGCATTACGCAGGAAGCTGGTTTGTCAGCAAGCCAGAAACAGGGAGTCGCCCCATGTAAAATACTGGTATTCAGGTATCCCGTTAGACTGGTTTCCGACCCCAACATAGTTGGGAAAAGGCTAGGCAGATGATGATGAGTTAAGCAGATTATGTACGGTAACATACAAGTTCTGTGTTAATACAAGTCCCTGAACCGGAACCACTGATCATTAGATTTAGAGAGAACTTTTTTGGAGCGAATAGGTACTTTGGTATCCAGAGGATTTAATTTGGGTAACTCACTTACAATTGCAATGTTATCCATTTTGATAACTCAACAACATTAATTGACATTGTGTTAGTTACGTCGTCGAGCAGACAAATATTTCAAACATAAATCAATGGATAAGGGATTTCCTTCAAAATCCTTCTGATTGTGAAAGAAAGAGTGTTACGCAATTGGGGTAATGGAGAAGCCACTTTGGTTTTACGGTTGGTTGGTCTTTTAATTTAAATATTCTTGCCTCAAACCTTTAGCCACATATTTCAGCAAGATAACCGAACCATTCCGCAGTCTTAATGATTCTCGAAAGTAGATTCTGATTTAAAGATACCTGCGTCTTTAGCGAAGTTGTAAGGCTCTTTAATGTCACATAACATAACATCACGCCTGTATTTCCCAAAGGATCAGCCAGAGGTGTACCTTCTATAGTACAGTCACGGACTTTAATTGATGAGCCACTTGGCACTGTTCGCATTTTAGCCGTGTGATGCAAATCGGGCTTAGTCGGTTATACTCCTACATCCTGACACGAAAAGTCATGTCTTCGTGTTATAGAAGAAAATTATGTTAAATATCTTAACCGATTGGCTAAACTACAAACTTGACAGCAGAGTGATTACCCAAAGTCAACCAATTGCAGGTCTAGCAACCGTAACCTAGCGACGATTGTTTTAGCGTAGCCATAGTAACGTTAGCGTACGGAGAATTTTTAATTAGTCATTTCGACAAATTCGAAAATAACATCTCTGACATCGACATTTCAACTGTCACTGTCTTCGGATAGGTTTTCAGAATTATCGAGATAATGAGCTCTGATGATTCAAAGGAGGCCAGTATCAAAGAGATTCGATAAACATTGTATTTATTTTTTATTGAGAACTTATTGAACAACCTCTATGGATAAGACTATTTCCGATTACCAGTAACTCATCTTGTTTACGAGCATGCGATTTGAGTTCGTGTTTAATCGTGTAATCTCGTGAATGTATGAAACTGCAAAATTGAAAAGTTTGAAACTGGCTCATCAATTAAAGTCTGTGACTGTATATACATACATCCATATTTCGCCAGTTGTTGAAGCCCTATGTAATAGGAGGCGAGCGTATTGCCATCAACCGGGTACAAATCCACTCCGGGCTGCTACCAAGAAATTACTGATGGGAAAATCCATTAACACTGATCGATCTGGGAACCGAACTCATGACATCATGCTCAGCAGTAGTGCTTGTGAGCACTAGATCAACGAGAGGCAACGAGGCGAGTAAGTTTTTTATTGAATGTCCTACAGACTATTAAAGTAAACCATGCCTTATGTGCTCAACTATACATCGCCAAATACGTTGAATGAAGCTTGTCATAAAATGGTATTGTCCCCACAATCTTGCAATTAATTTCAGCTCTAGGCTAGACTCGTAAAGGTAATACAAGTATAATAATGTCACTTCCGTCAGCCGTTTATAACATGATTGACTGATTATTTATCTATGTCTGGGTTACAGATTAATAATACGCGTTATTTATCTGATTTTTAACCGACTTCTTCAAAAAGGAGGAGGTTCTCAATTCGTCTGTATGGATTCTTTTTTTTTTTTTTTTTTTTTGTATGTTTGTTACTCGATTACTCCGCCAATTATGAATCGATTTTGATGATTCTTTTTTTGTTTGGTAGGTCATGCTTCCGAGGTGGTCCCATATAAATTTTATTAACTTTGATTGCGTAATTTTTGAGTTAGCTTCAATATTACGTATTTTTCCCACTTAGTTTATCTAGACGATATCCTGTTTGACTCCTTCACTGTTATTTACATAGCAGGTAGTGGTATTCGGATTTGTGTGGGGTAGGTACCACAACTAAAAAGTGAAAAATAAAAACTTATTACAAAAAAAAAAAAACGACTTCCAAAAAAACACTAAAAAAGTGAAAAATAACTTTAATTTCGGAAGTCGGTGGCAAAAAACGGAAATTGAAAAGCAAAGACACCGACTTCCGATATTAAAGTAATTTTTCACTTTTTTAGTGTTTTTTTGGAAGTCGGTTGTTTTTTTTTTTGTAAAAAGTTTTTATTTGTTCTCAAGTCTCGACTGTCATTCGTAGATCTTTGACAGTCGTTACTGGTAGTCAGAAGCCCAAAAGTCCGACAACTAGGGTTACCAAGGGGTGTTGTGTTACCCAGTAACTAGGTTGAGGAGGTCAGATAGAGGAGATTGAAGAGGAGGGCAGACGCTCCATGTAATATTTTTATTGGTTCAGCTGCATCCGGTTAGACTGGAAGCCGACTTGGAAAAGGCTAGGCAGACTGATTAGGCTGAATTCTAAATTAAAGCTATTCTTAATTGATCCTGTGTTGTTCACATAGTGTGTATGAATTAATCACTTCACAGATGGATACAAAATGGCGCTTATAACAGTCGTTATTTAAAAAATCGGGTTTAGGAACCTTAGTAATTCATAACTAGCGAAACAGTTACAATTATGTCAATTGAAAGATAGAGTATATCTTGGTCCGCGATGTTACTCTCAAATGTTTATACGGAGGTCCTCGTTGCCAGCGAAATTCAAAATGTCTTACGTTGTATGTCGATCAAAATGCATTACGCTGCCATTATGATAAAAAAAATTACTAAATTATAATCATCAATACCTATTATCGCTCTCGAAATTATAATAACACAACACACACACAACACAACTACAGTGTCAGTGTTAGAATTTGCAAAAACGTAGGTATTGAATTTTGAATTTCCATATGACGGATCCCCGTTAACCTTATTCGTACATAATCAATCTTTTAACAGACCAAGCATATGTAAACGAACCGAGACCAATCCGTCTTTAGTAGGTAGGTAGGTATGTCTCCTTAAAACCTTGATCCAAATCCAGTCACTCAGACCTACTTTAGCCGAGTTTTCCTCGCAACGTCCTTCTAATATTTCCGTGTTTAGTTTGCACATACAATCGTGAGACAACTAGGTACTTTGTGTAAGTAATTATCGCGGTTTTACGCGACATGACGTCTTGTGACAGTGTTGGCATAGAGGTGTTGGCGCCATTTTCTCAGTAATGGCCGTGTTAAAAGCGTAGACGATTAACGATCGCGGTTTTGGAGTCTACGCCAGATGCTAGTTGATCGGTTTTTCCGGTGGCTGTGGGTATTATGTCTAGTATGAGAAACTTCCAGTGTTTTTCACTGAGTGCAAGCAACTAAGGACTATCTTGAAAGGTCAGATGCGTAGTAATCGCAACCGGCGGGCGTGCATATATGACCAAATGTATGTAGGATCGTAGCAGTGGGCCTAAAACGGTCACATTAGCAATTCCTCTAAAAGCATTTCATTTCCTGAATTTCCAGCTGTTATCAGCAATTCCTCTAATTTGACACAAAAGCAATTCATATTATGTGGACCATTTTACGAATCTCTATAGAAAACTGTCAAACAGATGAATTATTTCGTAGTATGAATTGCACGCAGGGGGCTTAAAACAGTCACTTTGGCAGAATCATAATAGGACAATATTATGAATCATCGTAAAATGTCACAAACGGACAATTCATAATATGATCTGCATGCGATTTATATTACGAAATAATTCATCTGTTTGACAGTTTTCTATGGAGATTCGTAAAATGGTCCACATAATATGAATTGCTTTTGTGTCAAATTAGAGGAATTGCTAATGACAACTGGGATTCAGGAAATAAACTGCTTTTAGAGGAATTGCTAATGTGGCCGGTTTAGGCCTCCAGATGCGTTATCAGTCAGCTGAAACTGTTTTAACCGACTTAAAAAAGGAGGAGGTTATGCTGAGTTATAGACTCCAAGTTTTTTAAATACGTGGAGGGTACTGACAATCGCTTCGAAAGCGATTCGTATTTCTACAACGACTTTCAACAAGATTTACATAAGCTTTTCGATAGCTTCTGTAAGTCTTATACATTTTTGTCTTTTCCATCATCGTTATCGCTGATAGAATATCACTTTGTGTAGGGCCTCTGAAGTACAATAGTTATTTGTTATGCAAGGATGCAAAATTGTTTTTTCGCGCGAGTACCTGTATTGAAACCTGAGCGTTGCGAAGGTTTCAAAGGTACGAGACGCAGAATAAATTTGCTGCCGAGCAAAACACACAACTTTTCACCTCACTACAGCGAGGAAAATGCTAGGTCACCATGCAATTAACAAATAAATATGTACTTTTATGCACTTTTCGGCGCAATTTTTCCGGAAGAAAGCTCAATTTGGCATTATTTTTATCGCTTGCACTAACTCTGCACTGCTAAACAAACCCAAATGATGGAAAGTGAATTGAATAAGAATAAAATTAAATAAAGTTTTTTGAAGTGAAAACTTCTAGGCGCGTTGAGCGATTTTTTTTCGTGCTGGCCAGTTTGATTGTTCTAAAAATGAGGTTGGCGCACTGACATGAAATAAGTATTGATTATCAGTCGACCCGGCGGTATAGAAAACTGTTGAATAGGAAGGTTCGAATTTTAAAAAGTCTTTCCACGCTTGCGGGGAAAATGCTCTTTTCCACGCAGATTTCGAATGACAAACAGAATCTTTCCGAGCTTGTGAGGTGAATTTTTTTTTCCCAGTGCAGTGGCTATATTTCAATTTCAAATCATTATAGCTAATCTACATCCCAGGAAGTGTAATCGAGGCATTCGAGGCCTATTGAGTGTAATAAAACGTGCTCGCACTTACTTGTTTTCTCTACCTAACGAAGTAAATTAAATCCCAGGGCGGAACTATCAGGTTTGGCAGCCAGCCATGCACTGCAAGAACGCGTTCTGATTGCAGATTGCAATAATCTTGGATTGATTGATAGATTCGAATCCGCTTTGGTTAGAATCCGTTCTTGCATAAATTATGAGTATTTCCTCTAAAGACGAGGTGTCGGTCGTCTGGCGGCGAGATATGAGGACGACATTGTAGCAAAAACTGGATGTGGCTGGCACAGGAGCGTGGGGATTGGGCACAGAAAAAAGAGGTCTATAAGATGGCCGGGTTATTCCGTTCATCCACCCCAAAAAATCCACCCTAAGATGGATACTCAGAAACGTATGTCCGAGAATCCATTCTAGGCCTAGTTTGATAAAGAGAATTTATGGGCTTAGGGCCGGCGCACATCTGGCGAGGCGCAGCGCAGCGCATTTCTCACTGCCAAACAAAAATATCAACGTTGTCTGCCTAATAATAAAGTTGAGAAAAGATACCCTGAGACTCGTGCCCCTTTGCGCTTAGACGCGCTTTTGAGCTAATGGAAGTTTATTTATTTTCAACTTTATTTCAACGGGTGCAGGGTTGATATAACAAATACGCAGAGGCGCAGTGCAGCGCAGCCAGGGTTGATATTTGTTATATCAACCCTGGCAGCCTCGCCAGGTGTGCGCCGGCCCTAAGGATGGATTCTCGGACATACGTTTCAGAGTATCCATCTCAGGGTGGATTTTTTGGGGTGGATAACCGGAATAAGCCCCTATGCCCAGCAGTGGGCGTAGTCGGGCTGTGGATGATGTAGATGATGATCATTACCTCTAAACTCTTAACCGCCTGTCCGTTTCTTCTCTTGCTTAAATAGGTATTGTGGCTTCAGTAATACTATATTAATATTATAAAGAGGTATTTATGAGTTTATATGTAGGGTAATCTTTGGATCTACTGAATCCGATTCTGAAAATTCTTTCATTTATTCGGGAAAGAGGTTTAGCACTAGATTTGTTTGCAAATTACCTGAAGGGTAGAACATAGGTTGTTAGAGTGAATGGTCGGGCCTGTGGTGAACTACCGATTGAATATAGCGTCCCACAAGGCAGTATCCTCAACCCGTCTTTGTTTTTAGTTTACACTAGCTGCGCCCCGCGGTTTAACCCGCGTAAGTCTCGATCCCGTGGGAATATCGAGATAAAAACTATCCTATTTCCTATTCCAGTTCATGGTCTATCCCTGTGCCAAATTTCATCCAAATCCGTTCGGCCGTTTTAGTGTCAAAGTGTAACAAACAAACAAACTTACTTTCGCATTTATAATATTACTATGTCCGTCCCAAGGATGCCATCTATCTCTTTGCCAAATTTTATCGAAATCCGTTCAGTGGTTTGGGCGTGAAAAGGTAACATACAGACGGACAGACAGAGTTACTTTTTAACCGACTTCTTTTTTTTTGTATCTATGTATGTTACGCGATTACTCCGCCAGTTATGAATCGATTTTGATGATACTTCTTTGTATGGTAGGTCTTGCTTCCGAGGTGGTCCCATATAAATTGTATTAACTTTGCTTGTTTATGAGTTTGCTTCAGTATTACGTATTTTTCCCACTTAGTTTATCTAGATGATGTTTTCATTCACTCCTTCACTGTTTACATAGCAGGTAGCAGGTAGTGGTATTCGATTTTTTGTGGGGTAGGTACCACAACTAAAAAGTGAAAAATAAAAACATTTTACAAAAAAAAATACGACTTCCAAAAAAAACACTGAAAAGTGAAAAATTACTTTAATTTCGGAACTCAGTCAGTCATCAGTGTTTTTTTGGAAGTCATTTTTTTTTTCTTTTTTAATTAAGTGTCTATGAATTTATAATATTAGTACCTAAGGATATGGATAGTTTGGATTAGGATTACCGAACGCAGTTTCCTGTCACCCTCAGGCCTCAGCCATAGATATGACAGTGCAATTTGGACTAGAAGGTCATTCAGCACGTGGATGCCCACGTGAGCAGTCGTGCCGCGTGTTGTCGGCAGCGTGGCTGTCAGGCTAAGTGGTGTGCGGCGAGGCCTGTAATTGGATTGGTGGGACTGTTTTGAATGGAATATTTTTGTGCTTTAGTTGAAATTATGATAAGATATGCGAGGTTTTTGTAATGACTGTTATTAAATAGTTTATAATTAGATTTCTGTAAAAAAATGAGGTACCTATGATTTGTGGATGCCTATCTTACCTTACCTATAGGTACCTAGGGGCTCGTGGCTGAGTAATAACAGCCGCTCGGGTCGATCCATCAGGTTAAGCTACGTTTGCAGGGGTTGGTCCGTGGATGGGTGACCATTTCACGTATCGAGACTCCTCCGTGCCTCGGAAAGCACGTTAAGCCGTTGGTCCTGGCTGTCATTTGTGGATCTTTGACAGTCGTTACGAGTTGTCAGAAGCCCGAAAGTCTGACAACCAGTCTAACCAAGGGGTATCGTATTACCCAGTTACTGGGTTGTGGAGGTCAGATAGGCGGTCGCTCCATGTAAAATACTGGTATTCAGCTGCATCCGGTTAGACTAGAAGCCGACCCCAACATAGTTGGGAAAAGGCTAGGCAGATTGAGGTACCTAGGGGCTCGTGGTTAAATAATAACAGCCGCAAGAGTTGATCAATAGTTAGGCTATGCTTGCCGAGGTCGGTCCGTGGATGGGTGACCATTCGTACTCTATCGAGACACCTCTGTGCCTCGGAAAATACGTTAAACTAAAATACTGATATTGAGCTGCCCCCAACATAGTTGGGAAAAGGCTAGGATGATGATATCTTACCTTTCTGTAATGAGATGCATTTATTTAACAGTCCTGAACAGTGAACTTTTCATTTTTTATCTTACCTTTCTGTAATGAGATGCATTAGATGATTAGATGATTTTACAGTCTTTTCATTTCAGTTTTACAGTTAACTTTTCATTGATTCTTCATCATCTTCCTGCTCTTATCCCGATTTTGAGGTCGACGCAACATGTATTCCTCCATTTAAGGGACTACTCACACTAATTCAGCTCCATTCGCGTTTCGCTGAACGATTTTGGTCACACTTTACAGTACTGCGTCTATCAGCAGCGTACAGCATCGTAAGAATGAGAAAAGCCGTCATAGCGTGTTATCTCCGCTGAAACGCTTGCACCTTGTCGACAAGGAGTCGAGAACCATCCGTGTACAGCGCTGTTCCGCCGCGTTTGACGCTGAATGCGGCGGCACAGCGCTGAACGCGGCAGAACAGCGCTGAACTCTATCTATAGCACTCGCATGATAACGTCGCAACTTGTCGACAATTCGAGAACCATCCGTGTACAGCGCTGTTCCGCCGCGTTCGACGCTGAATGCGGCGGCACAGCGCTGAACGCGGCAGTACTGCGCTGAACTCTATCTATAGCACTCGCATGATAACGTCGCAACTTGTCGACAAGGATTCGAGAACCATCCGTGTACAGCGCTGTTCCGCCGCGTTCGACGCTGAATGCGGCGGAACAACGCTGAACGCGGCAGAACAGCGCTGAACTCTATCTATAGCACTCGCATGATAACGTCGCAACTTGTCGACAAGGATTCGAGAACCATCCGTGTACAGCGCTGTTCCGCCGCGTTGACGCTGAATGCGGCGGCACAGCGCTGAACGCGGCAGTACTGCGCTGAACTCTATCTATAGCACTTGCATGATAATAACAGATTTGTCCTCATTTTATACTTGTTTGCCGCGAAAGCTGAATAGACGCGGAAAGCTGAACGGATACGTACGCGTCGCCATACAAAATCGTTGTTTTCTATGGGCATAAGCTGAATAGAGCTGAATAAGTGTGAGTAGTCCCAAAACAGATACAGAAGCAGTAGTAACTCTTATACCGGCGCCAGACACAGTCACATATGTGAACACTTGTTTGAACACTTGTGAGGTACGGTAATAATGTGATATCAAACTTTGATCAAATACCCAAACACCCGTGCCTCACATGTGTTCAAACAAGTGTTCAAATAATGTGTTTTGCTGTGTCTGGCGCCGGTATAAGAGTTACTACTGCTTCTGTGTGTAATATATAGTTCTGCTACTCATAGCTTTAGGGAACATAAACTAAATAAAATTAAAATAACAAAATCCCTTTATTTTTTCTGACCCTTCTTCGCACATAAACAAGTTCTAATACTAAACTCATTTACTATTATAATTTTTCTGGTTTTTAACCCTATATTTGCAAATATCAGCTACCAGGTCAGTCTGATCTGTTCCTCTGTCCGACCGACCGACCGACATTGCGACAATCTTGCGACACAGTCCTCCTCTATTTCCCTCCACTTACAAAGCTGTTTTTCGCCAACCTTTTCAGGCTATCGTCCTCCCACCTTTTCATCCGTCTTCCTCTACTTTTTTTTCCATTCCTCGGGTACCACCAAGCCACCAAGGGTGCCAAACGGAACCCTATTACTAAGCCTCCGCTGTCAGTCTGTCTGTCAGCGGGCTGTATCTCATGAACCTAAATGGATAGTTGAAATTTTAACAGATTGTGTAGAAATACGAAACGCTTTCGAAGCGATTGTCACGTGTTTAGGCCCTCAGCACATTGTATAAAAAATATGGTTCAACCTGGATTCAGCAAATGATCTAAAACATTAATTAGAAGGTAGCTACAGGTACCATGTCACGTAGGCACACGCACATTTAATTGGAAGCTATCAGAAAACAATTAGTAAAAATTAAACAATCAGACTTAGGTACCTATAGTTCATTTAAATTGACCCACTTATTATTAATTTAAACTAAATCGTTTTGTAAGGAATCTTTGGCTGTTTGTAAAGATTTGTTGAATGGCGTCTCTGGTTAGCATAAGTCTTTGGTAAATTGATTTATGGGTTTGGTGATGGTCTAGCATTCAACTTAGTGATAATAAAATATATTAATAGTCCCGGGTTTTTAGGGAAATATTAATTGGTAAAATTGCCCGGAAAATCGGGTAAAACTGAAAGTGCTGTTTTCTAATGGGGTTTTTGTACACTAAAATTATTGAAAAGTTTGAACAGGACAAAGGACTGCTAGTTGTAAATAAAAATTCTGGTTCTCGTTAACTTAATTTGGTAAAGTTGGCAATAGCAAAATAATTATGTTGCATAGACTTATGTCTGATTTTTCTACCTAATAAGTTTACATTCAGGTTATTAACTTCTGCATGCCAACAAACAAAACTGATAATTTATTCCCGTGTAAATAGACTTTACTTAGCTATTTCCATTTACTCAGTCTTTTCACCTATCTACGTAAATTTTACCCTTCTAAATACCAGCGCGAAATGACATCGATCATCATTTACCGTCAGGGGTAACCGTAAGACGTTTTACACCCTCCTGTATGTCATCTTTATAATGTCGTTGGCTCGTGAAACTTGACTATAGCTGATCTTTGATGAATTGATTCACACAGAGATCAAGAATTTGAGATTCGAGAGGTTATTGGATTCAAATCGATGACATCATTGAAGGATTATTGGAATTTTATTAACGTTTTTTTTATTGTGCCGTTGTTCTATCTAGCGGTCGCAAGCGGACGGCTGACTAATGAGCGTTGGGGTCTTGGGTTCTAAGCACAGGTCGGGCAAAATGTTATTGGATTTATGCGACAGGAATTTCTCAGTACCTAGCAGCCCGGACTCCCGGAGTCTGGACCGTGCACATAGCACGGTTCATGGTATGGGATTTCGAAATGTTGGTGTACTATACCTCTGCCTAACCTCTTGGGGAATACAGAATAGATGTGGTGTTGTGTTATTTAAAAGATTAATGTATTTAGTTTCCTCAGTTACGTACAATCAATTCGTCCTAATTTTATCGGTCATTAAACTTTGATTTCATTTCTACGACTAAAATCATTGAAATTTTATTATGAAAGTACCATAAACAAGTACAAACCGGCTTACTGTCTAGACTAGAACCTAAGAAGTTTCTTAGAAGCAGCCCAAAGTCTAGATTTGTGCCTGGTTAATTGGCAACAGGCTCGACACTTACTCATAAACATAACTGGCGAAATGCGGGTGTACTGTAGGTACACCTCTGTCTAACCCTTCGGGGAAAAAAGGCGTGATCGTGATGTAATGTTTATGTTACGTATAAGAGAATGTTATAGATGTTACCTACCTCTAATGAAACATAAACAATGGATACCTAAGTCATACATAAATAGCTAAAAGTGAGATCATTATTCATAAGATATTCAAATTGACATTTTTTTTGTTACCTATTGTGTGTGACGGTCACCAATGTTAACAATGGCATCATAATAAATCATACCTAATTCCTAGTTACGGTGCGATCATGAATTTATTTATCAAGGGTCAGGGGTAATTGGATACACAAAAGTTAAAAAAAATACTTGCACTACTAACATTGCCCGTTAGCTCACACGTTTTTCTAACTAACATTGCCCACTTGCTGCTAAAATTACCCGTTTGCTCTTTACTCGTTTGAATGCAACTCGAATATTTCTCTCTATGTACCTACTCACTATGTTATACTCTCTACGTACCTACTTACTATGGCAAGTAGGGAACTTCAAAATGAATAGTTACGAAGCGATCACTAATGTATTTATCAAGGGTCAGGGGTAATTGGGTTGGGCACGCCACAATTGCGGCGATAAGTCCCCTCTTTGAGGAGTGGCTAGAGAAGCGCCACGGCGTCCTCACCTTCCGCCTGACGCAGGTCCTCACCGGACATGGCAGCTTCGGGAAGTTTAGTGTAAGATTAGGCGGGAGGAATTGCCCGGGTGTCACCACTATGCGGATCGCCCGGAGGACACGGTGGAGCATACGGTGGAGGTATGTCCTGCTTAGGTGGAGCACCGCCGTGGCCTCGTGGAGGCTATTGGTGGCGATGACCTCTCGCGCCCGGCCCTGGTCCAGGGCCACGCCATGGTACGGAGCGAGAGGGCATGGGAAGCCGTCACCTCCTTCTGCGAAGCAGTAATGCTCGCGAAAGAGGAGGCGGAACGCGTGAGGGAGAGGCAAAGTATGCGCCCTCACGCCCCTAACCACCGCCGCTGGAGAGACCCTGGGCGTCGGGAATCCCAGGCGGATTCCCGGCCACCATAGGCGCGGGGCGCGGGCGTCCGATAAGGACCAGGCCCGGGTCGATGACGCGTCGTGTTCCACGCGCGCCTCAAAGAGATGTCAGAACAATTGGCAGGGTCCGCTAGGACCGATGCCTGCCAGGGTTGCGGGAATGTCCTTGGCAACAGCCAACTGAAGGAACACGGGTGGGTTTTAGTCACTAAAAGTCTGACACGCCCTTCCGCTCCGCCCAGAGCGGGAGAAGTCATTTGATGATTTCCCACACTCAAAAAAAAAAGGGGGGGGGTAATTGGGTAAACAAAAGTTTAAAAAATACTGTAATGCACTACTAACATTGCCCGTTAGCTCACACGTTCTTCTAACTAACATTGCCCACTTGCTGCTAAAATTACCCGTTTGCTCTTTACTCGTTTGAATACAACTCGAATATTTCTCTATATGTACCTACTTACTTTGTTATACTCTCTACGTATCTACTTACTATGGCAAGTAGGGAACTTCAAAATGAATAAAGCTTTAATTAATTAAACATACAATAAAGCACGGACATCTGTCTTTAATAGTTAGTTAACAATCGAAGCGATAGTAATTCGTAAACCTGAAGAATTTTATCATCAAGGTTCATCGGTAGAACAGAAAAGCCTGTTTTGTCGAATATTTCCAAGTTATTTTAATTATACAGTTGTAAAAACAAATGAATCACTTATTTTTTTGTGTGCCTACCCACAATCTTGGTTGTAAACAAAGCTTGATCACTCGACAAGTCGTTATTTACTCGTCGGCAAGGTTGACTAGCCGCGATCAACCTTGTGCAAGACAAACAAACGTTGTACATACTGTTTATATCTTAGCTATGTAGGTAATAATGCTAGTTCCGTGTAGAAACCGCTATGGAGGACGTGAGATGAAAATTATAGAGGTTCTTGATTTAAGACCGTGCATTCTGAAAGTGGGCAATGTTGCAAATAGCTGTCAAATATTTACCTGTTTTGATAAATTTGGCAATATTACTGTATGGAAATGTGACATATCGCTAACTAGTGACCTAAAATATTAATAATGAATTGCAATTACCTATAGCACTGAATTTGATATGTTGCAAAAGTTGTAAGACCTTTCTTATAAAAGGAACCCTTGTACAAAATTGCATGTTCCTAGACCCAGGCTCTGGCTGTGTGACTGTGCGTTGTTTGTCGTTGATTATTATGATGCTAGATTAATATGCTAGGGGTAAAAAAATTGGGGTATTCTGGGTAAAAACCAAACCCTACAAAGGGAAAAATAAACTTTAATTTCGGAATTGGTGTGTTTGATTTTGTAAAGATTTTTTATAAGTAGCAGCTCGGTTACCCAAAGCAAAGGATTTTGTAAAGCAACTTCACATGTTAATTACTAAAACATAATTTTAACAATAAATTAATAAATTACAAATTGTACCACAGACTACAGATCAAAGGGATCGCACAAGGTTCATGTCGACCACAGATTATAATTCGCAAAGGATGAGCGAATAAATACTCCTTCATACATATCATTACAAAAATACAAATTGGATGCTCTACTAATCATAAAAAAATAAAACATGACCTTCGTTCTTTAGAGTCGGTCACTGTCGTAATAATTGTTATCTTGAATATCAAATTGTTCGCTTTCTGCCTTAGGCCAAGACAACGTTCTAAGATTTTTTAAATTTTGCTACTTGAGTTTCAATCAATCTGCCTAGCCTTTTCCCAACTATGTTGGGGTCGGCTTCCAGTCTAACCGAACGCAGCTGAATACTAGTATTTTACATGGAGCGACTGCCTATCTGACCTCCACTGATTTTGACTTACTTTCTATTTTAGGGGACTACACACTAGCCCTGTGGCGGTATCTACATCGCCACATGCGAACTACGCATCAATGACTTGACGTCACACAAAATTCCTGACGTCACATAAATCCTGCGTCGCGCAATTAAAGTTTACCGTGCAGTGGACATATATACAAGAACCCAACATCAATCGTTGGGCAGTTGCCCGCCAGACACAACACCCGATCCTCCCTTTTCTATGGTGGATGAGTGAACGTTACACCCTGTTCCTCATACCCCTAAAGTCCCAACGGACTCCCTACCCTAGTTCCAGCTTAGTAGATAAAGGTTTTTCTCATAGATATAAGAAAGTTTTATGTATATTTTTATGGTTTTTCCCAAGGCTCTTTCTATTTGGTGGGATTAGGTATGGCTGTTCACATCAATTTTTATTTTACGTTAGCAACCAGCTTTTAAGAATACTGAAGAAAATACAATTTCTAAAGAAATACAACAGAAAAAGTACGGTAGGTAATATCAGGAAAAAAATAAAATAATATGTTTCTATGAAAATGAATTTAAAATGGCGCTGCTAACCTCAAAGCCTCCGCAGACAGGCGCGACGCTACTCCGATAAAACAATTTCCATGAAGTTTTCATAGATATTGTTCCACCATAGTGGTCGCGTCGCTCCCCGCCGCCGCGTCGCGCCTTTCTGCTGGAAGCTTTACCGTAGGTCTAAGAAATTCTGAGAATTTTCCTTTTATGTAAAATATACTAATATAAGAGTACCCTAAGTTGAACCGTTTAAAATTATTTTACATTACTTTGGTATCGCTGAGGGTTTTGTTACGAGTAAAATTCCTTTATAATAATTATAATCAATGAATTAAAAAGCTTTCCGTTGAGGGTAGTCTTTGGAGGGTAACGATTTCAATCCATCCATCAATTTATTCTTACGAAGCTCGGGTCTTTCAAGTAAATGAATTACCTACCTCTATAATTAATATAGGTACTAAATTTAAAATAAAAACTAGTAACTATAAGTACCTATTGTATTAGAAATAAAATCAGAAAAAGCTAATTGACAACCTTGGAACTAGGGCGTACAAAACCGGTTTTCCGGTTATGTGAAAAACCGGAAACCGGACAAAACTTACTGATTTTTTTAAACCGGTTGTGAGAGACAAAACCGGAGTTACCTCCGGTTTTCCCGTTATTGATTTATTGAATTACATTTTGATTTAAATCAACTTTTTTCGAACGCACTCAAGAAATATTCAATTTTTAGGCAATATTCAATTTATATTTGCCTTCTGTTGCCGCATATCTTGCTCTTGCTTGTGCTGTGCTGTGCCTTCATAAGTGCTGACTATGGATGCATATTCTAATCCTGAATATGCTAACATAATGTATTGTTACGGACTTTGTGACGGTAACGCTGCTGAGGCGCGGAGAGAATATCAACTTCGCTTTCCCGTCTTCGGATCCACTTATCGGTGAATATCTGAAACTGGCAGCGTCCAAAGAAGTAGTCAAATTGACATTGGTCGTTCTAGGAGATACACGGCTCAGGACGAGGAGCTGATTCTTCAACGTTTTATTGACGACTATCGATAAACATCGTAGCGCGTAAGTTTGGTATATCACAGTGGAAAGCCTGGTCTGTAGTTCACTGGTCAGGCCGACATCCATACCACTACCAACCAGTCCAGTCATTAGAGAGGGAGATCCGCCGAGATGGCTTGAATTTTGTCGTTTTATGCTAAGTGCCGACGCCGAAGGCGAAAACTAAAAAAAACGTTCTGTGGACCGATGTTTTGACCGTGATGGTATCAATTACAACAACTTACATTACTGGTCACCGAAAGCAGACGCAAACCCTTAAAATCTGAAACCAACCGCATCCCAGCGTAAGTTCTCGATTAATGTTTGGATGGGTATTATCAACGACAATTAATTGGCCCACATTTTTTAACCCGAACACTAAATGGGGAACTTTATGAAGATTTCCTACACTACATGGTTGATTAAAAAAGGTATAAATATGCTAAAATTTGTTTTATTTCTAGATTTTGAGTTTCCGGTATTGGGCCCTAAAAACCGAAAATAAAAACCGGTTTTGAAGACCTTCCGGTTTTGGTACGCCCTACTTGGAACACATCAGGTAACCCTTTCTACATTGAAGTTTCAATAAACTGCTTTGAAATAATTGTATATACTAAAATAATGATTCTCACAATCTACGATGACATAAGTACCATTATTATTTACTAACTTTTTAGGTAGGTTAGAAGGCTACTTATTCGGTCCTAACAGTAAGGAGGTTTGATAAGTTTATAATTTTACTTCTCTGAAATTAGATATTCCCCTCATTTCAGTGCTGATTACCTACTAATTAAGTGAAGATTCCACATAATTATAACATTTCAGTCTATAATGTCCTTAGCACACACATATTGGTGCCGATTCTCTTGTCACAAAATTCTCTAAACTAAACTAAAAATCACTAAAATTTAGTTTAGTCCTGTCAAACGATCAAACTCATTCTGAAATAGACTTCAAATGACACAACTTAACTATAATTTAGTTTGACAGCACTAAGATGGCACTGAGATTAGTTTAGTGAAAATGCTATTCTGAATTTGACGATATAACCTAAAATTTTGTCCTATATCTAAAATCCTCTAACTAAATCTGACTATATTTAATCGCGATTAAAAATGAGTGGAATAAAATAAGATGTCATGAACTAAAATTCAAACCAACACCTCGACTTCAGTGACAAAAAACAGTACTGTATTTTTTTATTTTCTTTTGCTTATATCTCGAACACGGTGTGTCCTATCGCAAAAATAATGAAAATTTCGACCCCCTTTAGACCCTTAAACCCCTAATTCTCAACATGTTGGTTTTTTTTTTTTTTTCCTTATTTTCCATACAAAAACTGAAAAAAATCCATTAAAAACACGTCGAGGCTGCCGTGCATGCGCGCCTCAGGCTCTAAAAAAAACACGGGGTAGTACCCAGTGGAGGCACGCGGTTGTCAAATTCGATTTTAGTTGTGTCAAAATAAGTTTTAAATTTAGAGAAATTATTTGGCAGAATAGCTCCAAGATTCCCATAGTCAAAAGTAAGGAATTTTAGTGATAGTTTAGTTCGGTGTACAAGAGAATCGGCACCATTATCAATAATATATACCTATACGTATCGTGAAAGATAACACTGCTAACAATACGTAATTTACGATTCCGGTCATTTTCCTCTGGCCCCCGGAGCAAGCGCAGACATAATCAATGGCTGCAGGTGCAGTGTCAAGGTGAGATCGTGAAGGAGTATTTATTACGGACGAACATAGACGTAGGATCGATATTTCGATGGTCAGTTCAATATTTCCTGTGATTGGTGATGGATGATACTTAGGGTCAGTTCAGACCGCGAAGCGATGCTGCGCGCACTTTTTAACAATTATCGAACTAATTTTCTTCACGAAAAGGTACCTATAATTTCAGTGCAAGGGTTGACACGTGTCAAAGTACGCTGAGATGCGCGGCGCGTGTACCTTATTGTGTAGTAAATAAATTCGATATTGGTGCCGATTCTCTTGTCACAACATTCTCTAAACTAAACTAAAAATCACTAAAATTTAGTTTAGTCCTGTCAAACGATCAAACTCATTCTGAAATAGACTTTAAATGACACAACTTAACTATAATTTAGTTTGACAGCACTAAGATGGCACTGAGATTAGTTTAGTGAAAATGCTATTCTGAATTTGACGATTTAACCTAAAATGTTGTTCTATATCTAAAATCCTCTAACTAAATCTGACTATATTTAATCGCGATTAAAAATGTGTGGAATAAAATTAGATGTCATGAACTAAAATTCAAACCAACACCTCGACTTCAGTGACAAAAAACAGTACTGTATTTTTTTATTTTCTTTTGCTTATATCTCGAAAACGGTGTGTCCTATCGCAAAAATAAAACCCTATAACCCCTAATTCTCAACATGGTGGTAATTATTTTTTATTTTTTTTTCGTTATTTTCCATTAAAAAACTGAAAAATTCCATTAAAAACACGTCGAGGCTGCCGTGCATGCGCGCCTCTGGCTCTAAAAAAAAACACGGTGTACGGAAAACAAGTACCAAGTGGAGGCGCGCGGTTGTCAAATTCGATTTTAGTTGTGTCAAAATAAGTTTTCAATTTAGAGAATTTATTTGGCAGAATAGCTCCAAGATTCGCATAGTCAAAAGTAAGGAATTTTAGAGATAGTTTAGTTAGTTTAGTTCGGTGTACAAGAGAATCGGCACCATTGTATAGGATCATAAAAAAGAGCGCGTCGCATCGCGTCTCGGTATGAACTGACCCTTAGTTTTAAGTACCTAGCTCGTGTTTTCGGTTGTTTAAGGACGAAACTAGTTTTGAGTACCTAGGTATAGATTTTAGTATGAAATATTGTGAATCAAGGTTTGCATAAGCATGATTTTAGAATACGGGTCTTTCATGAAAAGACAAAGTTATTATGTCAAGAAAGGGATCGATTTATTTATCGAATTGTAAGAATAAATGCCATTTTTATAGTATAGACGACTAATAATGAAGTAGGTATGGAGGAGAGAGAGTTTATGGACAGGAGAATGATAATGATAGGTACATAGGTACTACCTACATTTTAAAATACAGATAGAAAATACATTTATTAGCACTGGCGCAATATCCCGTGCGCGACATAACGCGCAACCCTTGTCGCGCCCGCGATACCGCGCCCGTTTGTGGGAACCACACGATATCGCGCCAGTTTGCACGAAGCTTTAAAAACGTGCAGCAGAAAGAAAAGACAAAAACAAAAAACACAAATTATTAATGAATAAAATAAATATACACATTTCCAGTATCAGCTTAATCGCATTGTACGGAAATCCTATTCAATGCGAGATCAGCTTATCCTGGAAATGTATAGCTTTTATATCCGTGTGTACCTCATAGCGAACTGCTAATTACTAATGCAAAATGCTACTTTGTAGAGCAAGTAACCAAGTTACCACGCTATTTCTAAATAAATTCAATTAACGTAAAAATGCAAGATGTTCTAAGAGGTTGTGGTTTTCTAAGCGGGATTTCCCGCAAATTTAATTATAATTGCTTTAGCGGATAAACAAACACCAAACCTTTTTGGTGGAATTACTTCAGTAAACCTACCTTCCATTATTAATTTATGGTGATGAACAAGCTAAGCAGTGCTATTCTGTAAGGAGCTCTATACCTACACTTCTACGATTCATTCGATTTGGCAGTAATTTGTAGAACAAAAAAGTCGACCCGAAGCAATTACTACTTACTACACATAGGCTTTCTTTCGGATTGGCAAACTTCGTTCGGCAAACTCCCCTCGGCACATTTCGAGCTAAGCCTGGCCTTTTTACGAATATTTATCTACGTATTAATATATTCGATTTTGGCACCCGACTTTGCCGACCCGAACAAGTGTGTAAGCACCCCTAAACTTCATTTGGAACCGACCTTACGGTGCCTACTCATTCGTTTTTTTTTTTAAGTAATTCATTGCGGGTTCACCGACAGTCCGACACTTTTCTAATTTTGAAGAGAAGTTTAGACAGATCCCAAAGTTAATAATTTAAATTATAAACCTTCTTGATAACATATGTGATGATGTCCGTCTGTCTGTACTTACATTTTCTTTTCCTCGTAAAGTAAACAGCCAATCAGGCGTGACTATACCTATCTACTTCCGGTTAAATTTACTACGCTTCCGGCAAGCTAAACAGGTTATGTCAGTATGTGTATAAGATACTGTTCACATTTACCACCACCTGGTGACTGGGTGACGTTTGTGCGACCAGGAAATATTTTTATTTAGATGATATTTTTATACCTATTCATATTAGCGTTCAATGGAGTGACGTAAAGGGTGGGGAAAACTTTACTATAATAGTTGCACTACACTATAAAATTAGAGGCATTAATCCGGCTCGAAGGACCAATGTTAATAAATACCGAACAATAATGGTGGTCCTCAGTTGCTGATTTTTTTTTTTATTTCACCCTGTTGGTTTATAGTTGCTAGAAAGTTTGCAAATGTGTAACTCAATTATGGAGTCAGAATATTTTTTTTCACGTATACCGTGACGCGTGCGTTCTACGTAAATAATCGTGACTTCGAATTTTTTTGACGACACGGTTGGCGCAGTGGCTGAGCGATGGACGGCTGCGCAACGTGTCGCGGGTTCGATCCCCGCACGGAACAAATATTTGTATGATCTGCAAGTAGTTGTTCCGGGTCTGGGTGTTAGTGTATGTGAGTTTCTATGTTTGTAAACGCACCCACGATACAGGAAGAAATTCCAAGAGGTGGGCAAAGTTTAAAAAAAAAAAAAAAAAAATGTATGATAGACGAAGAAAAATACACGTATGATTTCATATCACCTCACCTTTAAGTCCATCAATGTGAAAACCGTACAGTCAACATGTGTAATTGTCCTGTTATCCTCAAAAAGGGCAACTTGAAATACCTCGGGGTAATAATAGACGAAACACTCTCTTTTAGAAAACATATGGACAGTTTAGTTAAAAGAGTGCGCAAGCTAATATATGTTTAAAAAAATTACGATTCAATACTGTATCACTTGTTATGGTGACGCACCCAAAACTAATTTACTTCCTCTTGAAAGAGCTCAGAGAGCAATTTTAAAGGTAGCCAACTTCCATCCCTTCTTCTTTCCCACAGATCAGCTTCATAGATCCTGTAACGTACTGACGGTTCGCCAGCTTTTCATTATGCACTTAGTATTAAAACAGCACACCATGCTTACCTTTAAAGCTGACAATACTAACAAGAGATGGAATGAATATAGTGTGCACATCAAATGCAACCTCAAAGCATGTCTTTGTAGTTTTTTTTTTTTTTTTTTACATTTTTAGGACACTTCTTGTATAATAGATTAAATAGAATACTTAGTATCTATAATTTAATATACTTTAGCGGTAAAAAAATATACTTAATTATTTACTAACCCTAGATTATGCACAGACGGCAGATGTAGATCTTCGTCTGCAAATAGAACCGTCTTTTTGCTTTTATATACTTAAGTTTTATTTCAGTTTTTAATTTTGTACTCATTGTTAATTTATTAAAATAAGTATCTATGCACTTTCTAGCCTAAAGCACAGGTTCAACCTAGTTCAGGCAAATAAGCAACTGTGCTCTATTTTAAATGGTTATTGTATTGGTTGTAAACGTGTCCCTTTTTATAAATAAACAAAAAATGTTATTATTTATTAATTATTATTATTATATTGTCAAATTCTATGATCATAGTTAAATGATGCTGTTCTTCATTTTTATAATTATATAAACGTCATACTTAATCAAGATGGATAACGATTTAGCTGTGTTTGATTTAGCCATTTTGGAGGTTCTACGGATATGATAATATTTGTATGCTTACTGTCATAGGATCCCGTAGCTATGATCAAGATCATAGACATGATGTAGGTAGTTACTATACCGTCATAGGTTCTTCACATAAAATTACTCATACAACTCTGATCATATTTCTATGATAGTCTAATATGGCTCTAAGGCTATAAACACACTATTTTACTGTCGTAACGCGTCTTAATGAAGACGGTACCCAAGGATAATGGTGTCGTCAATAAAGAATGCCTTATTACTGGTTATATTATGTGTGTGTGATGCGATAGCTCGATATCTCTCGATGCATAAAGTTCAAGGATTTAACGATCGTCAAAGGTAGAGCTTTGCGTTTATTATGTATGCCATAACCAGTAATAGGATATTCGGGATGCATATTTATCTAAGTTGAGGTGTTGCCTATTATCCAATGATCTGGGGGCCAAGACGTCTACTAATTTACAAACGTGTCAGTGGTCTCACAATGATGAGTTTTTGACAGATTTTGTATGGCATATCTGTCAAAAACTGATCATTGTGAGAACACTGACACGTTTGTAAATTAGTAGACTTGGCCACCCTGTTCAGTGTATCAATGTTCGTTGCATTAATCATAGAAATTCATAATTATTTAGAAATAAACATCTGTGCCTTTCGTATGGATCATGTTATCATACGCACCATAATTCATCATACGCACTATATCATTTAAGCAGTAGCAAAAAATTCTAACTAATATTATATATGGGAAACTGAGTTTGTTCGTTTATGCTAAAACAGCTGAATATGGAACGCAAAATCCCGAGATTTCGGGATCGAGAAATTTTGAGTTCTGATTATATAATCGAATGTATATTTACTTACGTGTAATTGCCTGATAATATGACATTGCTAAACATGGAAAATATAAAAACAAAAATTCTAATACCTATGGTTTTACCTAGCATTGCCATTTTAACAAGTCCACATACTCAAATAAGTTTAACCTTTCCTTTCGCGAAATGAAACGTTGAATAAACTTTTACAAAGAAACGTTTATTTAGTGTAATATAATAGAGTTTTCTTCACAAAGTCAATCTCGTTTTCTCAGAAACAGACGGGTATTATATTGAATGAACTATACGTAGTGAAATAATATAATTATGTAGATTCAGAATCTCAAACTTTGAATTGTGTTAGGGCGCATTCACACTATGTCGTGATGATTAATTTATCGTTTCATTTTGGCATTCTATTCTATTGGTTGAAAATGTCGTGGACGACAGTCCTATATGTGAAATCTCCATTTAAATACACAAGCCAAGCCACGACGCTTACGACACGATAATCTGTCGTCACGACATAGTGGGAAGTGGGAACGGGGCTTAAGACTAAAGCCACCGACACATTACTGTGTCGTGTAGTAATCGTGACGCGCGGGATATACCAATCAAACGAATCTGTTTAATTTTGACAGTTCAACAACATTCATTACGTTATTGAGCAGATTTTTTTTTCGAACTTGTGAAGCAATGGTTTGGACATTTGTTTCAAACCGATTTCAATTCTAATTGAACTAATTGATTCCACTTATTTTTTCATTGACTAACACACTGCGTGAGAAAGCGTCACGACACGACACAACACAGTAATATAAATCCGTCTTTACACTAGAAGTCGTAATAGTAGGCCGCTTACCTAAAGTGGCTGACTAATTTAATTAAGTACTGACAAAAAATACCAATCATACCAAGCGTGTATTTATTCATAAAACATAATTATCTAAAACCATAAAAACATTCATCGCCAAGGCTTCTGGCAAAACTTTAGCCATTGAGCGCAATAATGGCGGGTTACATAACTCAAAAAGTCTCCATTCTAAAATTAGGGAGACTAAATCAAGCTTTCGTCGATAGCTCGTTTAAAATTAAAATTTAGGTTATCTATTTATTTAATTCGATCCAATTCCATTAACAAAGGTTCTGCTGTTAGACACTGAGCAGACGATGGACAATTTGTCCGCGGAAAGACTATCTACAACGCTACAAGGCTCTTTTGGCGCGTGGTCAAAGTCGGAACTAACGCCGCCACCTTGTTTTTAACACACTTCAAAAAAGGAGCAGGTTTTTTTCGTCTGTATGCTTTTTTTTAATGGAACGATTTTGAAAATTCTGTATGCATTAAGTTCTTTTTCCAAAATTTTATAAAATTTTGTTAACTTTGTTTGGGTAGTTTTTGAGTCAGCTTCGATAAATACGTATTTAATCCACATACTGTATCTTGATGATGATAAAATACTTCCTTTCACTGTTGTTTAGGTACATATCAAGTAGTGGTATTTATGAATTGGTTGTAGGAACCATAACTAAAAATAAAAAACTTTAAAATTAAAGTTATTTTTCACTTATTTGTGTTTTTTTGTTTTTTAAGTCGTAGTTGGTGGCATAGAACTAAATAAAGAATACTGATCCAATTCGCTGACTTCCGAAATAGTTATTTTTCACTTTGTAGTTTTTTTGGAAGTCAGTTGTTTTTTTTTTTTTTGTAAAAAGGTTTTGTCAATACAATTTCTGTGGCAATATTACAAAATGTTGATTTTTCACGCCCCATATTATTGCCCGTTTCATTCAGGCGCCAAAAGAGCCTTGTCGCACTCTAAGCGAGTCTATTAAATGCTCTGTGTTTGACGCATTTGTCTAGAGCTTCCATCAGGTCTATGGTTTCTTCGTGACAAGTTTCAGTGGTATAAAGTAACTTTTTGGTCACCCTCTTATCACATTCCTTTAATAAATAGTAAATCGGTTGTACGTGGCAATCCTCTGTAAAAAAAAAAGTAGAATAAGGTACTTACTGGAAACATGGGTTGGCGACACTTTGGCCCGAGTCCACTCAACCGGAATAATAATACCAGATATGTTACTGCCGATTACAATAGGAACAAATCAAGCTTGAAAAGTCCGGGAAATTAATTGTTCAGCAAAGGAGATCATTCACCGTCCATACATTTTTGGGCTATATTTGTGAAAGTGTCGGCCAAACAAAAAAAAAGCTATATTCCGAAAGAGTACGTTTTTCTCTTCATTTTTGATTACCACAAGCTATTACTTTAATATAATACTATATAATTAATAGATAACTATTAATTATTTTAACGAAAATATACTGAAAACAGTATTTTTCAAAATCGTATAACAGCGCATGGAATTGCCCTACAGATTTGGTCTGATAGTGAAAAGTGAAGAGAATCACATGTTCTAACGGAATATATCATTTTTTATGTTTGGCCGCTTTCATAATTTAGCCCAAAATGAATGATGTCCTTTACTACTAACTTAATTAATGGTTTATTTTAACAGTGGTATGAAATGGTTTAAAACACGTAAAATTGACTTAATGTGTCAATTTGCAGTAATTTCCATACCTAACTGAGAAGGATTTATTTATCTAACACGTTGGTCAGTTATTAAGCAACATGGCCGATGTCACTCTTGGACTACAAAATTAAATGCTTTTGAAGCGCTACCGTCCAAGGGCGCGCGACATGTAATTCGTTAGTATATAAATTCATACAATTTTTATTAAGTGCCCAAAACGCAGCGCAACGCAGATGAGCCACAGTAACCATTTTATCTTTCAGAGTTTGTTTCCGAAGCTATTTTTTGATCGGTATTATATTAATCCTTATCCAAAATATGTTATTTAAATTGGGCATCTAAGTTAGATTCAAATATGATAATTATCACCGATGTAAAGTATTCATTTATATGATATCATATAATTTATATGAATACTTTAAAAGAAATCACAGATTCAAAATTACTAGTAGCGTAACAAAATAATTATGGTTGACGTCCGGGCGGCGCTACGCTAGCACAGAAGTCCATTACCTTTTCCTCGGATATTATGTATGCGATCAGCGCTTCGCTTCCTTTTAATCCCGATAATACCTTCCCGTGGGATATTTTCTGACATCCACGCGGGCGAAGCCGCGGGAAAAGCAAGTAATGATTATCGTGCAAATTATACCAATAGGTACACAAAATGGCCACAAAACAGACTACACACAACGATGAATCTCAACTGTGCGTTTGCACTGGTGAAACATTCACAACAAAACATATTGAAGTCTCTAGTGCCTGTCAATAATTGTATGGAACATTGACAGTAAATAGAGATTTCAACATGTTTTTTGTTGTTGTGAATGTTTCGCCAGTGCAAACGCACAGTAAGGGTGGTCGCACATCTAAAGGATGATGCATCGCGTATCCTAAACGCGCCTATCCTAATAACCTTACACACTCAACCGATGCGGCGTTATTTAGTGCGTCGAGCATACTGTGCGACTACCCTAAATGTGTTAAGAAGTTACGTAGGTACCTACATGACAAATCTACGTACCTAAACATTTTATCCGCTCTTGGACGAGAGGGTCATTTGAACTCTGGAACAAATTCAAAAACAAAAAGTAGGTGAAAATCTTAAAACAAACGTGAAGAATAACCTTAATTTCGGAAGTCGGTGTCTTTGAATCTGTATTTTAGTTTTTGCGACCGACTTCCGGAATTTAAATTATTTCCTTTTTTTTGAAGTCGGTTAAAAATAGTCGAATGAAGAGACAAAAAATCTTTTGTCAGTTATAACCCCAGCAAATCGAACGACAAATTACGCAAAAAGGCCCAGCAGATTAATCAGAATTGGAATCGGTTCGAAACAAATGTCTAATCCAGGGATTCCCAAACTTATTTTGTCTACTGCCCACTTTGAGAATAAATTATTTTTAGCGCCCCCATTTTTTCACTACTTATAAACCACTATAACTCCAAATTAAATTAATTATTGTGTTATATTAGCCGAGATTAAACATTCATTCTAAACGAGACTTTAACTATAACGCGCAAGAGTTTACTTGAGACCTGAGCGCAGTAGGTAGTACACAACGGCGCTCAGGTCTCAAGTTAACTCTTACGGGCTACACCTGCCAATGAGAATGATTATTGAAACGCAACTTTATAGTATGCAGACAGAGTATCTTTTATTCAAAATAAAACAAACAGTCGATTCTAATATAATGGACCATTTCGTATGGACCATATCGTATCGTTTTAGTTGTAGCCTTAACTGCGACCAAGTAAACAACATCGTTGGTCGTATTCTATAGTTTTAAATGAGGACGCAATATCGAAGAGGATCAATCACATTAATTTCGTCTTTATGACCATATTCGTCTCAATGTACAAGATATTTATTTACAAAGGCCAGGTTATGGTCTAGACCTAGATGAAATTACAAATCGCCCCCCAAGCCTCTACACAACGAGCCCATTTTTTTTTTCTGGGTCTCTTACCGCCTCCCTTTTGGCCTGCAGCGCCCACAAGGGGGCGTTATCGCCCACTTTGGGAAAGCCTAGTCTAATACATTGCTTCATAAGTTCGTAAGTAACGTTGAAGAGCAGATTTTTTTTCGAACTTATGAAGCTATGGATTAGACATTTGTTTCAAACTGATTCCAATCCTGACCGATCGTGCATTACGCAAATAAGGTGCAGTATACGTTGGCCGAGCCACGGGCTCACCCAACGTCTACTGGGGGCTTTATATTCATCGTACGGTCTACCTGTGCTGTGCACAAGTCATAATTATGTAACAAGAACTGCACAGAGGGCCTAGACAAGTGACAATCGCTTCGAAAGCGTTTCGGATTTCCACAACGACTTTCAACAGGATTGACATAAGCTTTTCGATAGCTTATGTCAGTCCTATACATTTTTGCCTTTTCCATCATCGTTATCGCTGATAGAATGTCACTTTGTCTAGGGCCTGAGGTCTTTTTAAACTTTTTTTTTTTTAATTCCCGTTCTTTCGGTCTCGTCTGTAAAAATCTCACCGTGAAAACATACGATTGGTCGACAGGCGAGGGCGTTTGTATGAAGAAAAGACCAACCGCGTGTTCTCGGTTGGTCTTTTCTCCATACAAACGCTCTCGCCTGTTTTCGTTCTGGTTAATGACCTGAAAGCAATGATTTTTTACAGTAAACTAAATATCAACTACTTCTATGTTCCTATGTTTTCCTTTTTGATGATAAATTATCTGTAGAAGCACTAAAACCCTCAGAAATTGCTCAAAACTGTTAGACTGCTGTCAACAGAGGCCTATTGTACAAAGACAGCTATTAATGAAAAAAGAAAAACATAGGGACACAGTATAAATCTTTCTTATTCAGATATCTTCAAATTGGTCCAATACTGGAGGAGGAAATAGGCGAGAGCCGAACTTCGAATAATGACTTTTTACTTAGGCTATTCAGTCGGATTTGCAGCTGTCCTTATCGCAATGAATAGCGACAGAACGCGAGCGCTCGCGACAGCGATAGTTTCTTCAGATACCTAATTTTCAAAAGTCTCTCCGACCGCCTTTCCTCATAGCCATTAGGTGTGCTACCGTGCTACACACTTGTTCGGGTCGGCACGGGCCGGCGGGCAAAATCGAATGTATAAAAATAAAAATATTATATTTATTCAGATTTAAGTTATTTGAATTCAAAATTGATATGAGGCCAGATTCTATGATTAAGGATGTGTGTAACACGATTTACATAAGAATCTTAGAAATGTCTACATAATTATAGAATATTTTTCCGTTAGACAAGTAATACCTACTAACTGCAGTATCAAAACACGTCGCAAACGATTCATAATTCGATGTATCTGCAAAGAATTGCATCGAATCAGTTAGAATTGGTTTCAATTGTCCACCGCTTATTTTGTGGAGAAGAGAAATAATAATTAGCAATAAAGAAGTTGTTGTTCCATTGGTTTGACCATGGGGTTAAATACGATTAAGATATTTTCCATTGAACAACAGATGGTGAATTATAAGAGGGTTTTATGCAAATTGGAAGATGAATTTATATAAATATTTGAGACATTGTAAAAGCCAAGTCTCTGAAAGTAAGAATACAAGAAGAATTAGGAAATACAGAAGTGTCTGGCCAAAACTAAATTAAGAACAGCTTTTTAAAATGTGGTCGTACCTATCAAATATTTATTTATAGAATCATAATCATAAAAATCATCAATACAACTCACTGAGTTCATATAATCTAATTGAATGACTATTTCATGACATCGTGATATTTGAGGATTAATCTAGGAGCAGTTGTATTCCTGTATCTAATGATTATAATTCTGTAAAACCATATTTGTTACGGTCGCGAATCATATTTTAATCAACAATTCAACATACAACCTGACTGACACTGACTTGCAAATTGCAAAAACCTAAAGAAAATTTCGCGAGATGCCTTGGCGCATCCCCCTTAAATAATTTCATCAATGTCAAAGGGGATGTCATCCCGAGGGGTTATTCTAGATATATGTAGATCCGTTTTCAGAAACTTTATAAAGATAAAGGTCAAAGCTAACAAAGAAATCATCAAATGTAACGACACCAGAAACAGCATTAAGATTCAAAGTCAATTACAAACCCAGTTGAAACTTCGTATCAAAAAGGAAGAAAAACAAAAACTGAAACGCGTGGGTTTATTCATTGTTGTAATAAAACAATGGGAGGGACATGTTATTACATTCAGTACATTGTATGTCATTACATCCATAAATGAAGCATTCAGGTCAATGTGCAATTCAAATGTTAGGGTTGACAGTTCCTCAGGATTGTGGGTACAAAGTGGTATAAATAAAACAATATAATTTTGGCCTCAATATTCGAATTTCCTTCTCAGGGTTGTAGACGTCAGATAGGCAGTCGCTCCATGTAAAATACTGGTATTCAGCGGCATCCGGTTATACTGGGAGCCGACCCCAACATAGTTGGGAAAAGGCTAGGCAGATGATGATGATTTGAGATTCCGTCCATCATCGCCATCTGCCTATCCACTGCTGGATATCTAGTATAGGCATCACCACATTCGTCACTCCACGCAGCTCAATCCTAAAGCCATTCTCATCCATCTATGATCATCCCGCGAAAATGTTCACTCCACCTAGCCCGAGGGCCACCTACAGTTTCCATTACGTTGGTCGATAAAAAAATTCATTAGACAAAATACGAATAAAAGGAAAACAGAGAAAATTCCGAGAGCGAGCACTACCAATACTTTACTATGTCCTACAAACCTAATTGAAATGTAATTTTGTTCTGAAGGAAAGCAAATAAAGCGAAGAGTGGATGTAGCATTATAATATTGTGAATTGAATGTTCAATTGTTTTTCCGCAAGGGTAGGTATCCATTTCTTTCAAGTCCATTAATAAGATCGTCTTTCATTCTTCAATTAGCATCACATTCAGCTAGATAGTAGCTGTTTTAAGAAGTTAGAAGATGATGATGATGAATTTTACTTCTCCAATTTCAAGTAGTAACTGGAATATCCAACTATGTATTTGGATTTTCAGTTTGTTTTCCTTTGTATGATTTTCATGTTTTATATTTTGATTTATTTTTATGTTTCGTCCTTGTCCGTCCGTGAATGATGTGATCTCCTGGAAGCGCACACTAGTATTCGTCAATGTTCTTGTAAATATACAATTTAATTGAGTAGCCTCTGTTGGAGATCTATTACATAAATAAATAGATACTTGTATGGTTGATAGGGTGCATATTCAAGTTGAAAAGTGTGTCAATCTGGCCGAAAATGTTGGTCAACCCTAGCCGAAAGTTGCGATCAATGGACTGTAGTAATTGCTATCGTCCTTACAGGCTGGCGTTTGACATTGTTGAATTATTCCTACCTCTAAACGCTTAGCTAACAACCTCTTGCGGTAAAGACTAAAGACAAACTAGAGATTAATCTAGTGAAAATGTTTACATGAGGTCGATGCTCTTGGCCCTTTTCAAATGTGTATCAGCTTCAATTTTATTTTTTTGTGGGACTACTTTTAATGTGTTTGGCATGTTCATGAACTACTTTCTTGTTCGGTTGGTTCGAACAGCTGTTTTCGTTTACTACTTTAATATACTTTCTTTTATAGGTACTTACTATTTAAAAGGTTTTGTGAGTGTGAGAACTGTGAGAGTATGACCGAAATTATTTATCAAAAAATACAGCGTGTTTCAGAAATGTCTGGTGAGATTTAAGTGTGTATTGCAGACCATCAAACTTTTCCACTTTCTCCTTGGAACCAACATCGTAATAGCGAAAAAATCATCGACTGTTCATGTCAATGCAATATTTTAAAAACGATATTTATTTTCCCTTTAATTAAAATATCCTTTATGTTGGTATAATACAACGATTCAATGAATTTTAAAACAACTTTCAGTCAAGATTCAATTCAGAGCAGTTGAGATTCGCTTGGGACCAAAATAACCGACGTAGACAAGTCAACGAACGACATCGCAATGATTAGGTGCAGAAAAAGTCTGGAATATGAATATATCATGTACTAGGAAAAATGTTGTGAAATTGATGTGCGAGAGAAGTATGAATAATTAATACTCACATGAAAGAAAGATTCTGAATTATGATGGTTTTGATGACAATAGCAAATTCTGAAAAAATAACTCTAAATCCTATTATTATAAATGTGAAAGTTTTATCTTTGGATGTTCATTACCTAATCACGCAAAAACGGCTGAATGCATTGGTATCAAATGTTATTCGCTAGAACTCTGTGGCGCTATCCACATCGCCACATGCGAACTACGCATCAAAGACTTGACGTCATCCTGACGTCACATATATCCTGCATCGCGCAATTAAAGTTTACCGTGCAGTGGACATATATACAAGAACCCAACATCAATCGTTGGGCAGTTGCCCGCCAGACACAACACCCGTCTGGTTGGAGGATCCTCCCTTTTCTATGGAGCATGAATGAACTTTACACCCTGTTCCTCATACCCCTAAATTGGTGACCCCGAATATGAACGTCAGCGCAGCCTTCGTGCAACTACTCCAGCATGACGTCATCATCATCACTCCCGAAAGCTTTCAGTGAGGCGAGTCACACAGCCAAGCCAACAACCGAGGCGTCAACGGGTATCCTGACCACCAGTATGCAGCGAACGCGCATTCCTGGTCATCACCCTCAGCCTCATCACCCCGACCCACTGGGGAATCACCTCATTCACCTCATCACCCCGACCCACTGGGGAATCACCGCAATCACCTCAATCACCGCAATCACAACAATCGCCGCAACAGTTCCGACCCACTGCGAACAATGCCGCACCTGGTTCCGACTCACTGGAACCAAAACTAGCACTGGCAAGCATCGCAAGATACAAGACTCAGCCCACTATCGACCTACGGTCTCCGGAGGGGAGTTAGTGGCGGTATCCACATCGCCACATGCGAACTACGCATCAAAGATCTGACGTCATCCTGACGTCACATAAATCCTGCATCGTGCAATTGAAGTTTACCGTGCAGTGGATATATATACAAGAACCCAACATCAATCGTTGGGCAGTTGCCCGCCAGACACAACACCCGTCTGGTTGGAGGATCCTCCCTTTTCTATGGAGTATGAGTGAACTTTACACCCTGTTCCTCATACCCCTAAAACTCCATCTATTGATAAAGTGGCCGGAAAAGGCTAAGATCTATTACCTACAGAGTTCCATGTCTAAGGATTGAATGAACCAGCAAAACAACCAAAAATAATGGGACTCAGACGTAATATCGACGGGGCGTCATAATATACACATATGCCTACTTTATAGGCATTGGTTGCAACGTCCCAAGAGGCTCAACCAAAGACCGACCATCTTCAAATACAAATTGTATCAAGCCCCGTTTTCACTACACAACCGAGCGAACATTTTGATCCAGGGCAAATGTTTGCTTTCCTGGCGATGTTCGCTTAAAACAGAAAACATTTATAGGGCTGACATAAGCTATCGAAAAGCTTATGTCAATCTTGTTGAAAGTTGTTGTAGAAAGACGTAACGCTTTCGAAGCGATTCTCACCTTTTCTAGGCCCTCTGTTTTTACTACAACTAGAACACGAATGCTCGCCGTGACGTCGTTTTCACTGAAAGAATGAGTGAGCGAGCATTTGTTCGTCGAGTCCAACCGACCATTAGTAAACAAAAATGTTCGCTCGGTCAAGTGTTATCATTTACCGCGTGAAAAAACGCTTGCAGAACTGTTCAGAATGGTAAGTGAAAACGGAGCTTTAGATAACATGCTTGTAGCATTCAAGCCAACTGTGTCACCTAAGTTTAGCTCGAAGTACCAGGTCATCATTTATATTCATAGAATCGTCGATTACCTCACGCGAAGAATCAATGCAGTTGACCCTATTAACTACTGGGGCACTAGATGATACATGCAATCGTACAAAATTCTCCAATCCCCACACTTCTCTGAAATCCGAACGTGGGAATTAGTCACTTTATTAATACAAAAGCGTACTTTCCTTGAATTTGGGCCAGAAATCCGTTGTATGCTTTCGTTTGATAATAATCATCTCGTCTGTTGACCTTGTTCTGGTTAGCATGTTTACAGTGTCAACGTGATTATTTCTCTCTGAATTTCGTAAGTCGTTTGACACATTTCTTCTTGCCCTAATTTCGTGGACAACCAGAACTACACCGGTCGAATGGAAGATCCCATCTTTGCGGATCCGTTACTGGTAAAAAAAGATCCATTCGCTTTGGTTTGATCTTTTTTTTTTGTCAACTCATGTTCCCCGTTTTGCCCTTTTAGATTCATGATTATTTGCGAACAGAAGCCAAAATATGAGAGAGAAAATTATTTTCAATTTCAAATTGGAACCTTCAAGCTTCATTGGTACCTAAACATTTTATCAGCATCGTAGGCTTTAGTCACGTAAAGCAATATCAACTTTATCTATCCAGTTACAATATAGTTCACAATCAAATACCACAGACTCACAGACGTTAGTCGTGTGCAAAGCCAATAATAATCCGTCGGTTACAATTCCTGCGGGAAAGCGTCCAACTAATAGTAGTTTTGACGTAAACAAACAACTTACTGATGAATTAATATCAGCTGATCGAGTTACGTTTATTTCCGTGTTGCATGTCTAGTCCAACAACATTGTATTAGTAAATAATAGAGTACTATGTCTGTTGGCGCTCCCAGTTGCCAAATATACAGGCGTGATAGATAGATAAAAACTCAGCTCGCGTTGCGTGTCCTTTCGTTCAGGATTGGAATGGTGGAAACGAGTCCTTGATAGCAGTTACCGATCAGCCAAATCCAATTCAGGAACTGATGATCTGGTCTTAATGAGACTATTTTATATCCAATCTGAGAAATCACTGATTTCCACGTGGCGATATACCTACAAAATTAAAATAGCGAAAAAAAATTCAGCTGTTCCATACATTTTTGTGTTCACTTAATTCGACAAAATGTATGGAACAGCTGATTTTTTTTTCGCGATTTCAAGGTTTGTCCCATAGAAAAAGTTCAAAATGATTAGTACAATGACTCCTTTTCGGGTTTAGCCTAAACAAAAACTAATGTTGTTTATACTTTTTACGATTGGTATGTAAACATCTCCAAATGTCTGTACTTAACAGGTTAATGGTGCACAGTGCACTTAAAATGCATAAGATTCCAATGATAACTATTAATAATATTCTATGCACGCCAATTTTCTTGTATTAAGTCTAGTCAAGTCTGGTGCCAAAATCTGTCATCCATGTTCGCATCATGTCATAGTGGTTCTCTCATTTGTCAGAGTGAATAGGTGTCTCATAAAAAAGGTGCTCCTTATGGCAATGGCATCGCTACCAATCAAGTACGTAAGAGCTAGACTATCTGGAAGGAATTTCTCTATCATTTCTTAGTCATTCGGTCCTGTAACATTTATAATGCATTCTTCTTTTGCATCATATATATATATGTAGGAATAATATCTATCATCAAATGAGATATATGATTGCACATCATAGTTTTTTGTTTGCTTTTAAACAAATTCTAGTTCGCCAGAATGTGTTTTTCAATTCAACGGTTTGTAGTCCAAAGAATATCAGCACTCTCCGATCTTTCTAAGCATTATTTTCTAACTAATAAAGGTAATTGTTTTCACACGAAATAATAGCTTGTATCTCTTTAATTGTTATATTATTTTGTATGTAAAGTTTAAACACACTGACGTAAATGAATATGCCAAAAAGATCTTGTTACGTGTGAGGACTTACGGAAAATCCACACTCAAACATAAAGTTAAAAAAAAACTTTACCGATTTGCAATTTTTTGCAGAACCGTTGTGGTCTGTTTTATAAAAGGATTATATAAACACTGCACTTAATGTAGCCATCACGAATGTTTGCAGTGTTATTCAACGTTAGCAAAATATTATTTCGTGCGAACAGCTGTTTGGACTACTCATTATCGTATGGATAATCGTTTACATAAAATATATTTTAACACGTTTGTATTTAATGTTTGCTGAAAAAATTTCATTAAATAAATTGCAACTTACATATTATACGTTTATCACCGAATTGAGATAAAAGAACACCAATTAGTGACAATATTTCGGTCCATAAGGCAGCAGTTCTTAAAGATGGCGAGCACAAACAATAAACATAAATAGTAATTGGATTTTTGAAAATGACGTCCTATTGGGTAGGCTTATGACCAGCAGTGAACTTCTATAGACTGATGATACTAATAATGGAGAGGATGATAATAATGATGGAGAGGTGATGGAGTGGTAGTGAGCCCGACTTACGAGTTGTAGGTCGTAGGTCCGGACCCAGGCAAGCGCTTTACATTTTGTAAAAAATGTCATCACTACCTACTGCTCTTAACGGTGAAAGAAAACATAGTGAGGAAACCGGCATGTCCTAGAACCAAAAGCTCAAAGACATGTGACATCTACCAACCCGCACTGGGCCAGCGTGGTAGATTGCAGCCTACTCCCTCTCGCCTCTGGAATAGAGGAGGCGTGTGTCCCAGCAGTGGGAAAATTATAGGCTGACTAGCTGCGCCCCGCGGTTTCACCCGCGTAAGTCTCGATCCTGCGAGAATATCGTGATAAAAAGTATCCTATGTCCTATTCCAGTTCATGGTTTAACCCTGTGCCAAATTTCATCCAAATCCGTTCAACCGTTTTAGCGTGAAAGCGTAACAAACAAACAAACAAACTCACTTTCGCATTTATAATATTAGTTAGGATTAAGATGATACTAATAAATTAATCATCTCTAACAGTCTTAACTTAACGTACGAAGTAATCCAGTTTTAAACTGCATTCGTGTAATTTTATCCAGTTCGTTGTTGCTGTAATTAATTGCTAAGATCTGAAATGATGAAGTTGAGTTTGGAAGGTCATTGAATGTACAAACTACAAGTCAATTATATCATTGACATTGTACTCAATTCTCTAATCAGACTCAAATCATCAGATCCAGAAATAGCAATGGGTAATGACGAGCTTCAATTTTTAATTGAAAACGGGCACTTTGATCGTTCTACTAACCAACTGCGTACTCAGCCAGCGTTTTATGTGATAGTAGCTAATCAGATAGACGACCTACTGTAAATTGAGTGGTAGACCTGGGGCTTATTTAATAAAACCGACAAGCGACAGGTGACAGGCGACAATCCGACAATTTTACAAGTTTCTTTCAAAAGTAAACAGTACAGCATTGTGATTCTGTAACCATCTCTCCGTGAAAACAGAGGTGAAGTGAGCGTGGAGTGAGCTGTCATTGTCATCGATTCCTACTGATGCTAAGGCAGTGACAGTTCACTTCAAGCTCACTTCACCTAAGTTTTCACGGTGAGATTTTTACAGAATAGCACAACTGTTCGATTCAAACTTAATGGCGGTTCGGAAGTTAGCAACTCGCTGCGCAGAACCCCAGCCCTCACCCCCGCTGACACATGAAATTGTTACTGCGCAGCGACTCGCCTCATGTTTCGAGCCGTATATAGATTGAATCGAATTGTACCTGTCGTGAAAATATGTCAATTTTGTTTTTTTTTAATATGTCTCTATTTAGTAGGGCTTAGAGTGTTGGTAGGAAAAGCCTGAAAATTATATAGTAGTTATCTTAGTTTTGGGTAAAATGATGATAGAAGAATGATAAATGTCAATATGGCTAGGAAGGAACATAACAGAGAAAGGACGGCCGTTACAAATGTATGTATGAAAAACCGGCCAAGTGCGAGTCGGACTCGCGCACGAAGGGTTCCCTACCATAATCTATAAAAACGGCAAAAAAAAACATGTTTGTTGTATGGGAGCCCCCTTAAACATTTATTTTATTCTTTTTTTTGTAAGTATTTGTTGTTAAAGCGGCAACAGAAATACATCATCTGTGAAAATTTCAACTGTCTAACTATCACGGATACAGCCTGGTGACAGACGGACGGACAGCGGAGCCTTAGTACAGTTCGATTCAAAATTAATGGCGCCCCCCCCCCCCCCTCACCCCCGCTGACATATGAAATTGTTACTGCGCAGCGACGCCTCATGTTCCGAACCGCCATTAAGTTTGAATCGAACTGTAATAAGGTCCCGTTTTACCCTTTGGGTACAGAACCCTAAAAAGTAACTACACCAACCCCAAGTAAATTTGGATAGGATAATGTTGATGGGTAGAAAATAACGAAACTTTGGAGAAGTTCGAACGACACCTTTACCAATTTATTTGTAATCGGGACTATTATTTCAACATGTTAGATTAGAAGACAAACCAGAAATATATGGCTCCGACGCAGAATGTCCACTTCTCAAAATGTCCACTGGTCGCAAAATGTCCTTTTCTCAGAATGTCCACTTCGCAAAATGTCTCTTTCGCAGAATGTCCACTTCGCAAAATGTCCCTTTCGCATATTGTCCCCTTTTTATTTCTGACATCCTTTAATCATTTTTGCAATTAGCTTTCACACATCATGTTTGACGTGTGTTTATTTGTATCGATATGGGAAAGCGAAAAAAAAAAAATAGTACAAATATTTGTATGATCTGCAAGTAGTTGTTCCGGGTCTGGGTGTTAGTGTATGTGAGTTTCTATGTTTGTAAACGCACCCACGCTGCGATGATACCGCTCGTGCCAGCAGATAAAATACCAGCTACGTGGTGTTATATTATAAACCAGGCGCCGAATAGTTCTGAAATGCACCGTTTTAGAAAGTATTTCGAAAAACAGTGGTACCCCAAAATGTCTGCCACGTTGTTGAGTTGTGCTTTCCAACGCCATCGAACAACGAATGCTTTGGAAGGCTGGCACCGACGCGTTAATACAGGACGTATACCAAGAAAACCAAGTCTGTACATGTTTGTCTTTAAGTTGAAAAAGGAAAGTAAATACTGGGATAGGGTAATAAGGAACAGTCTTTTTAAAAATATGCAGCACAGTAGAAGAAAACATGACATTTATTTTGATAAAAAATATAAGGCATTATTGGTTCAATTAGAACGAAATAATTTGACATTGCCACAATTTATAAAAAAGTAATATTTTTACAGTTAACGGTTCGTAGGTAATTAATTAAAGAGTGTTCAAATTTCTTATTTTTTTTATTGCGAGTTAGTAAAAATTAAGTTGGTAAAATAATTACTTTAAATACCAAGCGATTATGCAAAGAAATAAATGTGATTTGTACTTTTTTTTTTTTTTTTTGGTTACCCATTTCGATACAAATAAACACACGTCAAACATGATGTGTGAAAGCTAAGGCGGGTTTTAGAGTCACGCTGAGTCACGCTGAGCGTCGGCGCTGACGGCGCAATATGTATGATTATCGCACTCGTCACAGCGCTGACAGTCGTCAGCGCTGAGCTGCGCTGAGTGCGATAATCATACATAATGTGCCGTCAGCGCCGACGCTCAGCGTGACTCTAAAACCCGCCATATTGCTAAAATGAATTGAATTATGATTAAAGGATGTCAGAAATAAAAAGGGGACAATATGCGAAAGGGACATTTTGCGAAGTGGACATTCTGCGAAAGAGACATTCTGCGAAAGAGACATTTTGCGAAAGAGACATTCTGAGAAAAGGACATTTTGCGACCAGTGGACATTTTGAGAAGTGGACATTCTGCGTCGGAGCCAAATATATAACTGCAGAATACACAATTTCATTACTCTAAACAAAACAGATCATTTCTATTGGAGATGAGAAATTCCATAAGAAACATTAACATTTCGAAATCCATTTGTCCCCAGATTGTCCGGGTCATGGTGGTATGACAATATGACGACCACCACGATGGTAGTGTCACCTTTAGCCACGCAGCCATCGCCAAAGAACAAGAGGCGGTTATTCGCCGAAGCTAGGCAGAACAGCTTGCAGAAGTTAAGCATCATATTTGACCATGGAAATAAAAATGGTAAGTGGAAAACACTTTTGGAATTGTTTCATCAAGACGTATTATGATCTAACAAAGTATAATTACCAACAATTCTAAGTCATGTAACACACACCAAGCCGCACTAGGCCCGCGTGGTGAAGGCAAGTGTCCCAGCAGTGGGAACATTATAGCTTGAATGCATATTTATTATCCTGGCCTTAGGTTCGGTTTTAGAATGCTTTACCAGACTCAGGTAGCCTGTTGTCAGTATCCTGCTTAAAGTACGTAAGTATATGTAGGTAGGTCTACTTAAAAACTTAAATAGTTGAACATTTTATGTTGGTCTGTGTCCAACAGGTTGGTCCTGTTACCCGGTAGCTTTGTAAAGAATACCTTAGGTACCTATTTATTATTTTTAAAGTACCTTAATGTCTTAGGCAGTTGGGAGGACTAGTTGGTAAATTTTTCTAAAGCAACTGATAAAAATCTGCGGGAATTAAGTGTGAACGAAAAAATGTGTATGTTGTTGATGATATTTTGTATGTGCGAAATTGTAGGACAAGGAGCGCCATCAACTCTCATTCCGAGAAAACTCAATGCACAAAAAACAAACTTGCATGTAAGAAACCAGCAATTAAAACATTATTTTGCTCCTTTTATCATAGAAGCGTCAAAGAAGGTAGGTACGTAAAAAAAAAACTATGAAAACATCTTTATAACTTCAGCATTGACAATATAATTAAAACTGCGGTTATATGATGCATGATTGCAATTCCTTTGTTATAAAAAAAGGTATCGATCCGGTAGATGGCTAACTGTTCCTTGACAAAATTTTCTTTGCAGCTCGATGAGGCGCTGCTTGCAACGGGAAAACGAAAATTTCAGTACATGTTACTTTAGTTCCTTATTTTGCCGTTGCTGGGCGCGCGTAACTTCGATTGCACCTGTCGGCTGTCACCCCTGTCGGTCTCCATTTTTGGAAAAAATGGTCAACGGACAAAGCAATGTGTGCATTTTGCAGCCGGCGTTTATTATTTGGTGTGCCAAACAAGGCTAGCTAGAGGCTTCTTCTGCTGACTAAAACGACATACCTAAGTACTTACCTAATGCGTAAATAAGGGCACTGGTGAACTGGTGACACGACCTGCTTAGCCAATACAATGTTGGCCTAGAACTAGTACTCTCAGACAACGGGAGTTTGTTTGGGAAGTAAAGACTCTCTGGCAAAATTGTTGTAGCGAGAGACTCCAATACAAGTAGTTAGTGACACGACAACGCACACCAAGCGAACATCATGCGTTGCCGGCTTGTTAGCTCGGTAAGAGAGCGATTACACCTACACAACGGCAAGAGTCAAGGGAAAAGGCTTTCTAAGTAGAACTTGCCGCAAACCGCAAACTATAAAACTCAGAAAACTTACGATTTGTGACACTCGATCGGATCATTGGCAGCTATGTGCGTCAAGGGTGTATGTCAAGGTTTGGTAAGCGTGTGAAGCCAGCAGCGACGATAGAACTACGTTCAGCAGGGTAATTATTATCTACCACGCAATAACCAAGACATCAGTGACATCTGTCAGACTTCTTTCGCTAGGTACCTTAAAGGCTCATACAAACAGACGCGACATCGCGGGCGCGACAGGCAGCGGTATCTTTGCCGACAAAGGTACCGCTGCCTGTCGCGCCCGCGATAATTAAATTAACTTGATTTTTTTTTTGATAACTTACCACGTCGTACAATATCTTTTCCGTTACCGGGGGTGGCATAGGTTCTATGCAATCTGGTGGCTTGATCTTGATAGACTTCTTCACTTCTTTGCATTTTTTTGGGTCTTCTGCTTCACACGGTATTTTTTTTCTTGTTTCCGGGACCGGACACGGTTCTTCAGGATCACACATTTTGAAGTTGGTATTTTCTTTATTTTTACCTTTTTCGATACCTAATACAAATTATTCAAGTATTTCCAGAATGTTTCCAAAATTATGACTTTCTTGCTTGTCAATACTGACTTGACGTTCGTTAATTCAAGTTTTCGAAATATACAATGCTTTACCGGAAAACGGAAACACCTCTATATGCCCAATGCCTCTTATTTTTGTATCTTATTTAATACTGATACAAAATAATATAAATGTGGTAACTTTAGACCAAAATACTATTTGGTTCAGATAAACAAGACCGTGTCTGTGGTATAAAACATGTTTTCTGCATAAAATAATAATGGTTTTGTCTGACCAAATTGTCAAGTGTCGGTTAAACAGAATTTAGTTCATTACATTACTACTAGATGGCAGCACAATGCTCAAATGAAATGCGCGCTTTTCCATGACTGTTTTTTCTCATAACGTCCATTTTGACATTTAGAGTCATGGTGTTGCTACTTTGATAATGTTCTACCATAGTAGTAGTTATGTGGAAAAAAGTAGTCGTATATTGTATTTTATATGCTAAATAATTTTTTTACTCATGAAATTGGCTTTCGGACGTGTTACGTTACAGTAAAATAAATAAATCAATAACTAGGATATCAAATCAGTAACGAAAGCTTGAGCCTTTTTTGTTACTTATACTTTTTTATTGTGTCGATAACTTTTATATTTATTTATTTATTACTTATTGTCTCGGGGTCCAAACTTAGTATATAATGTACTTACTTTAAAACTCAAATTTTGGTTAAAATACTACTTATTAATTTATTTTATCATTTATTGCTTATGTCACACACAATAATCAGCTGTTCTAATTTTGTCGTGTGTGATGTGAACATAAAAAGCATGGTTCTCAGGCGTATTTTTTTACTCAATTTCATGATTGGTCCCATACTTAAAAGATGTTCGTAATGATGGGTTCCATGACCCCTTCTTGGGATTTTTCAAATACCTATACCTTGTATTTTTTACCTTGTATTTTTATTTGTAAATAAATGTGTTAGAAAAGTAAAATTATGTCAAAATTTACGTGCATGTTATAACTGATGACGTCAAATGGTCAAAGTTGTTTTAAAATCGTAATTATTGTTTGCTTGCCTCAAGGCAGTTCGCGAGCGCGACGCACGACTACGCGATCATTTGCTAGCACAAGGTGTTAGTAGATTTAGTGAATGTCAGTATGGCAACACTAAATTCTGCAGTAATTATTTGTATGTATTTCTCAGCGCCATTACTTTTTACCGATGTAATGTTGAAATGATTCTAATCCGTTTTAATCGGCAAATCTGTGTGATGTTTTAGCAAAACACTCAAGTGATTGTGTACTAAAACTATCGAACTTCTTTAAGTTTTTGTGCTGGGCTTTGTCATGGCCGGTAAGTGGTGACTTTTTGCGCCCGCTAGTCAAGGGCGAAATCGGATTTGGGAATCGCAATAAGTCGAAGATGTTTTATCGTTCGAACTCCGACGGTAAATGCAATGTTATTGTCATTAGTTTGGTTTTTAGTATTTAGTGTTTACATCCTGTGACGATAGCTTGTTTGGATTAATGTTTGGTTATCATTACTTACGCCGATAGTTTTAACCTTTTGCTCTCTGAATTCACTATTGCTAGAGATGTAGATGTGAGGAAGTTCTCGCAACGGTCTTTCGGCGTCTATTTTCGAATAAAAAACGTCATTGTTACATAAAAATGCGGGCTAGCAGGAATGTTTGCGAGAACATATGATTGTATTTAGCGAAAACGTAGCATACTTTCGTTAGAACAGTATCTAGAGACGTTGATAAACGCCCGGGGGCTCATTCGTAGTCAAGAAAACACGTTATTCCAATGAAGTTAAATTCAGGTAAGCGTTATTTTTGTCACTTTTTTATTTTGAAAATTTTGGAATCCCACAATCAGTTAGTCGTAAATGTTATCAACAATTTGCTTGTTGTTAAATAATTTGTTGCAATACAATAGTTACTTAGTGTTCTGTTACTTTATTTCTGATTATTCTACCCTCTAAATATAATGGGAACATAATTTAAATTTTGAATAGTCCAATGTCCCCCTCTAATTCGCGTATGAACAGCTGTGTGGGAAAGAGATGGATATATTAACGTTTTTTACTGGAATAAACATCCAGAAGGTCATATTTCTCAATATATATTTAATTTCTAATAACATAAATGAATACAATCTGGGCACAAACAAAATTAACAACAAAATTTGAAAATAACCTACAAATGTTATCTTTGTGCATAATCATTATCATCTTCTAGATAACCTCAATGTCTTAGAGGATAAATAATGAATCTGAGATGTATTATCTTCTAAATTCTATTTATTACTCAGCAGAAAATATCAGGTTAAGATCATAAAGTTTTCTCTCGAACAGAAACATAGATTCAGGTCAAACTCGGAACAGTTTTATTGGTCATAAACACCACAGACTATTAATACTTGTTGTCATCCAAAGTTGGAAAAGGCAAAGGCAGTGGAATTAATGGCAGAACTCTGATATTCTCCAAGGAGGTCAATCAACAAATTTCTAATTCTTATAAGGAGCAGTCAATTTCATTGAAAGATATGTAGTTATTCTGGACATGATATTGCAAAATACTTCAAACTATAGTTTTTTTTAAGCTATACTGAATATTGTTTTCCACTTGATTATGTTAGAAATTTTCTGTCAGTCATACTTAGCTTCTAGAGAAGGTGAATGCTGGTTTCTAGTTTTATTTATGAGATATAGATAGTGCCTTCCACGAAGACGTGCCCCAATCAGTGTTTGCTGAAGCTGTACTTCTGTACAGAGGGGTGGAGAGTGGGATCTATAGTATAGATAGTGCCATCCACGAATTGGTGCAGATTCTATACCTATAATCTATCTACATTCCCTATATGTTTTAAAGGCAAACAAGCAGTTAATAGAATCTCTTGATTTATTCATTGAGGTCTTTGATACAATTTTTACTGAATATTTGTCTGTAGTAATACCTGCCATATTTGTCTTGATTCTTCAGACAAAGCCAACCAATGTGGCATACCCTTATCAAATGTACAAGGCTATACATTTTAACTGTCCTAGCTGTATAAAACAGCTTCTTTCATCCAGTACATTCTATTTGGCCAGGACCCAATACCACAAAACATTTACAAGTCTACAACATTGTTAAATTGTAAAAAAAAAGCATAACAGAAATTACAAATATGTATGAGTTACAATCTATAATTCTTTTGAATTTTTAAAAGCATATCACAAACCATGAGGGCTGCGTATTATTGTAGACTTGCCACTACAATTTACATATTTGTAAGGTTTTTCTGTTACAATTGTGGTACTTATAGATTTGTGGTACACTGACTTGTAAAAATTTACAAAATTTGTAAATTTGTTAAGTATTGTGGGATAGGGCCCTGCTTTGTTAACACCTTTGTAAAGTGTTCTTGGTTGACATTGACATAATTGGTTCAGCTGATGGTTGAGGACTCACAGTTCAGTCAAACTCAAGATGGACTGATAGTGTTGGTTGATTAACTTTGTCTTTCATGATTTGATTGAAACTGTTTTATAAAGCTAGCTAGCAATCACCCCTTAAAACATACATTAGTCTATAACAATACATTAGTCTCAAGTTATATGCATATTTATCACCTATGCAAGAATTTTATCACTGGATAAACCATTCACATAAAAATCATAACTTTCCTCCTATTGAGATTTGTTCTTGACCTCTTTTCCTTTATATGTAAGTAGTAATATACAGACTTTAAGTACTTGTAATTAGCAGTGTCTAGGTCCTAGACTCTAGGATTTGAAGTCTACATGGATAACAGAATTGTGATAATTCCCTTGAAATTTGCTTACAAAATTGCCCATATTTATTCTAAAAAGTTGTCATATTTATTTTCATTTGTGTATTGCAATGCTTCTTATACCTTATCTTTTTTATAGTAAGCAAACCTTTTTTACTCATTTTTTCTTATTTACGCTGACTTGTCCCACTGCTGAGCAAAGCCCCAAGTACAACCAGATAACCTTTTCTATGTAATGAATTTAATAATACAGTTTTGAACTTTCAAGTACAACTAAAACATTCTAATAGAATGCTAATACTAGCAGTAGAATGTTTTAGTTGCCAATCACAATCAATAAAGAAAAACAAAAGAGGTTTTATACTATCATCTATAGAGTCAATATTCTATAGAGTTCACTGTATTGTATTATAAAGGCTACAATCCACCTCTGACAATGTTGAATCAGTTTCCTCATGTATTGTCAACACAAGCAGGGAAAATAGACAAAAATAGATACCTAAGCTATAAATGTTACCTTTTACACAATGTTGGTACAGATCATTTACATAAAAAAGATTGGTTTTGAATACAATTTACTCTCTGCGAAATAGTAGGAATTGGATATACTGTGATTATTTTACGCATTCATAGTTCATTGATGACTCAGTTTTAGAGTAATTTCCTGATATGGAACATTGTAACCACAGCATTGCATTGGCAGCACATTAGCCGTTTCCTTTTAAGCCTACAGACTTGTAACACAACAGGAAAGCAATCTCACAATGAAGATTAAAAACTGTAATTGGATATTGCAAAATAAACTTGCTTAATATTAAATTAATTGTAAGTAGTGATGGATTTGGGCATAAAATGGCCACCTGTTTATTATTTCCAATTTGCTTAAAAAATATGCTGGCATTAAATATGGATCTTATTATTATAAGACTACAAACAAATGCATCCCTCCCTTCCTATCAAATAAAAAGATTTAAAAGTTTTTAATTACTTTTAATTAAAGACTGTCTGTTAAATAAGGAATTATGTGAAGGTTCCATAGCCAATTGCTGTAATTAATGTTCATGTATTTGTTTATGTGACTGGAATCAATTTAAATGGGTGATCTGCCATTAAATAGGGACTGATTAAGGCCAGTTGTGATGATAAAAACTTGTTTTGCATAAAGAAAATGTTTTAATGTTTGTAGGTACCTGATACTGGTTTTGAGTTGTAGTTTCTTATGGTATTATAGGAATGGAAAAAACATTAAGTGTAATGTAGGTATGTGATGTGTGACAAGTGACTTTATAATCAATAAATAAATAATTAATTCTTTATTGCTCCAGAGCTAGGTTAGAGTATTTCAGGAGTCATATACTGAATACTGTGATGAGGACCATAATAGGGATGTATGGAAGAACACATGCTGTGCCAACCTTAGATAGATTGGGTTAAGTGCAGGGGGTCGATGATCTTGGAGGCATATTCTGTTTCTTAATTGATTTAATTTAAGTACCTACTGTCATACAAATTAAGTTTCTATATGGTATAAGAGGGAAATGCTTCTATATCTTCTATACATTATTATTGTAAATTAAAGTCGCTTTTCGTGTTCGTCTGTATGTCCGCGTTCTTCTAAACCACGCAACAGATTTTAATGAGGTTTTCACCATCGTTTAGAGAATTTATTCTGGAAGGTTTATGTGTGTAATACGTTAATATTAAAGTTACATATAACTAAGAAATCTCGATGTTTTGTCAAGTCATAAAAACCGTGCGAAGCAGGAGTGGGTCGCTAGTTCAATTATAAATTCTAGTTACAGGTACCTAGTAGTGCTTGATGATTAGTGAATCATTTGAATATGAACTAATAAAGTGTCATGTCATAATTGTTAGGTGTATGATGTGTGATGTGTCATGGTGAAAATCAAAAATGAGGCATGTGTTAGCAATTTATTTTTTTGTTAGTAAAGGTTATCATTTGACTGTTTAGTGTCTGTGACTCTACAAGTGTAATTAAATCAGTATATTAGGGATCTCATAGTAAAGGCAAAGTAGGTACTTATTTTCCTACTTTACATTAAAATTTGAAGTTCTGGGGTAGTATTATGAAGTATTAATGCCATTATTATTCTACTGCGAAAACGGGATGGTGCTAGCGGCCTTGTCTAGCTCTGTCGCTCTCTCACACTGGAAAAATGGTGGCATTAATACTTCATAATACGGCACCTGGACGCGGCGTTATGGGAGACCTATTTAAAGTTTAAATAGTACTCGTATAACGCAGCGTCCTAAGCGATCGTCGCACTCATGGCTCCTTTGGTTCGGTTGATCCTGAATGCGTGATCGCGTCGACAGAGGACGTTTTCCGGTTTTCCCACAAAAAGCGACATGCACGCGACAATCGCGTATTCGCGCGGCGATCGCTTTTAAATAGGACGCGGGTTAGAGTAGGGTCAGACCAAAGAATCAATGATGAAAGATGATTTTAAAGGGGATGATAGCTGATTGACTTGTCGTTTGCTCAGTTTGCACGAGGCTTCTTGTTTCAAAATGATGTACTGTGGTATTGTACATGTAAACAAAAACATTATTGCACATTTAATGCACATAGTCTGGCTTCCAAAAACTTGTTATAAAATATTTTAATTAGATGTTGACTGCCTCGTTGGTCTAGTGGTCGCTAGCACTACTGCTGAGCATGAGGTCCTGGGTCCTATTCCCGTGCCGGGCAAAGTGTTATTGGGTTTTTCCAACTTGAAGTTCTCAGTAGCAGCCCGGAGGCTGGATTTGTGGCCGTTTGATGCCAATAGACTTGTCTCCTTATATGGGACTTGAAGGCCCTAAATTTAAAAAATATATTAAAAGATACAGAAAGCTGATAATTATCATATTAGTGAATAGTGACTGATTCGTTCTACTACGAAATAACTATCCTGCCTCTGTGAAACTGGAGATTCTCAAACATATAATACACTCAAAGTAAATTAAATTTTCCCACAAATTAATATATCAAACAAAAATTGTATGCCACTTAAAATGACATAAGGAAAATGATGCATTGCTCTAAGACCTGTGCTAATTTGGCTTAAGACCAAGTATAGTAGAAACAGTATCGCTATGGAATGTTAAGTAAAACCTGGCCCGGTTTGACATCTTATTTTATCATGTGTAAGTAGGTTGAAGTACCTACTAAATTAAACTAAAAATCATAAGCTTAGAGATGTCTCAGGTTCATCTGTGTGGCAATACACATATGGAGGAAAATGTGGCGAGGAAAGTTTTGAGTATGAATGTGGATGGCCATAAGAGTAGTGGGAGACCGAAGAAACGGTAATAGATCACTTACTATCACATGGGCCACCAGGTTATTCGTGTCCCAAAAACACAAATATTTTGAAACTTATATGATTAAAGAGACAACTAGTTCAGCCCATCACAATTCATTGCTAAGGGATTGCTGGTGAATGGGAATAGTTCAGATTTCTAGTGTGTTAGACACTAGAAATCTTAACCATTCCCATTCCCCATTCACATTTAAATATTGTTTTTTTTTTTCTTATACAGTTGAAATAACTGCCTGAACTAGGGTTTCTATGCTGCTCCTATAAAACTAAAACAGTAACAGCAAGAAGCATAGAAAACTAAAATAAGTGACTTCATCACATAAAACAGTTTAACCAGCAAGCTACCTATTCTATTACAAACAAAATATTTTATCTATTAACAACAAGATAAGGTCTAATATGAAACTAGCAAAATTGATATTCAGATACTTAGAAAAACTGCTTGATAACAATGTTGATTCACAATTTTATGTGGCTATATTTTTGATAACAATGTTTATAATTGGTCATTCATAATTTCATCACTATTTTAAAATGCCTTGTTTACTTATATCTTTTGTTGAAATAGTAGTATTTCAATTAATTTAAAGAAAAAAAAAGGTGGATAAATTCTTTGAAAGATGATAATTATGGGTAGAAAAGAAGTAGATTGAGAACAGGCTAATCCTAACTAATATTATAAATGCGAAAGTGAGTTTATTACGCTTTCATGCGAAAACGGCTGAAGATTTGGATGAAATTTTTTACACATGGGTAGATCATGACCTGGATTAGGACATAGGTGCTGCGAAGACCCCAAATGGGTGAAATGAAATGAGGTACCTATCTAGATTGGGACAAGGGTCTTCGCGAAATAAACTCCAGTAAATAAAGTCAATTTTACGGAATACAGTTGTATAACCAAAAACTCATTCTAGCCTATTAGGCTTCCACCTATACTCAACCCAATTAGAGTTTATCCTCATTCTCAATATTCTCGTCACCTGCCCATCCAAGGCTGTGACAAGGAAGACTGGCGCGCATCAAGTTATCAATACGTAAACAAACTGACTATGTTTACACAGTGATACTGATAACTGACTGCCACTCAAACGACCTTGAACTCGCTGATGACCCGACGGTATCGTTGATTTGAAAGGCATATCTATCAAGAAATTGATTTCTGTTTTGTATGGCTTCATGGAATCTTTGATGAAGAAATAGATAGGCTGTTTTTATATGGCTTGGAAGTTTCGGTTGCGGATTTGTATACAATCCTTCTCGGATTATTTTCTCAAATAAAATTTATTCTACGATTCGCTGTACTGCCTTGTAGACTGGGTGATATTTTACCCACGACTGCGGCGTGTATTTCCATACAGTTAGTGTCGATTATGCCGATACCTAGATACGATGACTAGACATGCCTAATGCCTTTTCTTAAACGTGCCGCCTACGCGCCCTTCGCGTCTACCCTGGCTAGATAGCCAGCCATAGCCATTATTTTTTACTTTTAATTGTTGACAAAATGTTGAAAAATTAGCTCCTTATATAAATTATGCTCATTGCGGCCACACCTCGGCTTGCACATCTCCATATCAATATTTTCAGTCAATTGATCTCTCTACTCCCTGCCCATCAGAAAACAACTTAGTACAAGAGCTTTTCTACCCTGGCTATCTTCCGCTGGTCAAACATTTGCTCCTTATATAAATTATGCTCATTGCGGCCACGCCTCGGCTTGCACATATCTCCATAACAACATTTTCATTCTTTGATCCCTCTACTCCCTGCCCATCAGAAAACAACTTATTACAAGGGTTTTTCTACGCTGGCTATCTTCTGGTGATCAAAAATTTGCTCATTATCTACTTCTGCTCTATGCGGCCACACCTCTGCTTGCTCATATCTCAATATCAACATTTGTATACTCATCAGAGAATAACTTAGTACAAGGGTTTTGGCATTGAATATTAATTTTAGACAATCGAACATTCTAATTTTAGGACCCTGACAACCTTATGAAAACTGTAGAGTCGACAATTTTAGACACTAAGCCAACTCAGCTATAAAGTATTGAAAAGTATACATAAACCCGTCGTTTTCGTGTCAACGCTAAAATATGGCGACGTGAATTTCATCTCTATAGGTATATTAGTCTGTCTATACGAGACAGACAGTAGATAAGTTGGGTAGCCATTTGCGTCACAAACTTCGTCACTTATACTAGTGACGTTGGTGTTGAAGGGTTAAGTGTTTATTTAGGCACCCTTTTTGTATTAGATATGAATCCAAATTAGGGTAAAAGCTGGCCTTTAGCTGGTGGCAAAAAGGAGGTTGAACAAAGAAGATTGGCCTCCAGGGTAAATAATAGTACAATAAGCACGTTTATGGATAAATGAAGCACTTGTTTTGCAGGACACGACAGCGTGACATGATGATTACTAAGCTTTAAAAATGCGAAAATGCTAAATAACAGGTTCCAGAATGTTATTCGCGTCCAATAGTAGAATGGAATCGGCAGTTTTCCCAGTATTTCAATACAACAACTATCTTCACGGCAGACACGCAACTGCCAGCATTAATTATCATCGCAACGCTATTTATATCTACCAATTGCGTACTACATATGTACAAGGTGCTTCCTCTAATTGTTACGCGTCAAGCCTTGTGGGCCCATTGTCTAAACTCACCCTACAAAAGCTCAAAAGAAAGGTGTAATGTTACTAAACCACTGGTCCATTCATAAGTATAGCATTACTGTTCCACGTTCAAAAAACAGGTTCCAAAATCAAAGTTTTCCGCCATTTACGGTCAGGACATGTCACAGAACTGTACTGTTTAACGTTTTTTTTTGTTAAGTAATTAAATTAGTAAAATGCGTGGTTATTTACTGTTTTCTATTATAAGTTAGTGTAGAGATGTTGAAAAAGAAGGAAGTACCGTGGTATTCCAATCATCGCATTAGGATTCAGGACAATTTCGCCAATTGGAGACATCATTCGTGTCGGGTGCACTGGAACACGACTTGTGATTGTACGTACATTTGATAAATGGGTCAATTTTCATTTTTCAATCGTTTCATTGCCGTTCACATGTAATTGACCGGCGCCACATTTTTATGTACAGTTAGTGGAGGCAGGTCAATTTATCACACCATATTTCAGGGTACTTATAAATTACCTAAGGGCTAATAGAAAAACTTTCTCGGTTTGATTCCAAACTGGTGATTAATTCCGAGAAGTTAAATCAGAAAAAAAAAAACTAAAATTATGTAACGTCCTACTTTTTTAAATCCGAAATATGGATTATAATCGAATGAAAGACCATTGAGAGAACAATTAAATTACTTCATTGTTTAATTTTAAGATAACGTAGCTTAGTTTATTATGGATAACTCGGATTTTTAATAACTTTACTAAGCTATTGATAACAACGGAATGATAATTCTTTACGCTCGCTATCTTGACATAATGTTTGTTTCTCTTTTGTATAATACATTGCATTTACGACTTTATAATAATACTTTTATGCTCGTTGTTTACTAACATTACTTTCTTGTGTGTGTTGACTAATTTATTTTTGTGTTAATATCTTCATTTCGTACTTACAAATGTTTTAGTCATACAGAAAGAGATTTGTTTCTGGGGAGTTGCGCCACTTCTTCCCAGCTAAATCACTAGCCAGGATGTGGTGTGGGGAGGCTGTTTCGGGGTCTGTCTTTTCATCATTTGTAGCTTCCGAAACTCATGTGTGTTGCTAACTTATTTCTGTGGTATCTTCGTTGAAAATTAAAAAAATACCTGCGTTTGCTGGGGAATTTTTTGTCCCACTTCTTCGCAGCTAAAACACTGGAAAGTGGGGAAAGATGTGCGTTTTTGGGAGTCTTTTATAACTTTCAAGTGCTGATTCTCATCGTCATTTTCTGTAAACAATTTCGAAACGCTCGCGTGGCTCTAGAACAGTCTAGAGTCTACCAGCACGCGTGGCATGATCATTGTGAAACGGGTTTTCTTGACGGAAGAATAGACAAAATGACATAAACAATCATAATCTGACATTTTGTCTATTCTTCCTGTAGTCATGCTATGCGCGTGCTGGTTTCACGCAACGCAACGAAATCTAGGTAGGGCAACAATAGCATGATCAGCCTGAGACGTTCCCACTACTGGGACATGACCCTCTCTGTGAGAGGGAGTGGGCCATACACCACCACGACACGTTAGTTGGGACCTTCCGCTGGGCCACCACTGCTCAAGATTATAATCTGTTGAATTCTACGTACCTAGTTAGAATATATTAAGATTTTCCTACAAAATAGCATCCTGATGGAAAAAATATTGATTTCAATCGGCGCTGAAGTGTCGCATAGCTACCGACTTTTGTGTAATGCTAAGAAACCATACAAAAAGTTTGGTTGTACCAAATAATACCTACATAGACGAAGTTTTGTGTAACTAGGTACATAATTTTCAGTATTTTAGTCCCTTTTTATTACCTTTGTGAAATAACTTATAATTGGTAGATTTTAAGTGTTTGCTACGGTAAAATAGTAACTTTACAATAAGTATAAGAAAAAGAAAGAAACATTGTTTATTCTGCATAAACAAAAGGCCATTACAAAAAAAAAAAAAAAAACTGATATCTTAATCTTAGAAGGTTGTCATCTAGTCGCTAATATAGGTTCAAACTGGACTAAATTGCGTAATACCCTAATAATTTTGTAATCTGATATTTTGAGACAGTCTAAAACTGGTTCTGAATATTTTTATAAAGCAATGTTAAATTTTTGTGGGTATTAAAACAAGGTCAAAAGAATTAATTAAGTATTAATTTTGTAAATAGCTAGGATTTGCCAGTTATAAATGACATCAGTCAGATCATACTAAGGAAAATCATAAAAAAAACAATAGTTTTCCTTTCTTTGGTCAGTCGCTGCAAAGCATCCGATTCACTCTGGTATCTGACCACAAGACAAATATTATTATTAAAAGCCGGTGATGTCCCACTGCAGGGCAAATGCCTCCCTACTCTCGTTCCACTTTTCTCTATTTAAAGCTGCTAAGGAACACCAAAAAGACAAATTGAATCAATTTTTTTTCTACAAAAAGTGACTTCATCAGGCCTCATTTCAACCACATCATCACCAACATCCTTTGGCATAGGTCGTTCTTCGAGGGGCGCTAGCGCTCGCCAACTCGCCGAGTCGTCGCGACGCATCCTGCGCCGCCCTCGCTGCGCGCCGCCGCGGGCCAGTAGGCCCACTAGGCATGGGCTAACTGGCTCCGGTAAAAAATTGGATATAATAATATATCACTCCAATACGGATATGGGATTTGTTTATTTCTTGGAATGATTCTGACTGATATATCCGCTGTGGGATATATATCCAAACAAAGATTTGTCTGGAGTTATTATACCCATGCCTACGGACTACACATGGCACGCATGGTGCAGGCTTGCATCAGACTATTCAGAACCGAAAACGTTGTCTTTTCAAACTAGTGAAAAGACCATTATTGAATCAAAGACTGCTTACAGCCAGCCCAAACTGCATAGCTTTATGCATATTTAGGCAATTTTGTCCTTATTTCAATGATATGTGTTCCAGGCAATGGTGGCGAGACGACATGGTGTTTCAGCCAGGTGAAGGGCACTTTGGAAGACGATGTCACGGAAGCTGACCTGATCTCCTGCGTGGAGTTCAACCATGATGGGGAACTGCTCGCTACGGGGGACAAGGGAGGCAGGGTCGTTATATTTCAGGTAAGTTTAGCATTCTTTATGCATTTTCTTTAAGGTAGAAGTCCGAAGGCGGCGGCAACCGCAAACCGCAGCGGGAAAGCTGCCCAATCGCAATGACAGACAGCACCGACACTACTGGTTTATATGTAACTCTAAGAACACGGCAACATGCGGCAATGTCGCCATCTATAGAAGCGTTTTCATAGAAACCAGTGACGTTACTGCTGTTGCGGTCGCCTTCGAAATTGTGACCTTTATCGTCGCTTGAAACTGCCTGAACCAATTATACCAACTGCGAAAAGCAAGTAAACAGTTTCATCATCCGTAACGTGCAGACATAGAACGACCGCTTAGGCTCGATCACGCATCAGGTCGCTCGTACCTTGGTTCCATTCCATGTATGATCCATATTATTGTAAAAATAGTAGGATATTTCCTGCCTTAAATACGGAACCCTAAAAATTACAGGCCCTTAAAGTGGATGAGCTAAGGTAGCCCGCGAAATTCAAATTTTGTTATTATTTGCCACCGTAACAAATATGGACTATTTCATGAAATAGTCATTCAATGCACTTACATGAACTTAGAGAGTTGTATTGCTGATTCTAATGTTTATAATTCTGTAAATACATATTTGTTACGGTCGAAAATATTATTTAGATCAATATACAACCTGATACTGATCTGCAAATTGCAAAAAACGTAACAACATTTGAATTTCGCGGGCTACCTTAGCGCATCCCCCTTAATGAAAAGGGCGATAATTTGGGTCGTGGACGATATGCAAGCCGACACCAAAAGTTGGAAGTTATACCATCGGAGGATTTGAACGTTAATGCGACGTTAACTTTGGTACAATCACGTCACATTCACATTTGACGTGGCTAGCTCGACGCAAACCAGATGCGAAGTCACCATGAGTCATTTCATACGATTCTGTTTCTTTCCACTTTCGTGTCACAGTTGTCACGTCACCGCATTCCCAGGCTGCGAATGAGTACAAATATTATTTTACTTACAATATAGTACCATAGTCTCCACATTCCAGTATCTACATCTAATAGATACTGTTATCATCGCCAATACATTTGACAGGGCTTGAGAAATGCTAAACACACGTAAATTTTAAACAAAAAGTTAATGTAAGGTATACTCCATCTGAAATAAGATTAGACATTTAAACAAACCTTTTTACAGTCCGTTCGTCCGATTTTGACTTCTAATCTAAAATAAAATAAATAAGGATGGCATTAAAAGCAAAAAAAAAATACACAATACCAACTCTCTACTGCAGCTGCCATTTGTCATGCCACCAACGCAACAGAAGTCAAAATCGGTTCGGACTGTAAAAAAGGCTTATTTAAATGTCTAATCTTATTTCAAATGGAGTATAGATATTCCCTTTAAAAACTCACTTGTTTATGTTTCAGAGGGACCCAGCTTCAAAGCAATGTGTCCCAAAAAAGGGCGAGTACAACGTGTACTCAACATTCCAATCACACGAGCCTGAGTTCGATTACCTCAAGTCTTTGGAGATTGAAGAGAAAATCAACAAGATTCGGTGGCTGAAGCGGAAGAACCAGGCCCACTTCCTACTCTCAACCAATGACAAGACTATCAAATTGTGGAAGGTTAGTCTTGTATGTATTCGAAGTTTTTTTTATTTCTCTTTTTTTAGTTTTAAGTTTTTTTCTTAGGGCGAATTTCGCCAATGGTGCCGATTCCCTTGTTCACAAACTAAACTAAATTTAAGGTCAGTGCATCTTTTTCTTTCTATTTCATTATGAAAAGGAAAGAAGATACATTTTAGTTTAGTCCTGTCAAATTAATCAGCACCTGACGTAAATTGACGTAATTTTAGTAGGCAAGTTCTTAATCGCGTCTAAACTTGTTTGGAGTAGTGACAGTTTGACATGACTAAACAAAAAAATTTCTTCTGTCCTTTTATAATGAAATAGAAAGAAAAAGATGCATTGGACTTAAATTTAGTTTAGTTTGTGAACAACAGAATCGGCACCAATGGCTAAGTATAATTGCTAATTTCACAAATTAAACTGAACGCGATCAGGGGGCTTAAAACGATCACTTTAGCAGAACATGAAAATATTATGAATCATCGTAAATTGTCACAAACTGTGAATTGATAAGATGATCGGCGTGTAATTCATATTACGAAATAATACATCTGTTTGTCAGTTTTCTATGGAGATTCGTAAAATGGTGCACAAATTATGAATTGCTTTTATGTCAAATTAGAGGAATTGCTAATGACAGCTGGGATTCAGGAAAGTAACAGTTTTTAGAGGAATTGCTAACGGTGGCCGGTTTAGGCCCCCAGCACTTCTAAACCGCGTTCAATAACTATCAGTGTCAATATTCTACAACGATAATGACACTAATGGCTCTTGAAAGCGGTTTAGATGTGCTGACCGCGTTCAGTTTAATTTGTGAAATTAGCACTTAGTCTGTTTTTTAATCTCGTGGACTAATTTGACAGGTGCAAATGTCAAACTCCATAGTGAAAAAAACAAACAACAATCACTTGAAATGTCAAATTAGTCTACGAGACTAAAACAGACTTTCGTATATTTTAAGCTTTGATCGCCACGGCTGATCGTGTTATTTTTTCATTCAGATTAGAACCATGTAATTATAACCTTTAGTAGAGATGCTAGATTTGTTATTGATGAGGATAAAGTAATGAGTCTGCCGTGGCGGTCAAAGAATTAAACAATTTATGGCGGAGTGAATTTTTCGTAGCATATTTAGTCGTGCGTTATTTATAGCACGATTGTTTGAATGGGTTCGACTCCCCAAGATGAGCGCAAAAGCACAACATAATTTTCCATACAAATAACTTCTCAAAGGCACTAGTAAAAAAATCACAAATAATTATATCTGATATACCACAGGCATTATGTCCTCTAAAAATGCCAATGTAATTGGATACTAACATTCCATAGTATTATCATCTCCCAACCTATATGTGATCATGCGCCATTGATTGATGAGCATCAAATTACGTCATTCGATACCAACCTAATGTGTCCAGTATGCTTTGTGTATCAAAACATTGATACTACAATATTTATGGCTTTTACCTGTTGATTGGTAACAGGTACCACAAATGGTACTTTCAAATTCGAATTTAAAATGTAGGAGAACCCACGAGCATTGATCACGACGCTTACTCAAGATGGGTGGGCGATGCAGACTTATATTACCAGACACCAACGGATATCTTTTTCATAAATTATGTATAACTTCTAATATTTTTTACCTTTGTTCTAGGCCACCGAGTAACAACAAAGACAGAGACTACACATAACTAATCGCACAACATTTCCAGGTGTCCGAACGAGACAAGCGTGTGACGGGCTACAACACGCGCGAGGAAGGTGGCCGGCCACGCGATCCGGCGCGGATCACTCAGCTGCGGGTGCCCACTGTGCGGCCGGCTGAGCTCATGGTGGAGGCGTCTCCTAGGTGAGTGTTGTACAAGTAACACGCGTACACTCCGCGCGCGGAAGGTGGCAGGACACGTAATCCGGAGTATAGCCGCGCCTGTATCAGAGCGTGATAAGCGTGAAAACTGGCTATTTTAGGACAGCACAGCTCATTCGCTTTTCAATCGACACTACAAAGTGATGAATAACTTTCATTTCGGAAGTCGGTGGCTTAAAACGAAAATTGAAAACCAAAGAAAAACAACTTCCCAAATTTAGTAATTTTTCACTTAGTAGTGTTTTTTTGGGAGTTGGTTGTTCTTTTTTGTAAAATGTTTTTTTTTTGCGTCTAAAGTTTATACAAACCACTGTTATCAACATAATATATTGCAAAATCGAGAGCCTCAATATCGGCACACAGTGTTTGTCTCGCGATAAGCATCGACGATCTAATTAAATTATTTTCAGGTATATTTACCTCAACACTCGAGTTCAGCCATAGGATTATGAAACGTTTTTAATATACTTTTTATCTGACATCCGTTTTCATAAAGCGATTGTTATCTATGGGGGGAAAAGTGGGTTAACGGTAGTTGGTTTATTGTGGACTTTGGACCGATTTTTTGGGTTTAAATGGCTTAATGATATTGCTATATTTAAGTAGTTAAAAAAAAGCTTGACGTCATTCTCTTTCAATGAATTAAGTCAACCTTTTGCTGGATTTGGCCTTCCGTAACACAAAACCCAGCACCCTAATTGCGTACACGATCAATCCGAATCTGAATCGCTTTGAAAGAAATGGCGAAACCATTGCTTCATAAGTTCGAAAAAAAACCTACGCAACAACGTAAATAACGCAATTAATGTTGTTGAACTGTCAAAATGAAACGGATTAGTCCTAATCGGTTACGAAAATAAGTTACGCAATTAAATAGCAGATCTCCGAATCTCCTACATACGCGTAAAAAGAATAGAGACCAGGGGTGGGTTACGATAGCTCTAGGACCCAATTCGGTCGCAAAGTCCTAATGGCTTCCTTAGACGGTCATAATTGCTTGAAAAGCACGAAAACATCACGTTCTTGTCAAGCTATTTTTATCGTCTAGAGACGCCATTAGGACGCGATCGCTATCTATGTCGAGACGAGACTGACTAAAGCCCTGTTGCCAGGTAGCTATAATCTGGGATTATTGAAATCACGTGGTTGCTTCTTGCGTTCACCATCTTCGACCACATTATTGGTTACCATTAGGATACATAGTAGTTAAACGCGATCTTTGTAATATAAAAAAAAACCCCCAACGCTTTTGGTCATCGGTTTACCCGCTAACTGTCGTGTTACGTGACTAGCGCTTTATTTATTTTGTCTAAAGCAGAAACAAATAAAATTAAGGCGGATCCTCCTACCAAACGGGTTCTGTGTCTGGTGGGCTACTGCCCGACGATTGATGTCGGGACGTTGTATATATGCTAGTCGCGCGGTAAACTCCGCTTGCGCGATGTAGGATTTTGCGTAACGTGAGTATGATGCGTAGGTTGCATGTGGCTATGTAGATGGCGCCACACATCCAATGACCATCCATTTCAGAATTTCAGATAGTAGTAAATCGTGATTATTTAATTAAGTACATGCAGTATTCTCCTACGTGCTAATCGCACAAACCAATAATAAGTATGTACTATGTTCGCACAATACTGATCTTTAAACCTATTAAGAGATATAACTGAACATGATTTCATCCTGACGTACTTTAGTGGCTGGGTATAACCTTCTCACCTTTAGGGAAGTTACCGCAAATGAGATTCAAAAACAATATAACTCTAATAATGACTGATCTTCCTTCCTAAATACTTACCTGTATATTAAAAAAAAAACATGTTTATCATCGAATTACATATTAACGCCGTTTAGTATGCTTTAGTCAATATGTAGCCATGTTCATGTAAGTTCTTTAAATGACAATTTCATGAAATCATGACGTTTGGCACTTATATGATTTTAAGGAGTTGTATTGCTGATTCTAATGATTATAATTCTGTAAATCCATATTTGTTACGGCCGCAAATCATATTTAGATCAACATACAACTTGATACTGACTTGCAAATTGCAAAAAACTTAGAAAATTTGAATTTCGGGGGCTACCTTAGCGCATCCCCCTTATGAAGCAGTGGATTAGACATTTGTTTCACACGGATTCCGAATGAATGATCGTGTATTACGCAACTAGGGTGCTCCTTTGATGAGAATTGTGATCTGCAATTCCCTGGAGGTCCAAGATCATAACAAGAATCCAATTCCAATCCAGGATCATATACGCTTCACCCTCTGAATTATTCTGCTGACTGATGTTTGTCTCTTATTGTCAACAGGAGAATATTCGCGAACGCCCACACGTACCACATAAACTCCATATCGTTGAATTCGGACCAGGAGACCTACCTCTCTGCTGACGACCTTCGCATCAACCTGTGGCACCTTGAGATCACCGACCAGAGCTTCAACATCGTTGATATTAAACCTGCCAATATGGAGGAGCTTACAGAGGTCAGTATTTTTTTTATTAACTTTGCTTGTCATCATAGATTATTCACTATTACTTATAAACATGTTGTAGACGTCTAAGTGGACTCAGCACATTGTTTTTTTTTTTATCGCCCCATTGTATTCGTCCTCGGTATAGCGTGCTTGTTGGATACATTTCATCTTGTGACGCCTCATTTCGTAATTTTGCCAGTGTAGCCGCTTTTAGAGTCTACAGGCACATAATATGCTAGACTCAACGCCAACTTACTCGTTATCGAACTATCTGTGACGGAATTATATCTTGTTCAGGTTAATTCCATCACAAACAGTTGCAAGGTTGAAAGTGTGGCACCCAGCTTAGGGTATTTGTAACCAGGCCATCTATCGGTGTATTCCTACTAAATCTGGTTAGACTGCTTTCTGCCTATCCCAACATACTTTGGATTTGGCTAGTTTGATATGACTAATTGGCACTTAAGAATATAATATTTTCTGTTACTAAAATACGTTGTTACATACGAGAAGAGACTTATACACATTTACATATATTACAGCAAGAAGCTGATGTATTTTATAAGTTTAGGTGCACTGGGGATGTTCGAATTAATTATTATATAAACAAATCTATAGTCGATAAATAAATAAACAGAAGTTAATCAGACTGATAAGACACGATTAAATGATAAACTATGTGATGGACTGAAATGGACTTAATGCTTTGATTATTATGATGTATGAAATGTCTGAGATTTTTATTAATATAAAAACTTTTTACAAAAAAAAAACAACCGACTTCCAAAAAAAAACACTAAAAAAGTGAAAAATAACTTTAATTTCGGAAGTCGGTGGCAAAAAACGAAAACTTTAAAGCAAAGACACAGACTTCCGAAATTAAAGTTATTTTTCACTTTTTAGTGTTTTTTTTTGGAAGTCGGTTGTTTTTTTTTTGTAAAAAGTTTTTATTTTTCACTTTTTAGTTGTGGTACCTACCCCACTCAAATCCGAATACCACTACCTGCTATCTCAATAACAGTGAAGGAGTCAAACAGGATATCGTCTAGATAAACTAAGTGGGAAAAATACGTAATATTGAAGCTAACTCAAAAATTACGCAAGCAAAGTTAATAAAATTTATATGGGACCACCTCGGAAGCATGACCTACCAAACAAAAAAAGAATCATCAAAATCGATTCATAATTGGCGGAGTAATCGAGTAACAAACATACAAAAAAAAAAAAAAAAAAACATACAGACGAATTGAGAACCTCCTCCTTTTTGAAGAAGTCGGTTAAAAATGTATTTCATGTTGTTTCAGGTCATAACCGCGGCGGAGTTTCATCCGACTGAATGCAATCTCTTTGTCTATTCTAGTAGTAAGGGTGAGTACAATCAAATTTTGAATTACATAATAGACAATAAACTGACAATCATCGACAAGACGGCTTGTGAATCATAAGTTGTGATATCTTATTAGAAGTTTAGTAATTTGATGTTCTGAAAAATGTTCAAAGCAACCAAATTAGTAAAAGCTTGTAAATCTCTTATCTATATTATCGTAACTAATATTATAATTGCGAAAGTAAATTTGTTTGTTACGCTTTCACGCTAAAACGGCTGAACGGATTGAATGAAATTTGGCACATGATGGGGATGAGATAGGATACTTTTTGTCCCGATACTCCCACGAGATCGAGACTTATGCGGGCGAACCAGCGGATCGCAGCTAGTTATTATTAAAACACATTTCAAATCGAAATTCAAGAAACATTGATTTATATTTCATCGTGTATGAGGTTTATTTATTTATTTTTATTATTATTAAGAGCTTAGCAACTTCATTATACCAAATAGTCATATTTCTTCCACATGTTTTTAAATTTAAGCAAAACTTACCCATATTTATTTTGGTTTAGGTACGTTATTTACAATTCTTGTGTGACAATCATACAACACTAACCCCTATTTCTATCTCCACAGGTACGATAAGGCTGTGCGACATGCGCGCGGCGGCGCTATGCGACCGTCACGCCAAGCTGTTCGAGGAACCGGAAGACCCGCACGCGCGGTCTTTCTTCTCAGAGATCATATCCTCCATCAGCGATGTTAAGCTTAGTAATTCTGGCAGGTAAGAAGACTATCGTTCAGGGTTCATTATTATTTATTTTACGTGGGACCTATCTTGCCAATAACGCAACTACCCTTTTGCCAAAAGTGGAGCTCTTGTTTCCAAAAACGATGACATTTTCATGATCAAATTGCATTTCAACCGCTGGCAAGTAGCAAACAGAATTCTAAACTAAAACTCAATGAAACTATTTAGCAATACAATTTAGGACATAGCTGCACTTGGAAAGCAGTTTGTTTTTTACTGCAACCCCGCCGTATTTTACCATGAACTAATTTAAAATAGCATCAAGCAACTGCTACAAGTGCTAACTTAAACTTGCGACAATCTAAGAAGCCCGTTTTGACGTTTCTCATCATACATGCCGCGATAACTTTGTATGAACATCTACGTAAAAGATCGAAAAATTAAATTCATAATCCTAATTAATTATTATGTTATCCATACACTATAACAATGAGTATCATTCGAAAGCACCAAGTTTCACTTTATATTGGAAAAATGCACTCAAAAACACAGATTAATCTTTGATTAATATTCTGACAGGCCGTTATTACAATGTCATGTCTTTGGGTTCGTTGCTGAAATGAAATGAAATTGTAATGAAATGAAATTGTTTATTCTGTAAATAGGATATTGGAATCACTTTTACACGTCATATTAAAAAATATTAAAAATAAGCTAGATGAGGTAAGCGTTTCCTATCTGACTACTCTGAGAAGAAAGGCCGAAACTAACTCAGTTGCTATGGCAACGGTAGCATTGTGAAGATTTTAACCCGTTTTTTGACCGAATAAAATCGATGTTATGAAAAATCGATACTCTTACAAACATTACATTTAGAAAAGAGAGTAACATAACAAATAAAATCTGATCACATATATTTTTAGATTTCTTTTGATATTTAATATGTCATTAAAGGTTATTGTTATATTTTCTGACTCGGCTATTATGTGATTTTAGTTTTATCGTGTAAACTCGTCAACATGATTGTCTAAAAGAGGAGCGACGATCTTCGCAGGGTCTTTGGTAGCAGCTGGATGAGTTACCGAGAATCGAGTTGAATGCCGTGCAATTGGAGAGGTCCAGTAGTAGACTGCTGTAGGCTGATGATGATGATAATCACGTGTAATAAAACGATATGACTCGAGAATCAGTTTGAAGTAATGTAGATAAATTGTCGATTACAAACTCTAAGTATGATAAATCGATATGTCTCGAGAATCGGTTTTTAAAACAACCGATTTTTTTCCGATTGTCGAGAGATTAGTCGCAAACCGTTGTTTAATAACACTGGTTCTGCACCTTTATCAAAACTATAACAAGTCATTAACCAGATTCCATCTCCTTCCAGATACATGATGTCACGCGACTACCTAGGTTTAAAAGTATGGGATCTCCGCATGGAGACTAAGCCTGTAGAAACATACCCAGTCCACGAGTACTTACGGTCCAAGCTCTGCTCGTTGTACGAGAACGACTGCATCTTCGACAAGTTCGAGTGCTGCTGGAGCGGCGACGACCAGCGGCTCATGACTGGCTCTTATAATGGATTCTTTAGGTAAGAAGACTCAATCTTTTTAGTTTCGCCATGTCCGTCTGTCTGTCTGTCCGTCTGTCCGCGGCCTAGCTCAGACACTGTTGGTACTAGAAAGCTGTAATTTGGTATGGGTATACACAAATCTCGCCGACAAAGTGGTAGAAGAATATTGTATATAAAATATATTTTTTTAGGGATCTCCCCTACACGTAAAGTGGGGATGGTTTTTTTTTTCTCGTCTATCCCATAGTGTGGGGTATCTTTGGAAAGGCCGTTTAAAAAATAACGAGTTTGTGGAAACCATTTTTGGATTCAGGGATCCGTTTGCGAAATATTAAGCTTTAAAGTGCAAATTTTTGTTATAGTCAAGTGTCCCCCCCCTGCAAGGTAAATGGTTGGTTTTGGGTATGTGAAAAAATAAGACATATATAAAACGAAATTAAAAGGAATACTATCACCGGGAGAACCAGTTTTTCAAACTACAATGTTAGGTTTGTTGGATAAATTCATCCCAACTACGGAATCCTTCATTGTGCGTGGTTCGACATGCACTTTGCCGGTTTCATTTTTTGCTTTTTTTTCTGGTTTCAACAATAGGACCCTAGCCTTGTAAATAGACTAATAAGTTATTTAATTATAACCTTAGCTATTAAATTGTCTTCGCTAAGAATGTGTCCAATAGCACTTTTCTTATTGTCTCTATTAAAGCGAATACACTTTGTTCTTCCCGGTCCCGGTGGAAGCACTTTGTTCTGGAATCGTTGTATCTATACATATAATAAATCTGTAGAAGAGGCGTTTCTGTACAATGAAAACAAAAAAAAACGTATATGGAGTGTCCAAGAATAACCAACAGATGCCATTTCTACCATTTTTGGAATTTTTGTCTGTTTGTCTGTTCGTTTGTTTGATTGTTCCAGTATCACGTAAAAAAGTACGAAATCAATATGGTTAAGTTATAAACTCAAATATTGTGTGTAACTCGATGTTTCATTTAGTCTTTGTTTCATCGCAATCGCTTCAAAATATCAAAAGATATAAGAGTTTAAAGTATTCAATAAGAAATTTTCATTAGGTACGTAATGTAGATACACGTAACGACATCTATTGACGTAAAATGACACTAGCGTAAAATCAGGTAGGTTTGTGAGAACGTGTGTAACACACGATTATAATCATCATATTTGTTCACATACTTCGCGCAGAAACATAACGCGATACATTGTGAATATACCCAATCTAAAGTTTGGTTAATTCAAGTTTTCCAAATCGATTGTTTGGTAGTAGTGCCATAGGTGGCGCTATCTATCTTTTAAATGTACGGTAAAGGTACGTAACCTACTTTTCTTTCAAAAAAAAAAAAAACCAAATTTCATAAAATATACCTGCTCAAGGTTAACTCAACTCAATCCAAATCAAGTTAGGTCAAGTCAGGTCAAGTCAGCTCAAGTCAAGTCAAGTCAAGTCAGGTCAAGTCAGTCATCGAACCCTAAAAACAGTCTTTTCTACATAGCTTACAGTGTTCGAACGTTTTCCCATATATTTGACAGTATCACTTCGTGCTCGATAGATGGCGTTGTTCATTTAACGTCATTTTCTGAATCGCGGTGTTAAGAGTCTCCGTAGAAGAATGAATTTCGCCGAATTCATAATTATCGAGCATTTGGCTCATTTTGAATTGAACACATAATCCATACTAATCGATGCTTAAAAGTATAAATTCGATAGTAGCTCCTGTCTGTCTGTCCGTCTGTAATTCTGTTACCTTTTCACGCCTGATCCAGTGAACGGATCTCGATAAAATTTGGTAAAGAGATAGATGGCATCCCGGGGAAGAACATAGGCAATTATTTTCTCAAAAACAAATTTAAGGGGGGGGGATATAGGGGATGAAAGTTTTTATGGGAAACCTATCATTTTTAGAGTTCCGTAGTCAAAAAGGAAGCTTTATAGTTTCGCCATGTCCGTCTGTCTGTCTGTCTGTCCGCGACTTAGCTCAAAAACTTTTAATCGACCAACTTACATGTGCAGTTGCAAAAACCCAAACATTCTGTATGCGAGAACAAGTTTTTTAACTACAGTGTTAACACTTTGAGGGACAGTAAACGCCCATTGACGTAATAACAATAAAACTTTGCGAAAGTTTGTTTGATAAATTAATTCATCCCAACTACGGAACCCTTCATTGTGCATGGTTCGACACGCACTTGGCCGGTTTTTTTTTTTAAGTTTGGGCTGTGAAAATTTATGCTTTTTGTAATTAACAAAGTGTTACGTTTTTCTAAAATCATCCCTCATGAGGGTAAAAACCCTTCTTTCCCCTCTTGATTTTAAAATTCACATGTAAGTACTTATTATTGACATTTTTGCGGGACTCTCTTCAAGAGCGTTAAGGGATTGAGAATATAGTCATAGTCCGTATCTTGAGAATCTGTCCACTCAATCAAAAGTTATTACTACTTGGCTCTTGGCTTGGAAAATAATTTGAGTTTACCAGTGAGTATTTACTCGATAGATGGCGTTGTGCAAATGATGCGATTTTCTTAAGGGGGATGCGCCGGTAGGCCGCGAAATTCAAATCTTAAGTTTTTTGCAATTTGCAAGTCAGTGTCAGGCAGGTTGTATGTTGAAATGAAATGAAATTGTTTATTCTGTAAATAGGTTATTGGAATCACTGTTACACGTCATAATAATATCAAAAAAATGTAAAATTATTAAGCTAGATGAGGTCGGCGTTTCCTATCTGACTACTCTGAGAAGAAAGGCCGAAACAAACTCACAGTCTCTTTTAAAGTCCGGACATACCTAGGTCAGATATTGGCATATTGGTCAGGCCCTATGAGGACCATGTAGATTAGAGTCTGAAATGGTATTTTGAGGAATGAACCACACAGATGTGAGTGAACCTGTCCTGTCAGTGCAAGCATTTGTCAGTGATAGTGGAACTCAGCTCAGAACTTAAGGAGCTCAACGACTCGACGAACAATACCAAAGAAAGGACATTTGTGTAGGCCGCATAAAGTTCTCAAATTGCCAGACCATTGTTAAAACTAACTGAGAACGAAAAAATATAAGAATAAAAACAAAATAAACATCCACATAGTCCTCACATTCACAATAATACAATACATACATTTACAAAGTAATCATGTCATTTTGTCAATATCCTACATATAATATTCAATAATGTGAATTTGTATATAAAACTGGTAGGTATATTTTGATGATTTTCCATAGTACTTATTCAAAATGTCACAATGCCAAAATGACAAAATGTTACCAGAGCGAGCAGCTCAATCCCATGCTTTTTGTCTTCTAAATAATCTGAAATAGTATAGTACCCTTAAATCGTTTAATGGGTAAGTTTCGATTGTCAATATGATTAAAATATGATTCGCGATCGTAGCAAGCTTTACAGAATAATAATCATTAGATACAGGAATACAACTCCTGCAATATTAGTTAGATTAGATAAATAAATATTTGATACAACTGCGACTCATTATTTAGATCAACATACAACTTGATACTGACCTGTAAAAAGCAAAAAACATAAGAAATTTTGAATTTCGCAGGCTCCCCCAAAGCTTTCGCCTTAGTTTCCATCGTCCATACAATATGCCATAGTTTTTTCATCAATCTTTATACAATATTTTTTCATTAATCTTTCCGACAGTTTCATACTGCTGTCCATACTATCCACACTATCACCACAATATAGATATGGACTACCACTAATATATAAAGTTACTGGCTGTCTCCTGTCTGTTACTTTTACGCCGTAACGCCTAGGTCGCCTAGACAGACCACGTGGGTTATGGGACATAGGATACTTTTATCCCGGTAGCACATTCCCGTGGGATAATTTCCGACATCCACGAGGGCGAAGCCGCGGGCAAAAGCTAGTAATTAATATATTGATCTGTTTGGTGCAGCCCCTTAGCTGAATACCATAAGCCCAAACTGGCATCAGGACTTGCCTGTATCTGTATAGCAACAATTTGTTTTGCACGGACAGCATGGAGTTTCTTCCAAGCAGCCAATGCATTCTTTTGAATTGGAGGTCGAGTTCATATTTTTTCTTCTTGAAGTGGGTTTTCCAGCGTAGCTTTGCGTCAAGGGTCATACCGAGTCCTCCATTTTTTGGTCCAGTCACAAACTTGATTTACAGCCATTTGTACGTTTCCTACTTCTTCTTCGTGGCTGTTTCCTACGGCCATTATGGCTGTATCATCAGCAAAGGTCCCGATCGTGTTTTGCTCTAATTCAGGAATATGGCAAGTGTATAGTAGTTACAGGACCGGACCTATCATACTTCCTTGAGGTACACCGGCTTTAATTTCGTTCAGTTCCGAGTAAGCGTCTTCTTGTCTTATTCTAAAGACTTTGTCCAGAATGTAGGATTCTAGTATATTGTAAACTGCTTTGGTAACAGGCTCTTCAATTTATGTATACGGCCCTCATGCCATACTCTGTCAAACGCTTGCGCTACGTCTTGGAATACAGTAGTACATACTTTCTTGTCTTCAAGGGCATTTTCTATTACCAGTGATCTTTATTGGAAAATTGCAAGACTCTGGTAAAATAAAGTTCGGCCATCGATCATGGCATCAAATCATCTATCATTATCAAAGTAGATGTGTGTTTTTTGTGTGGAATTCGAAGAATAATGAGTTGTAAAATATTGCCATTTCATTATGCTTTTGACAAAGAAGATTAGTCCTAACGAATGTTTTTTTTTTTAATTAGTTAATGCGGATATACAACAATAACGTGTGTCCCTTCTCAGGATATTCGAGCGCGGCGGCTGCGCAGGCGGCGGTTGCGGCGCGGCGCGGCGCGGCGACCTCACGCTGGAGGCCGCGCGTGACGCCGCCGCGCGGCCCCGCCAGCCGCTGCGCGCGCGCAGGGTCGCTACTACTGCCAAGAGGAAGAAGGTATGTGTGTGTGTGTGTGTGTGTATGTGTCCGGCGCGGCGACCTCACGCTGGAGGCCGCGCGCGACGCCGCCGCGCGGCCCCGCCAGCCGCTGCGCGCGCGCAGGGTCGCTACTACTGCCAAGAGGAAGAAGGTATGTGTGTGTGTGTGTGTGTGTATGTGTCCGGCGCGGCGACCTCACGCTGGAGGCCGCGCGCGACGCCGCCGCGCGGCCCCGCCAGCCGCTGCGCGCGCGCAGGGTCGCTACTACTGCCAAGAGGAAGAAGGTATGTGTGTGTGTGTGTGTGTGTATGTGTCCGGCGCGGCGACCTCACGCTGGAGGCCGCGCGCGACGCCGCCGCGCGGCCCCGCCAGCCGCTGCGCGCGCGCAGGGTCGCTACTACTGCCAAGAGGAAGAAGGTATGTGTGTGTGTGAGTGTGTGTATGTGTCCGGCGCGGCGACCTCACGTTGGAGGCCGCGCGCGACGCCGCCGCGCGGCCCCGCCAGCCGCTGCGCGCGCGCAGGGTCGCTACTACTGCCAAGAGGAAGAAGGTATGTGTGTGTGTGTGTGTGTATGTGTCCGGTGCGGCGACCTCACGCTGGAGGCCGCGCGCGACGCCGCCGCGCGGCCCCGCCAGCCGCTGCGCGCGCGCAGGGTCGCTACTACTGCCAAGAGGAAGAAGGTATGTGTGTGTGTGTGTGTGTGTATGTGTCCGGCGCGGCGACCTCACGCTGGAGGCCGCGCGCGACGCCGCCGCGCGGCCCCGCCAGCCGCTGCGCGCGCGCAGGGTCGCTACTACTGCCAAGAGGAAGAAGGTATGTGTGTGTGTGTGTGTGTATGTGTCCGGTGCGGCGACCTCACGCTGGAGGCCGCGCGCGACGCCGCCGCGCGGCCCCGCCAGCCGCTGCGCGCGCGCAGGGTCGCTACTACTGCCAAGAGGAAGAAGGTATGTGTGTGTGTGTGTGTGTGTATGTGTCCGGCGCGGCGACCTCACGCTGGAGGCCGCGCGCGACGCCGCCGCGCGGCCCCGCCAGCCGCTGCGCGCGCGCAGGGTCGCTACTACTGCCAAGAGGAAGAAGGTATGTGTGTGTGTGTGTGTGTGTATGTGTCCGGCGCGGCGACCTCACGCTGGAGGCCGCGCGCGACGCCGCCGCGCGGCCCCGCCAGCCGCTGCGCGCGCGCAGGGTCGCTACTACTGCCAAGAGGAAGAAGGTATGTGTGTGTGTGTGTGTGTATGTGTCCGGTGCGGCGACCTCACGCTGGAGGCCGCGCGCGACGCCGCCGCGCGGCCCCGCCAGCCGCTGCGCGCGCGCAGGGTCGCTACTACTGCCAAGAGGAAGAAGGTATGTGTGTGTGTGTGTGTGTGTATGTGTCCGGCGCGGCGACCTCACGCTGGAGGCCGCGCGCGACGCCGCCGCGCGGCCCCGCCAGTCGCTGCGCGCGCGCAGGGTCGCTACTACTGCCAAGAGGAAGAAGGTATGTGTGTGTGTGTGTGTGTATGTGTCCGGTGCGGCGACCTCACGCTGGAGGCCGCGCGCGACGCCGCCGCGCGGCCCCGCCAGCCGCTGCGCGCGCGCAGGGTCGCTACTACTGCCAAGAGGAAGAAGGTATGTGTGTGTGTGTGTGTGTATGTGTCCGGTGCGGCGACCTCACGCTGGAGGCCGCGCGCGACGCCGCCGCGCGGCCCCGCCAGCCGCTGCGCGCGCGCAGGGTCGCTACTACTGCCAAGAGGAAGAAGGTATGTGTGTGTGTGTGTGTGTGTATGTGTCCGGCGCGGCGACCTCACGCTGGAGGCCGCGCGCGACGCCGCCGCGCGGCCCCGCCAGCCGCTGCGCGCGCGCAGGGTCGCTACTACTGCCAAGAGGAAGAAGGTATGTGTGTGTGTGTGTGTGTATGTGTCCGGTGCGGCGACCTCACGCTGGAGGCCGCGCGCGACGCCGCCGCGCGGCCCCGCCAGCCGCTGCGCGCGCGCAGGGTCGCTACTACTGCCAAGAGGAAGAAGGTATGTGTGTGTGTGTGTGTGTGTGTGTATGTATGTGTCCGGCGCAGCGGCCGCGCGTGCCCAGGTTCGCTATTCCTCCCAAGAGGAAGAAGGTATCCACACCAACGAGTTGATGTCCTATCCATAAATAAAAAGGCTGCTTTCGCGGCTTGGACACATTGTGCACGACGTATTTGTGAAATTTGTATAGTTGGATAATGAATGGCGGATCCATAAAAACCGTGGGAAATCTTTGGAATCGGAAAATAGATTCATCTTTCAGGCAAACCAACTCCCTGACAATTCAAAATGCCTGTAAATAGTTTAACAGTTTATTTTATTTCTCTCCCCAGGACGAGATCAGCGTCGACTGCTTGGACTTCAACAAGAAAATCCTGCATACAGCATGGCACCCTCACGAAAGTATAATCGCCGTCGCAGCCACCAACAACCTGTTCATCTTCCAAGACAAGTTCTAGCAGTCGCCGGCCGAGCGCGCGACCGGCCGACGTACGCACGCGTAGTGCGGGACGTGCAACTGTGCTGCCGTGGATTGATGTCCTCAACTAGAATTCTGAATCTAAAATAATTTTCAAGTTATGAAACGCAAACTCAATCAAGCAATGGAATGTAAAATACTTTTCGATTCATTGATTGACTATTGTTTGGATTGATAATCAGGTTTCGAACAGGAAATCATCATAGTTCCGTTGTGAAAAAAAAAATACAAGCATCACGACGTATTCTCCGAAGGGTAAGGCAGAGGTGTACCTTTAGTACATCCACAGTCTTGTGTTGCTCCATATCGGTTTTGGACTGCACATGATAAATTCTAAAGCATTACTTGACGTCGGAACAAAAACTGGCGATGTCTGAACTCCAAAATTAGTATAACCACATTGAATTGGTCCTTTCTCATATCTAAATGTCGTCTACACGAATATATCTCATGCCGTGATGAAAATAAAGTCTTCAATCGACTGCAGAGTTGCACCTTTATCAAACTGCTACAAAGTACTGTCGGCACCATTGACCCGTCTTAGCCAATCGGTGGCAAGGGCTTATGAGCGTTCCATTTACTTATCATGTGGACTAAATAGTGTGCGTATGCGCCAAGATAGCAATAATTTGTTTTATATACCATATGTGGATGTTGTTATTGTGGATATGTACTGCATGCGGGGAATATGTCCATACTGATGACTTGTTTCAAGGCGACTCTTCGACATGACTTATCTCGCGACGTGACGAGTTGCGATCTCTAAAGCTCCATGCACACGATGCAAGTTGACAGTGGCATACAGTAAAATTGAAGTAACAACTGACTTGCATCGTCTAAACTGTTTAGATTATGCAACTTTTATTGTTGCTGCAACGTATGGTATGTCATCGGCGTATTCATATTTTTTTATGAAGTCGTGTCGATTCAAAAACGCGCGCGACGCTTCTTGACAACAAATCGCGGTGTCTCGAGAGTCGCAAAAGCGAAATGTCGTGCGAAAAGTTGCGTCTCATAGACTTCAACTTTTGTTAAAAGTCGGTTCAGAAAATACCTTAAAATCTCACGAAACCGCATGCGGACGAAAATATAACACAATTTCATTTCATGTTTAGTTTAAAGTGGGTTTCCTTTACGACAAATAAGTTCAATAATATTAAACAGTGCTCAATATATTTCACTACAATAAACCATACAAGCTCATTGAAATACAGAAGTAATACATAGGCATTATAAGCGTATTCTCGGTGCGTTGGGCGTCAAAATATAAACTTATTACAATGCAAGGTGGCTTTCACGACATATCGTTTGATATCGCTGCATCACAAATTTTGTTTAGCGTTTTTTAAAGTCGCTGCTATGGGGTATCATGAAAAGAATCCGCGAGTATATGTGACACAGTGCAAGGGGCCATCTACACGGACGAGAGTATTGCGGCGAGAGTCCTGCCGTGGCATCAAATGTCATGCTTTATGGAGCAATCTCCACACGACGACGAGAATTTGATGGCACGGTAACACTATCGCCGCGATTCTCTCATATTTACAAGTACTGAAAGGATAAAACCTCTTGTGAATCTAGTTTAAAATCGAGTATCAAATGACAGTTTTGAATAGTGATTCGTGACTGTACGTCGTTACTATCGGTACTGAGTTTATGTAGTCTGAAGAATCGTGGAGTAATTTTAATCTTTATGACTGCAACCAGTTAATCGGTCTTCGATTAAATAATTAATTTCATCAAAATTTATGTTAAAAGTACAATCAAAATCATAGTTATAGGGGTATTTGTCACCACAGAACAAGAATTTAAAAAGTAAGTAAACTGTAATAATCATATACCGAGCCCTAAGCGCGACAGCTTTTAAAACTCAGTCGTTGAAAGCCGCCCTTGTCAAAGCTGTGTCGTATTGTATTGCGAAAAAACTCATTTTTAAAAGAAAACTCAAAATCATCCGTTTGTGTGTGTGAACGAATCAGCATGTAGTATGACTTCTTTTCTGTTGTAACTGAACTTAGAAGATGCTAACTGAGGATAACACAAGAAAAAAAATTCGAATGCTCAAAAAATGCGTTCATTTGACATGTCAATGCACAGATTTCGCATTTTTTATTAACCCGTTACCCAGTGACTCCATACATTTGTATGTCCCCATACAATACGACACAACACCTAGGTAGATAGGAACTAAGTCCGTTAATTCAACTTTTCTGAGAAAAAATAATTTATACGCTTTTCTTACTTAAGGTTCTAAGCGGTAATTAAGTATTTATTGTTTAAAAATAAATCCTTTTTTAAGGAATGGACACATCCGTTGTATGAGATTAGCTAGATGTAACGAAAGTTGGCGTGGAGGAAAGAATGTATGAGATCGGAGGAAAGCGGGTCTCGTTCGCGTGTCATTTAAATTTTGTATGAGAGATGTATGGGGATTCTCTTTCATTGTCGGCGATACGATATATCATTTGTGTGTAGAAATACTTATTGTAGGTTTTCATTTTCGTTATGGAGTAAAATTAGGGTTTTTTTGAAGGATTCGAATTCGGCTGGCCTGCAAATTCTTCTTATAAATATCGAGTAGTAAAATTCTTATGAATAAATCTGACAAATTTGGTTTCATCAAAATAGTTACAGTAGTTTCCGATAATCTCGAATACAGCGCACATTTACAAAATACGTACATATCTTCAAGCCGCGTCCGCGGTGTAGGCAGAATGATCTCTTGAAATTTGATTAGATCTCATACATTTTTAGTACTGCGCTCAGAAAGGAATCAAACTCATGGTAACGATAACCGAAAAGGTTTTACTTGAAGGAATCCACCGCCATATTGAAAAGGTCGGTTTGTACTGTCACTGCGTCTTATTTACGTGAAAAGAGTCCTTAAACACTTATAGTTATGTATCATTTTTAAACATCACAAAGAAATAGCTGTTTTATATTTTTTTATGATTAATTCTGTACCTTATTTCAATTACTATACGGAAAATTTTTACTCAATTCTCATACTTGTCGTTATTCATATTTGGGTTTTAATAGTATCATTTACCTACATAATACTGATTTTACACATCAATTTCGCTCAATACTTATATTGTGATACTTTTCTTCTCACATTGGGAGACATTAGATAGAATATAATAATATCATATTTACGGCCAGTTTTGTCATCAAGAGTTATTCACTAAAGTATAGTAACTCCTTTTTCAACATACTTGCACGTAAAGTGGCTCTTATTGAACCGCTTTTAGGTTCATAATGCAGTGTATTAAGAACGCGTGCTTTTTACTTTTTCATTACCGCACTAGTGCGGTAATGTGCGCCACAGATAACCACTTTTATCACTATTTTACGTTTTTATGGCATAGTTACAGTACAAACATCGACAGACTACATACGTAAAAATAAACTTCAGCGTAATAACGCCGTTTAGAGTTTGCTGGCAATGTGCCTTACGCTCGAAGTTGTTGATATAATATACTTTATTTATTTACTATATATTATTATATATTTTTTTTAAGTTACTTTGTGATTATGTTTTTACGATCATTGGCGATTAACGTTTCTTGTTACGATAATGTTTTAAATGTTTTTTTTTTAGTCTTGATGAGTGGTGCGGAGTATAAATTTGGCATTTTTTTTCTAAATATAATAATGTTATAGTTATCAGTTATAATTGATCTTAAATTATGCATGTATTTTTGTATTTGAACTATAAAATGTCACAATAAACTGCTTCTAGATTTCATCGTCGATTAATTTTTTGGTTTCGTAAAAAGCGTTGCGATTTTTAATCCATGAGAGACAAAGGCATCGCTTGCTGTTGAAAATTCGAGTCTTCCCATTTTAATGTACCTTTTCATTCCTGTACAATACATTTTGTTATGATTCTGAAATATTGAACTCTGGAATACAGGATTTCCATCATATTTTTGTGTCTCCTTAAATCATAGCAATATGTCGGAAATTAATTACACACCAGCTAAGCTCACCAAGACTACACCGTTATTTTGTAATTTCGGCAAATATTACTTATTGAAAAATTGTGATTCGAAGCTTGAACAGTATGGTTATTATAATGTAAATATGTAGTGTTGAATGGAGGCCTGAACAGATAGATTACGTCACAATTGTACAGTTAATATTATATGTATTTTGTGTAAAGCTTTGAAATTATGTTCGACTATATGAGAATTTGTTTTTAACTTTGTGTCTAGATCTACATTAACAGCTAGCGTATAATGTATCTACATTTATACCTACTTTTGTAACTGAAATTGTTTTAATAATATGTAATTCGAGGCTTTAAACCAACGTTGCATCGAGCGGAATCTTCCTAGAATACATGATAATTCTGTGTTAATAGTTAAATGGTAGTGTTTATGAAAGCTAGCCAGTTATTGAGATAAGAAGAAGGTCTGTCGCTCGATAGAACGTCGCCTGTATGGTGTCTGTTTCTGCAAAACTAATAAGTCTGCATAAAAATATCAATAGGATTTTGGATTTGAAATAAACCTTTACAAAGCCTAGTGTAATCCACAATAATCGTGCATCGTGTGTATCTTATTTGTTTGTAATCGCTGGAATCCGAAACGTATCCAATTTTGTACATAAGTAACTTGTTCCGAACATGTGATAGTTTTGCAAGGCGGACCCCAAATAATTTGGTTCTGTACATAGACACGTGAAACGGCTAACTTTTGTTTTAATATTCGGCTGTATTCAGGCCCTCTCCATAAACTCCACAACATTTTTTATGTTCATCGATTTGTATAGGAACTGCGTTAAGTTTTAGTTTTTTTTTCTCGTCTATTTTGTAAGGGGCCCGGTCAATTCCTTCTAGATGTTCCGATGATAGCTGAACACGCTGTTTCGCTATGTAATTTAAAAAAATGTGTGATATTTAAAAATATGCCTATGCAGCTTGTACTGTTTCCTCTTATAAACGTTTATAAATAATGTACGAACATTGTCTAAGACGGTTGTAAGGGGAAGAGTGTTATTTTTAAAATATATAATTGCTTCAAAAGCAATAAATAGTGTAGGAATTGACTGTCCCCCGTGAGATCCAATGTAAAAATATGTCGCTCTGTAGTATAAATGCAAAGACATCTTGTATAGAGTGTGGCTGCGAAGCGAGAATGCGAGCGAAATAGGTGATGAGTGAGCTATAATTTAAGTACTAGTTTATAGTTAGGCGAAAACTGTGAAAACACAGAATTAAAAAAATCAGTTTTTTTTCCTGTATCGAGGGATCAACAGATAATGCTTGATAAATGTGATAATGTCGCAATAAGCGGTGTGTTGTGGTCTGCGGACGAAATGATGAAGTGGATAGACTTTTTTTTTTCTTTTTGAGGTACCGTTTTGCGCTGTGAGGAACCTCGGACGGTTTGCTGACAACGAAACCTCGTGCTGTCAGTGTGAGCGCTCGCGTCGCTGCGCAGGCGCTTGTTTACGAAGTTCAACGACCGGACGAATGTTGACGTTATATCCTGGTACTGAACACACAACTTTGGCTTCGTAAATCGAAATCTACAGTCTGAAACATTTTGGTGCCGCGTTAACGATTTATTTACTTTTCCATTGCGATAACTTGTTACTCCCGTATAAAAAAATAACTAAATCGTAATTAGCGGTATCCTTACCAGTAACATAGCGAGAGTTAATATCAATGTGCCATGATCTTCGTCGGCTCGGCGGCGCGGGCGCTTCATGCGGAAAGAGTTGTTGTTAAATCAAAATATTTCCTATAAATAATAAAATTTTTATATCTGAATTTTATGTGTTTTTATTTTTCATCCTCGTGACACCACGTATATATTCTTATTTCAATCTTTTGCATATTAGATGTTTTATTCACTTGAACTCAACGGCCGTTCCCTAATAGAAAGCAATCGTCACGTTCTAGCTAGTTCTAGGGTATCGCTTAATGGCGATAAAAACTGCCACTTTCTCACTTCAATAGCTACTATCACTAGTCCATGAATTTGACTATTGGGATGGAGGATTTATTTAATAAAATATTTAAATATTAGGAGAAAACTGCAAGAAAATTGGAAAGCCAGTATTTTTCCACAAAATCGGCTCTTTTATCAATGTCAGACACTACGCACACATTTTTAGGGTTCTGTACCCGAAGATTGCCGAATTGGTGCCCTTATTATTATTATTTAATTTTTGATTAAAGGCTCGTACCTTAAAACTAAACAATAGAAACTCATTAATGGCAACCAAATGACAGTAAAATAACATTACAACAGTGCTGCCATCGCACGGCGGAGGTCAGTGTTTCAACTCCCAAGTGGATTCCCTTTTTTTGATTTCGCAAATATCTCAAAAACTAGACGTCTTAGGTCAAAAATAATGAAATTTTTATCACCCCCTTGTGTCACACCCCCCGGGAAGTTCGTTTATAGATCAATGGATGACCTCTAATTGACCGTGACCGTGACCTTTGTCTATTGCTGTTGTATAAGTTCATTGATTCATTCGGAAACAGTATTTTGCAAAATGGAGAACCTTGATTCCTTTTTTTTTTTGTTTTCGCATATATCTCAAAAACTAGACGTCCTAGGTCAAAAATAATGACATTTTCATCACCCCCTTGTGCGACACCCCCCGGGAAGTTCATTTATAGATGACCTCTAATTGACCGTGACCGTGACCTTTGCCTAATTACTGTTGTACGTTCATTCGGCAACATTATTTTGCAAAATGTCATGAGAATCTCTAAATTGCTTACACTTCGATGAATCCCGGCGAACCCAACCGCGTCGTTGCGTCGACAGACGCCTAGCCGTTTGTTCACCGCACCGTGGACGGGACGAGAACGAGATGACGACGCCGAAGTCGCGACAGCACATTTAATAAGGTCGCGTATTATTTCGTCTCTCGTTGACATCCCGTTCTCGGGAGCGATGGACAAACAGAGTATGACTTGACAGTGGGGTTCCGAAAAAATGAGTGACAATTAAAGCGCCGCTGTGGATCATTCTACTGCTAGAACTATTCTACAAAGGTATTTTGGAGATTGTCATGACATTTTGCAAAATACTGTTGCCGAATTGAGATGGCCGTTGTTGGTGAAGTTTTGTGAAATTGTCACAAAAATTGTATTTACAAAACTAGACTGATGGCGGCGTTGGTTTAAATTTTGGTCACGCGCCTAAAATAACCTTGATGCCGTAACTAAACCAAAGGCTATCGTCACGTCCCGCGAATACGCAATCGTCGTGGTCATTTGTATTTTTCGTTTCGAAAATCGGCGACCACACGTTCCGGTTCAACGAGCGATTGTTTTTGGTTAGGACGCGGGGTGAAGCGTTGTAGTCGCGCGACCGATCGCTTTGGTTAGGACACAGGATTATAGTATATTCTGAAAGTTGGTTATACAGAGAACAAAAAAATCTGAACATAGGAAATTGGGCAATAAAACAAATGTATTAGAAAAAAAATCTTTATTTATAAATAGTACCCAAATCACATGGTATCACGTCACCATTTCGGCAAAGTTCTCTCTACGAGAAGAAAGATATAACAAAATATTCTAATATGCGTACAAACTATACAATAAAAATGCGTTTACCAAATACTTTTGCAGTATTACGGTATCATTTGTGACGTGCCAAACTAACAGTGGTCGTATTGCTAAGAATTACGGCATATTTTTTTAAATTATAGAAAATACACGTGTCATTATTAGTTATGGTACCTAAGTATATAAATTCCTAGGAAATTCCAATGTAGTCACCTAAAATTTTGGTGACTACATTGGAATGTTAAAAATGTCCATATACTTATAAAATATTCTTCCCTATAACATAATATAACATCACGCCTGTAATCCCCTAAGGGTTGGGCAGAGGTGGACCTATAGGTACCATTTCGCCAGTTAAAGGGTTTCGCCGTTCTCTTATATCGAAATTACTTTTGAGCGTTACATTTCAGCACTTTTACATTTTTTATAACTATCTGTAATTTTTCAAGCTTTTTTAAAATCATTTTCACGATTTACCTCCTGCAAACTCTCTAGCAGTAATATACTGCTAGTACCAACACAAGGTCAAATCAAATTAGCTAGCGAAACTTCACATATGATGGATATCGAATTATCGATACCAAACGATGTTCAAAAAAAAACTAAATCCATAATTTCAAGTAATTACGCACTGGACGTTGGCCCCGTAATCAGGTCTTGTTATTAATAATTATAAGTTTAAAAAATCTCTTTGAAATGAAAACATCTACCACTCTTTTCGCTGTTTCTGAACAGTGAACGAAACTGAACCGTCAGGGGGACCTCGGGTTGGGGACGCTGAATCGATACTCGGCTCCAATCGGTCGGTGACGTTGAATCGGTCATACTCGGCGCTGAATCGGGTATACTCGGCTTTGAATCACTTTTAATCGGCTCCAGTCGTAAGATTTAATTTCTATCGTGTAGTCTTAATAGCACATATCCTCTTTTTTGTGATATCGCCAATTAGATATCGCTATCCGTCACGTTTGTGGAGTTTCGCTCGGTAATTTAATTTAAACACTGTATATTTTACAGAATATTTAAGTAGATAATTATCACGTATTCTGCAATCCCAGAGAGACATAAAAATATAATTATTAGCTATGTACAAACTACCCTACCGAAAGGATTCCTTTCATAATTTTTTAAAACCAATTTGAAAAATATCTACCAATTTTACTATCAAACTAATACCACTTAACCGAAAATAATAATAGATTATCTAGTCACAGGTTTTGAACCGGTGATAGGGTCGATTCACACTTAGTCTTAATAAAATAAAGTTTTAATATTGGCAATACAATAATATTAAATACAAATGCCTAAGTCCCGGTAATTATCCAGTTTAAATATTTCAGATGCCTGCAGCAGTCATCAGAAAGCATATTTTAAAGATTTTTTTAACATAGTTCTTATAACTTTAACCAGATGGCCCTACTGTGTCAATTGATTGTCAATATGTCACGATAAAAAAAATCGATGAAAGATTATAAATGCGATTTTAATGTGAATAAAGTCAGTATCATCGTTCATATTAATAAATTATTTGTAACATTTCGATACGGAATCCGATTTCACACCAGTTTCAGCACAATTACTATAGTGTTATACAGTGGATGTGTGAATCGACCTTAATAATAAGGCCTTAACTGCATATTTATTTTGTATTCCTTGTGTAGGTTTTACTATTAATTAGGTATTAAAATTTACTTGAAATGTTCATAAAATTACCTACTTCCGACGGGTAATAATTACCCTTAATGGGGAAAAATTACCCTTAATGGGTAAAAATAACCCTAAATCACCTAATTATTATCTTTCCAACATTTAGGTCTAGGTGACATTAATTTAAGGAGCTAAGGAATCAGGGTCATTATGATCCTAGCTTCATTTCCTAAACATGTAAGATTCAAGCACCAATCCATTATCAAATTAGCTGAATTTAATTCAATAAAAGCTTACGCCAACCCGTTTTAGGCAAGCGTGGTGATCAATACTCGTATATTCTCTTTATGAGAAGAGGATTTTGCCCTACAGTGGGACAATAGCATAATCAGCCTATACTTTGCCCACTGTTGGGACACAGGCCTCCTTTCTTTGAGAGGGAGTGGGTCATAATCCACCACGCGGGCCCAGTGCGGGTTGGTAGATGTCACATGTCTTCGAATTGTTTGGTTCTAGGACATGCCGATTTCCTTCACCGTTTTGAGAGCTGTGGTGATGAAATGTGGACAATAATGATTAAACAAACACAAACAGCCAACTGAACTTCAAGATCACATCACACTATCCGTAAAAAAGTCCTTGAACTCGAAATTAACCAGTTCCTATAATTTACGTCTTTTTTAACTTCAATCGTAGATATATTAAAGCTAGTGTGATCGCTATCCACGCGATTGTCATCAGGAACCCGTAGATAACTGACGGGTCCGAGATGGAGGCTCCTTTCTCCATGATATCTCGGAGGGATTTGGAGGGGATTGTGAAGGGGAGAGTGAGGGCTATGATGCGGAGGGTGTATGACATTCCTTCTAGGGGCCAGAGGATACCTGGAAATAGAGAAAATTTGTGTTAATTGGGAGTTAAAAAGCAATAGCTTTTATCAGCTTTTTATTAACAAGATGTTAATGCTGTCAGTGTAGCTAGTGCAATGTTGCTACAAATAGCATCCTAATTATAACTTAATATTATAAATGCGAAAGTGAGTTTTACTATTACGCTTTCACGGTAAACGGCTGAACAGATTTAGATTAAATTTTCATTTTTTTAAATCGTTTTTTCAGTTTGTATTCCTTTATTTCAATGTAAAATTACATGCTCTGTACGTAGCACTCCATTTATGTAAATAAAACAGCTAAAATAAAAATAAAACATAAATGGATGTATAAAATACTATAGCGAACGACGCGTGAAGCTCAGAATTTCAATTGATAAATCAATCTTAGTATGATATGCTGAATTCATCCCATCAGTTTGCGGAGGGCTGTCCCTTACACCTTGTATAAGAAGACCAACTGAGTAACGAAGTCATCAGATCAGGTCGATAGCCCATAAACTGCTAGCACCTTTTTCTCCCTTTTCCACATATGTCTGTCCTCTGCCATTGTGGGCTAATTCAGTAAGAGTCAACTTCCGCCCTCCATAAACTTACTTAAAAATAATCTTGTATGTAACTCACCGCACAACAAAATCATAGGATAGAAGCTGCCCGTAGCCACAAAGAAGGACATGGTATGGCTGGGACAGTAGACCGACAGCAGGAAGCCGTAGCACATGCCGCAGATACCTTGCAGGAACAGCAGCAGGCCGCAGACCAGCTTGGAGCCTACTGACGGGATGCCGTAGCCGATGAAGGCTAGGGCCATCATCTCCACTGTCTGGAATTGACAAGAGAAAACGGTTAAATTGTTGACATATACAACGCGGTAATTATTCCGATAATTATAGCAATAAATTGATACGCCACACTTAAACAGTCAGTGTGAAAGCTCATTATTTTGCCGCCACCCGAGCTATCGTCTAGCGTCAAACGCCAATGTGAATGCCGTTGTCAAATTCTCGCCATGAGTTTTGGCTAACTAAACCTTTTTTTTTTTTTTTTTGGGTTGGGATATCATCAAATGACTTCTCCCGCTCTGGGCGGAGCGGAAGGGCGTGTCAGACTTTTACTGACTTAAACCCACCCGTGTTCCTTCAGTTGCCTGTTGCTAGGGTCCCGGTATCCCTTTCGGACATTCCCGCAACCCTGCCAGGGTTTTGGCTACACCTACGGATAACATCCATCATCGCGATAATGTGTGGCCCCAGTATAAGTGGACAAGCTATAATATCAAATTGACACACTATGTTAATTTGTTGTGTTAGTTGTCTATCTATTTCACACAACTGAAAACAAAAGACGACAAATAATGACAGTTGTGATTTGACTATACAACCCGTGTGCATTAACATGGCACCTGGCTCAATGACGTTTGGAGCTCCCCCCGCTACCCCGCACGGCGACGGCGGGGCGCGGCGCGGGTAGCGGGGAGAGTATTGAGTTCCGAGCCAGGTGCCATGTTAATGCGCACGGGTTGTACAGACTTTTACACGGACAATTTAAGTTGGCAGTGCCGTAATTAGTCTTTTATGCGCCCGGTGCGAGCTGCTATAACCGCGCCCTTGAAATATTTTCTAATCATAACCGGTTCTGACAATAAAATGGATTGTCTATAAAAATAAATAATAGGTATTGTTAGTGGCCCTATTTAGCTATAGCTATTTACGGCACTGTAAGTTGGTAATCAATTTGCTAAATAATTAATTTCCCTGACTTTCATGCTTAGTGCAGTTACTTTTAAAGTATGTATTTTGTAGACTAGACAAGATTTGGCGCAACAATTCATAATGCGATAGGATTTAAATTATCTTTTTTATCTTTTATAGAATCCCTTTATGTTTTAAAATAGTTTCCATAACCGTTTTTTGGGATAAAATGTAAGGTTTCCTAGTTTATGAATTGTGGTTTGGAAATGATTTGCAGAGTTCTAGTACTCATACTTGTGTGACTAACTACTTGCCCTTACTTACTATACAGGGTGTAAGGGTAATCACCGTTGTCACTCAAACCATGGGTAGTTGACTTAAATATAAAAGTAAATGACCGAAAACAACAAAAAAAAATGTTTTTTTTTCATTAAAAGATTTCAAAAAGTTTCTATACGACACCGCTAGCGAAACAGCTGACTGACTGAGGGAGGGGTCGCTCTCGCGGCCGTTCAGGTCACGGCCCGCAACCCTCACCCGTGTTGAGACGCAAGTTTGTTGCCCTAGCGCATCGGGCAACGAAATTGCGTCTCTTGTGGAAAAATGTAGATAAAAAAAAGAAAGAATGTTGTGATTTTCCATTAATTTTACGTTCATTAAATGAAACCAAACCACTGGTTGCAAGGATAACAGTGTTTACCCTAACACCCTGTATGTTACATTTTCATTCAGTAGCCGCGGTCGGTTGGTGGATGGGTGACCATCTTTACATACCAAGACCCCTCCGTGCCTCGGCAAGCACGTCAAGTCGTTGGTCCCGGCAGTCATTTGTAGATCTTTGACAGTTGTTACGGGTCGTCAGAAGCCCGAAAGTCTGACAACCAGTCTTACCAAGGAGTATCGTATTACCCAGTAATTGGGTTGTGGAGGTCAGATAGGCAGTCGCTCCAAGTAAAATACTGCTATTCAGCTGCATCTGGTTAGACTCGAAGCCTACCCCAACATAGTTGGGAACAGGCTAGGCAGATACATACAAACATACATAATCAGCCTATAATGTTCCCACAGCTGGGACACAGGCCTCCTCTCTGAGAGCCGTAATCCACCACGCGGGCCCAGTACGGGTTGGTAGATGACACATGTATTCGAATTTTTGGTTCTAGGACATGCCGGTTTCCTCACAATGTTTTCCTTCACCGTTTTGAGAGCAGTGGCGATGAAATAATTTACACAGAGTAAAGCGCCTGGCAGGGTTCGAACCTACGACCTACAAATCGTAAGTCGTGGCCGTTACCACTGGGCCAGTGCTAGGCAGATAACGATGACCTTTTGTGGCAGTGACGTTCCTTCCATACAAGCCCGAAAGCCCGGCTTGCCTTCAAAATTAAGCCTATGAATAAAATAAAAAAAATAACACTATATAATAATGGTGTTACCATGATCAACATAGAAAATCCGTAAATCGCTCACTTGGCTATTTTTTATCGTAAAAAACCTGTCTGTTTGCCCTGATTTTGACCCCTAGGCACGCCACTGTTTTGTGGTAACTTAGAAACCTCATAAAACAGTAAACTAACCTGCAACAAAATGATAGTGGACTGCAAAGTGATGTGCACGTTGAGCATCTCCTTGGGTTTGACGCCTGCGACGGCCGAGCGCTCCCACACCCCCTCCAGCCGGTCCGTGATCATCAGCGTCGACGTCACGATGGATGACAGGAAGAAGATGATGCTGGAACATGGGTTGGGAGACATTATTAAGAGGTTAAAGGTCAAAGTTGGACCCTTGGACTAAGATTAATGTAATGGAGGGATGGCGCGGTTTTCGAAAGGACTCTCACGAGAACTGGTTTCCCCGAACGGTTAGGCAGAGGTGTACACATAGTACACCCACATTTCGCCAGTTACGTTTAAGTATATATGTAATGTAATAGGGGTGTAATTTGTATACCTACAATTTGGTTTCAACTCTTTAATAGTGGCTTTTGTAGACATGATAATTGTTTAGATTTGTTACAGTTGTAATGGCAATCATGTAATTTGGTTTAAATAGGTATAGATTCTTTTTCATCTTGTGAATGCGGTAACGATGTAAGCTTAGTGGACTGTAGTAGATTTGTTGAACATTTTCTATTTTGTTAAGTACTTACCTGGTACTTTTTGAAAGGCCTACACTGTCCTCCCATACCTAATAACACTGTAATTCGATTCGAAATATTGTAACAGCCAGTTATTTTAAAAGAGTAACCGTGGAGTTTCTTGCCGGCTCATCTCCATAGGAAACGACCACTGACGTTTCATAAGTGCCCATGTAGGTTAATGTGAAATAAAATATTTTTATTTTGATTTTGAATAGGGGGGAACCTATTGCCACCATCGGGCACAAATTCAAGACCCCAGGCTGCTACTGAGAAATTCCAGATGAAAAAACCCAATAACACTTTGCCCGAACTGGGAATCGAACCCAGGACCTCATGGTCAGCAGTAGCGCTTCCGGCCACTAGACCAACGAGGCAGTCGAGGCAGTACGAGCAGTGATGGCAAATATTAAGTGACTATTTCGGAAAGACTCGCATTCTCTCAGACGTAGTTTAGTCTTGAGCGGTCGAAAGACGAAAATGCGGTCAAAAAAGACCTTTTGAAGAAGTTAAAAGGTGAGGGGCATGCTCGGATGCTTCTGAACACTGAGGGTCTGAATGGCCCGGATTTTGGTCAGCTAACAAGTCCATCCAAAAATAGAATGCGATAAGGTAACTCGCGAAATTCAAAATTTCTTATGTTTTTTGCAATTTACAGGTCAGTGTCAGGGGAAAAACATACAAAAAAAAAGAATGCCTTTTTGTTCTGTATCCTTAAGGGGGGTGCGCTAAGGTGGCCCGCGAAATTCAAATTTGCTTATGTTATATGCAATTTGCAGGTCTGTATCAGAGGGGCAATTCTCTTAAATAAAAAATGTTCACATTCAACTCGCAATCTGTCAAACTTGTCAAAAAATGTTGGTAAATTGATGAATTTTTATGACAGATTGCGAATAGATGCGAATGTCGACGTTCTTAAAAATAAGGGAATTGCCCCACACGCTGTATGTTGATTAAAATATGATTCGCGACCGTAACAAATATGGCTTTACAGAATTATAATCATTAGAATCAGCAATACAATTCTCTAAGTTCATGCAAGTGCATTGAATGACGATTTCCATGAAATAGTCAGAATATTAGTTTTATTATTAGTTAGAATATTAGTTTTATTGTTTATTAGAATATAAGTAATACCTATGTAATATTAAGTGAGATTACATACATATCTATTGTAAATATTCGTATGCCGCTTTTAGTGGCGGATGTGTTCGGACTATAATTTTATTATCCATCTTTGTACATACCATATCCTACGAATAAATGTCTTTGTCTTTGTCTTTGTCTTTGAATGCACTTAAGGTGGATGCGCTAAGGTAACCCGCGAAATTCAAATTTTCTTACATTTTTTGCTATTTGCAGGTCTGTATCAGAGGGGCAATTCTCGTTATTAAAAAATGTTCACATTCAACTCGCAATCTGTCAAACTTGTCAAAAAATTTTGGTAAATTGATGGATTTTTATGACAGATTGCGAATAGATGCGAATGTCGACGTTCTTAAAAATAAGGGAATTGCCCCACACGCTGTATGTTGAATAAAATATGATTCGCGACCGTAACAAATATGGCTTTAGAGGATTATAATCATTAGAAGCAGCAATACTGAATAATACTAATGAACCCCGACAATACAGGCCGGAATAGTTCTGAACTCGATATTTCGGATAGACTATCAACCAATGACAATATCATTGCCATCAACGAAGTTTGTCGAACTCTCGACCTTTTTGTTTATTTATTTAACCATTTACGCACATAGTAAAAAGACAAGAATTTGAAAAGAATGAAGAATTTGAAGTTTGTTCTGAATCTATTAATATGGAGAATATCAAACATTACTAAGAACTATTATAACATTTATAACTTACGTGATGAGGATCCCGGGCGCCATGAAGCTGACGACTTGCGGCTCACTCTTGCCGAACACCGGCTTCTCAAAGTGCACTGGAATCTAACGCACACAACCGTTAGAAACAGGAATTGAAGAGATCTCATATCAATCTAGCCATAATATAATAAAGGATCTTGTGCGTGCACGGCAGCGACCACGACGGGGCCTAAACCGGCCACATTAGCAATTCCTCTAAATGCAGTTCATTTCCTGAATCCCAGCTGTCATTAGCAATTCTTCTAATTTGACATAAAAGCAATTCATAATTTGTGCACCATTTTACGAATCTCCATAAAAAACTGTCAAACAGATGAATTATTTCGTAATATGAATTACACGCAGATCATCTTATGAATTGTCAGTATGTGACATTTAACGATGATTCATAATATTTTCATATTATGGTTCTGCTAAAGTGACCGTTTTAAGTCCCCAGGTAAACTATACAGAGTATTACGGTAATCACCGTTATCCTTGAAATCACTGGTTTGGTGTCATTTATAGAACGTAAAATCAATGGAAAATTACCTTTTTTTTTTAAATTACATATTACCACTCGAGTATTTCACCCTTTTACCCATGCGCTAGGGCAAAGAATTTGCGTCTCAACACGGGTGCGGGACGTGATTTGACGAGCCGCGAGCGCGACTCCTCCCTCAGTTAGTCAGCTGTTTCACTTGCGTGCACTTTCACTTTGTTGTTCCTCGGTCATTTATTTTTATATTTAAGTCAACTACCCATGGTTTGAGTGACAACGGTTGTCACCCTTACACCCTGTATAAGGTGTTAAAAAACTATCTTTACAAACTTTTTAGAGGTGCTTTAGACCATCGAACTGAATAACTTTAACTATGGGACCAAATTCGAAATCGCGAAAAAAAAATCAGCTGTTCCATAGGTACATTTGACGAGCTATGCGAACATAAAAATGTAGGGAACAGCTGATTTTTTTTCGCGATTCTGTAAATCTGCTTGCGCGATGCAGGATCTTGCCTCTATGACGTCAGTGTCATGCGTAGTTCACATGTGGCGTTGTAGATGCCGCCACACCTGAACTACAAATTGACTTCTTCTTCCGTTCGAGGGCTATATACACTATTTACGCCGCACCCTGTATATATAACAGTAGCTAACAGGGATGTACTTACTCGTATATACTTAATATGATGGTGATGTGTGTGTTTCGATAAGAACATAATTATCTGAAGCAGTAGTGCATGTAATGACAAAAGAATATAAAAGTAATACATTCATGATTGCCAGCATAAATATTATGTAATGTACAAAGTGGAAAGAAATTTATATAATAATTTTATGAAAGTTCGTTCACGGTGCGGTGGACAAACAGTGTTAGGCCGAGTCCTAACAAACACGATCGGCGCGCGAGTTTGTGATCGTCTCGTTCATTTTATTCGGCGAACCAGAATGCGTGGTCGCAATGAACAGCGAACGATCTTTTGGTTAGAACGAGGGGTTAAGCAGTTTAAAATGAGTTGTGTACAAAAATAATATTTTCTACATAAATATTAATAGTTTGATTATAATACAATTGCTATGAAAGATGATCATAATAAATACATAATAATAATAATTAAATAATTTAAATGTTTTTATATATTTATATTCTAATATTTAAAAATATAATTTATATGTAAATAATTAAATAAAGGAGATCATAATAATTAAATAATAATAGTTAATACAATTCCTATGGATAGTTATTATGTATAGATAATAATTCCTATGGAAGATGATGATCATACAGTAGGTACCTACACATCAATCTGCCTAGCCTTTTCCCAACTATGTTGGGGTCGGCTTCCAGTCTAACCGGATGCAGCTGAATACCAGTATTTTACATGAAGCGACTGCCTATCTGACCTCCACAACCCAGTAACTGGGTAATACGATACCCCTTGGTTAGACTGGTTGTCAGACTTTCGGGCTTCTGACGACTCGTAACGACTGTCAAAGATCCACAAATGACAGCCGGGACCAACGGCTTAACGTGCTTTCCGAGGCACGGAGGAGTCTCGATATGTGGAAATGGTCACCCATCCACGGACCAACCCCGGCAAGCGTAGCTTAACCTGATGGATCGACCCGAGCGGCTGTTATTACTTAGCCACGAGCTCCTCCCATGATAATAAATACATAATAATAATAATTAAATAATTTAAATGTTTTTATATATTTATATTCTAATATTTAAAAATATAATTTATATGTAAATAATTAAATAACGGAGATCATAATAATTAAATAATAATAGTTAATACCTATAATACAATTCCTATGGAAGATGATGATCATACAGTAGGTACCTACACATATTAATATTAATTATTAATTATGATTTCCATACCTGTACTAAGTTCTCAGGTCGGCCACATCCAATCATGGCTCGTCTCGTGAAGCTCTCATACGCCTTGTGGAGCTGAGTCTTCATGAAGTTCGAGATCTGATGATCTGGGGAGCAAAATAAAATTATGAATAACTGGCGCTGTTTTTATTCACAATGTCATCATCTACTTCGTTCCAAAAAGTAAGGATGATTCCGTAAGTACTAAAGTAAGGATCTTGGTGGATGATGCTATCATCCACTTCACCATTCGTCACTCACTTGTCCAGGGGCCGTATTATGAAGTACTGTTAACCGCGATTTCGTCTGCGATCTAGGTCTACCCCTGTGCCAAATTTCATCCAAATCCGTTCATCCGTTTTAGCGTGAAAGCGTAACAAACAAACAAACAATTAAACTCACTTTCGCATTTATAATTAAACTAGCTGCGCCCCGCGGTTTCACCCGCGTAAGTCTCGATCCCGTGGGAATATCGGGATAAAAAGTATCCTATGTGTTGATCCAGGTTATAAACTATCTGTTTGCCAAATTTCATCCAAATCCATTCAGCCGTTTTTGCGTGATTGAGTAACAAACATCCAAACACACAAACTTTCACATTTATAATATTATTGTTAAGATTAGGATAAATGCTATCATGATTCCTGTCCGAATTACCCTCCTTCTGGGGCAGTAGGGTAAAAAGGGATGGTTTATCGGTGATGTATAGCTTCGTCTCTCTCTAGCACTGGAATCATGATAACATTAAAACTTCATACTACGGGCCCCAGTGGGCCTAAACCGGCCACATGAATGGATGATGCTGTATCCAGCATCCATCTCGCCGTCCGCCTTTCCTTTGATAAAAATGTACTAAGGTAAGGATGGTGACGGATGACGTCATCAAGTACATACAATAGACGTTGATATATTTAGTAACCTATTCCGCTTGACTATTTTTCAAGAGTCCGAAAAACCTGTAAGAGGCATCCTCAGGATGACGATTGACCAATTGCAAACCAGAACGCGACGTGTTACCACACCGAGCGCTGGACGCAAAGTGACTAAATATATCAACGTCTATTGTATTTTATAATGGATTTCCGCAAGGTCACGCCTGAGTCAATTAACTATGTCATAAAGGACAAAAAAAAAAAAAAAAAGCACTCGTTTCACCAATGTTGTATAACAGTACCAAAGGGCCTAAGGGGCATGGTGGATGGTGGATGGTGATGGATGACGCTGTCATCCACCTTGCCATCCATCGCTTATTTGATGAAACATCTAAAGTAAGGTGTATGTTGTTGCTATTCACTCACTAGTCATATCCAGCCACACGCTGACACTGCTGTCATCCACGACGTCGTCATCCACCTCACCATCCGCGATACGTTTCCCTAGCGCTGTGCTGAAGTTTCTCGAGAAGTGTAGCGCTCCGTATAGTTTCCCTGTAGATACGGCTTGTTTCGCTTCTTCTGATGTGTTGAATGGCATCTGAAAATGTCAAAAAAAAAATGTAAATAATTTTTGAATCATATAGGCCGTTTATTTTTCTTTTTCTTGCGGTTGGTCCCGGCTGTCATTCGTTGATCTTTGATAGTCGAAACGGGTCGTCAGAAGCCCGAAAGTCTGACAACCAGTCTTACCAAGGGGTATCGTATTATCCAGTTACTGGTTTGTGGAGGTCAGATAGGTAGTCGATTTGTTACGGTCGCGAATCATATTTTAATCAACATACAACCTGATACTGACCTGCAAATTGCAAAAAACGTAAGAAAATTTGAATTTCGCTGGCTACCCTGAAGCCTTAAAACCTTTTGATTGGTTGAAACTAGTTTTAAGTAATGCAGTCTTGAGTGAGGATCTGTAATACGGGCCTAAGTATGTACGATACCCCTTGAGAAGACTGGTTTTCTAGAGTTACTGTAAATTGGTCTAGCAATTTACAGTAACTCTCTAAAACCAGTTTTACAAAAGGGTTGCAAATGAATTTAGCTTATGAAGAGAAGCTGGAGAAACCAGCACCCTAATTACGTAACGCACTATCAATCACAATCTGAATGATTTTAAAGGATCTTACTAATCCGTTGCGTCATATTTCGTTTGTCTGATCAACAATGTAAATAACGCAATGAATGTTATTGAACTGTCAAAATGAAAGCAACTTGAAGGCCCGTATTAAAGAACTTCACTCAAAACTCAAGCATTACTTAAAACTCGTTAAAGGGGGATGCGCCAAGGTAGCCCGCGTAAGTCTCGATCCCGTGCGAATATCGGGATAAAAAGTATCGTATGTCCTATTCCAGGTCATGCTCTACCCATGTGCCAAATTTCATCTAAATCTGTTAAGCCGTTTTAGCTTGAAAACGTAACAAACAAACTCACTAAATTCACTTTTAAGAACCCTTTTTTTATGGTGGGAAATAACCAATTGACTTCTCCCGCTCTGGGCGGAGCGGAAGGGCGTGTCAGACTTTTACTGACTAAAACCCACCCGTGTTCCTTCAGTTGTCTGTTGCCAAGGGCCCAGTATACCTTTCGGACTTTCCCGCAACCCTGGGCTTTTAAGAGCCCCTAAGTCAGGGAGTAGACTTCGAAGGCCTGTTAAAGAATGTCTTCTATACCTGGTACAGCATCTTCTTCTCCATTTCCTCGAGGAACCAGCAGCTAAGCATGTATAGGTCGCAGGACTCGTCTGGGTTGAGCGTAGTAGTTATGAGGCTTGTGTTACTGCATATGTCTAATCCAACTAGAAAAATTAAAGGGATTTATTATTACTAGCTAGCCGGGCTCCGTGGTTCCGCCCGCGTAAAACTCGATCCCGTATAAATATTGGGATACAAAGTATCCTATGTCCTATTCCAGGTCATGGTCTACCCCTGTGTCAAATTTCATCCAAATCCGTTCTGCCGTTTTTGCGTGAAAGCGTAACAAATAAACAAACTAACTTTCGCATTTACTATTATAGTTAGGAAGTTAGGATGTTGGTAGCATAAGCATAATCAGCCTATAATGTTCCCACTGCTGGGACACAGGCCTCCCCTCCATGAGAGGGAGCGGCCCGTAACCTACCACGCGGGCCCAGTGCGGGTTGGTAGATGTCACATGTCTCCGATTTTTTGGTTCTAGGACATGCCGGTTTCCTTCACCGTTTTAAGAGCTGTGGTGGTGAAATAATTAACACAAAGTAATGCGTCTGTCAGGGTTCGAAACTACGACCTACAACTCGTAAGGTAAGCCGCAACGTTACCACTGCGCCACCACTGCTCTCATATTTAAAAGTCAACGCATTTTTAGTTTTAGTGTGGCTAAGTTTAGTTAGTGGTGCCGATTCTGTTGTTCACAAACTAAACTAAATTTAAGTTCAGTGCATCTTTTTCTTTCTATTTCATTAAGAAAAGGACAGAAGAAAAATGTTAGTTTAGTCCTGTCAAAATGTCACTACTCCTTAAAAGTTTAGACGCGATTAAAAACTTGCCTACTAAAATTACGTCAATTTACGTCAGGCGCTGATTAATTTGACAGGACTAAACTGTGAACAACAGAATCGGCACCAGTGTTGACTTATGTGGTTCGTCATATCGTTAGTTAGAGATTTTTTGCCTTTGTATTTATTTTTACCCGACTACGGCGAAGAAAAAAGGAGGATTATGATTTTGACCGATATGTATGTATGTATGTATGTATGTATGTATGTATATATGTATGTTAATCTGTTTCCTCATATCTTCTAAACGACTTATCACAATTTGCCAAATGAGGTATCGTTGGAAGCGTCTTGATCGTCCGCTGGTTATAGGCTATGTGACGTCACATTAAATTAAAAATGGCACCCTCTAGACGACATAAAGTCAGGAACTAAAAAAAAAAAATTATTTAATCATACCATGTTGGGTATCAAATGAAAGGGCTTAATGAGTACATTTCAAAAAAAAATATATTATAACCCCAAAAGAATTTAAAAATAAATAAAGTAATAAAAACTGACAGACAAATAAAAATCCGGAGTCACACGTAATCTGTTCGATTTATAGCACGTGTGACTCCGGATTTTTAATTTGTCTGTCTGTGGTGTCTTGTTTATACCATTTTAGTCGTAGTTGGGTTTTAGTTTTTATTACTTTATATCTATTACTTACGTGGTGAAAAAGCGGCCTCTTCGTTGACTACTCCGATGTGCAGATCCCGCGGGTCATGACCCACTGCTGAAAAGAACGCCACGACTTGGATGATGGGGAACAGGACGGAGAAGATTAGACCACTGAAAAATAAAATATTTTACAATATTAGCGGCATTTTAAAGGTAAAACTACTTTAATGTAGAGTTAAGAGGAAATAGGGTCGGTCCCCTCTCCATAGAGAGAGCGTTTGGCTCTCGAAAATATCTTTCAAATTGGTCCAATATTGGAGGAGGAAATAGACGAGAGCCGAACCTCGAATTATGACTTTTTGTATGGAGAAAAGACCGACCCTATTTCCGCTTAAGGCTTTATATCTTGGTTGGAGCCATCATCGCCTATCCAGTCAGTCGAAAGACGTCCACTGCTGGACATAGGCCTCCCCCAAGCACCGCCACTTCGACCGGTGCTGTACTTCTCGCATCCAGCGGATTCCTGCGGCCTTCACCTTGTGGGGGCTTTCCAACGCTACAACTTCCAGTACGCACCGCCTATAGTAAGTTGAAATACCGAGGAGTTTTGGCGATGGTTTGCCATGGGGCAAAGCTGGATATAAAATACCAACAAGGTGCCAACCTTTTTTTTTTGTTTTTGTGGGTGGGAAATCATCAATCGTGAACTATAACTGTCACACAATTGTGAACTATAATATCTCCCGCGCCGACGGCTGGTCTTCGCGCTTCGGTGAGATGGGTCGCCATGGCTGAAATTCGTCTGGAGGACTATACAGGGTGTAAGGGACAGCCCTCCGCAAAAAATAAAATACATTGTCTGTACGCAGCAATAAATTTATGTAAATAAAACAGCTCAAATAAAAAAAACCAGCAATGGATGTTAAAATACTATAGCGAACGACGCGTTAAGCTCAAAATTTACATTGATAAACCATGCGGCGTGAGCGCGCCCCCCTCGCCACGGGGAGTGCGGCTACGTGGGTTGTGCCTCAGTAACGATATATTGCGTGTGAGGTAATAAAACATGTTTTTTGGATTCCCATAAGGTTCCTGAAATAATTTCATGTACCGGCCGTCTAAGTATGACATACTGAATTCATCCCATCAGTCCGCGGAGGGCGGTCCCTTACACCCTGTATTTCACAATGAGCTTTTGGAATCAAAGTTATTGAATTTCTGTATGAATGACTCACCCTGGATGCCTTGAGAACTGCTGTATACTCTTGATGAAGACAGCCTTGTACCTCGCCTTTGTTAATCTTTTGCTGTCCTTCGGCCTTTTTTCTTTTTTAGTGAGCACCTGAAACATGATATTTAAGATGTTTTATAAGAGCAGGGACAGATTCAGTGAAGGCAATCCCTGGCTGAATGTTGTTCTGTTTATAAATAACTAGCTTTTGCCCGCGGCTTCGCCTGCATGGATGTCGGAAATTATTCCAGGGAATGTTCTACACCGGGATTAAAAGTACCCTATGTGTTAATCCAGAGGGACATTTGGCATGATCTTCAATCCTCGTCTTATTTCAGCCAATTTACCGAAAAATTTAATGAAGTATACACCTAAACCTTCCTCATGAATCACTCCGTCCATTGGTGAAATCCGTATGGTAGTTTTTGAGGTTATCGCGTTCAAATTGACAGACGCGGCGGGAGACTTTGTTTTTAACCGACTTCTTCAAAAAGGAGGAGGTTCTCCATTTGTCTGTATGTTTTTTTTTGTGTATTTTTTACGCGTAGGTACTCCGCCATTTATGAATTGATTTTGATGATTATTTTTTGTTTGATAAGTCATGATTCAGAGGTGGTCCCATATAAATTGTATTAACTTTGCTTGCGTAGTTTTTGAGTTAGCTTCAATATTACGTATTTATCCCACTTTGTATAATATATGGACGATGTTTTAAGTTACTGCGTCACTTATATTATGAAGTGTTATGTGGTGACGGGATTCACATCGCCGCAAACACCTGTAACTCTAATTCAAATCCAATAGCAAAAAATTTAGTATTTCACCCTACTTAATGGACTTAAACACTGTATTATTATACGTGGTACTCACATCAGTGCTAGTGGTGATGGTGGGGAAGTCATCTCGCGAGTGGTAGCGGCTGTCCACGCCGTTACAGATGCTGTCCGGGATCACGTCCGGGGAGACTGTCAGTGCTGTAATTGTAATTAATGACAAATAAGATCCCGAATAACGTCTTCTGGGCAATGAAAGACTGACATTTACGGCTAGTATAATATATAGACTAATATAAACGTTATTTTACTTCCCACTTCCCACGGTTAGTAAACTTAAATTAATGAAAATAATTATCGTCGCTCTAGTTTGTTTCTTCGTGTCGATGGTACGACAGTCGTTACGGGTCGTCAGAAGACTCAGAATCCCGAAAGTCTGACAACCAGTCTTGCCAAGGGTTATCGTATTACCCAGATAATGGGTTGTGGAGGTTAGATAGGCAGTCACTCCATGTAAAATACTGGTATTCAGCTGCATCCGGTTCGACTGGAAGCCGACCTCACCATAGTTGGGAAAAGGCTAGGTAGATAGAATTACTAGTACCCATATTTGCAAAATAAAATTATCTAATTATCAAAAGACTAACTGCAGAAACTGTTGGATAGTTTAGGAGAGTAATAACTATAATGGTTTTTAAAGTATCATTCTTTTGAATCAGACTTTTATAAACGGTAGAGGTGAAGATATTATACTTACTAGACCGCCGCCTCGGCGTTTCCTGCTGCCTCATCGCCAGCTTTAAGAACGCTTCCTCAAGCGTGTCACAGTCGTACTTCCGGAGGAGATCCTCTGGAGAATCCTCGGCTAAGAGTTGACCGTCGCGGAGTAGACCAATCTAGAATTTGGAATGCAATGAGTTTTGTGTGGTGGAGGATTGGGAAGCTTTTAGTAATCTAAAAGAGATGTGTGGAAGAAGGCGATATGCTGTCCCGACTATAGTTGTAAATAAACCGTTTTAAACCAAAATCCGTGGTTTAAAAACCGTTTTGTTTAAAACCACGACCATGTGGGTCGTACATTGATTACGCATTACATTAAAAAATAAGTTAGAAAAGCTAATTGAACTTTTTATTAATTTATGTGAGTCATTTAATATAAAACTACTTTTTTAGGATTAAACAGACTGAAAACAATCTTGTTATGCGTATTTATTAAAATATACGTATAAAATTAAGTTGTAGCTAAGTATCAATAAAAAAATAGTCTGATCAGGTTTTTACTTAGCTACTGCATATTTTTAGAATGTACATATTTTCTTGTAAATATACTTTAAAAAAATTGTATAGACAAATCGAGATTATTTCTTAAAAATATCAGGGAGTAGATGTTGTCCAGATTACTTCGAGTGACGCCTCAATGCACTTTATTAAAAAAAAAACAATTTAAACCATTATTAAACCGCTAAGTGTGGTTTAAACCAAAAAGACGGTTTAAAACCAAATGTTTTAAAATACGTTTTGCATCTATACTCCCGACTCCAAATGGTTCGAACGATACTTCACCCCTTCACCTTCCCCATCTCACTCTCCGACCCTTTTCATTCAATCAAAAGATGAAAGCTGAAGTTCTATCGATGAAATCGATGCCATAACTAGTCAAGCATTTCCATCAACGATGTCATGTTGAAACCGTTGCAAATAATAAAACTTCCACGACAGAAAACTTCTCAAGGCTGTTCAAGCAATTATGTTAAATAACAGCTCATTATCGCACTGTTACAATGGATGGATGTAACGCAATCATTCTTTTTAATTTCATTCATTTTAATTGACGCTTATACATTGTATTCGAGTTCATGGTTAATAGGATTATATTTTATTTAATGGACTATTCCCAGTTTCTGAAAGCCTGATCGATCAACACAAAGACTACTTAATAATATGATGGCAATTTTAGGCCATTAAATTCTAGGTTTTCTCACGAAATTTTTTTTTACGCATGTGAATTCCAAGTTTCTTCACGTTTTTTTTTTTCGCACGTGTATTGCAATTTACCTCACGATGTTTGATTATAATTCAAACCCTAATTAAGTTTGCTTCTGTTTTTTTTGCTGTTTTGTATTCATAGGGTGCTTCCACACTGCTCTTAAAAATACTAACACTAAGCGTCAGCGCACACCAAGAGTAGAGCTGAGCATTTTCTGAGACAACTGAAAAATGAATCTTTGACAATTCCATACATTCCAAAATTAAATAGGTACATGAACACGTAAGCTCGAGCATGTTCCACGATCGACGCTAGTTGAACGCTCAATCCTAACTAATATTATAAATGCGAAAGTGAGTTTGTTTGTTTGTTTGTTACGCTTTCACGCTAAAACGGCTGAACGGATTTGGATGAAATTTGGCACATGGGTAGACCATGACCTGGAATAGGACATAGGATACTTTTTATCCCGATATTCCCACGTGATCGGTACTTACGCGGGTGAAACCGCGGGGCGCAGCTAGTGTGTATATAATTTTGCAATGGATGGAATTGTCATAAGATTCATTTTTCAGTAGTCTCAGAAAAGGCTCTGCTCTTGGTGTGCGCTGACCCTTATACATCAACTCAGTCAAGTGATCAAATGTTTGTATAATAAATGTTTAAAGTGTTTGTAAACATTGTTTAACAGTAGTGTGGGAGCACCATTATATTGTGTGCCTTAATCTAGGTTAGTTTTTATTCTTTCTTTAATTTATTATCTACCATAAGAAGAAAACAGTCTTAAAAGTAGCATTATCAGCCTATAATGTTCCCACTACTGGGACACAAGCCTCCTCTCTGTGAGAGGGAGTCAGAAAGAACAAAACAGTCTTTAAAGTTTAAGACTTGCAGGCTTTTTCAACATCCTCAGGTGGAACTGTAGGCTGTAGTGATAAGTGTATTTTACCTTGTGTGCTTGTTTCGTCTCGTCGATGTAATGTGTGGTGATGATCACCGTCGTCCCACGTCGTGCTTGCTCGGCGAGGAAGTCCCATATCCTGGGAATAATAAAATACCTTGATTTAATACTTCAAATAAAACTAATGGTGATAAGACAATGTGGAAATAAAGAAAAAATATCTTCTACCCTCAGAATGAATAAAAAACCAAGATAGAGCGCTACGAAAAAATACAGTGAAGCATGCGGAAAACTACACCACCGCTCTGTGTAGCTACGCATTTACAATCAAACTACACCTTAAGAGATCGCAGAAAGCAATAGGTAAGGCCGCCCATTGTATGTTTTGTAGTGTTAAATTTGTTTTTTTTCGCTATGTATTTTCTGATGTACAATAAAATAATTAAATAAGTGTGGTGTAGTTTGTACTCATGTTTACGAAACCGGCCTCACGCCACTGTTGAAAGCGCTCTGTCTTGGTTTTTTATTTGGTCTGAGCTTCTTCCATCGAAAACTGACGACAGAATCTAAAAACGAATAAAAACAACAATTAATATTTCGATTTAACTATGCTTTTATTGGCTTAGAAAACCTTTAGTACACCTTAAAACCTTAAGTCAACTCAACCGTCTTTTGATAAATGAATGGAATAACCACCTTCAGACTGACGCCTACATTATTTTACTATGGTGTAGTTTTCTTTCATTGTATTTCTGCTGTAATTTTTTCCGGGGAATAAAAGAAATAATAAAAACTAAAACCCAACTACGACAAAAAAGGTATAAACAAGACACCCCAGACAGACAAAATAAAAATCCGGAGTCACACGTAATCCGTTCGATTTATGCCCTAACACGTGTGACTCCGGATTTTTATTTTGTCTGTCTGTGGTGTCTTGTTTATACCTTTTTAGTCGTAGTTGGGTTTTAGTTTTTATTACTTTAATTCTTTTTAAATTATTTTTGGGGTTATAATATATATATATTTGAAATGTGCTCATTAAGCCCTTTCATTTGATACCCAACATGGTACGATTAAACATTTTTGTTTCTTTTTAGTTCCTGACTTTATGTCCTCTAGAGGGCGCCATTTTTAATTCAATGTGACGTCACATAGCCTATAACCAGCGGACGATCAAGACGCTTCCAACGATACCTCATTTGTCGAACTGTGATAAGTGGTTTAGAAGATAGGAGGGAACAGATGAACATACATACATACATACATACATACATACCGGTCAAAATCATAACCCTCCTTTTTTCTTCGCCGTAGTCGGGTAAAAAGAAATAGTAAATTGAAGTGTCTACGAAACGTCAATTTCAAAACTGCGCAAGGCATATTTTTGCTTTTTAAGGCGAACAGAAAACTGCTCGCTTATTATTAATGTTTTCTTTCGGTGCATGACGATTGAAATAGTTTAGGGGTATGAGGAACAGGGTGTAAAGTTCACTTATCCACCATAGAAAAGGGAGGATCCTCCGACCAGACAGGTGTTGTGTCTGGCGGGCAATTGCCCAACGATTGATGTTGGGTTCTTGTATACAGGGTGTCAGGGTAGACAAAAAAAAAATCAGCTATTCCATACATTTTGTCGATTTAAGTGAACACAAAAAATGTATGGAACTGCTGATTTTTTTTTCGCGATTTCAAAGTTTGTCTCATAGAAAAAGTATATAGATGACATCAAACCCCTCGTTTCAAGGATAACGGTGTCTACCCTAACACCCAGTATATGTCCACTGCACGGTAAACTTTAATTGCGCGATGCAGGATTTATGTCACGTCAGGATTTTTGTGTGTCGTCAAGGCTTTGATGCGGACTTCGGATATGGCGATGTAGATACCGCCACAATAGAATGGTTTACAAGTTGCTGTGTATTCAAATCACAGTTAATATGTGTAGTTGTCAAAAGCTTTTTCGTCCCCTATTAGATACCTATGTACACACGGCTCAGATCAAGCTATACATGTCCAGTGTACGCTGACCTCACATTATACGGAAATCATGTACAGTGACGGACTTTAATTGCCACCTGGCACTGTTCGTATTTTAGCCGTGTAATGCAAATCGGGTTTATTCGGTTCTCGACACGGAAAGTCCTAATGTCTCCGTATTAGTAGAAGAAAATAATATTTAATAACTTTACCGGTTGGCTAACCTGAGAGCCAGAACTACAAACTTGACAGCAGAGTGACTACCCAAAGTCAACCAATTGCAGGTCTAGCAACAGTAACCTAGCAACGATTGTTTAAGCGTAGCGATAGTAACGTTAGCGTACGGAGAAATATTAACAGTCATTTCGGCAACTTCGAAATTAACGTCTCTGACATCGACATTTCAACTGTCTTCAGTTATGTTTTCAGATGAGCTCTGATTCAAAGGAGGTCAGTTCTGATTCAAATAGATTAGATAACCTTAATGCAACATTTTATTTATTTTTATCATTGAGAACTTATTAGTCAACCTCTCTGGATAAGACTATTTCCGATTATAAGTATTTTATTTGTCATCTTGTTTACGAGCGTGCGGTTTGAGTTCGTGTTTAATCGTGTAATGTCGTGAATGTGAAACTGAAAAATTGAAAAGTTTGAAGGTGGCTTATCAATTAAAGTCCGTGACTATACAATGCGAGATCAGCATAAACTGGAAATGTATAGCTTGATGTGTAGCCGTGCGTACATGGTACTTTCGCCCCTTATAACATTGTACTCTTGCCCCTTAATATATATGAATCTCACTTATCGAAATAGGTCTTTCGCCTCTATTTTCGCCCTCCGTTACATAACACTCTTACGTTAAAGGGAACTCTTGGGGGCACTTGCCCCTATTACATGAGACCCTCGCCTCTTAACTAAATGGGTGTACCATTCGCTATCATATGAGACTCTCGCGGATTCTCCCCTCTTATATTATAAATAAACAATACTTTGCGACCCTACTCAGGGAAAATCCCACATAAACAATACTTTGCGAAATGGCTGATATAAAAAAAAAACAGAAATGTAGGCTAAAGTTGAATACAATGAATGAAGTCAGTGGGAATTATAACTTAGCACAGTGACCTCAATCAGTGTTATTCAACGAATAGTGTTGTTATAGGAACTAGAGTGTTTGATGTAAATATGTACTGTTTCGGCTAGATTGCGTGGACTATAATCATTACGACGTTTAAATGGTTAAACGGTGTAGGCAGAAATTGGAGATGATCGTGTACATAGTGGCCTACTGTGTACTGAGAGCCTAGACAAAAATGTATAGGACTGACTTATATAGAACATGAAAGTTTGTATAGAAGTTCGCCATTTTTACACGACTGCCCAAAAAGGAGTGTAATGTTTTCAGGGATGATGTATGTATGTATGTATGTTTGTATGTATGTGAGTTTCTTTATTCCACCATAACTTTAAAATGCCTGAACGGATTTGGATGTATGGGGTATCGTTAGAATCCTTACATTATCCCGAGAGACATAGGCCTAGGCATTGATTTTTTTGAATAAAAATCAATATGGCGGCAGTATGGCTTCATTTTCAAATGTGAAAAATAAAACAATTATTTACAATATGGGTATCCAATTGAAGGCCTTGATGAGCACATTCCAAAACTACATCATTTATTGGCATCAATTTTACATAGGTAGGGTATACCTACATAAAATACAAAAAACCATTTCATCTTTGGCTGCAAATGATTTAATCAGACTTTAGTAATACTGCAAATATCTAAATGGGTGAATGGTTTGGTAGATGATTGAGTTATTATTAGATTATTCTTTCATCATCACACAGTATACATAAGCAAGTAATAAAAATAAATTGTTAACATTAACACAATGCTAACTATTGCATAGGGGTAAACAAAAATGTAAAAAAAAAAAAAAAAAAACTCTTCTGCCTGGGCAGTCGTGTTTTTTAATTTTAATTTTTTTTTTAATTTTTTAAAAAAATTATTAAAAAAAAAAAAAAAAATTTTTTAAACACTTCTGCCTGGGCAGTCGTGTTTTTAAATTTTTTAATTATTTATTTTTTGTTGATAAGAAATACCACACATGCATAAGGCACATGGCTTGTGAGTAAAGATACATTAACACGTGATGGTACGATAATCTGTTGTTTGAAGAACAAATGCACAAATAACGCATAACCACGAGTTATTAGCTTATGTTCTATTGATTTACTATTAAATATCACGTATGTTATGTTGTTACTGTGTTTTATAGCCCACAGAGTAGAGTTGTTCGCCTAAGTCCGGTCCAAGAGTCCAAATTTGAAAGAAGTTAGAAGATTTCGTCTATGTTTGATTCGAGCAAGTTTGAAGTTGTGGATTTAACGATTTTCTCTAGATGCCATGTCAGACAATGTTGGGCGACACCAGTCTGTTGTGAACAGCTATGTAATTGCGTAACACATTTTCGTAAACGGTTAAGAGTAATCTGAGGGCCTAGACAAGTGACAATCGCTTCGAAAGCGTTTCGTATTTCAACAACGATTTTCAACAGGATTGACATAAGCTTTTCGATAGATTATGTCAGTCCTATACATTTTTACGTTTTCCATCATCGTTATCGCTGATAGAATGTCACTTTGTCTAGGGCCAATCAACATTCATTGCGTTATTTACGCTGTTGAGCACATTTTTTTTTCAAACTTATGAAGCAATGGTTTAGCAATCTGTTTCAAACGATTCAGATTGTGATTGATCGCATATTAAGCAATTAGGGTGCTGGTCATATCAATCAATCTTGCCTGGCCCTCAGACTGGAATTTCAACGTCCGTCAACGCAACCCGCAAGTCGCTTGTATATTGCGTCATTGCTATTCGACCCCCGTGGCACTCTGGAATAATGTGGAAACCAAAGCAATTTGTGAGAAGACTTATACCGTAGTTTCCACTTTTCGGTGTCCAGTATTGGTTGGTCTTCTCACAATTTCGTCTTTAGTTTAAGTTACTAACAATAGTGTTTTAAGTTCCTGTTACTAACAATTTTTGGATCTCATAGTTGTCCGAATTAAAATAATTTTATTTTTTAATTTTTATTTATTATAGGAATAAAAAATAAAAAAAATTGTTGGAAAATTATTAAGTTACGAATGACGACGTGGCCAGATCGAAAAAATGTCTTTCAAGTTGGCGTTAAACGTGTTAAGGCGATTATCACACTGCCACGCATCACGCTGCATGTTGTGTGTCAACGCACCGCACCGCACGCGCGTGGATGCATTTTCTGTGTGTTGGACTGTGCATGTTTTCTATACAAACGGAGATACATACAAGCAACGTTAGAACACGCATTCATGCGCTACGCTGCGTGGTGCGTGGCAGTGTGTTAATCGCCTAAATGGCATGTTTATAAATAGATTCGATTTTTAATACACTTCTTGGTAACAAACGATTGTTTTTGACTGTGTTTGAAAAGATAAGAAAATCAGAAACAGGAAGCAACAAGTTTGCGGGGCCAACATGGCCAGAAAGCGCACAAAACAGAGATTTGGATTTTTGATGAAAAAAGGGGATCTGCCTTTGCCCAGCAGTAGGAAGTGGGACACAATAAAGGCTATAAAAAATACATCTCAGCTTTATTCCCCGAAGGGTTACGCAGAGGTGTATCTGTCGTATACCCACATGTCGTACAACCATTTATGTTTAATTCCCATTTAATAGGAGCCGAACTTGTTGCCACCAACCGTGACACGTCCAGACTCCGGGCTGCTACTATATACAGCGTGTAACAAAATCCCGGTCCGATCCGTGAGGGTGTTGTTAAGAATCATACTGAGAGTCTATTCAAGTGGTTTATTTTTTGGTAAAAAGAAAAAAATATCGCCGCATTTTTTTTCAATCGGGAATTTTACCGGTTTATTACATGGGGCGCGGGTAGCCGTTGGGTGTCTACAATTCATATAACATAATTATGACCACTCCAGAAAATTTGCTATAGTGAAATTGGCGTAATTTTGGTACTAAAAATTTGGATTTCATATTGCATTTTTTTTTTTTTTTTTTCTGTTTTTGTTATTGAAGTACCTATGTGCCCCTTTCGGATCGGATAGCGTATATAACACTTTGCCCCACCTCCTCGGTCCTGGGTTCGATTCCTATCGAACCCAGGACCTCATGCTCAGCAGTAGAGCATTTTCTCTAATAGGTATATTTTATTCAATGGAAATAAAATTCTAAAACATACATAACATAATCAGCCTATAACGTTCCCACTGCTGGGACACAGGCCTCCTCTCTGTGAGAAGAAGTGGGCCGTAATCCACCACGCGGGCCCAGTGCGGGTTGTTAGATGTCACAATATGTCTTCGAATTTATGGTGCTAGAACACGCCGGTTTCCTCCTTCACCGTTTTGAGAGCAGTGGTGATGAAATAATTTACACAAAGTAAAGCGTCTGTCTGGGTTCGAACCTACGACCTACAACTCGTAAGTCGTGGCCGTTACCACTGGACCACCACTGCTCAGAATTTCTAAAATGCCACTCGATAATTGGTATCGGCTTATGAAAAGAGCTATTTATGACACAGTCATCGTGTGTTGTTTTTTATGTAGCCACTAGTCTTGTCTTGCTACACACTTGGTGGCTGTTGGTTGTCGCAACCATCTTTATGTTAGTGTTAGAACAGATGCGAACAGAATTGTCAATGATGGTTAAGAAACTATCTTCTTTAGTGCGATGAAAGAAAGAAAAAACAACATTTTAAAAAAAACAATAGACGTAGATATTATTTAGTAACCTATTCCGCTTAACTATTCCTGAAGAGTCATAAAAAACCCTGTAAGAAATCGACATGTGTTTCACCTCTCAACGAGGCATCAGAATGACGATTGACCAGTCGCGTACCCGAACACGACGTGTTACCACGCCCATCCTGAGGGTGTACTACAGGTCCACCTCTGGGTAACCCTTCGGGGAATAGAGGCTTGATGCTATGTGGTTATTTAAAGTTTTGCACGGCGTTTTACTTGTAAACCATTCACCTACTAAGATATCAACAGATAACTAATAAAAAAAAAACATCCGTATCATAAAATTAATCACTATCACATCAACATCAACAACTAGCAACGGAGCATGCAACGGTTGCGCAAACGCACGTAATTGCGATCAGTTTCAACAGCAGACAATTGACGACCGCGACATTGCCAAGCCAAGTGACGCAGCGTGGAATGTTCTGAGTGATACACGTAATTATATGCAACGGGTAATATTGCTTCATTTGGCAAGAAAATACTGAATTAAAGAATTAGAACGCATAATATGTTATAAGGTACATCTGTACCTTGCTAGGTACAGATAGTCAGAATGAATGCTAAGCGAAAATGAAGTAATAGCCCGGGCGGGCGATGGCTTGTGATGCGGTGGGTCGGGGGCCGAGATAACAGGTGAATAAAGTTTCGGGCAGAAGCTAGTGTAGGATAAAAGGGGCAAGCTTATATAGCCATCAACCGGACACAATTCCAGATATAGGGCATCTCCTGGTGAATTAATTCAAAACACCATTCCCCTGGACCATCATACTGTCGGCTTATCAGGTGCAAGTGACCACTAGAGCAAGCCAATCAAAGCATTCAACCGATTCTTCATGAACAAAGAATTCAACCAACTCTTCAGTAACAAAGCATTCAACCAACTCTTCAGTAACAAAGCATTCAACCAACTCTTCAGTAACAAAGCATTCAACCAACTCTTCAGTAACAAAGCATTCAACCAACTCTTCAGTAACAAAGCATTCAACCAACTCTTCAGTAACAAAGAATTCAACCAACTCTTCAGTAACAAAGAATTCAACCAACTCTTCAGTAACAAAGCATTCAACCAACTCTTCAGTAACAAAGAATTCAACCAACTCTTCAGTAACAAAGCATTCAACCAACTCTTCAGTAACAAAGCATTCAACCAACTCTTCAGTAACAAAGCATTCAACCAACTCTTCAGTATCAAAGCATTCAACCAACTCTTCAGTAACAAAGCATTCAACCAACTCTTCAGTAACAAAGCATTCAACCAACTCTTCAGTAACAAAGCATTCAACCAACTCTTCAGTATCAAAGCATTCAACCAACTCTTCAGTAACAAAGCATTCAACCAACTCTTCAGTAACAAAGCATTCAACCAACTCTTCAGTAACAAAGCATTCAACCAACTCTTCAGTAACAAAGCATTCAACCAACTCTTCAGTAACAAAGCATTCAACCAACTCTTCAGTAACAAAGCATTCAACCAACTCTTCAGTAACAAAGCATTCAACCAACTCTTCAGTAACAAAGCATTCAACCAACTCTTCAGTAACAAAGCATTCAACCAACTCTTCAGTAACAAAGCATTCAACCAACTCTTCAGTATCAAAGCATTCAACCAACTCTTCAGTAACAAAGCATTCAACCAACTCTTCAGTAACAAAGCATTCAACCAACTCTTCAGTATCAAAGCATTCAACCAACTCTTCAGTAACAAAGCATTCAACCAACTCTTCAGTAACAAAGCATTCAACCAACTCTTCAGTAACAAAGCATTCAACCAACTCTTCAGTAACAAAGCATTCAACCAACTCTTCACTATCGTTACCTATCTATAGTACCTAAGTACTATAAATATACGAGAAATAATAATAATTATGGTCCGGCGAAAACAACTATGAAGATTTTTATATTCTTTTTACAATGCATAATATTATTTTTATCGCGAATTTTGCCTATGTTCAATTGAAAGGAAATATAACATTTTATTGGAATTTGCTACCTATTCGTATAAACTGAAGGTCAGTTCTTGAATGTCAATTTAATATCTTTCTATAATTAGAACGTTGATATCTAGATTTTCAATATGTTGTCTATATTATAGAATGTTGAAAATCTAGTTTATAAAAATATCGATAAATATAAACAAGTTTTTTATGTAATTTTTGGCATTTAAATTTTAAGTTACGACGTCATAATATTTATTTATGCAACTGATAAATAACGCCTCGTGTGATAAATATTATCTATAATCTATAAAAATCGATACCTAGGTATTACAGACAGGGAAATTAAATGCTAAACAAATTGACACTCTATGTTAATTTGCAGAAGTATAACATTTCATACAACTGATGATTTAAATATATTTATTATTTAAATATAATCATCAATTATATTTAAAATACTATATAAATGTAGACTCCTCCGACCAGCGTATCCATTTGGTCGCTCCATCTTGACGTCAAAATGGAGGGACCAAGTATTTTGTTAAATTACCTATGCATCGAGGAAGCTAAATTTATTGCAAAGATAACAAGTATTAGTAGATTTATGGTAACTTTTATTTAGGCTAATTTGGAATCCAAGGCTTGGTCCCTCCATCTTGACGCTAACCATTTCTGTCTTATAGGACAAAACGGGATGAAATAAAACTCTTGTATTATAAATTTCCGGTAAGTATAGTAACTTTTATTAAAAACATACTAAGTTTTAAAAAAACATGAGCTTTTTCGATATAATTCCGAACTCACTACTATTTTGTCGGTATGATAGGATGTATTCGTAGCTTGGCTTGGCACGTTTTTGTATTTTTGACGTGGCGGTCAAAAGGTTAAAGAAGTCAATTTGCTTATTAATTTCTCTGACTTTACCTACATTTGCGAAATTCTTAATATTATTTAATTTTGGGCGGACCTAATGTTACCGTTATTGCTACAGTGTTGCCAAAACATGACTTAAGCCTCGTATTCATGGTAAACATTTGTTTAGCAACATGGTTGCATAAACATGTTACCGAGTTGCTGTCAACATATTGCGGGCAACACTTGTGTTGTGGAATTGATCACGCCATGTTGCAGAGTTGACGCCCGGCGAGCGAAAACATCAGTTTATCAACAAATGTTGACGTGTGTGGACGTGTTTGCAACTGTTTATAAACATGGCGGTAGTGTGGAGCAACGATAAAATTATTACACAACAAAACTACTTCCTCGGGCAACATTTGAACGCAGACTGGTGTGTGTGGACAACCATATTGATTTAAACAAAGTTTCCAGCAGCATTCTCGCCGTTCATATCAACAACGTTGATCAACTTTTGCTAAACAAATGTTTACCATGAATACGAGGCTTTAAACTTCAATGCTTTGTCAAAAATATGACTTAAACTTCAATACTTTGTCACATCTTTTTTTAAGGGTTTCGCACCCGAAGTGTGCCATATGGAACCCTATTACTAAGCCTCTTCTGTCCGTCCATCTGTCAATGGGCTGTATGTTATGAATGAAATAGGTAGACAGTTGACATTTTTCCAGATTGTGTATTTCTATTGCTGCTATAACAACAAATAATAAAAATTAAATAAAGTAGAAAATTGAAAGAAAAGTATTTAAAAAAAGTATCCTAACAAATATTATAAATAAGAAAGTGAGTGTGTTTGTTTATTTGTTTCTTCGCTAAAATGTCTGAACGAATTTAGATGAAATGCGAAATGAAATGAAATTGTTTATTCTCTAAATAGGATATTGGAATCACTTTTACATGTAGTATTAAAAAATAATAAAAATAAGCTAGATGAGGTCGGCGTTTCCTATCTGACTACTCTGAGAAGAAAGGCCGAAACAAACTCAGAGGTCACAGTCTCTTTTAAAGTCCAGACTTATATGACGATCTTGGTCAAGCCATATGAGGACCATGTAAATTCGAGTCTGAAATGGTCTTTTGAGGAAAGAACCACACAGATTTGAGTGGACCTGTCCAGTCTGTGCAAGCATTTGTCAGTAATGGTGGAGCTCAACTCAGAACTTAAGGAGCTCAACGACTCGAAGTACAATACCAAAGAAAGGACATTTGGGTAGGCCGCATAAAATTCTCAAATTGCCAGACCATCGACAAAATTAACTGAGAACGAAAAAAAAAAAATTCACATAGTCCTCACATTCACAATAATAAAATTTAGGGCGGGGCGCAGCTAGTTTAAACATATTGTACGGTGGACGGAACCCTTCGTGTGCGAGTCCGACTCACACTTGGCCGGATTTTTAGCTTAAGATCAGCAATCATCATCATTCTCCTGCCCTATCTCAATTTATTCGTGGTCGTCGCAAAATGTTTTTTTCTTCCCTACTTCCTATTAGCCGTCATCTCGGTAGTCACTCCTTTTCTAGCCATTATCATCTTTGACGAAGTTCATCCATCGTTTTTTTGGTCTTCCCCTACTTAATGTTTTAGATGTATGAGGAACAGGGTGTAAAGTTCACTCATCCCCTATAGAAAAGGGAGGAGCTTCGACCGGGTGTCGTGTCTGGCGGGCAACTGCCCATCGATTGATGTTGGAATCTTGTTTAGATCTTGATTGCGCAGTAAACTTAAATTGCGCGATGCAGTATTTTTGTGTGACGTCATGATTTTTGTGTGACGTCAGGTCTTTGATGCGTAGTTCGCATGTGGCGATGTAGATGCCGCCACGATATCATACAACCTAAAAAAGTGAACTATCACATTGGCGCCATTTCTCAACAGATTGCGATCGGAGAGTGACGAGATAAAGTCCGATTTGGTAACAATGACTGACAGGCATCACTGAGCACCTTACAGCACCTTAGTGTGTTGTAAAGCAATAAAACCAACAGTTGTTAAATAAGTAAACATGGATGAATTGCTGTTTGGAGAAGAATTGCTGCATATACAAGGCTCGGATACCGGTTAATTTTTAAACCGGTATGATGTACTTCACGCAAAAACCTTGAGGTACATTCGGTTTCGTTCGCATATACCGGTATTTGGAAGACTATTATATGTATAAAGGTTTTTTCGGATTTATCGGTTTAGAGCAATAAAAACCGGTTAATACTTCAGATTTTATTCAGCGCGGCATCCTCACAAGTAGTCAAAAGTTGCAACACTTTTACCGACATGCCGCTCGTCGAATAAACCGGTTAATTGAGGTTAAAATAAAGTTCTCTAAACGGTCGTGTTCTTTAGGAAAGTTCGGAGGAAAACCGAAATAAACCGGTATTAACCGTTTTTATTTTTCGTCGCCGGAAAAAAAAAAAATTGTTTGGTACCTAATATTTTTTTTAGCATGTATGGACGCTATACTATTGCGGGTTAAACGGGAACTTCCTTTGTTACCTGACTGACAGACATACTACAAACATACTGAGAACATACTAACATACTACAGACCGAAATCGCTGGCAAAATGATTGTACCTAATAATATTATCCGTAGTTAGTCTAAAAGAAAACTCAACTCAAACATGACGACACAATATTATAGATTTGACGATGAATAACCTTTTCCTTTTCGAGTTATATATCCTATATGTTGCACCTGCCATGTTTGTTTCTGCATCACCTTAAGTTTGACAGGTAGAAAATGCTTTAGGCATCAAGTCCACCTTTGTATACTTTTTTTTTTTTTTACTTGTGCATAAAGTTTTTATAAATAAATAAAATAACAATTTTGTCAAACAGCAGACGATAGCAACATTAATTTGTCAAGTGGAAGCCCTTTCAGAATCAGTCTCTGTGTCATGGCCATTTTTCAAATAAAAAACAAAAAGAAAATTCATTCTTTTTATGGTAATATACTCTGACTTTTATGAGAACATGTGAATTGAATTGTGCAATCGTTTCTTGGTACTAAAGGGTCAGGTGTGTTGATTTCTCATGGCATTGACACAAGGATGAAAAATATTTATCTTGTAACGTTTATGTACCAGCTGTTTATAGGTCATCTGAATATTCAAATCGGTGAGCTTTTAATATTTCGCGAAGGTCTCTTCCGAGGTGATTATTTATTATTTTAATTGCTATAAAAAAAAGGTCATATTTTAGAGGTTAGAAGGATAAATTGTTAGTTTACCCTGATATTTTTGCAGCGAGGACAATTTATTATCGGTTTCCTAAAAAAAACATGACTAAGTCGTTTTATTTCGAAATATATGTTAGGAAAGGGTTTTTACTGCATTATTTTTTTGCAAATAACTATGTACCTATGTTCTTTATTAAGGAACTGAAAAAGTAATTCAGTTAGAATTGTTACATTTCCTAGTGGTATAATATACAATATTAGTTTTTGTTTATGCTAAACCCGAAAAGGGGTCATTGTACTCATCATTTTGAACAACTTTTTCTATGGGACCAAACTAGAAATCGCGAAAAAAAAATCAGCTGTTCCATACATTTGTGTTCACTTAAATCGATAACAGAACGGAACAGCAGTTTTTATTTTTATTTTTATATGCTATGTGGGTATCGTAAAATAATAAATTGGTCTTTCTTTACGACATGCAACATATTTTTTGGTCCTAACTTCCAAACATACATAGATTTTTCATCATTTTCATTAAATAAAGAAGGTGGTTCGCCTACAGCTCTTATCAAAAGTTGAATTATGAAGAATTAAAAAAGTTTCGCGAGCAGAATTTTAACCTTTTGATATAAGACGCTGACAACAGCTAAGTCGCGGTCACTGTCGGATTGCATAGAAAAGAAAGAGAAGCGCGATGATATAACGCGTGCAATTTGCAAAATATGAAAAAAATATCGATTTATAAAAAAATGAGTTGAATAATCGAAAATTAAAAGCAACCAAGTTCTGCATTCAAATAAGACGTTCTTGTTATTAATTAAAATACCAACGCACGTTGATATTTTAAGAACGTTGCTGTTTTTAGAACTCAAGGTAAAAGGTTAGTTTACCGTTAATTTGTATCGAGATTTTTTTTCAAAACCTGTTTTGATAACATCCAAGTTCTGAGATATAGATATGTTCAAGATTAACATATATTTTTTCCGCCTATATAAACTATATAGGTAGTTAGATTTGGCATTTTTTTGTATTAATTCAAGCTTACTTTTACCGTTTTCCTGTTGTCAGCGCCTTAATTCTCTTCATTCTCTCTAAACCTTGACAATAAGGAGAACAGTCATGTTAAAGTTTATGTTTGTTTTAATAATGTTTTGGTAGCCTCGCAAGGGAAATGATTGTCTCAAGGCATTGTGTAGGTGTGTCAAATAAATAAATAAAAGACGCGTGATATTCATTATTCAAGTCATTGTCGTTTGAGAATAAAAACAATCATAATTTCACACACATTTAAAAATTTAAAGATAACAGTTAATCATTATTTTGACTGGTTTCAGTTGAATTTAATCCTAACTAATATTATAAATGTGAAAGTGAGTTTGTTTGTTAGGTTTTAACGCTAAACGGCTGAACGGATTTGGCACATGGGTAGACCTGGGTCAGGATATAGGATAGTTTTTATTCCGTAAGTACTTTCCCGTAGGATAATTAGCAAAAGCTAGTACTTAAAAATTGTTATAGTTTGTACATACAAATTATTAACATTTGTAGGTACCAACTAGCTTTTTTTAGTTGTATTTATCTACCTACAGCTGTTTCACTAATAATGGTGGAATATGTCTTTTCACTGAATTTAATAATATGTAAGATGACGCTTCTTGAACAGAACCTACCACCCATTGCAAAAAAATAATTTAAATTGATTTGAGAAATTAAGGGTTTATTTCATGAAGATTAAGGTTCAAGTTTGGTCGTTTTAAGAGATTTTTTGAATTTACTGGTTAAAACTTAACCAAGCATGGTTGTAGAGCACCTTTTAACCTCCTCTGAGGTCTAGTGATTAGACCACTTGTCTCACGAACGAGTCGAGGTCCGGGTTCGATTCGCAGAGGAGGCAAAATTTTCTGCTCTAAGCCCACCTGGCTAGCTATAACCATCTTATCTTAGTCTGTCACCATACCAACAATGTTAACAGGATTTTTATAAGTCGGCAGTTAGAGGTAAGATACCCACCCAGTTCATCTGTGGTTGAGGATTCCGGGTGAAACTCGCTTCCACCTTCGGCCTGATCATCACTTACCAGCAGGTAAGATGCAAGCCTAGACCTTCCCGTAGTGGTAATAAAAAAGAGCAAATGGTTGAATATTGTAAAAATATTTTACTGATTTTATCGCAAAGTTCAACAAGAGTTGTCAATAATTAGCGTATAATGTTCCCACTGCTGGGACACAGGTCTCCTCTTTTTGTGAGATGAGTGAGTCATAATCCACCACGCGGGCACAGTGCGGGTTGGCGCCTGTCATAAATCATATGATTTTTTTGGTTCTAGGACATACCGGTTTGCTCTCGATGCTGTGAGAGTACTCAAAATCTCAAAATCTTTTGGCATTTTCTCAAAATTATTGTCTCTAATTAGTCTTATAATTATTATTGATTTTCTCACACATTTATGTACAGCTAATGTTAACTGGAAGAGCGGAGCCACCTAATACAAGCAAAGATTTGCTTAAAAGTGATGTGTTGATGAAATAAACATTTTTTTGTTTTACTATAATGTCGTTTTAAATTGTTCTCTTTCAAATCGACTGAAGAACGACAATCAAGCCGGAACTTTTTGAAATATTACCAAATATGACGAAAGTTTGATTGTAAGTACGAGGAGACTGGTCCGTCATGATTGCATACCGTGTGGAGTTATGATTAACCCACGTGATGAAATAACGTGTCTGAAAGTGAAGGTCGATGTGGAAAGAAAGAGCCCTATTAACGACCAAATCTTGGAGTGAAATGAAATGAAATGAAATGAAATGAAATTGTTTATTCTGTAAATAGGATATTGGAATCACTTTTACACGTCATATTAAAATATTGAAAATAAGCCAGATGAGGTCGGCGTTTCCTATCTGAATACTCTGAGAAGAAAGGCCGAAACAAACTCAGAGGTCACAGTCTCTTTTAAAGTCCAGACATAATCTTGGTCAAGCCATATGAGGACCATGTAAATTCGAGTCTGAAATGGTCTTTTGAGGAAAGAACCACACAGATTTGAGTGGACCTGTCCAGTCAGTGCAAGCATTTGTCAGTAATGGGGGAGCTCAACTCAGAACTTAAGGAGCTCAACGATTTCGAACGACGAACTCAACGAGTTAGGACACGATGGTCCACGCACCATGTTCGTGTACGGGCGCCGTCAGTTGGGTCATCTCTTAAGGCGCTTGGTCCCGTTCAGTACCGTAACATGGTCAATTTAAAAAGCCTACTCCTCATTAACGACTTGGATAAAAGGTCTGAAAAAAATACATGTTTGCCATAGATTCATGTACAACATTTTAATCGAGCAGTTTTTTTCGTAAGACTAATACTTTTGCCTTAAAAAAATATCTACCAAGACGCAATTGTTGGCTAATAACTACTAAACGGCTTTGATGTTTGGAAATATTTATATACTGAAAAATTGATGGTTAGAGGTACTACAGATTGTTCGTTGCATAAATGTAAAATAATCAATATTTTTAAGAATATTACCCCACTTAGAGATAGAGGTCAGTGAGGAAACTATCGCCCTTAAGGGCCTGCCCAACCTCAAATTAGCATGATCCTCAGTAATGCCGAAAATACTGCAGAATGAATTTCGAAATAAACATAATGTGTTAAAGTTGAGGATTGATGCTGGGACCTATGTTTGACGAAAACACGATTATATAAAAAATTCTCGATAGAAAAAATAAAAATAAAGTTACCTCTAAACCGAACTATAAACCGCTGGTATTAAAAAAATAACTCAAATTAGATCATGAAACTTTGTATAATAACTGAATTAATTTAAAGCAGGTCTTAAGTTTTTTATTATTTTTAATTACCATTGTTGTCACCGTAAAAAGCAATTACCTAAACTATTCGAGGCTTGAGAGCCGCCAGCACCCCACTCCGTCTCGCTGTCTTTCAGGCCGCGGCAGAGGTGGGCCCTTAACTGCCAGGGCTTATTGAACAAGAAGAAGCCAAGAAGTTATGTTAGAACGTAATACTGTCCTAAATTAAATCCCAACCAAGGTGACTTCTTATCCTGCCAGGGTTGCGGGAAAGTCCGAAAGGGATACCGGGACCCTGGCAACAGGCAACTGAAGGAACACGGGTGGGTTTTAGTCAGTAAAAGTCTGACACGCCCATCCGCTCCGCCCAGAGCGGGTGAAGTCATTTGAAGATTTCTCACGCAAAAAAAAAAGATGACTTCTTATTCCAAAAACGTCAGTACTACTAAATAAGTCAAGTTTTCCAAAAGAAATTCAATGGCGCTCTGACGTAAGATTCTCTGATGGACAATAGATGGTATATCAGTGATTAAACTTGACCCATTGTGATTGAAAACAATGGACATCCGCGGTAAGACAATACTTATTATGTTATTTGGGCAATGTTATTTCTGATTGTTGAGAAAAGGAAGCTTTTGGGATAGTGGTCCTATTGTCACATTATGTTTATCGGCTCACGTCCTGCAGACCCGTACAGTCCGACCATAAAACATAATATTCTCTAGGGAAAGAAAGAAAGATAATACATTTATTCAGCCCGGCACACAATATACATAATATACAGAAGATAACAGGAGGAGGAGCTCGTGGCTAAGTAATAACAGCCTCTTGGGTCGATCCATCAGGTTAAGCTACGCTTGCCGGGGTTGGTCCGTGGATGGATGACCATTTTCACATATCCAGACTCCTCCGTGACTCGGAAAGCACGTTAAGCCGTTGTTCCCGGCTGTCATTTGTGGATCTTTGACAGTCGTAACGAGTCGTCCGAAGCCCGAAAGTCTGACAACCAGTCTAACCAAGGGGTATCGTATTACCCAGTTACTGGGTTGTGGAGGTCAGATAGGCAGTCACTTCATGTAAAATACTGGTATTGATGCATCCGGTTAGACTGGAAGCCGACCCCAACATAGTTGGGAAAAGGCTAGGCAGATTGATACAGAAGATAACAAATTAAAATATAGAAACAAATAAAACAAGTGTAAAAGTGCGATGTAGGACATTATGAGGGGAGTGTGCCTCACGGCTGCGCCAAAAAGGTCCAGTTCAGCAAAAATGCCAGACAACTATTATACGTAATTATGTGCCTGACGCTGGTTTTCAACCGGACCCGAAGGGAGGGAGGAATAACCACTTCGTTTAAAAAAAGTTAGTTAAGGACGACTCTGGGTATATCTCAACGTAAAACGTAAAGGCTTGTACAAACTGGCGCGAAATCGCGGGCGCGACAGGCAGCGCGAACCCTGTCATACCCGCGATGATATCGCGCCTGTTTGCGGGAGCATTAAAATGCGGTAATGGGGCGCGTCAGACTGGGCAAGCTATAATACCAACATTATCATCTGCTCGTTTTCTCAACGTGTTGGGGTCAGCTTCCAGTTTAACCGGATGCAGTAGAATACCAGTATGGAGCGACTGCCTATTTGCCCTCAACAACCACAAGTTTCTGGATAACACAATACCCACTGGTAAGTCTGGTTTCTAACTTGCGGGTTTCTGACTACCCGTAACTTACTTAACATAAACATAACATAACATCACGCCAGTAATCCCTGATGGGGCATTAGGCAGAGGTGTACCTTTGGTACATAACCACATTTCGTTATGTTTAAGTCCCAAGTAATAGTGAGCGAGCCCAACCGGGCACAAATTCAGGCTTCCACTGAGAATTTCCAGATGAAAAAACCCAATTTCACTTTGCCCGACCCAGGAATCGAACCCAGGACCTCAAGCTCAGCAGTAGCGCTTGCGACCACGAGACCAAAGTTGCGTGAGTGCAATGTGATTGATGATGCATTGCAAGCCTTGTTTTGACGGGGTCCGCTAGGACCGATGCCTGCCAGGGTTGCGGGAAAGTCCGAAAGGGATACCGGGGCCCTTGGTAACTGAAGGAACACGGGTGGGTTTTAGTCAAGTCTGACACGCCCTCCAGCTCCGCCTACAGCGCGAGAAGTAATTTGATAATTTCCGAAACTCCAAAAAAAAAGTAAGCCTTGGTTTGTACAGAAAAATCTAGTCAATACAAGTATTCGCTAGCAATTTATTTTTAATATATCAAATGTAATTTTTTTGTCTGAAAATTCAAGAGTTATTAACATATTTTATTGTTGAAAGACAGCCTTGAAAAGTTCTTTTGTACCAGGATAAATCTACGCGACAATTCATAATTATGTCGTTATAAGATGACACTTTTTTTGCTTGGCATTGCGTAATTTATGAATTGTAAGGTAAAGTTTGCTCTACGCAGCAGGTTAGTTCCGTATGCGGAGTAAACTTTTAAAGAATTAGGTACTTGACAATCGACATACATATTACACACGCGACGGTCTTAGAGCATTATCACACTGACGATTTGCCACCGTGTTTCCAGCGAAGCGATTTGTGAATGTGATCCCCGCGCGCGGGTGTCAAGCGAGCAAGCGCGACTACGCGATGTATTCTCCGCGTTTTCACAATTATTGTACTCTCGCTTGTCTCACTCTCTCTTGTACACTAACGTCAATTGCTCTCGTTCCACGAACGGCGAACACGTTGATCACACGTGGCGTGCTTGCTACGCACACGCAGCGGGAGCGTTAAACAACCGTCTCGCTGGAAACACGCTCGCAAACCGCCAGTGTGATATGGCCCTTATGTCCAAAACAAATAACTACAAGGTTAAAGGAAATACATCCACCGAGGCATGTCAATGCGGATGAAGTGGTTCGTAGGTGCTCCTCTCATCTACATGAGCCACAGGAACAAAAAGTATAAATGCGACACTTATTAATGAACTCTGTCGCCTACTAAAGGGGCCTGTGTTATGAGTTTATGAGGCATATATTGCTTACCAGGATAGCATGTTTAAGTATAGCATGCTATCCTAGTAAGATAATCAGAGCAACAGGATTAGCTTGTTAAATATCTGAGTTGCCGATTTGTCATTATCGTCATCAAGTGTGCACCAAATAAACGTTTTATCTATCTATCTATCTATCATCATTTCAGCCGAAAGACTGCTGGAAATAGGACTGGGGATCAAGACCGCCACTTCGACCGGTTCTGTGCTTTTCGCATCCAGCGGATTCCTGCGGCCTTCACAAGGTTATCGTCCCACCTTGTAGGAGAAACCTTCAGCCCCATCGGCCATCTGTTCTGCGAGCAAATGCCTTGCCCCCAGCCACTTAAGTTCGGCAATCTTCGGGCTATGTCAGTTACCTTGGTTCTCTTACGGATCTCTTCATTTTTGATTCGATCACGTAGGGAAACTCCAAGCTTAGTCCTCTCCATTACCCTTTGGGTGACTTACAGCCTTCTAATGAGGCCCATTGTGAAGGGGAAGATATAAATAATAATAGGATAGTACGAGACCAACTATAGTTAAGTAGTCCTATTTTTGACGGTGTATTGATGGGATCTGTTTTCGGGCCAGGTTTTCATCAGAAACATAACTTTGCAAACAAACTAAAAATGCGTCATCATCTTACATGCCTAGGTACCTATCTACTTAAAGATTTTTTGTACCTACCAATTAGTTATTGGCGACAATCATTTTGAGAGTCGTTAATCATACTTTACAAAATAAATAGTTTTGAATTTAAAACATTATACAGCAAAAAAAGTACGAAATCATCTTCAAATATTATTCAGTGATAATTATGGTTTCCTTTTGTTGTTTTTTGCAACATTATTTTATGTCAAATAGTCGCTTTAATTATGTGACTTAGCATCAGTAAGTTGTTATTTTTATCTTAATTTGAATAGGAATTATTGCTTAATGCAAATATAGTAGGTATAAACATATATTTGGACTAATGAAGTTCTTGTGCGAAGTTTTATAATATAAATTATTCTTCTGTTTAATGTGCAGACGTGTAATTATGGAAATATTGGCCATGTTTTGGGTTTACCTATGAAGATAATTATTTGAAATAATATACGTCATCCATTTAAAAAAAGCTATGGTTATTTTCTGCTATGGCAAACCATATTTTGTCTTACAACGTTTTTGGTCCATCGATCCTAAAGCCTAATTGTTGCCATTGAATTTGAATATTTTGTCAATCCATGTAGCCAATTCCATACGAAACTCACACAGTTTATTCTTCGATTCCGACACTAAGACATCAAATAATAAAAAATGGTGTTAGCGTTGCTGAGTTTTGAGCCATACAGGAAAATTGTATTTGCCATCGAGACGCGAAGAAGATGAAGCGATGATGAGCTCGTGGCTACGTAAGCCACACGGGTCGCTCCATCAGGTTAAGCTACGCTTGCCGGGGTTGGTCCATGGATGGGTGACCATCTTTACATACCGCGACTTCTCCGTGCCTCGGAAAGCACGTTAAGCCGTTGGTCCCAGCTGTCATTTGTGGATCTTTGACAGTCGTTACGGGTCGTCAGAAGCCCGAAAGTTTGACAACCAGTCTAACCAAGGGGTATCGTATTACCCAGTTACTGGGTTGTGGAGGTCAGATAGGCAGTCGCTCCATGTAAAATAGGTACTGCTATTCAGTTGCATCTGGTTAGACTGGAAGCCGACCCCAACATAGTTGAGAAAAGGCTAGGCAGATGATGACGCGAAGAATATGAAGAATACAAATCATTGACTAACCTTTCTCTCAAAACCGGATCCAATCCAACTGTCGGCTCATCCAATATGAGGAGTTCAGGTTCATGCACAAGAGCAGCTGCCAACGACACCCTTCTCTGCTGACCCCCAGACAGGGTCTTGATGAGGCGACTTCCACTGGGCAGGTCTAGAAGGTTCGAGAGGAACTCAAACCGTTCCACCATTTTCTCCATTTGCATGCCGTAGATCCGGCCGAAGTAGTATATTGCGTCGCGGACAGTGAATTCGCCGACAAGGGCAATGTCCTGGGGAAAAAAGAAATGTTTTTATAAGGATTATTTTATTTGATAACTACGAGACGTTAGAATTAACCGTTTACTAGAAACAAACAAAAAAATTGAAGAAAGTTGGGCGAAATTACTCGAATTGACCAATCATACTGAGTTAGATTAGGGTAATCTAACAAGTGAGAATATCGTGGTGGCCCTACCGCGACCAATAAAAAGGCCTTTTCACATCACAAGCTCGGAAAGATTCTGTTTGTCATTCGAAAGCTGCGTGAAAAAGTGCATTTTATTCGCTAGTGTGGAAAGAGTTTTTTTTAAGTCGAACCTTTCTATTCAATAATTTTCTATACCGCCGGTCCACTGATAATGCATTACTTATTTCATGTCAGTGCGCTAACATAATTTTTAGAATGATCACACTGGCCAGCACGTTGAAAAATTGCGCGAAAAGTACATAAAAGCGTACAATTTTTGTAGACACCTAGCCTTTTCCTCGCTGTAGCGAGGTGAAAATTTGTGTTTTTCGCTCGGCAGCAAATGTATTCTGCGTCTCGTACCATTGAAACCCTCGCAACGCTCAGGTTTCAAGTACTCGCGCCAAAAAACAAGTTTGCAGCCTTGCGTAACAAATAACTATTTCCATGTTGCGTGAAAAGCATTCTCAATTTCCCGTCTCCCACATCCAGTATTGTTAAAGATTTTAGCAGTACATTTCACGTTCTGGTTAAAGATATACGATCTATTTCTTTCAGCAGTAACAACTGCATTCGGTTTGTAAGGTATGAAGATCGATATAATAACACATGAGACATAAGTATCTAATGTCGAAAACGCATCGACCGCCGCAAACTACTCGGTGATGCAAGTTTCTAAAGGCGGCGGTAGACACTTTCCATCCGGTGGGTTATTTAGTAGATAGAGGCCCTCGTGGCTAAGCAATACTTGAGGAGGTCGGTCAATGGATGGGTCAACATCCATTACATATCAAGACCCCTCCGTGCCTCGGAATGCACGGTAAAACGTTGGTCCCGGCAGTCAGAAGCCCGAAAGTCTGATAACCAGTCTTGCTGGGTATCGCACCCAGGTATTGGGTTGTGGAGATCAGATGGGCAGTCTCTCCATGTAAAATATTGGTATTCAGCTGCACCTGGTTGAGACTGGAAGCTGGCCCAACATAGATGAGAAAAGGCTAGGCAGATAATCGATTGGGTAGATAAACTTCAATCCGTCTAGCCTTTTCCTAACTACATATGCTGGGGTCAGGTCCTTAGCCACGAGCTCCTAAAGATAGATAAACTTAGAAGGTAGATAAAGTTAAGGTGGTTAAATACATACCTGGGGCATATACCCGACCCTGGGTCCGGGCACACCGCTGCCCTTCTCTCCAGGTCTTCCACCGAGGACCCAGACGTTTCCACTGTCGAGTTTCCTCCTGCCCACTATGCATGACAGTAACGTGGTCTTACCACATCCTGAAGGACCGAGTAATCCATATCTGAGGAAAATAATACATTTTAGTAGATTTTTTGTGAGCTTTGAGGATTTACGATATTTTTCAGGCCTAACCTGAGGCCCTAGACAAAGTGACATTCTATCAGCGATAAGGATGATGAAAAAGGCAAAAATGTATAGGACTGACATAAGCTTTTCGATAGCTTATGTCAATCCTGTTGAAAGTCGTTGTAGAAATACGAAACGCTTTCGAAGCGATTGTCACTTGAATATCTGCTAAAAGCTTTAGACGACTTGTTTTATGCTCTTTCTATTGTAGTCTATCCTTCCTTCTAAAAGTTTTATAACCATGATTGTTGTAGTGTGAGAGATGGTGCTATACAGGACGGATAGCAGGATCTCTGTTTCGCATCTGAATAATGATGGCTTCCAAACTTCACCATACAGCCCCAGCCAGATTTTCTTTTGTGTCGCAGATGCAGCGATTTTCTTAGCTAGAGATTTTTTAGCTGCTTCTTGGCAAGAGAAAATGGAGTACCTATCTTGCTTTTATACTTACATGATTCCTCTATCGACAACCATGTCCATATCTTTAAGCACTGGCTTGAAGTCAGCCTTGTCAGGCCTGCCATAGTACTTGTTGGCCTTCTCGATGATCACGGCGGCTGAACAGACCGCCATCTTGGATTATGTGTTCGCTGATCCCGGTTAGAATGCTGACATCTTCTTTCTGTTGACAATGAAAATATTTTATGTTAGTAAAGCACTTAGTACTTGCTTCATGAATGTCAAAAGAGAATGCAGATCCTTTCGTTATAGCGATAATACGGGGAAGGATTATGGATAACAGCGAACGTTTTTCGACTGAGTTGTGATCTATGTGAATGTAGTTTATGATGCTTTGGTCATGTTTATGATGGGTGATCCACTCGACTCTCATTCCAGATCGAGACGAGAGGTCTCGTGCCTCAAATAACATGCTAAAACACGTTGGTGCTTCACCATTAGAACGCGTATAGAACTGTCGTAATAGACAAGCAGTCTCATCCAATATTAATATTACTATAAGTAATAAGGTTTTTTTACTATTCGTGTGACGAGGTTCTCTATGTGTGAGAAAAAAACGCCAATTTCATAGGTGATCGAAGTTCATATCAGTTTGTGAAAAACAATTGAAAAGTCGTAAAGAACAGACAAAGATGGTGGAATATTAACCTCGGCTCGGTGATTTATTGACGTCTAGAATTCTGTGACTAACATGGTAAATCTGTTAGGACCTTCTCAGTAATTAATAATTAATCGATTGACGTATCTTGCTGTATCTTGCATACACAATTGGTTATACTGAATTGTTAATTGTATAACTATGAATAAGCTGGCACAGAACATTGTTACCTACAATGTTCTGTGCCAGCTTATTCATAGTTATATTCAGTCTAATCGTCTTTTGTTTTGTTGGTGTCTAGACTAAAACCAGTTTGACAGATATACCATACAAAATCTGTCAAAAACTCATCATTATTAGACCACTGACACGTTCGTAAATTAGTAGACTAGTAGACTTGGCCCCTTTTTTTTTTGGGTGGGAAATCATCATATGACTTCTCCCGCTCTGGGCGGAGAGGAAGGGCGTGTCAGACTCTTACTGACTAAAACCCACCCGTGTTCCTTCGGTTGCCTGTTGCCAGGGTCCCGGTATCCCTTTCGGACTATTCCGCAACCCTGGCAGGGAGACTTGGCCCCTAGGTTTCTATTAGCCCAATTGAGTCTCTCGTTAGTCAAGAAGTTGTCAAACTACTTGACTCAAGATTTGGCAGTACAATAGCCTCTTAGAAATCGGGATGATAAAACAAAAGGGAATGTTAGGGAGAGTTGTATTACTGATTCTGATGATTATAATTCTGTGAAGCCATATTTGTTACGGTCGCGAATCATATTTAAATCAAGAGACAATCTGATACTGACCTGCAAATTTCAATAAACGTAAATAATAATAATATTTTTAATAATAATAATATTTGAATGTCGCGTGTTACCTTATCGCGTCCCCCTTTACAAGAAAAGTAAGGTTTTAATAGTGCTTGTATGAGCTTAACAGTTACAGTGTTAGGGAAATAATCGCTAAAAAAATCTGCTGTACCCTACTTTTATGTTCGCGTAAAGGCTCGCTCAAACAGGCGCGACAGGTAGCGGTACCTTTGTCGACAAAGGTACCGCTGCCTGTCGCGCCTGCGATATCGCGCCTGTTTGTACGAGCCTTAACTCGTCAAAATGTAGGGTTTCTTTTTTTCGCGATTTCATATTTTTCCCATAGTAAAAGTTGTTCAAAATGATGAGTACAATGACCTCAATGAATTTGACTAGGATGCAAAAACGTGAGCACTTTTATAGGAAGTGAGCAATTTGAGAACCCATATCACTTATGAGCACTGCCGTTCGCCACTCGAACATAGTAAACGTGCAATTATACATAATCTCCAAGGTTTCTCTAGTATTTAACTGTTATTTCGTGAAATATGACTGGAAGATAATTCTTGAACGTGCCGAGCAAAGCGGCTATTTAGAAGTGTTGATTATACGGTTTATGTTGCACTAGTTCTTATGATGCTGGTTATTATGAGGTAGATTTTTGTCCTCACCTAGGTTTAGTTGTACTGTGGCCTTGTGGTATTTAAAACGAAGACCAACCAGGCATTTCTTTAACTCTCACTATCAAAATCCGTACTTTCAGTAAAAAATACAATAGACGTAGATATATTTAGTAACCTATTCAGCTTAACTATTCCTCAAGAGTCATAAAACGCAGAATTCAGACTCCGTGGAGCCGGACTCTGCGTCTGGCGCTCGGCGTGATAACATGTCGTGTTCGGGTTCGCGACCGGTCAATCGTCATCCTGAGGATGCCTCGTTGAGAGGTGAAACACGTGTCGATTTCTTACAGGTTACTAAATATATCTACGTTTATTGTATTTTTAATGGCTTTCTGTGGCTGTCAGTGTCAAAAGACAAAATGCTGTTTTACAACGAAAACAAAAGCCAAATTGAACTAATACTTGATTTAGTTTTACAGAATACATCAATCAATCCAGTCCAGATGGGTTATAATCGACCTATCCCAAACACAGTGTGATTGCGGAGCCCTAACAGGCTATGGCAGGCTATGTCGCACCCTCTCTCTTGCCCGTTGTGCAAAACTACCTGCACCCTCCAGGACTTAAATGAGGCAAAAGACAGAGCTGTCCAGGGGGCCTACCATCACCGCTTACAGCAGTATTATTTTAATCTTACTTCATGGGGGAAAGAGATGGAGCTATACGTCCTGTAGAGCTTCGTCTCTTGCCTACACTGAAGTTATTAAAATCATACTCTTGTAACCGGTGGTGGTACGCCCCCTGGTCGCTACAGGGGGTCATAAGGTACAGGTCGGACAAAATATGGTGAAGATCATTTATCGACACAAAAAGAACAATTTAAGTTATACAAGAGTTTGCCCTGAAAGTATAACAACGGGGATCGAAGGACCAGAATTCTTTGGAAATTGGGCAAAACGCAAACTGCGTTAAGTTTTTAACATCAAAGCGGGAAAACAAGTTTTCTTGGGTGGTTTTTTTGCAGAAAATAAATATTTTATCAATTTTAAATAAATTTATATTTTTAAATGAGATACAAAAAAAATCTTGTTGAGAGGAGTCTCAATCTGGTCTATTTTAAATTGTTAATAGCCGCTTAGAGCGCTTCCTAGTGTTTCAGGTCGATTGATTCATTGATATTCTCGTATACCAGACACGAACGATGGTATTGATGTAGGAACGAATAATAATTAGTATAATTTAATTAATGATGTTACAACGTCAAGAATCTATGATTACGATTGACATTCTATTTGAATGACGCTGATACATCGTGATTAGTTTTATATTAAAGAAATGATGTATGATTTTACATAAATAAACATACTAAGTAGGTATAGTTTAATCATTTGTATGGAAGACAAAAACTTTACTGTCGCTATCACGAAAATATTGCACAGATTAGTTATTTTTTTGTTTTTAGTGGCGAAATGAGGATGTACCACATGTACACCACTGCCTAACTCTTTAGGGATTACAAGCGTGATGTTATATTTAATTTGTGAAGTTATTTTTTATAGGTAGGTACAGGATGTTTGTGTGAGAATTGAGATAAGACAGTATGGATAAAAATCTGTTATTGTTTTACTGAAATGGGCGCGTACTGTGGTATGAAGTTTTATTAGTAATGTAAAAAAAAAATACTGTTATATTGAAATGAAATGAAATTGTTTTTTCTGTGAATAGGATATCGAAATCACCTATAGGTATATGAAGTCATTTAATCAAAAAATAAAATAAGCTAATTGGAGTTGACATTTCCTTTTTTTTCCCAGACATAAGCTTCTTACCACAAAAACTTAGACACTTATTAAACGCGTGTCTACTGTCAGTTTTATGTCAAACTCCATACAGAAATGTTGTGTATATGTTATGGACCAAATGATTATTAGGGCATTATAAAAAAATGCCCGGGCAGTTTGAAAAATGCCCAATATGAGAGGGCAGTATGATAACAACTATTGAAATAATCAAATAAACCGGGCATTTTTTATTATACTAGTCACCTTTGGGGCAGCACAATTAAAACCAGGTTTTATTACTATTATTTTGATTTCAAACGTAGAATCAATAAGTATTTAAAATCATATAAAATATTTCCATTCATAGACACTCTGCTGACCTATGATGACTTTATCATAATTAAACCTGTGTATAATTAGATTGTCCAAAGACTACACGGCAATATTTATAATGACCGGGAATGTGATAAATAAGGAAGTTCAAATTATAATTAATTATTTTGCCCTAAGTAGCTTGTCATTTTTCATAATGCGCGGGCATTATGAAAAATGCCCGTATTTATTACTTGGTCCATAACATATTTTATAAGGTGTTTAGGCTAAACAACTGGTAAACACGGTTTTGTGGTAATAATGGTAATATCAAAAATGTCGTGTATCAAATGCATTTTGTTACCTACACGACATTTTTGCATCCAGTTTGACCTTTTGAGGAAAATATCAGAAACAGTTTGAGTAAACAGACATTGGACGCATAAGGAGCTCGACGAACCGACGACACACAACAATACCATCAGGCATAACAGTTAACAAAACCGCGAATACTTATACTTCATTTGAAATAAGATTAGACTATTTTGAAAAAACCTTTTTTCACAGTCCATTCAAACAATTTTGACTTCTATTGCGTTGGTAGCATGAAAAATGGCAGCTGCAGTAAACATTTGGTATTGTAACCACTTTTTTGCCTTTAATTCCATCCTTATGCATACGGTATAGAAGTCAAAATCGGTTGAACGGACTGTAAAAAAGGTTTATTTAAATATCTAATCTTATTTCAAATGGAGTATAGTTATAAACAAAAATGTATAAATACCTTCTAAATCAGTGGTGATTCAGACTGTACCTACTGTAATCAAACGACATGTATATATAAAAAAATTAAATATTAAAAAAGATTCGCTGAGGACAGGATTCGAACCTGCGCGGGTATAACCCATTGGATTTCAAGTCCAACTCCTTAACCACTCGGACACCTCAGCTATATGATTCATTGCTAAAATTGTTGAATAAAAGGCATTCATTTATATGGTAAATAATGGATATGTTTGTACAAGTGTAGATAACATTAAAACTAACAGTACTAAAATCTTTATGGAAAACATCATAATTATGTCGGGTGCTTTGATTAATGTATTGTAAATTGTAGATAATTAAGGCACCCCTCGTAATTGTTAAAAACGCTAGATATCTAGCGTTTTTAACAATCTAACATTGCAAATCGCAGTAGAAAGAAAGTCGATTACAGTATTTTTGGTCCTTCTGCATCCGTCCGCTTAGTTATTTATATCCTTTTTCATAGTATAATATAGTTTTTTGTTAATTAGAGTGAAGCCACGTTTTTAACCACCTCTTAAACAAACATTAATTATAATAAATATTTATTTTTTTATACATAATTATAATTTATATTTTTATAAAAAACATTTTAAAATAATATTATAATTATTATTTTATTTGGCCCTTAGTTCTTTTGGTCACGTGTAATAAATGTACGAATTTAATTAGTAAGTAAGTAGGTAGGTATCTCAGTTCAAAAAAGTGAATATTTTTATTTTACAGAAAGTAAAACAACGTACCATGACCAAAACTAAGCTTCTTTTACATTTTGTCACTAGAAACTCTTCTTTCTATGTGTTGTAATTAGATATTAAAAGGAGGGAAGGAGTCGCTGAGTAATAACAGCTGCACGGGTCGATCCATCAGGTTAAGCTACGCTTGCCCGGGTTAGTCCGTCGATGGGGGACCATCTTTACATACCGAGACTCCTCCGTGCCTCGGAAAGCACGTTAAGCCGTTGGTCCCGGCAGTTATTCGTGGATCTTTGACAGTCGTTACGGGTCGTCAGAAACCCGTCTGACAACTAGTCTCACCAAGGGGTATCGTATTACCCATTTACTGGGTTGTGGAGGTCAGATAGGCAGTCGCTCCATATAAAATACTAGTATTTAGCTGCATCCGGTTAGACCAGAAGCCGACCCCAACATAGTTGGGGAAAAGTTAGGCGGATTGATCTAGATATTCAATTAATAATTACATACAACAAAACTTATCACATCAGGCTCATTTATGCGATTGCGTGAACACTCAGCTGTAATCATTCCATAATCGCATGTCTCGAATAATCTAGAATTACACTACGACCTTTTTCGAGTCGTTGAGTCATTTGGCGACACACGTCAGTGAGTGCGAGCCCTTATAAGAGAGTGTGGCCAATTTACATTGCTAAGTCAGTGTTTAGAAGGAAATCATTGATTTCAATGTGATTGTTGTCTACGCACGACGATGTATCAAGATTACTTTTAATGGTAAGTTTGGTTTAGATATCGTAGAGGTTTTGATTAAATATAGTTGGAATCGTGCCCTAGTTTTGGTCAGTATTCCAGTCTGTCCCATTAAGTTGTCTGACCATTTGGAACAAAGTTAAAAAACTAAAACCCAATTTAAAAATCCGGAGTCACACGTAATCTGTCGTAGATTACGTGTGACTCCGGATTTTTAATTTGTCTGTCTATGATGTCTTGTTTATACCTTTTTAGTTGACTGTTTTGTCGTAGTTGGGTTTTTTTATTTTTTTTTCCTTACGCAGTTTTCCTTCATCGTTTTGAGAGAAGAAAAAAAAGAAAGTATAACATTTAATTGGACACAGTTCGTGAAACATAATACAGGGTGTTAGGGTAAACACCGTTATCCTTGAAACCAGTGGTTTGGTTTCATTTAAAGAACGTAAAAACAATAGAAAATGACAACTTAAAAAAAAACTACATTTTGCTACAAGAGTATTTCAATTTTTCACCCTAGGGCGCTAGGGCAACGAACTTGCGTCTCAACACGGGTAGGTGGCGCGGGACGTGACTTGAACGGCCGCGACCCCTCCCTCAGTCAGTCAGCTGTTTCGCTAGCGAGCACGATGTCGGAAAGATTTTTTTAAAATCTTTTAATGAAAATAACGTTTTTTTTTTATTGTTACTCGGTCATTTATTTTTATATTTAAGTCAACTACCCATGGTTTTAGTGACAACGGTGTTTACCCTTACACACTGCATATAAAAAAAATAAAAAGTGAAAATAATGTTTTAACAATAATGTGTGCCTCACGGCCGCGCCACAATCCTGTCTGACGCTGGTTTACTAATGAACCCTTAGGGACAAGTGACGGGGAGTACATACAGTTGAGAGCAGTGGTTATGAAATTTTTAGCACAAAGTAAAGCGCCTGTCTAGGTTCGAACTCACGACCTACGACTCGTAGTTCGGGGCCCGTTACCACTGCGCTAGGTACTTAATCTGCTCTCAAGGTATATAAAACCGTCCAAATAAACAGTACCTTTGTACCTAATATTTATTTTATTCTTGTTTCTTTTCTTTCGTCTGCTGTGTGTACATAAATCGTTAATAAACCAAGAACAATTTTGACATCAGATAACTGGGGTAATTCTCACGTTCTAAAATCAACCATCCGGTTGGACTGGAAGCCGACCCCAACATAGCTGGGAAAAGGCTAAGCAGATTGATTTTAAAATCAAAAATCTAAATAAAAATATTTTATTTCACATAAACCTACATGGGCACTTGATGAAACGTCAGAAGCTAGGTGCACGAATCCAATTGGTCAAAATACCATTAATAACTCCATAAACTTAGAGATTATCATAGACAAACGGCTCGGAGATCGCGGCATGGTGTTATTACAGTTATGTTATAATTATGTAATGACGTTACGCATACATTATATACGTTATGATCAAGCGGTCGTAATATCGCGTCGCTGTGCTGTGGGCGACTAATTGTAAATATTATAGAGTAGTGAGTAATAGTGGTCGCCATTTTCTGGGTCAACACATTGATAGCTGATTAGCAGCTGTTAAGGAAATAATGTCATAATTGCCACCTTTGGTAAATTATTGATCATCAAAAATCAACCAAGTCTGGCAAAATGATTGGTGATAAGGAAGAAATGTCGTTTTGCTTTTAAAGTTTACAGAATTTTCATTTTCTTTACAGAAGTAATGGGATTGGAGATTTTCTTTATTCAAACTTAGTACCCACCATGGTGATTCGCCCGAATTTACTATTTAATTTATTTTTAGGCGAATCGACTTCTGGTGTTGTCAATTCACCTACAAATAAATTAACTACGGGCGAATCGTCTCAAGAAAAATAATATTACTTATTTAAAAGTATTGATTCACCCTTTTCTGTCGAGTAAATTCGGGCGAACGACCAATAAGCCCAACCAACTTAGCTACCCTAAATAACAAGATCCGTTTTGTGACTAATATATGGGTCAGGTCATATTTTCTTTACAGGAAATCTCTGCAAAGATGAGTCCCAAAATGGAGCATGTGCAAACAAGATGTCACCACAAAAAAAAAATGCGGCACCTACTTCTTATTCCACTATAATAAGTTTAATAAAACAATCATCGTCTATGCAAGTTCGGCGGCGGAAACGGGGTCGTATCCATAGTCAGGCGTTCAAACCTGTTGGTTTGGCCCACTGAACTCTTTCGGCGTTCGCACACAGACGCGTTCGTATGTTTACATGTGCGCTGAGCCTTTATTTAATTAACGTGCGTGTGTGCGTTCCATTGATGCGCTTGTCCAATGATACACGTGTTTTTTTTTGATGACGTGTCGATTTTTTTTGTATTTTATTTGTTGATTTGTGTAGTCATTGATGAAGTGAAGTAATTACTATGTTGTTTTTGTTGGTTGATGTGTTGGCAAGAGAGTGCACCTGTGTTTACGCACATTACAGTTGTGCAATATTAGGTATACTTATCTCCCGCGTTACTGGCCAGTCTCCCCTGAGATAGGACGCTATGACCGAAATTCGGTACGGACTCACGACATTATATTTTTATTAAGAAAAAAAAAGTTACATAAGATTTCACAATAAATTAAATTGATTTTAGTTGCTGCAGGCTTTTGATTTGGGGAATAGTATGGATGATTTACAATTGATTTATTTAAAGTCTTAAAGTTTCATAGATAAAGACGATAATTTACTTAGATAAGGCTAAAGCTTCAGGTTAATCCGCGAAATTCAAATTTTTTAACGTTTTTTTTTTTGCAATTTGCAGGTCAGTAACAGTTTTGTTTCTGCCAGGGTTGCGGAATAGTCCGAAAGGGATTCCGGGACCCTGGCAACAGGCAACTGAAGGAACACGGGTGGGTTTTAGTCAGTAAGAGTCTGACAGGCGCTTCCGCTCCGCCCAGAGCGGGAGAAGTCATTTGATGATTTCCCACCCAAAAAAAAAAAAAAAAAACTATCAGTGTTGTTTGTTTATTAAAATATGATTCCCGACCGTAACAAATATGGATTTACAGAATTATAAACATAAGAATCAGCAATACCTACAACTCTCTAAGTTCATCATATCGTAATGAATGACTATTTCGTGAAATCATGACATTTGGGGATTATTCTAAGGAGTTATATTGTTGATTCTAATTATGTAAAGTCTTTTTATATGTACCCGTCACGAATCATATTTTAATCAACATGCACCCTGGCACTGACCTGCAAATTGCAAAAAACGTAAGAAAATTTCAATTTCGCGGGCAACCTTAGCGCATCCCTCTTAACAATTTACCAGATCAAGGATTTCAACCCATGGTCGCGGTCTTGATAAACGCGCAACGACTAGAAAATATAGTCATGCGACAATAAAATAAATAAATTAGTATTTAAAGTCAGACAATTAATTAGGTACCTACTAAACGTCCCAAGAAACGTGTCACGCATTATTCACGAATTGTTTGGACAAAGACTAACGATGGTCATTTGTGTAACATAATAATGAGTTTGACATGTTAGCTGGTTGTGTGTAATTAAATTGCAAAGACTTAACTATGAACATAATTATTTTATTGTGTTTTATTTTATAGAAACGAAACTTTTTGTTAAACTAAAAGTAAAAACTAAAACTTACGACAAAAATGCCAACTAAAAAGGTATAAACAAGACATTACAGACAGACAAATTTAAAATCCGGAGTCACATGAATTAGGCCATAAATCGAACATATTACTTGTGACGTCATATAGCCTATAACTCGCGGAACAAGAGGACGCTTCCAACGACACCTCTATTTTCAAAATACGACGAGTAGTTTAGGATTTATGAGGGAACAGATGAATATACATACATACATACAAACATGCATGTCCTGTTAAAATCATAACCCTCCTTTGGCTTTGCCGTAGTCAGGTAAAAAGCCTACAACTGTCCTGGGGGCCAAGTCTACTAATTTACAAACGTGTCAGTGGTCTCACAATGATCAGTTTTTGACCGATTTTGTATGGCATATCTGTCAAAAACTGATCATTGTGAGACCACTGACACGCTTGTAAATTAGTAGACTTGGCCCCCAGGACAGTTGTAGGCTTTTTTTTATAAGTATTTAGTTTGGCGTCCTCAACAGCTACGTCATAGCAAGGCTATATATAGGTAATGCTTATTGTTTTTACTACAAAAAAAACCGTACCTAAATTAGTAAATTAATGTCGCCATTAAAGCGACATGCTGTCTGTATACACTACATTTTTCTTAGTCTTAATGTGTCGTATCGTATTCCGTGACATTGAGTTAATGAATTATGTTATTTAATGAAATTAAATAATTTTTTCCCTTTGTACATAATGTTAGAAATAGATTGTATACTTTATTTAAACTTGTAAATATAAAAACTTTCGAATAAATATCCGGATTTTAAACATGCATAATTATTGAACTTTATGTCCATTTCTGAAAATAAAATAAAAATCATAATAAAAACACGATTGTCTATATTCATTTCATAATATGTTAAGAGATCATTAATTTTTGAAATAGACCCATTAACAATACTATAGCTCTGGACTATAATATATTCAAGACACGTTCTTTTTACATAAAGAGGACAAAAATACCAATAAAAAAAAATACTCATGTGATAAAAACATCATCATATCTAATAATTGAATAGGTAGGTACGTTATTATCATGTAACAGAAAACGTTAATTCCGTTGTTTGAGCGAAATAAACTACATTAGTTTTTCCAAATTTTAGACCAAAACAGTCAATCAGCTTGAACTTGAACACAATGCTTATGTCATTGCCAAATAAATTATACCCGGTATTTTTTTTAAATATACAAGTCAATGTTCATTTAATTAATTCTTTGCAATAACGGTATTATAAAGTCATCTATTAATCCTAACTTTAATATTATAAATGCGAAAGTGAGTTTGTTACGCTTTCACGCTAAAACGGCTGAACGGATTTGGATGAAATTTGACACATGGGTAGACATGACCTGGAATAGGACATAGGATACTTTTTACCCGACTATGGCAAAGAAAAAAGGAGGGTTATGACTTTGTCCGGTATGTATGTATGTTTATCTGTTCCCTCCTATCTTCAAAACCACTCATTATGTCGATATTCCCACGGGATCGAGACTTACGCGGGTGAAACCGCGGGGCACAGCTAGTTCTTGATATAATCAAATAAAACCGAGCCTTCATTAATAAGCCGGTTTCAAGTCACTGCCTTCATAAAATAACCGGTTTGAGCTAATAATAAAAATAATAAAAATCATTCGGGATCAGGATCCGAGAATATTGTCGACACATCCTATGCTAGGCCGCATATCAGCGGTAAAAAAAACAATAAGCTTGTGATAACATTGTCCTGCATTGAAACTTCGTAATATGCTAGGCCAGCGATCAAAATGTTACTACACAGGTGCGGTCTACTGTACATTGTAAAAAAAATGATGTGTCGTCAAAGCGTGTCGGCGGCAATGGACACAAGCACTCTCGTAGATACTTGATGCAATGCGTTACGTGTGATCTCGGATGACCGGAACACAGTGAGCCAACCTTAGTTATGTCATCGACCTCGTATCTCTATAGCGGAATTGTCGACTCAAGTGGATAACGACATTTTTGTTAATCAGTGCCCTAGTGGCTGGTGCCGAGGTTCTTGGGCTAGGATAGAGTGTGAAGAGAAAAGCAGGATATACTATGATCATCTGCCAGGGTTGCGGGAAAGTCCGAAAGGGTTACCGGGACTTTGGCAACAGGCAACTGAAGGAACACCTCTGACTTGTCGGATTCGTGTGCGTACCTATTGTATAATTATCACTTGCTTTAAAAACGGTGAAGGAAAGCATCGCGAGGAAAATGCCTGAGAGATATTTCTCGACGGCATGTGAATCCAAGTCAGAATCCCACGGGTGGCTTTAAAACTCTTACACCAGGTAACCTGGTTAAGATATTAATATTGTCTATTGGAAATCAGCCCTTAATTACATAGCATGAACAGCTAGTCATGCGAAGCGAAGCGATGCTAGCGAAGTCAAGCGAAGCGAAGCGCATGGCGCTTGTAAAAGCAAAAAAAAAAAAAAAAAAGACAATTGAACATCTGTCGCAACTCAATTAACAAAAGACTGATGTACCTATACATTATTATAATAATATCTTACATAAATAATTGAAATGTCGCACAGTCACACCGTGTGATGAGTGAAAGTGACAGCTATGGTGGCTCGTTACGGTGTGATAGGCAGCCAGTGAACAGGGACGAATGAATACGTGATTAGGGGATTGATCGCTTAGGTGTTAGGTCTTCCTATGTGTTTAGATAATGTATTTATTAAGACTAGCGGAACCCTCCAACACGGGGCTCAGCCGGTGTGGTTTTTTAGACTATATTAACCGAATCCAAAGCCAACGAGGTTTTTCGCACTCGCATTTAGCGGATTGTTTTTTATTTAGTCGAATTCTCCTTCAAGATAAAATGTCCAAAATATTTTGCAATAGCGTCGATTTTGATAATCCTCTCATGCGCTTCATGAACTTGCTACAAGCAAAGATTATATTAATTTCCAAGCCAACAAGCGAAAGAATGGATAATCTACCAAAGTACTTTACTTACAGAAATGTCGAAAGCAACAAAAGTACATACCATAGCCCAAGGTGGCAACAGAAGGGTATAAACACCATTTATTGTAACTACTTTAATACCCTTGAAATAAATCAAAATATAGACGAATTATTTGCATATACATAGTGTTGCATGACATGCATTATAAATATATAAATATTTTTAGACGTTTAGAAAGAGGCCTATCGACCTTACAGTAAGGTTATGGTAGATAATAAATTTGAATAAGATTAGTGATACTTACTACCGCCCAGGGATGGATTTTTTTTGTTTATTCTGCGAATTTGTTATTTTTTATCCAAGACATGGTTTGCCTTGGGTATAAATTATATCAATTGACCACGTTGATCATCAACATTGTTCCTTCAAAAGTTCTTTTTCTTCAAAAGGAATCTTTAAATAACGCTATTGCACCTACCTACCACGGTTTGTCTCTTCATCATCCAAAGGTTGTCAGGTAGAAAATGCCTATGGCATTATGTCCGCCTCTGTAGGTAAATTTGTGTGCTTAAATTATTAAAGAATAAAATAGTGACTTTTTAATTTCGTGAAAAATTAATTTATTTTTCTAAAATGAAAAAAGTATTGTTCCATTTGAAGCAATGATCAGCCAACCCTGCTTCTACCGGATAGTCGTAGTGGCTTACAAAGGTCACTCTCAAAACCGACCAGTTATGTGCAACGACTGTTACATAATAGGTACGTATTATGTGTGTAGATATGTGTGTTGCGGGGAGGCTCGAAAGTTCAAATGATGACCACAGACATTTTTCAATGTCATTCGGGTGCAAGCGAACTTAAAGAGCAGTGGTGATGTGGTGAACCAGAGGAAACAGCTGCGACTGCTGGTCGTAGGCCAGTCAGGCACTTTACTTTGCGTAAATTATACCATTACTGCTGCTCTGCTGATTGCTCTCAGAATGGTAAAGGGAAACATCTTGAGGAAACCGGCATGAAAACGGGCAATAGTAATTTCCTAGGAAAGCAGTGAACGGTCACACAATAACGCCTGTCCAAATACAGAGCGTTTTTTGACAGCTTCATGTCAAATAGGACCGCAAGTTTGTGTACACGAAAGAATATCGCACATGCGCCGCAACGCCGCCGCACAGGTACCGCGTAAAGCAACGAAGTCTCAGTAAAGTATTACCGATGAAACATGCGGTCCGACGCCGCTCGGTGCGGCTCCGGCGTCATGTACACGAAAACCGCGTTTCCACTAGGCAACAATTGACGCGCAACATGTTGCACAACATGTTGAAAGTCAGCGCGGAACTTTTGTTGAACAACGTTGTCCGTCTACGCTTCTAACAAACAACAAGCCGCGCGTCATGTTGCGCGCTAGCTGGCAACGTCGCGCGCTGTTGTGCAGCGTTGCCGTACATGTTGAGCGTCACGTGTCGCGCGCCAAATGTTGTCTAGTGGAAACGCGGCTGAAGCCTGACAGATATGTAAGAATGAATGTTGACATTTTGCGCTGGCAACGCAAGGGGTCAATCAAATAGGTTTAATACGTACGTGTGTACGTACCTTCGACAAGATTATCATATAGGTTGGTCTAATTCTCTAAGTAATTCACAAACTATCCAATCGTGACACAATTTAATTTGATCACCGAATTATAATATATAGCATTGAAATAATTTGTAACACTGGTACTTCCTTCCTGATATCCAATATGGCGCCTCTTTAAATTCGGCTCACGTTGACATACAAAGGAAGCGTTCATGTTTGATTGTTGGTATCGTATTGTCAAATAATATACTAAAAATTAAGACGGAAATGTGAACTATTATTCCGAACAAAAAATAAAAATACGAGGATGTGTGCTTGTGACCACTTACGACTGGTGGTGCCGACTGGTGCCGAGTGTTCGCGATTCAGATCGAACGCTACACGATACGCTATTAAGCGTCACAGACCGACTGGACCCGAGTATAGCCCATTCAGCGTCACCGACCCGAGTCACTGTTCAGAAAGAGCGTTCGTTCACTGTTCAGAAAGAGCGCTGTGCGCCTAAAGAAGTTCAAACACATAATTTATGAATCTTTAATTCTTTTGCGGAATAGCCGAAACAGGTTTGCCAATGTCACATACTTTAATTGGCCCACATAATCTTGTTAGTATCTTTATTAATATTAATTTATTTTATAGTTAATTAAAACAGTGAAGCACCAATAAAACAATTTAATTGTACTTGTCCATGAAATAAACTGCGAATATTTGTGATCTATAACGATAAAGTCATAATCTCTAAAATAATTCACAAAATAAAGGACTAAGGACGTCCGGTACCTACAGAAGTGGCAAAACTAGCGTATTCTGAGGTCAAAAAACATACGATAAAAACGGGGTCACATCACTAGTTTTATTAATTTATCAATTATTCATGAGAAAAATTTAGATTGCCACTCAAATTGCGCAATGCACTGGCCTTAAAGTGTTGGTTCAAATATGTTTGTAAAACTTTCAAATGTTGCAACTATTTTTAAACTAATATTTTGAATTATTGATTAAGGACGGTTATCGGGGCATTCACCTTTGCATATTTTTCCGCTTTCTTTGAAGGATAATTTTCAATTCCGATTTTGAAATATTTAATTTTTTACTAACTAGAGAAGCTTGGAAGGAAACAGTCCGGCTTAGCCTAGGTGCAGGATAGTCCGAAAGGGATACCGGGACCTTGGCAACAGGCAACTGAAGGAACACGGGTGGGTTTTAGTCAGTAAAAGTCTGACACGCCCTTCCGCTAAGCCCAGAGCGGGAGAAGTTATTTGACGAATTCCCACACACACAAAATAAAAAAGCCCAGCAATAGGACAAAATATAGGACAGCAAAAAAAAAAGTTTATGACGGCTAGGTAGGTAGGGATACAGGATGATCCATAAAATAAAATAACATCATACAGGATATGCGTGTAAAAGTTGTTAATTTGTTGTAATCTTTTTATTATAAATTGTAGGAAGTGCCTCCGCTGCCGGCGCCGGTTGCTGAATTGGCTGCCGGCGCTGAATTTGGTAGTCAGTTTGGCATATGGAGTAGATAGGCAGGGGAGGCATAATTAAAAAAACATGTACAACCCGTGCGCATTAACATGACACCTGGCTCAATGACGTTTGGAGCTCCCCCCGCTACCCCGCACGGCGACGGCGGGGCGCGGCGCGGGGAGCGGGGAGAGTATTGAGTTCCGAGCCAGGTGCCATGTTAATGCGCACGGGTTGTAATATAGCATTTTTTTCCATATTCCAGTAATTAAGTCATAAAGTACTACCCAAAACCGAACTAGTAAGATTAGGTTCAATAATTTTAATCGCAAAAAAGGTTAGGTTAGGTTGCCAAAAAGGACTAGAATATGCAGAAAAACATATTTTAGTTACGGTTACTTAGTTGGGGTTCTGAATACTGGATGGGTTTCTATAAACGCCGCGCCGCCGGTGTCTATTATGGGATTCGGCGGTGCCGCCAGCCGATTTTTTTAATCTCGGCTGCCGGCAGTAATGTCATTGCCGGTTCCCTATGGCGTTATTTTTGGGAGCCGGCGCCGGCAGCGGAGGCACTCCCTAAATTGTATTATATGGTTGCAATTTCCTACATTCCATTGTACTAAATGCAAAGTTTTCTAAAACGGGTTATTATTAAAAGGAACAAACAAAAAATAAGCAATGGAAGACTGAAAAGTTTCCGAAATAAACGATTTATTTAGTTTAATTTTTTTTAAATTATAATTTAGGCCGACCGCGGCAGGCTATCATTTGGCCACGACCCCATGACTAAAGATTACATCATCTTAATAAAAAAAACTCTTCATTTTATTCACATTAAAATCAGCGTAAACAATAACGGGCAAGAGAGCACAAAAAAACAGTTCAAGATCAAAAAAAGAACGATTTCTTTAACGAACTACAAAATAATGACCGTTTACACATTCCTAGCTTAATTTTCCGCGGTTTTTGCCCCACGTAGGGAGGTAAATAATATTTTTTTTTGGTAATTTGTGGCGATGATGAGCCGGCAATTTGTTATGGTATTGTACAAATGAAACCATTCCTGATGGGTACTCGTAAGTAGGTGTAATAAGGGATCATCAGATATGCGGAACTTGTCGCTTCACATTAGTTTTGTGGTTTTCATCAAAATGGATTAGGTAGTGTGAGATAGATGCAAAAATAGACATTAATGTCATAAATCAAAATAACCATTTATAATCATAATTATGTAGGTACATACGTATTAAGTTTTGCCGCCGAATTCGTTTTTCAGTAAGTAAGAAACTGTTAGACCAGTTTTGTTTTTGTGACAGATTGTTCTTAATTCGAAATTGACAACGTAGCTTTGGATTTATCAGGAAATATGAAACTTTAATGCCAATTTTGTTTTTGTGCCAGATTGTAAAGTTCTTAATTCAAAATTGACAACGTAGATTCGGATTTAACATCAGTTTTTGTAAATAGAACTTTGTCGGAACATTGTCGGAATAAAGTTAGAAAATGAAAATGGATTAGATATGGTTTAAATGTTGATCTAAAGACCTTGTTTTGCAATAAGACTAAGAAGATAGTTTGCTGATCCTTGTGCCAGCCATAAGGAGCTGAGCAGACTCCGCAGTGTACCTTTACAGGCCGATACGCTGACTCAATCCATCGACAAACTGTGGGTGTGACGCAATTGTCATGGCGCGTCTGATTGTTTATTGTCCAGCCACAGAATAAAAAACCTCTGCCGGTTTCTCGCCGTTCGATTGTGAAACTCCCTGTTGGTTATGCTAAGTTCCTTGTCTATGACCCGTATTCAAGCAAATCTAGTTCGAATCGAAGAAAACTATAACATAACATAACATCACGCCTTGTTTCCCCGAAGGGTCAGACAGAGGTGTACCAATAGTACACCCACATTTCACCAGTTATGTTTAAGTCCCATGTAATATCCCAGCAAGCTTCATGCCATCATCCGGATACAAATCCAGACTCCCGGCTGCTACTGAGAAATTCCTTAGCAATAACAAAATAACACTTTGCCCGATCTGGGAATCGAATCCAGGACCACATGCTCAGCAGTAGTGCTTGCGACCAATATAATAGACCAACGGGACAGCCAGTCAAGAAAACTATAATATATCAATCTGCCTAGCGTTTTCCCAACTATGTTGGGGTCTGCTTCAAGTCTAACCGGATGCAGCTGAATACCAGTACACGGAGCAACTGCCTATCTGACCGCCACTACCCAGTAACTGGGTAATACGATACCCCTTGGTGAGACTGGTTGTAAGTCAGACTTTCGGCCTCCTGACTGCCCGTAACGACTGTCAAAGATCCACGTTTGACAGCCGGGACCAACGGCTTAACGTGCTTTCCGAGCCACGGAGGAGTCTCGGTATGTAAAGATGGTCACCCATCCACGGATCAACCACGGCAAGCGTAGCTTAACCTGATGGATCGACCCATGCGGCAGTTACTACTTAGCCACGAGCTCTTATAATATAAATCAGGAAAACTAGAATATAATCTATCGAATTAAAATGTGTGTTTTTATTAATATGATAACATAATATAAATTGCATAAACTTCTTATACCAAATTAACTAAAAAACTAAATTAAAAGACTAACTAACTTTACCAATAAATTAGATTTGTAGAAATTACTATGTTAGTGGGTATAATCCATCAATAGATTCACGCTTGATCATTTGATCATCGTTTTATTATTACCTACGGTCGTTACAACCTAAAACTCTTTGAAAGACCAGATCGGCAGACCTTTAAAACAGGTTTAGTAGGTATTTTATTTTAACGGCTTACATTATTGACAATATTTTTTATCTATCCCGGAAAAGTCAAGTAGGTAGTACCAATGTGTTAAAATAAATGTCTTAACAGACTACGCGGTTTACGATTTACATGTTTTTGGGCATAGAGCATTAACATAACCTCAATAAACTGTCTCTAATAAGACTCTTGTTACCCATGTTTACAAAGGCAACACTTGCGCGTACGCATCTAATTTCTAATGTATACTCAGTACAGTTAGAGGATCGGGGTCATTGTACAGGTGACAGTCAGCTAGGACAAGGCATTAGTAATGCGTGGTCGAAAAGTTATAGCGAAAATGCCTCGTTATGGGAGATGCACTAAGGTGGCCCGCGAAATTCTAATTTTCTTACGTTTTTTGCAATTTGCAGGTCAGTATCAGGTTGCATGTTGATCTAAATATTATTTGCGATCGTAACAAATATGGATTTATAGAATTTAAAATATTAGAATCAGCAATACAACTCTCTAAGTTCATGTAAGTGCATTGAATGACGATTTTATGAAATAGTCATTCAATATTTAGATCAACATACAACCTGATACTAACCTGCAAATTGCAAAAAACGTAAGAAAATTAGAATTTCGCGGGCTGCCTTAACGTATCCAAATAGGTTACTAAATATATCTGCGTCTATTGTATTCAAATAATGGATTTCCGACTGTCCAAAGTCACGCCTGAATGAATTAACTATCTGTAGGAAATAATAATAACAAAGGGTTGAACTTATCGTCCTATTTTTTTATTTTTTCGTTGAAGAGTAACCGTGGAGCTTCTTGCCGGCTCTTCTCTATAGGAAACGACCAATTGGAACCGTGCACCCAGCTTCTGACGTTTCATAAGTGCCCGTGTACTCTACCGTCTGCTTCTAGTATTTCAAAACCACGTCGTTTTAAAAACTTATCATCATGCAAAGGTAAAAAAAGAAACATAATTATTAACATACTTTACATGATTGACATCAAACTGCTAAGTAAAATGTTTGTGACTTATTAATTTTAAAAAAGTGGGTGTATTTACAACGACCTGGTATTATTGCGGTTTATTAAGTAGCAAAATAATTATCATAACTGCAATTTTAACTAAGATAAGTGCTGCATATCACGCGAATACAAATCATAGTTTTTGTTGACAGCTAGTCAAGTCAGTAGGTTTGATCTGAGAATGAGATTATTTTAATGTGTATAAAAGGTGTTTATGGAATCGTTATGATTTATGGTGAGGACCTCTTGGCTAAGTACTAACAGCCGCACGGGTCAATCTATCACGTTAAGCTACGCTTACCGGGGTTGGTCCGTGGATGAGTGACCATTACATTCCAGACTCCTCCATGACACGGAAATTACGTTAAGCCGTTGGTCCCAGCTGTCGTTCGTGTATCTTTGACAATCATTATGGTACGTTATGCAACCCAACCCCTAGAATCTCAACCCCTGTCCAAGTTCAACGCCTAGGGGTTGAACCTGGACATCATTTAGGGGTTGAACGTGGACAGGGGTTGAGATTGTAGGGGTTGAATGTGGACTAATCCACCAGTCTTACCAAGGGGTATCGTAGTTAATTGATTCAGGCGTTACTTTGCGGAAATCCATTATAAAATACAATAAACGTAGATATATTTAGTAACCTATTCCGCTTGAGTATTCTTCAAGAGTTCTAAAAAACCCTGTAAGAAATCGACACGTGTTTCACCTCTCAACGAGGCATCCTCAGGATGACGAGCGCTGGACGCAAAGACTCACTTTGCGTCCAGCGCTCGGTGTGGTAACACGTCGCGTTCTGGTTTGCAATTGGTCAATCGTCATCCTGAGGATGCCTCGTTGAGAGGTGAAACACGTGTCGATTTCTTACAGGGATTTTTAGTACTCTTGAAGAATAGTCAAGCGGAATAGGTTACTAAATATATCTACGTCTATTGTATTTTTTTAAGGGGTATCGTATTATAGAGTTACTTGGTTGTGGAGGTCTGATAGGCAATCGCTCCATGCAAAATACTGGTAGCCGACACCAATATAGTTGGGAAAAGGCTAGATAGATTAATTTTTGATTGCAATAAGCTCGCTATTTATTACATGGGGCTTCAATATAACTGTTTTTTTTTTAAATCTAGGGCATCTCGTAGTTGACCTCTGAGGCCTTGACTACTTAATCGGACTTTCCTGTGGCTGCCTTAAGCTACACTCAGTGCCTCCAGCCTAAAACTAAACTAATTAAAACTAAGTGACTGCTCGCTAAGGGCACCCCCTGTGGGGTACGAACCTCGGCTGACTGGCGGGATGACAGCAAGACAGGACAGGCTGGATCAAGTCAGGATAATTATTATTATCAGAGGAATTTAAAGCTACATGCTTAGCTGCGGCGCGGGCTGGCACTTCAAATAGGAAGGGACGGGGGAATATAACTGGTGAAATGTGGGTGTACTATACAGGGTGTTAGGGTAAACACCGTTATCATTGAAACCAGTGGTTTGGTGTCATATATAGAACGTAAAATCAATGGAAAATTACGACTTTTTTTCTTTTTTTTAAATTACATTTTACCAGTCAAGTATTTCACCATTTCACCTATGCGCTAGGGCAACGAACTTGTGTCTCAACACGGGTGGGGGTCTCGGGACGTGACCTGTACGGCTACAAGCGCGCCCCTCCCTCAGTCAGTCAGCTGTTTCACTTGCGAGTACGGTGTCGGATATAAACTTTTTAATTTTTTTAAATAAAAATAACGTTCTTTTTTGTTGTTACTCGGTCATTTATTTTTATATTTAAGTCAACTACCCGTGTTTTGAGTGACAACGGTGTTCACCCTTACACCCTGTATTTACACCTCTGCATGACCCTTCGGGGAATACAGGCGTGATGATTTGTTAAGTGTTAAAACACAAAGTCCAATTACCATCAAGCCACGATTAAAACCAGTCTTATAGCATTCATAATGGTTGATTTTACGGTCAGCATGCAAGACTATGGTTTGAACGCAGTCAACCATGCGGCCATGCCACCGAAACGGGCACATCTGCTGTTTGATTCACGCAATCTTTTTTGCTTTGAGGAGGAAATTACATAAGACATGCACAGAAGGTCTAAAAATAGATTTTTGGAAACTGTTTTCGTTTTTAGGGTTCCGTACCCAAAGGGTAAAACGGGACCCTATTACTAAGGTTCCGCTGTCTGTCTGTCTGTCTGTCCGTCTGTCTGTCTGTCTGTACGTTTGTCACCAGGCTGTATCTCACGAACCGTGATGGCTACACAGTTGAAATTTTCACAGATGTTGTCTTTCTGTTGCCGCTATAACAACAAATACAAAAAAAAACAGAATAAAATAAATATTTAAGGGAGCTCCCATACAACAAACGTGATTTTTTTGCCGTTTTTATAGATAATGGTACGGAACCCTACGTGCGCGAGTCCGACTCACACTGTTTGATGAAACGCACTCTAAAAGGGCTTTTGTTGTCTTTCATAATTTATTATTTAGTCAGAGAGCCATCTTTACGGCAAACGAACTATTTGATGAAACGCATTCTAGAAAAGAGCTTTTGTTGTCTTTCATAATTTATTATTTAGTCAGAGAGCCATCTTTACGGCAAACGAACTATTTGATGAAAAACACTCTAGAAAAGAACTTTTGTTAGTCAGAGAGCCATATTTACGGCAAACGAACTATTTGATGAAACGCACTCTAGAAAAGGGCTTTTGTTGTCTTTCATAGTGTATTATTTAGTCAGAGAGCCACCTTTACGGCAAACGAACTATTTGATGAAACGCACTCTAAAAGGGCTTTTGTTGTCTTTCATAAATTATTATTTAGTCAGAGAGCCATCTTTACGGCAAACGAACTATTTGATGAAACGCACTCTAAAAGGGCTTTTGTTGTCTTTCATAAATTATTATTTAGTCAGAGAGCCATCTTTACGGCAAACGAACTATTTGATGAAAAACACTCTAGAAAAGAACTTTTGTTAGTCAGAGAGCCATATTTACGGCAAACGAACTATTTGATGAAACGCACTCTAGAAAAGGGCTTTTGTTGTCTTTCATAGTGTATTATTTAGTCAGAGAGCCACCTTTACGGCAAACGAACTATTTGATGAAACGCACTCTAAAAGGGCTTTTGTTGTCTTTCATAAATTATTATTTAGTCAGAGAGCCATCTTTACGGCAAACGAACTATTTGATGAAACACACTCTAGAAAAGAACTTTTGTTAGTCAGAGAGCCATATTTACGGAAAACGAACTATTTGATTAAACGCACTCTAGAAAAGGGCTTTTGTTAAGATAAGATAAGATAATATAAGATATTCTTTATTTGTCTAAACATGGTATACATACAAGAGCATGCAAGATTAAAATCAATTGTTTAAGTCCAGTCATGTTTAGCCGTAAGTATCGGCGTACAAATATTTCTATAATATTGAAAACTATTATTCTTTTTATTGACAACTAAAAAATTATAAAATTTCACAAAAAGAAAGAAAGTTAAGAGTTATATTATAATAAAATTTCACAAAAAGAAAGAAAGTTACCCAGAATTGCAAATACAATTTTTTTAACTTAGAGACCTGTTAATTCGAAATTATTATTATAACATAATGTCAACATTCAGATTGAAAAAATAAATCACAAATACAAGAACAATGTCAAAGTTTAAAAATGTATGTCAAATTTGAAAGATACATGTCAAAATTACAACCGAAGTCCAAATTAACAGATTTATGTCGATTTTACAATGTTGATTGCTAAATTACAATGTGAACGTCTAGATCATGTCAAATTACAAGATGAATGTCAAAATTACAGGATTTATGTCAAAATTATGAGTTAAATGTTCAGATTACAGGATTTATGTCAAACTAAAAAACTTTTTCGGCTAGAAATTCGGAGACACTGTAATATGCTTTATGCAAAAGGAACAGTTTTAATTGACGCTTGAATGCATTCCTATTTAACTCTTTCCATCGTTTAGGCAGTATATTAAATATAGTGGGAGCCATGCAGACGATACTCTTGCGCATGAGTGCCGTTTTTGCTGGATAGATGCGAAGAATAGTCGCATCTCTTCTGTTACGCGGTACGGCGTCCTCTAGACGTGGGAACAGTTTGGGGTTAGTTTTAACAAACATTGCGGTTTCGAGAATATACATACAGGGAAGTGTTAATATTTTGTACTTTCTAAAATATGGTTTACATGTATCAACCGTTTTTAACCCAAACATAGATCTAATACATCTCTTTTGAGCCTTGAATGCCGTGTTAACGTCGGTAGAATTTCCCCAGAATATAATGCCGTATCTTAGGTGAGACGCAGCTAAGCCATAGTAAGCTGCAATCAAGGTGTCTACATTCACAACTGCAGCTAGAGAGTGCAATGCAAATGCAGAACTACAATTTTTTTTGCAAAGGTTCTCTATATGCGATTTCCAGTCAAGCCTTTTATCAATCATTAGTCCAAGGTTTGTTGTCTTTCATAATGTATTATTTAGTCAGAGAGCCATCTTTACGGCAAACGAACTATTTGATTAAACGCACTCTAGAAAAGGGCTTTTGTTGTCTTTCATAATGTATTATTTAGTCAGAGAGCCATCTTTACGGCAAACGAACTATTTGATTAAATGCACTCTAGAAAAGGGCTTTTGTTGTCTTTCATAATGTATTATTTAGTCAGAGAGCCATATTTACGGCAAACGAACTATTTGATTAAACGCACTCTAGAAAAGAGCTTTTGTTGTCTTTCATAATGTATTATTTAGTCAGAGAGCCATCTTTACGGCAAACGAACTATTTGATTAAACGCACTCTAGAAAAGGGCTTTTGTTGTCTTTCATAATGTATTATTTAGTCAGAGAGCCATCTTTACGGCAAACGAACTATTTGATGAAACGCTCTCTAGAAAAGGGCTTTTGTTGTCTTTCATAATTGAGTAGGTGCAGCAAGCTACAAAAGAGGTATACATCCACAATAATTAATTAAATTATCTACAATCTTTTTTATATTAGGTATCCTTTTGATGCTCACTGTGCATCGCAAGTCTTACAATTCTTGTTATTATTTTTAAACCCTGTATTATTTCTCAAAAAATGTTTTAGTGTAATATCTCTCTTAATTAACAAAAAAGCTTTTCTCTGTTATTTATATCCCACTTTGCGTAAGTTATGACGTCGATGAAACTGTTAAAACCAATTAAAACAATCCTTAAACTATGTAAGCACTCATACTAGGATGTATTTTTTACTGTAATGTCCACTGTTATCTTTACTTCAAGTAAAGTTGAATAAACCATTAGTGCGCGAATGACGCACATCAATATGAATCAAAGAAGTGAACAAATGATTGAAACTATACCCCATTTGAAATAAGATTAGACATTAAAACAAACCCTTTTACAGTCCGTTCAACCGATTTTGACTTCTATACCGTAGGCATAAGGATAGCATTAAAAGCAAAAAAAGTTACACAATACCAACTATCTACTGCGGCTGCCATTTGTCATGCCATCAACGCAGTAGAATTCAAAATCGGTTGAACGGAATGTAAAAAAGGCTTATCTATACGTCTAATCTTATTTCAAATTGAGTATAGTGTAATACAAACAAAATGGCTGAACTGAATAGCAACAAAAAATAGGATTACATTAACGACTTATTACATGTGATTGTAATCAAACTTTGCATCCGGCAATTATCATTATAGGTAGGTATATCAAGTAATAATGATGAACGAGAATGCTAAGAGGGAGTTGTGGTCTTACACGGATGGATATAATAAGAAATTATACGGTTTAAGGTAGATGCGCTAAGGTAGCCCGCGAAATTCAAATTTTCTTACAATTTGCAGGTCAGTATCAGGTTGTATGTTGATCTAAATATTATTGGCGACCGTAACAAATATGGATTTACAGAATAAAATTATAAACATCAGAATCAGCAATACAATTCTCTAAGTTCATGTAAGTGCATTGAATGACGATTTCATGAAATGGAGTTGTATTGCTGATTCTTATGTTTATAATTCTGTAATATTTAGATCAACATACAACCTGATACTAACCTGCAAATTTCAAAAAAACGTAAGAAAATTTGAATTTCGCGTGATGCCTTATCGTATCCCCCGAACTTTATTATTCCTCATAAGAATTAACAATAATTCACTTACTGAGAAACTAGGTTAACATAAAATGTTTACGAGCGTACAAAAATGACGTTCAAAATAAATTTATAATAACAAATGGGAAGGTAGTGATAAAAAAGTTATCTACATAATAGGAAGTCTGACAACCAGTCTTACCAAGGGGTATCGTATTACCCAGTTACTGGGTTGTGGAGGTCAGATAGGCAGTCGCTCCATGTAAAATACTGGTATTCAGCTGCATCCGGTTAGACTGGAAGCCGACCCCAACATAGTTGGGAAAAGGCTAGGCAGATGATGACATAAGAGGAAGTCTGAAAGTGGCACCGGTGACTGAAAAGTTTTGCGGAAATCGGTTGTCATGGTATGGGCACTACTGGGCACGTGATGCGAAGGAATGAGGAAAATATCGTGAGGAAAGTTTTGGGTATGAATTTTGGTGACTGTAAGAGTAGGTGAAGACCAAAGAAACGATGGATTGACTGTGTAAAAGATGGTAGGGCTAGAAAGAGGGTGACTCGTGAGATGACGGCTAATAGAGAAGTATGAAAGAAAAAGAATTAATAATCTACCCACATATACAACATTAGTTTTTGTTTATGCTAAACCCGAAACGGGGTCATTGTACTCATCATTTTGAACAACTTTCTCTATGGGACCTACCTTGAAATCGCGAAAAAAAAATCAGCTGTTCCATATCGATTTAAGTGAACTCAAAAATGTATGGAACAGCTGATTTTTTGAAAAACGAATGTTGTACAAAAAGCTCTTTCTGCAGTTTTAAATCTCGGCTATCCAAACACATAATTGAAAACACCTTAACTAGCGTCCTCCATTAAAGTACATTTTTAATGGTTGAGAATTGAACGGTTGGAATAGTATAGAATAATTTTATATAATACTTACTATACATATACTTTGGCGACAGTTACCTAAAATAAGTTTACTTAAATGTTTCTTGAATGTTCTCATATGGTAGTGTACATAGTGGCTTTTTGTTTATTATGAGAAATTGAGAATAAATGATTAAAACGTAAAAGATATATTGCGCCGTCCACAAACAAATTGAGATAAGGCAGGAGAATGATTCACGTTGACATCATAGAGGCAAAGTTGTAAGTAAAAAGTGCGAACAACAAATCCAAGACCTCAAAATTCTCTACCGGTAAACATTACGGTAACCTCATTGGCTGACACAGTGCTCCCTGCCAACCGGTTGGGCGACCTACAGACGAGACGTAACGGATTACGTCACGGAATGCATTCAATTACATCTGTGATACCTGTTAATGTTTGTGTAGGTTGCGGCAGATGGATGGAATGTCTTATTTGGATTTAATGGTGAATTTTGTGTCCTTGATGCAGAACCTCTACAGATTTTTACTGACTTGTTACTTGGACTAATTTATGCCAGCCGGCTTGGCAAAGTTTCATTGCTTTAAATGGACGTGATTATCATCAATTACTATAAAAGGTATGTTTGCTTACTGCTGCTAGCGAGAACAAGAATCAGAAGGCGTAGACAAGTGACAATTGCTTCGAAAGTGTTTCGTATTTCTACAATGACTTTCAACAGAATTGACATAAGCTTTTGTATACCTTATGTCAGTCCTATACATTTTTGCCTTTTCCATCATCATTATCGCTGTTAAAATGTCACTTTGTCTAAGGCTTCAGAGGGCCTAGACAAGTGACAATCGCTTCGAAAGTGTTTCGTATTTCTACAACGACTTTCAACAGGATTGACATAAGCTTTTCGATACTTTATGTCAGTCCTATACATTTTTGCCTTTTCCATCATCGTTATCGCTGTTAAAATGTCACTTTGTCTAAGGCTTCAGAGGGCTTAGACAAGTGACAATCGCTTCGAAAGCGTTTCGTATTTCTACAACGATTTTCAACAGGATTGACATAAGCTTTTCGTTACTTTATGTCAGTCCTGTACATTTTTGCCTTTTCGATCATCGTTCTCACTAATAGAATGCCAATTTGTCAAGGTATCTGGTCTAGCTTTCTGTTCAATAATATTGCAGTTTCCGCCAACTATAAGGCACATCGTCTACGACGCTACTAAAGTAACGTGTTACAATCTTTCTTTTTTTCCGACGCCATATTTTAGTTAATAATTGTTTATTTTTATAGTTTTAATTAATATTAGTTAGGATTCCATTAGTTAAGTAATAGTTAGTTTTGTTAGAGTTAGTGTTTAGACTAGAAAATAAAAAAAAGCCCCACTTAATGAGTACTGACATTAATGACATTGAAAAATAAGTATTAGCCAGAGTCAAAAGTAATTCTTCAATGTCTTGAACGATGTATTGAACCCGAAATTCGTTGCTTAAGAAGTGGTGCCATAAAATCTCTGACTACCATAACTTATGAATGACTTAAATCAGTACAAAAGTTAAAACATCTGCCGACATCACAGAAAAAACCAAACATTGCAAAAGATACCAAACAAAACAAAACTAGTTGGTAATAAATCGAGCAACTGATTCAGAATAAGAGTATATCAACTTTCACTGAGAGGAATTCCGGTTGCGTTCGTAATACTTGATCATCTCACGCGAAATCTTAACGTTTTGCTAACTCATTATGTGAGATCGTGTAATGATAAACGTTTTTTTTATCTTTGTGAATCTTATTGGCACGCTTTTGTATGCTTTTTTTTTGCATCAGCAAGGATTTTTGTGACGGAGTTCGTCCTGGGAAATACTTCCTAACTATGCCTATCTTTGCCGTCAACCATAGTGTTGATGAGTTTTCAATTGCACGTGTCGGTGTTCCTAATTGATTGCGATATTACATATTTCAGCTTTGTTTCTGGAATGTCAACGCACCGCCGATATCTCTGAGTTTGCATGTCCATTGGCGGTGGTGCCTCTTATCATCAGTTAGGCTTCTTACTTGCATGCCAACGATCATCATCTGCCTAGCCTTTTTCCCAACTATGTTGGGGTCAGTTCCCAGTCTAATCGGATGCATCTGAATACCAGTATTTTACATGAAGCGACTGCCTGTTTGACCTCCACAACCCAGTAACTGCGTAATACCCCTTGGTAAGACTGGTCGTCAGACCTTCGGGCTTCTGACAACCCTTAGCGACTGTCAAAGATCCACGAATGACAGCAGGGACCAATGGCTTTTAATAATCGTGCTTTCCGAGACATGGAGGGTCTTGGTATGTAAAGATGGTCACCTGGCTGTTAATGCTTAGCCTGAAGTACTTGTATGACAACCAATAACATTTAAAAAAAAACTTTTACTGGATTTTCACCTTATTTGCCAAGCATGGTGATTATAACAATTTCCCACTGGATTGGTGATTATGACAATTTCCCACTGGATCGTTCTGTATCGGGAAGTCTACGTTTGGTCTACGCTGTGAACATTTTCGGCCTTCGGCAAAATCGGCTCACGTTGGAATTACAATAGCAAATAATTTGGCAATTGTGGGCTCTATGGCTATATCACGACAGGGCCACAGCTATCATGAATAGTCCCATTTGTATGTTAATATTTTTTAAACAGTCACTGTATACTGGTGTGTGGTCGCCTAGCGCCTACAGACTTTTAAATCCCGGGATTTCCAAGTCATACAAAAATTATATTCCATGTAGTAATTGAACTGGGGATCCAGCTTGTGTTCTGAATTTCAATAGGGTTATTCCATGTTAGAATTTTGATCTCATGCCGTCATCGAAGAATTTTGGTTACTTGTGACTTTATGACAGTAGCTATACAGGGCTAAATTAATATGATAGCGAAACTCCGCAGACGTAATGGGTCTGCCAGGGTTGCGGAATAGTCCGAAAGGGATACCGGGACCCGGCAACAGGCAACTGAAGGAACACGGGTGGGTTTTAGTAAGTAAGAGTCTGACACGCCCTTCCGCTCCGCCCAGAGCGGGAGAAATCATTTGATGATTTCCCACCCAACAAAAAAAAAAAGCCGTAATGGGTATCGATATCTAAACAAAACAAAAATACAGGTCGAAGTCAACGCAAATGGTAAATGGCCCAACCATTTACCATTTGTATTTTTAGCCACAATACTTTTTATCAGAGCTCCAGTGCATTGGAAACGGTTTTTTGCGAAGGATTAAAATTATTGAATGAACGCCAGGCAGCGATTCCTCGCGATTATCCCTGCCGTGAACCAATATACGTAAGTTATTTAGTTATTATAAGAAAACTGTTACCCTCACTTCAGAGATTGAGTAACCATATCAGCAATAAATTGACATATATAAATAAGCCATCTTATTCTAGATCAAATGTCTGTGGTGCCAACGTCAATGCTTATGTATGTGAGTTGTATTTACACATCCGACACGCGTACGAGGCGGTGTTTCCTAGCCAGTGGTCGATACATAACACTTTAACGTTTGTTATGATTAAGATACGAATGCAGCTGAGAGAAATTACCTGCTTTACATGCGGCATAAGTGGCCCTTTTTTTGAACCTACATTACGAAGCAATCATTATTTGTAATTTAGGTTCAATTGTAGGTAGTGAAAGTAGGTATTTTGATTAAGAAATAAAATTATCAGTATTTCTAAATATCAAATTGGTCTAATTCGAACTGTTTCCGTAGGTAATATTTTGTGAAATTTAGTTATAACTTATCAGATATTTATTTAAATATTTAGATTTTTTTTTTTTTTTTTTTAATAAAAATAAATAATTATAATTATAAATGACTACGCTCCTGCTTCGTAAGGATTTTAAGACTTTACAAAACATCGAGATTTCTTAGTTAAATGTAACTTTATTATTAACGTATTATACACATAAACCTTCCGGAATGAATTCTCTAAACGATGGTACTTCATTAAAATCTGTTGCGTGGTATAGAAGAACAACACGGACATACCTACAGACGAACACGAAAAGCGACTTTAATTTATAATATGTAAGTAATCTAATATAACAGTAGGCGCATTAAATATATCAGGGTCATCAAACTTTTTATACTTATAAAAAAAAAAACAAACCGACTTCCAAAAAAAACACTAAAAACGTGAAAAATAACTTTAATTTCGGAAGTCGGTGCTTTTCAATTTTTGTTTTTTGCCACCGACTTCCGAAATTAAAGTTATTTTTCACGTTTTTTGTGTTTTTTTTGGAAGTCGGTTTGATTTTTTTTGTAAAAAGTTTTTATTTTTCACTTTTTAGTTGTGGTACCTACCCTACACACATTCGAATACCACTACCTGCTATGTAAATAACAGTGACGGAGTCAAACAATATATCGTCTACATACACTAAGTGGGAAAAATACGTAATTATTGAAGCTAACTCAAAAACTACGCAAGCAAAGTTAATAAAATTTATATGATCGATTCATAATTGACGGAGTAATCGCGTAACATACACACAAAAAAAAAAAAATACATACAGACGAATTGAGAACCTCCTCCTTTTTGAAGAAGTCGGTTAAAAAATAAATATATATTAAGTTATCACTAACGTAAGAACCAGCCAATGTCTGTCAAGGATTACAATGTTCTGTCACTGACTGACAGACGCACTGACAGACAACGCACAACCGCTGAAAGAAGAAAGAAAATAGGTAGGTACCTATTAGGAAAATATTTTCCAGATCTATGAGATCTGGAAAATATTTGGATCTATGAGATCTGGAAAATATTTTAAGAAGGTGTAGAGATACACTTGGAAAATATTTTCGTAACCCAACCGAACAAGAAGTTGTTTGTCTGCTAATAAAATCACAGACAATAGACTAGTGCGGTATGCACATACCTAGGTAGCCTAAACACTACAGTTTCATCACGTTTCTCAATTTTATTTACGACTGCAATAAAGCGAATTATAATGCAATAAATAAACAGCTAATTGTTGTTGTAAATACGTGCCATAGTTGAAGCAATATTATGCTAACGATTGTTTTAAAGAACAATTGAATTGCATCTAATCATGTTTACGATGTGTAAATAATTGTTTTTTTTCTGCATAATGTCATCATTGGCTTCTTAGCGTAATACCTACTGTTAATGATAATAAAGCCCATTTATTCCAATCAGCTTATACATACTTACTTACATTGTAAAATTATGTTATTGTAATTAATATCATCATCATCATTTCAGCCGAAAGACGTCCACTGCTGGACATGGGCCTCCCCCAAGCACCGCCACTTCGACCGGTTCTGTGCTTCTCACATCCAGCGTATTCCCGCGGCCTTCACCAGGTCATCGGTCCACCTTGTAGCCTTCCAACGCTACGTCTTCCGGTACGCGGTCGCCACTCCAGAATCTTTTGGCCCCATCGGCCATCTGTTCTGCGAGCAATGTGCCCTGCCCACTGCCACTTAAGTTTAGCAATACTTCGGGCTATGTCGGTTACCTTGGTTCTCCTAATACTGTTAATCCATACTATCCGTACTAATATTATAAATTCGAAAGTAACTCTGTTTGTCTGTATGTTACCGTTTCTTTTTTAAATTCATAACATAAGACAATCAATTTTAGGGTCGGCTTTCAGTTTAACCGTATGCAGCTGAATACCAGTATTTTATATGAGTGACTGCCTATCTGACCTCCACAACCCAGTAGCTAGGTAATACGATACCCCTTTGGTAACACTGGTTGTCAGACTTAAGAGCTGCCCGACGGGAAAAGGCTAGGCAGATTGATTGACCATTTAACCATTTACCTCTGAAACTAAGTATAAACGATGTAACGATTCCGATTCCAAAGTCGATAAATCGGCTGATATAATAGGCAGGCCGATATATCGGCATCGCCGATTATACAACCGATATCTAGCAGTTCGAAAAGTTCGTAAAATGACGACACGCGAGCAACATTGTCGCTCCATCGCCGCGTCGCAGGCGGGACTGGTAGAAGATACATGAAATTGTTACTGCGCAGCGACTCGCCTCATATTCCGAGCCGTCATTAAGTTTGAATCGAACGTGCTGATGTTTTTAATAATTTGATTGTGCAACGACTAAGTATGCCCAACTATTGTTATCTGTTTTTTAAGATAAAACAAGAAACCTACGGAAAAAATTAAAGGTGTCAGATTAGGTTAAACCAAAATTCAAAACTGGGTTTTAGATGACTTATGAATGCGATACCTCAGCCATTTATTTCTTATAAGTACGGAGTTGTTAATCGTTTATTCAAATAATAGTACCTATATGCAAACATGCCTATATCATGATAAATTCTTCGAAGGATGAACACACACGAGTTCCTACGTAAATATCACAAATTAGTACTACATTATTTCTCACTAATTAACAAAAACAACACGAAACTACAATTGATATTTGTTTTATAAAAAAACTAATCAGATTTACATATAGTCCTTGAAACACTCGACTTTTGTACTAAGGGTTCCGTACCACGAGAAATGTAGTATACCAGATTTTAAGGGTTCCGTACCCAAAGGGTAAAACGGGACCCTATTACTAAGACTCCGCTGTCTGTCTGTCTGTCCGTCTGTCACCAGGCTGTATCTCATGAACCGTGATAGTAACAGACAGTTCAAATTTTGACAGATGATGTATTTCTGTTGCCGCTATAAAAACAAATACTAAAAAACAGAATAAAATAAATATTTAAGGGGGCTCCCATACGATTTTTTTGCCGTTTTTATAGATAATGGTACGGAACCCTTCGTGCGCGAGTCCGACTCGCACTTGGCCGGTTTTTTATTATTTGCCATGTTAGAGGTCATAGTAAAATATTCTGTGAAAATTTTAATTGACTACAAAACTTGTAACCTTAAAAACGTTTTAAAAATTACAGTCGTAGGAAAGACATACGAACATATAGACAGTCAGTCAGACGGATGGCGGAGGCTTTAAAGGGTTCCGTCGGTTAGCAGTTGTGACATCCTTTTGATACGGAACCCTGAAAAGTCCTGTTCTCAACAGCCTTGATAGAAGACGTTAATTGTTTAAATAAACATAAATACTGGTTCAATACAGTACCGGTATAGGGACTATATTTATTTTAACACATTAGTTAGTTGATAGCAAATGAGTTTGCTCTTGCTGGGTAAAAGAAAATAACATAATGCTGTCATAAGCGCAGTTTTCCCGTTTCCTCTACGTTTACATTTTGCTCGGCAGATGATTTCCGCCAATAAATGGCGGAGAAAGCGCGTTGAATAATTTTAAAGAGGATGCTCTAGATTGCTGTGTTTTGTTTTTATCTTTTATACCTTTGAGTTTAAATCTTTCTGTGTACATATCTGTCTAGAAAGAATATTAAAAAAATATATAAAGTAAAATATTTTATTAAAATGACAGACTTGATAACTCAGCTAGCATCACTATCCCGAATAGCTATGGCGCAAAAAAAATACATAACATATAATAAAACCCTTGCAGTTTGACTCGATATAATAAATCTATACATAAATATATATAATAAATATAAATATAATAATAAAGGAGCGTAGGGCCCTAGATAATTAGAATTAACTAAGATTTCAGGGGGTCTAAACCGGCCACATTAGCAATTCCTCTAAAAGCAGTTCATTTCCTGAATCCCAGCTGTCATTAGCAATTCCTCTAATTTGACATAAAAGCAATTCATAATTTGTGGACCATTTTACGAATCTCCATAGAAAACTGTCAAACAGATGAATTATTTCGTAATATGAATTACACGCAGATCATAATATTATGAATTGTCAGTTTGTGACATTTTACGATGATTCATAATATTTTCATATTTATGATTCTGCTAAAGTGACCGTTTCGAGCCCCCAGTTATATTGACATTAACAGTGTGTGCTCTTGGTAACCTCAAAAGTAACTTAAAATAAAAATTACAAAAGACAGCCCTCAAAACGCCCGCCTTTCACCATTCCTAGGGCCCGCTTGCACTACAAATTCCTAAATATACGTTTAGCGCTAAACGAATCAGAAACATCGTTCGGTTTCTGTCAATCATTTGAAGTTGATAGAGATAGAATGATGTTTTATTTAAATATGTTTAGGGTTAAAGGCATTTAGTGACTTGTTGTGCAATTAGGCCCTATTGTTTAAGCTGGGAAGAAGCGGCGCAACAATCACCCCTTTCGGGACACTACGAACTGTCCTGAAGAGGATTGAAGACTGACGTAGATTTTTTATGGTCCCACAGACGTATCATTGTGTTTAATTGTCGTCACTGTTTCACATTTTCACAAAGCAAAACAAACAATAGATGCACCTTACGTCCTACAGACGTGCGAAGAATATTAATAGTTCAGACGCTTAAATTAATTAAAGTTTAATGAATGCGATCTTCAATGCAAGGAAGATGACACATGCCAATACGGAAATATAGGTGACCTTTATGTTCAAAACAATTGTTTAAAATTGATGAAGTACGAATAAAAATGGGAATATAGGTATAACTGGGCAAGGAATTTTGCGTGTCCATTTGAATACTTATAGTCAAATAGTTTCAGAGAAAACCGTTTGTCATAGATAGATATCGAAGAGAATTCAATATTACGATCGGATATACAGTTACACACGTTAAACTTATAAACCCACCTTTTTCAGTCGGGGGTTAAAAATAAGGTATTTCATAAGGAAAAAAAAATATGTTCGTGTTTAAATAAGGAGCTTTTTCAAGAAACTAAAAATGCTGTTTGTTTTCTCTGAAATTTGAGCTGCGTGAACTATTATAGGGTTCCTTTGGCCACTTTGCCCTATTCACTATAAATCCGGTTATAGCCGAGACCCGATCTCATAAATTTATCATGTATACCTAGGGGTCATCACATAACAAAGGGGGTCAGGGACGCCGGTATTGTTATAAAAGACTTGTTATTATTGTTACACTCGTTAATATAGCGATAAAAGACAAGTGCAACGATTCAATTGACTATAAATTAAATATTATCATGTTTTTCAAGAGATAACTACTAAAATGGATTATCCGATGTATGAAACGAAGCAAAATGAGTACTTATGTAATATCGGGATCGTATTAGGTGGCGTTGTGTAGTTTCTGCCTACCCCCATGGGAAGAAGGCATGAGTGGTTTGGTATCTATCTGCCTAGCCTTGTCCCAACTATGTTGGGGTCGGCTCCCAGTCTAACCGGATGCAGCTGAATACCGTATTTTACATGAAGCGACTGCCTAGCTGACCTCCACAACCCAGTAACTGGGTAATACGATACCCCTTGGTAAGACTGGTTGTATGACTTTCGGGCTTCTGACGACCCGTAACGACTGTCAAAGATCCGCGATGACAGCCGGGACCAACGGCATAACGTGCTTTCCGAGGCACGGAGGAGTCTCGGAATGTAAAGATGGTCACCCATTCACGGACGGGCTTAACCTGATCGATCGACCCGTGAGGCTGTTATTAGTTAGCCACGAGATCCTCCGTTTGTATGTACTACTAAAATGGCGTTGTACATCAACTGTGTGTTAAAATAAATGTGGCTGGCGATCATGTGTGTATTAGCAGACAGAACGCTTTTGGTCATAATCATAAATTCAGCCTATAATGGCATCCTCCGGAAGTGGAAGTAGGCTGTAATCCACCATGTGGGCCCAGTGTGGGATGTTACATGTATTCGAATGCGGGGGCTCTGGGACATGTTGGATTGTCCTTAAACTTAGCTTGGGAAGAGGTTATATACTGAATCTTCTTGCAGTCTGGTTTTTTTTGAGGCCATGCCCAGTGATGCAGATCGTAACATACCAATAGTTCTAGCTTTCACAACACCTAACTCACCCGTTCCCCCGGTCCAAACCAGCCATCTTACACACAATCTCAGTTGGCACATCATCTACAATGACTCTTTTGCACAAGAATCGAACCGCACACATACATATCCGCAGTTTAGCTGGCTCAAGGGCTGGTTACACCGTGCGACGTGAGCTGCATCAGTTAAGCCAAGGTTAATTTCACTGGCGGTGGTCGTAGAATACCGTATGTAACATTTTTGTGGGCAGTCAAACGGTTTAATGACACTTCTGTGCTCGTGGTATGCATGGTTAAGTCGGGGCGTTCTGTTTAATCATAGGATTTTTGACGAAGGATTTGGTGTAAGCTTTGAAGCTATCGACTGTTTTGTTTTTGATTATACTAGCGTTTTGTTGGTCCAGGGAAATATTAATTACGAAGCAAATTAACACCCTACGTCAAATTGCCGTGCAAATTGCATACAAATGTCAAAGAATTACAGTTTTGTTTTGAATTTAACGACAAATTAAACCCACCCGTGTTCCTTCAGTTGCCTGTTGCCAAGGGTCCCGGTATCCCTTTTGGACTTTCCGCAACCCTTGACGGGAACAACCCTGAAATCGTGAAAAAAAACAGCTGTTCCCTACATTTTGACGAGCTATGCAAACATAATATATGTAGGGAACAGCAGATTTTTTTGAACTACTGGTAAGTTTAAGGACCCTTTTGCCATGTTTTGATTTCCTGACTCCTGACCTTTAGACATCTACAATAACCAGCGGCACAGCAGAGAAAGGAAAAAAAAATTGTTTACTCTGCACAAACAAAACGCGAAGCTGAAATGTTTCATTTGCATAAAATTCATGTTGAATATAAAAAAATATAACTACGTTTTTACAAAAGAGGTAAGTATGTAATGTAACTTAATTTATATTATAATAAATTAAGTACTTACTTACAGCAAAACAAAGTTAAACTAAAAATAAATGATTAATTTTAATAAATGATAAACAAAACTAATGAATCACGTAACTGGTTCTTCAAAACCCATGTGGCAAATTTCATTTAAATCCGTTCAGCCGTTTAAGCGTGAAAGCGTATCCCAGCCGTGGAAACATTATAAGGCTAATTATGCTGAAGACTATTTTATTGCACCTTGAAATGCAGAAGTCGTGATAGGATAGATCAATCAATCTACCTACCTAGGCTTTTTCCAACTATGTTGGGGTCGCCTTCCAGTCTAACCGGATGCAGCTGAATATCAGTATTTTACATGGAGCGACTGCCTATCCTCCACAACCCAGTAATTGGGTAATACGATACCCCTTGGAAAGACTAAGACTGGTTGTTAGACTTTCGGGCTTCTGACGAAACGTAACGACTGTCAAAGATCCACGAATGACAGCCGGGACCAACGGCTTAACGTGCTTTTCGAGGTACGGAGGAGTCTCGGTATGTAAAGATGGTCACCCATCCACGACCAGCCTTGGCAAGCGTAGCTTAACCTGATGGATCGACCTGTGCGGCTGTTATTACTTAGCCACGACCTCCTCGAACTTAAGTTGTGATAGGTAAAGGTAGGTAAAGGTTGTAAATGATAATGATCAAGATGGCTTGTAGATGAATTTCGTAACAAAGGGACTGGCTTAGTTATAATTAATTATATCTACTGCATCTAATTTTAATTACAGACCTGCTTGATTACTCCAGGTTTGTAATTGTAAAAAAGTCAGTTGTATTTTTAGGGTTCCGTACCCGAAGAGTGAATCGGGACCCTACTACGCCTCCGCTGTCCGTCCGTCTGACTGTACCTCATGAACCATGGGTAGCCAGTCGAATTTTCACAGAGTAGGTATTTCTAATGCCGCTATAAAAAAAATAATAAAAATAAAATAAAGTTCAAAATTAACTAATTTAATTCATTGTTCTATGTAATTGATTTGTATTTTGTTTTGACATAAACTGATTATGCTGAGATAGGGGCCTTTTTGGCCTCGCACAGGTCGTCTAAGTACCTAGTTTGTTAGTTTTGATTGTTCTTTTATTATTATTATTTTTAATTTTAGTTCTTACTTTATGTTACTGCTTGTTTTTCCTGTGCGTGTCCCAAATAAAATATTTTTCTTTCTTTCTTTCTTTCTTTCTTTCATTCGATCAGACATTTATTATACCTTGAACTGATAACGCAACTTTATTAGTTCTTAAACACTTATGTAATTCAAAATTGTGACACAAAATTGACACATAAATGTGTATGTTTTTGTATTTAATATGGGTCAAAGACCTGAAATAAATGAATTTTATTTTTATTTATTTACTAGCTGCGCCCCGCGGTTTCACCCGCGTAAGTCTCGATCCCGTGGGAATATCGGGATAAAAAGTATCCTATGTGTTAATCCTATCTGTTTGCCAAATTTTATCCAAATCTATTCAGCCGTTTTTGCGTGATTGAGTAACAAACATCCAAACACACAAACACAAACTTTCACATTTTTAATATTAGTAGGATAGGTACATACAAGAAATGTGTTTTTTTTTCGGCGTTTTTTTTAAATATTGTACGCTGGTACGGAACCCTTCGTGTGCGAGTTCGACTCGCACTAAGCCGGTTTTTTTATAATTACTCTGATAATAATCTGGGAAATTACATTGTAAGGTAGTGGAAAATAAATATAATTTAATCTTTGTTAGTAAACTATAGCACCAGTTTTATTCATGAGTGCGTAATTTATTCATGCGTAAGCGCAGTGAGATTTTTTTACACGCAACATTAATTTAGATTGATTTTGCTTGTAAAATATGCTCCCTTAGTAGTCGATGCGCACGAAAATAAAATTTTCAGAAATGGTACTTAGTAAGTTACCGGTATTATAAAAAAACAAAACTATGAAAAAATTCCGTAATAAAAAAAAATCTGACGAAAAATTATTTTGAGAACTGATTTGACTGTGTTATTATCACAATATTCCTGTTCTTATAAAGATCTGTGGGCTTATAACGGTCACTTTAGCAGAATCACAATATGAAAATATTATGAATCATCGTATAATGTCACCAACTGACAATTCATAATATGATCTGCGTGTAATTCATATTGCGAAGTAATTCATCAGTTTGACAGTTTTCTATGGAGATTCGTAAAATGGTCCACAAATTATGCAATGCTTTTATGTCATATTAGAGGAATTGCTAATGACAGTTGGGATTCGGGAAATGAACTGCTTTTAGAGGAATTGCTAATGTGGCCGGTTTAGGCCCCCAGATACCAAAACCCAACCATTACACCCATCCGTGACAGACATACTAACAAGACGACTTCCTTTACGAAACAGACAGATGTTCGGTAGAGATACTACTCGAGACGAATAATAAATGGATGAATACTGTACTGTTGATTCATTAAGATCAAGACTTTTGTACTTTGTTTTTCCTTATTTTGTTTAATCCTTATTTTTACCCAACTACGGCGAAGCAAAAAGGAGGGTTAAGATTTTGAGCGGTATTTATGTATGTTCATCTGTTCCCTCATATCCTCTAAACTACTTGTCACAATTTGACAAATGAGATATCGTTGGAAGCGTCTTGAATGGCAGATTCATTGATTGAACTGTACTAAGCGATTGTGCGGCACACACTGAAAAGTCAGCTGACTGGCTAATATTGTTGCCACGACATGAGCTTGTAACTCGACAAAAGACTATACCTAAGTTCAGTGTGGAGAACTGGCTATTTCTCTAAGGGCAAATTTTACCAATATAACTGAACGCGATCAGTACATATACAGGGTGTAAGGGTAAACACCGTTGTCACTCAAACCATGGGTAGTTCACTTAAATATAAAAATAAATGACAGAGCAACAATAAAAAAATAACGTTATTTTCTTAAACGATTTTAAAAAGTTTCTATCCGACACCGTGCTCGCTAGAGAAACAGCTGACTGACTGAGGGAGGGGTCGCGCTCGCGGCCGGTCAGGACACGCGCGTTGAGACGCAAGTTCGTTGCCCTAGCGCCCCAGGGTGAAAGGGTGAAATACTCTTGTGGTAAAATGTAGATTTTCTTGAGTTTGACATTTTCCATTGATTTTACGTTCTTTAAATGAAACCAAACCACTGGTTTCAAGGATAACGGTGTTTACCCTAACACCCTGTATACAGAGCTGTCAGTGCCAATATTTTCGTTGTGAATTTATGGACACTGACAGCTTTTGTACGCGATTTAGATCTGCTGATCGCGTTCGTTTCGTTGGTAAAATTCACCCTAAGAGATAGCAAAACTCAGATGACATAACATTTACGAGAAAAAAATATTAATAAAACAAATATTTTAAATACCTATTTATTCATCCAGTGATTATTAAACTAACATAATACTAGATCAACCATATTATTTGCAACGGATAAACAATGGACAATGCTCTAACGCGAACAAGAAATAATTAGCAATGAATGTGCGAACCTCTTTGGTTTATTGACTGTTTACATAAATAGTTTATAGAGGAAAATGGGGCCATTGTTTTCGATGTATTCTCTTTTTGATATTCTATTGGATTGTCACGTAATTTATGTTTATAATAGCGGATTCGGTGATATAAATACACGAGTTAGGTATGTAGAAATATTGATGAGTTTAGACTTATACTCCATTTGAAATAAGATTAGACGTATAGATAAGCCTTTTTTACATTCCGTTCAACCGATTTTGAATTCTATTGCGTTGGTGGCATGACAAATGGCAGCCGCAGTAGAGTTGGTATTGTGTAACTTTTTTTACTTTTAATGCTATCCTTATGCCTACGGTATAGAAGTCAAAATCGGTTGAACGGACTGTAAAAGGGTTTGTTTTAATGTCTAATCTTATTTCAAATGGGGTGTAGGAATAGATAATCTATACAGGCCTGAATGGAAGACTGGGAGGAAGGGACTTGGGAGATGCCTACAGTAAACAGGCAGATTGAGGTGGATAATGCTGTCATTTCTTATCTTAGGTGCTTCTTACATCTGCCGGGGTCGCGGTCGCGGAAAAGTCTGAAAGGGATACCGTGGCCTCTGGCAACTTACAGGCAACTGAAGGAACACGGGCAGGTTTTAGTCAGTAAGAGTCTGACACGCCCTTCCGCTCCGCCCAGAGCGGCAGAAGATATTTGATAATTTCCAACGCAAAAAAAAACTTGTTTCTTACATGATTTAACATGTCGTAGGTTAGGTATATTTTATGAATTAGGTTGTCAGAAATTACAGACCGCCCGCGCCATCGCCACTATACAACGTTATTTTTTCTTTATGCTAAACCCGAAAAGGGGTCATTGTACTCATCATTTTGAACAACTTTTTCTATGGCACCAACATTGAAATCGCGAAAAAAATATCAGCTGTTCCATACATTTTGTCGATTTAAGTGAACACAAATGTAGGGAACAGCTGATATTTTTTTCGCGATTTCAATGTATTCATATCGAAACTCCTCCGTGGCTCGGAAAGCACGCTAAGCCGTTGGTCCCGGCTGTCATTCGTGGATCTTTGACAGTCGTTACGGGTCGTCATAAGCCCGAAAGTTTGACAACCAGTCTTACCAAGGGGTATCGTATTTACCCAGTTACTGGGTAGTGGAGGTCAGATAGGCAGTCGCTCCATGTAAAATACTGGTATTCAGCTGCATCCAGTTAGACTGGAAGCTGACCCCAACATAGTTGGGAAAAGGCTAGGCAGATAGATAGATAGTTTAAGTCCCATGTAATGCATGCCTGTTGCTATCAACCGGGCATAAATCCAGACTTTGAGGTGCTAAGAAACTCCTAACGGAAAAACCCAATAACACGTTACACGACCTGGGAATCGAACCGAGAACCTCATGCTCAGCGGTAGCGCTTGCGACCACTAGACCAACGAGGCAGTATTTTTATTTTTTTATTCTGCAAGTAACAAAGTCTTATTCTTGGAATTATATTCACATTTCTAGCTAATTACTGTAAGATCTTTAACTTGACCTTAATGCTATGTGGAGCCTAAATCGGTGTGAGAAAGTTTTCACGAGAAATATTATAGAAAGTATAGTACGACGTTTTTGGTATATTATAGCAATTTTGGTAATTTCAAACTGTTTATCATTTTTAGCTTTCACCCCTTACGTAGCTACAATTTTTTTGTAAGCAGTGGTAGCCTTGGTTTGACCGTTAAACTGCCAAGTCATAGGTCTCAAGTTCGAACCTAAGCCATGCACCTCTGAATTTTCGGATTCATGTGCGTTTTGTTTTATTATTATCACTTGCTCCAAAACGGTGAAGAAAAACATCGTGAGGAAACCGGCATGCCTGAGAGATATTTCTAGACGGCATGTGAAGCCAAGTCAGAGGCCCACGGGTGGCTTTAAAACTCTGACACTAGGTTAGTCACTAACCACACGGAAAAAAGGAGTTTTTTTTTTACAAGTTTTTGACAAGTAGGAATTAAGACAACCAAAAGGCGTCTCGCGCAGACCCCGTAGAAAATGGCGGAATGAGCTAAAGCAAAACAAACAACCAGTATTTAGTCCACATTAACCCTGGATGGCTAGCCCTGGAAGCCATGGGAGAGACCTTTGCCCAACAGTGGGATATTACAGGCTAACAGTAACAGTATTTGTATATGTGAACGCTTGATTCCCATAAAATCATTCATTTCAAAACTTTGTAATATTGGTAATATATAATCGTATCGTATACATAATATAAACGCGAAGTTTTGTGAGGATGGATAGATGTTTGTTACTCTTTCACGCAAAAACTACTGAACGTATTTGGATGAAATTTGGCACACAGATAGTTTATATCCTGGATTAACACATAGGATGCTTTTCATACCGATATTCGGACGGGATCGAGACTTATGCGGGTGAAACCGCGGATCGCTGCTTGTTCGTTTATAAGACATAGACCATTCGTCATGCATAATTAAGTTATCAAAGGTGGACGTAATCTTTAATCTAGTGAGACAAGATTACGTGATAAGTAATTGTTTTTGTCACGCATATAATAAAGACGGCTGAATGAATAATGGAAGCAGTTATTATAAATATATCGAATTTTGATTGCATTTTTTGTGCTAAAAAGTTCCACTGAAACGAAGCATTAGGAGTGTGTAAGAATCGTAGCAGGTGGTGTTCTGTAGGTTCTGCCTACCCTCGAGAGACGAAGGCGTAAGCTTATGTATGTATCTATCTGCCTAGCCTTTTCCCAACTTAAGTGGGGGTCGCCTTCCCGTCTAACCAGATGTAGCTGAATGCTGAATACCAGTATTTTACACGGAGCGACTGCCCATCTGATATCCACAAACCAGTTAATGGCTAACACGATACCCTTTGGTAAGACTGGTTGCCAGACTTTTGGGATTCTGACTATACCTTTAACGACTGTCAAAGATCTACGAATGACAGTGGCAATCGCTTCGAAAGCGTTTCGTATTTCTACAACGACTTTCAACAGGATCGATATAAGGTTTTCGATAGCTTATGTCAGTCCTATACATTTTTGCCTGTTCCATCATCATTATCGCTGATAGAATGTCACTTTGTCTAGGCCGTCAGGACTTGTTCAGAATTTATGTATGTATGTGTGTATTTCTACTGAGAAAACGAAGGATTACCGTATAAAAATTCCCTTGGCCTGACCAAGATTATGTCTGGACTTTATAAGAGACTGTGACCTCTGAGTTTGTTTCGGCCTTTATTCTCAGAGTAGTCGGATAGGAAACGCCGACCTCATCTAGCTTATTTTTAATATGACGTGTAAAAGTGATTCCAATACAGAATAAACAATTTCAATAAAAATATAGATTGAAATTGTTTTTCTTTCTCAATTTTTATTGAGAAATATTTAGACCACTGTTATAAAATACCTACATACAATAAGTAGTTTAGCAGTAAAAACGGCTGTCGAACTTAAAAATTACGATTTATGATAATTATTTTTGACTAGCTTTTGCCCGCGGCTTCGCCCGCGTGGATGTCGGAAATTATCCCACGGGAATGTGCTACCGGGATAAAAGTATCTATCTATGTCCCATAACCCACGTGGTCTGTCTAGGCGACCTAGGCGTTACGGCGTAAAAGTAACAGACATGAGACAGCCAGTAACTTTATATATTAGTGGTAGTCCATATCTATATTGTGGTGATAGTGTGGATAGTATGGACAGCAGTATGAAACTGTCGGAAAGATTAATGAAAAAATATTGTATAAAGATTAATGAAAAAACTATGGCATATTGTATGGACGATGGAAACTAAGGCGAAAGCTTTGCGGGAGCCTGCGAAATTCAAATTATCTTATGTTTTTTGCTTTTTACAGGTCAGTATCAAGTTTTATGTTGATCTAAATAATGAGTCGCAGTTGTTTTAAATATTTATTTATCTAATCTAACTAATATTGCAGGAGTTGTATTCCTGTATCTAATGGTTATTATTCTGTAAAGCTACTATTTGCTACGATCGCGAATCATATTTTATTCATATTGACATTCGAAACTTACCCATTAAACGATTTAAAAGCTGTATTAAAACCAAACTTTGTAAAAAAGGGTACTATACAATTTCAGATTATTTAGAAGACAAAAAGCATGGGATTGAGCTGCTCGCTCTGCTAACATTTTGTCATTTTGGCATTGTGACATTTTGAATAAGTACTATGGAAAATCATCAAAATATACCTACCAGTTTTATATACAAATTCACATTATTGAATATTATATGTAGGATATTGACAAATGATTACTTTGTAAAGTATTGAATTATTGTGAATGTGAGGATGAATGTGAATTTTCGTTCTCAGTTAGTTTTAACAATGGTCTGGCAATTTGAGAACTTTATGCGGCCTACACAAATGTCCTTTCTTTGGTATTGTTCGTCGAGTCGTTGAGCTCCTTAAGTTCTGAGCTGAGCTCCACTATTACTGACAAATGCTTGCAGTGACAGGACAGGTTCACTCAAATCTGTGTGGTTCATTCCTCAAAAGACCATTTCAGACTCTAATCTACATGGCCCTCATAGGGCCTGACCAATATGCCAATATCTGACCTAGGTATGTCCGGACTTTAAAAGAGACTGAGTTTGTTTCGGCCTTTCTTCTCAGAGTAGTCAGATAGGAAACGCCGACCTCATCTAGCTTAATTTTACATTTTTTGATATTATTACGTGTAAAAGTGATTCCAATAACCTATTTACAGAATAAACAATTTCATTTTAACATACAACCTGTCTGACACTGACTTGCAAATGGCAAAAAACTTAAGATTTGAATTTCGCGGGCTACCGGCGCATGCCCCTTAAGAAAATCGCATCATTTGCACAACGCCATCTATCGAGTAAGTACTCACTGGTAAACTCAAACTCTTCGTTCCAAGCCAAGAGCCAAGTAGTAATAACTTTTGATTGAGTGGACAGATTCTCAAGATACGGACTATGACTATATTCTCAATCCCTTAACGCTCTTGAAGAGAGTCCCGCAAAAATGTCAATAATAAGTACTTACATGTGAATTTTAAAATCAAGAGGGTAAAGAAGGGTTTTTACCCTCATGAGGGATGATTTTAGAAGAACATAACTCTTTGTTAGTTACAAAAAGCATAAATTTTCACAGCCCTAAGTTAAAAAAAAACTGGTCAAGTGCGTGTCGAACCATGCACAATGAAGGGTTCCGTAGTTGGGATGAATTAATTTATCAAACAAACTTTCGCAAAGTTTTATTGTCATTACGTCTATGGGCGTTTACTGTCCCTCAAAGTGTAGTTAAAAAAACATTGTAGTTAAAAAACTTGTTCTCGCATACAGAATGTTTGGGTTTTTGCAACTGCACATGTAAGTTGGTCGATTAAAAGTTTTTGAGCTAAGTCGCGGACAGACAGACAGACAGACGGACATGGCGAAACTATAAAGCTTCCTTGTTGACTGCGGAACTCTAAAAATTATAGGTTTCCCATAAAAACTTTCATCCCCTATATCCCCCCCCCCCCCCTTAAATTTGTTATTGAGAAAATAATTGCCTATGTTCTTCGCCGGGATGCCATCTATCTCTTTACCAAATTTTATCGAGATCCGTTCAGTGGATCAGGTGTGAAAAGGTAACATACAGAATTACAGACGGACAGACAGACAGAGTTACTATCGAATTTATACTTTTAAGCATCGATTAGTATGGATTATGTGTTCAATTCAAAATGAGCCAAATGTTCGATAATCATGAATTCGGCGAAAGTCATTCTTCTACGGAGACTCTTAACACCGCGATTCAGAAAATGACGTTAAATGAACAACGCCATCTATCGAGCACGAAGTGATACTGTCAAAATATATGGGAAAACGTTCGAACACTCTGTAAGGTATGTAGAAAAGATGTAGGGTTCCATGACTGACTTGACCTGACTTGACTTGACTTGACTTGACCTGACTTGACCTGACTTGACCTGACTTGACCTAACTTGACCTAACTTGATTTGGATTGAGTTGAGTTAACCTTGAGCAGGTATATTTTATCGCAGCAGGTACATTGGTAGTTGAAAGAAAAGTAGATTACGTACCTTGCTAAAGTGAGTAATTAATGCACTCGTGTTTATTTAGTAAGCGCGTTCGTGCCTTAATTACTCACTTTTTGCTCGATGTAACAATCTACAATTTTTAAGAAATTTTTTCATGATTAATATTTGTATCATGATTTAAAAGATAGATAGCGCCACCTATGGCACTACTACCAAACAATGGATTTGGAAAACTTGAATTAACCAAACTTTAGATTGGGTAAATTCACAATGTATCGCGTTATGTTTCCGCGCGAAGTATGTGAACATATGATGATTATGATCGTGTGTTACACACGTTCTCACAAACCTACCTGATTTTACGCTAGTGTCATTTTACGACAATAGATGTCGTTACGTGTATCTACATTACGTACCTAATGAAAATTTCTTCTTGAATACTTTAAACTCTTATATCTTTTGATATTTTGAAGCGATTGCGATGAAACAAAAACTAAATGAAACATCGAGTTACACACAATATTTGAGTTAATAAGTTAACCATATTGATTTCGTACTTTTTACGTGATACTGGAACAATCAAACAAACGAACAGACAAACAGACAAACAGATAAACAGACAAACAGACAAACAGACAAAAATTCCAAAAATGGCAGAAATGGCATCTGTTGGTTATTCTTGGACACTCCAGCCAGGCTTTTTTTTTTTTTTTTCATTGTACAGAAACGCCTCGTCTACAGATTTATTATATGTATAGATATCAAAATATCTATTATATGTATAAAGTCCACATAATGCAATGCTTAATTTGCAAACGACAGCGCGGCAGGCCCAGACGAAGATGGCGGTATGAGCTGGACTCCTTCAATAAAGATTGGTCCTTGGCAGCTCTGGACAAAGACAGGTGGTAAGAGAGTAGGATGGTCTTTGCCCAGCAGTGGGAAAATAAAAAAAATGCAATGCAAATCTGTTCGCTAAACACGGTTTTCTGCAAATGTTTTGTTTTCATTGAAAAAATGTGATTCTATTTATTGATACACACATCAAGTGATTAAAGACACACTAAATCGCGCTGTGCTGTGGGTCGGACCATAGCACAGCATCATGCTGAGCGGAAGCCTTCTTGTCATGGCGTGCAGGTGCCAACTGTTTATTTTTACTACTTTTTGTACTCCTGATCTCATATTACTATGATTTATAATTATTATTAAGTACTGTTATCTTTTTGTATGCACGTGTTTCTGTGACAAATAAACCTTTCTTTCTTTCTTCTTAAATAGGATACCCGTATTTTCACACCTCTAGCATTTATATTAAATGTACTTAAGTAATGTTCCGAAACCCGGGACATAAGTCCTGAAAAAATATTTTGTCGGAAGGCGTCTCCACTTTGTCTCTGTTCTTTTTCGAACTTTAGGTAGATTAGCTCTACCTATTCCGATCACTGCACATCACATTTCAAATGCAATCAGTTTGCCAAAACGGTAAGTATCTATTTGAAAAATTGCAGAAGTTTGAAATTCTGATCAATCACTTCACTGACCTTCCGATATTGAATTTTAAAAACATTTAATACTTTTGACCTTTTAGTATTGACCTTAGTTATATCTAGTGTCATTAATTTATCATTAAGTATGACAGACTCTAGGTCATTAGCTGTTCAATGACATTATCAAGTATCGATGCCTGGGAAAGCACGTTAAGCCGTTGGTCGCGGCTGGCATTCGTAGATCTTTGACAGTCGTTACGGGTACCTAGTCAAAAGCCCAAAAGTATGTCAACCAGTCTTACCAAGGGGTATGTGTTACCCAGAAACCGGGTTATGGAGGTCAGGTAGGCAGTCGTTCCTTGTAAAATACTAGTATTCAGCTGCTTCCGATTAGACTGGAAGCTGACCCCAACTTAGTTGGGAAAACGCTAGGCAGATCGATTAGGTATGGATAGGGTTAACATACTCTTTTATTATGACTGTGTCGGAATCTTCCTGATAAGAGAAAAACTTTTTACAAAAAGTTTTTATTTTTCACTTTTTAGTTGTGGTACCTACCTACCCCACACAAATTGTAATACCACTAGCTGATGTAAATAACAGTGAAGGAGTAAATAAAACATTGTCTAGATAAACTAAGTAGGAAAAATACGTAATATTGAAGCTAACTCAAAAACTACACAAGCAAAGTTAATAAAATGTATATGAGTGGTCCCATATAAATTTTATTAACTTTGCTTGTGTAGTAGCCTCGGAAGCATGCCCTACCATACAAAAAAAGAATCATCAAAATCGATTCATAATTGGCGGAGAAAAAGAGTAACAAATATACAAAAAAAAAAAAAAAAAGATACAGGCGAATTGAGAACCTCCTCCTTTTTGAAGAAGTCGGTTAAAAAATAGTCTTATTAATAAAAGTTCCACTAAAACAAAAACAATACAATCATAATTTATTTTGTCGAGTCTGTACGTAACTGCTTCACTGCTGTGCAAACTTGTGCAAAGCTCTTGTATTGACTTTTGTTTTTCTTTTAAATGAAAAAGATATCATGAATATATCCTTACATTCCTTATTTTATGTTTAAAAATATTCTATTATCTGAGGTTAGAAAAAAAAAAAGTTGTAGAGCTGTATTGCTATACTACTTTTTTTTTGTCTAACATCAGATATTAGAATATTTGTAAATTAGAATATGTATAATTACTGTTGCTATACTATTTTATTTTTATTTTTGTAAAGTAAACGAACTTTAATTTTTTTTTTGTTTTCCTTGCATTTTGACTCGGGGATTACCTACATAACTTGATGAAAATCTCATATTCCGGGTCCGTAAGATTGAGTTCGATACAATAATGTTATCAAGAAGTAAAATAATAATAAAAACATTGATTCCTAGTTATCAAATACTGATTGTTGATAAATCGTAATAATCGATTTTCTTAGCGGATAAAAGATATAAAGATATAAAGTACAGTCGACCAAAAAAGTTGTTTGACAGTGAAACATAAAAAAAAAGGTTTTTTAACTCGTTGCTTGCCACAGTGAAGTAGGTAAATATAGAATATTCTTCACACCCACTCTGATACCATCAAGTCAATTTTTGAATAAGAAAGTAACCACGATTGAAATACAACTTTTTTAACTCATAGACTAAATTGACAGGTGCAAATATTAAACTCTAAATTTGAAAAAACAAACCACACTTGAAACGTCAAATTAGTCTACGAGATTACAAAACATACTTTAATCCTGTACTAAGTCGCGTATTTATTAAGAACTTTACTGTAGTCGGAATAAAGTTCGAAATTCAATTGGCTCCATGTTTTAAATTTGGGTTTGAGGATAAACCTTGTTTTGTAATATGACGGTGTTAGATCAGGGAACTTATTAACTATGTCACTTAGCAAGTAACACGTATATGTTACCTACTTTTATGTCTTGTAATTTCAATTTCATGTAGTTTGTTCGTATTAAAGAACATTTGCAGTGATGTGCCAAATTAACAGACTGATAGTACCTAGGTACTCATGGGAATATTTTTCAATGCTTAAGGGGGATGCGCTAAGATGGCCTGCGAAATTCAAATTTTCTTACGTTTTTTTGCAATTTGCAGGTCAGTATCAGGTTTTATGTTGATCTAAATATTATTTGCGACCGTAACAAATATGGATTTACAGAATTATAAACATTAGAATCAGTAATACAACTCTCTAAGTTCATGTAAGTGCATTGAATGAGGATTTCATGAAGATTTGAATTTCGCGGGCTACCGAAGCGACTTTTGTTGCTAACTGTACATTGAATAACCTAACAGGAACATGTAAATCCGTGTTGTCTCAGAAGTTAATTTAGTTAATTGGACAATTATGTGTTTACTTAAATATATATATATGCGAAAGTGTGGAAAGTTCTACAGGTGTAGCGGCGTAATTAAGAAGCTAAGGCATGTAATGATTAATTAAAAATTAAATCCTGATTATGATTACCTATCTAATTATGAGAAACTAGCTGCGCCCCGCGGATTCACCCGCATAAGTCTCGATCCCGTGGGAATATCGGGATCATAGGTATCCTATGTTCTTTTCCAGGTCATGGTCTACCTATGTGCAAAATTTCATCCAAATCTGTTCAGCCGTTTTGGCGTGAAAGCGTGACAAACAAACAAACTCATTTTCGCATTTATAATTTAAGTTAAGATGCAAAGTGAGTTTTTGCGTCGTCAAATTATTTTTTAATTTTTTATACCTACATCCTTATTTTTTGAAGTCGGTTATAAACTCGAAAAATGACATAGGTATCTAAGGTCCGTATTACCTACAAAACCTCACTTAAAACTCAAGCATTATTTAAAACTCGTTTAAAGCCAAAATTGGTTAAAACTAGTTTTGAGTAATGCTTGAGTCATGAGTTATCTGTAATACCTAAGTGATTTTGCGTATGCAGACCGATATTAGCCAGGACGACCGTCCATTGGTGGAAGACCTATAGAAGATCGTGGGGAAGATTTGGGTGAGCCTCGCATAGACAAGGGAAGAATGCCACAAATGGGAGGAGGTCTGTACTCAGCCGTGGCTGGAAGAAGGATGCCAAATGAATGAATGAAGTGACTTGTCATTCCGGTTAGTCGAAAAATTTCGAAGGAGGAACTGATAATAATATTGAAATGATTATGTAATTATAATTATTTTGAGAACAATGCACTTTTTTTGTATGTAACGACGATAAGAAAGAGCATTCGATATTTAAAAATGTGTCAACGAAAGCTACATAAATTTTCAAATGAGTCACTATGTGATTCTTGCAAAACACAGAAATAATAATTCTTAAAAGTAGGCAACGACAAACAACCATTCAGCCTGATAAAATGAAAATTATTCATACTGAAAGATTTGTAATTGCTCTAGCAAAGCTTATTAAATTCATTATTTATGGAGATAACGAATCTAATTGCTGGAAAATAAGGTTTCATAACCATGTCTTATGTTGTGGGCAATGAGTAATTTTTCAATTATCACAAACTGTACAGACTTTATTTTTGCTTAATCTTTTTTCTTAAAAGAAAATTATTAAATTCGAAGTACCTACCTACCTAATAAAGGTATAACTTTCCGATTATAATCGTATGCTCAAAATACTTATGTATCGGTGTAGATAATAAAATAATATTACATAAAAAATGAGAACGTTCAAACACAACTCACCGAAAAAGTAACAAACGTTTCACCTCCTTTTACTTTCGAACAACACACTCACACAAAAATTAATTTAATACCACGTCAAATCAAATTGTTATACAAAAACACCTTTATTTAACTCAAAATAGAAAAAGATGGTGATGTGAAAATTTATTTACGAAAACGGCGCGCGTTTTGACGGCGATTCGGAAAAAGAACACGTTTATTTTTTGAACGTCGCGCGGGAACCGAGACCGAGAACGCACTGCCAGTCCGCCAGCAGATCGCTCTCTCCGAAGTCAATGTAGTGTCATAAAATATGAGAGGGGACATCTTTACATGTTTTTTTTAATGGTATTATAAATTATCATGTTTAATAAATAATAATATTATGATCTTAGTGACAGATGACTTCATAGAGCGGTAATCCGTTTTTGTTTTTAAACATTTTCAGCGGCCTTCAGATTAATTCACTATTGCGTTTTCGTAAATGGAAATTAGGTACTACCGCGTAAAATCGTTTGCATTATTTTTTAAGTAATAGTTATCAAATTTTTTATGAACATACGAAATGATAACGTTTTATCATTAATACAATGTTTAATGACAAAAATAAATGCAGTTTTATTTAGTTTATTAGATTACGCTGTCCTTTTTGATGAAATTAAGATTTAACCTTTAGTAGTATTGATAACCTTCATTATTAATTAATAAACGAAGATCGTGACCGTGTCCTCCAAACACGGATATAAATAGTTATTCGCACGAATTTATTATATGCAATATAATCAATTTATTAATTCATTCATCCTGAGGCTGAACAAAAATTGATAAAAAAATCCAAACAGTGAAAGATAAGATATACTTATTTGCTCAAACATGTGTACCTACAGATACAAGAATAAAAACGTGAATGCAGGCAAAAAAAAAAAGTATTTGACTGATAGGTAGGCACGCCATCAGAAAAAAAAGAAAATAAAAATAAAAAAAACTGATAAAGGAGTTAAGATTTTTTTTTTAATCTTTGCGCTTTTTTTTCCAATATCTGACTAAGATTATGTCTGGACTTTAAAAGAGACTGTGACCCAAGAGTTTGCTTCGACATTTCTTCTCAGGGTAGTCAGATAGGAAATATCAACTCAATTTGGCAGAATTTTTAAATATTTTTTCAATACTACTTGTATAAGTGATTTCGATAAATTACAGAATAAAAAAATCATCTAATTTTAATCTAAAACGAACTTTATCCAAAGATTTCATTTTTATTTCATGTAATATATTCACCAACATAAACTTTGGAGGTTCTTCAAAATTTACTATTTCACTGAATAGATTCGTTACGGTCACCTCTAGCTACTCATAGCTCTATGTGCACCGTGACAACGAAAGTGACGTCACGAGAAATAAGACACCTTTCTCTGTGGTATCGGAACGCAAACGCACCGATACTAGGGAATGCAACTAACCAATTATTATTATTTTTGTAATTCTTATGACACACTTTCCGGTCCTTTACCTTGGATGACCTAGATTTAAATAAAATAGAAAAAAAAAATTAAAGGAATAAAAAATAAAACCCAACTGCCTGTAACTGAGTGTACATTATGCAAATAAATATTTTATTTTATTTTAATTCCTGACATTTTGTCCTTTGGAGGGCGCCATTTTTAATCTTATGTCACGTCACATATCCTATATTCAGCGGACGATTAAAACGCTTCCAACTTTATGTCATTTTTCAAATTGTGATGAGTGGTTTAGAAGATAGGGGGGAACAGATGAACATCCATACATACATTACATACATACATACCAGTCAAAATCATAACCCTACTTTTTCCTTCCCCGTAGAGTAAAAAAAATAGGCATTTTTTATTGCTAGAGGTCGTAGCATGTGTGGTCTAATTGCCTCTACTCTCCTCAGGAACAATCTGGAGAGTAGGCAAAAATTCACCTATATTCTACACTAGCTTCGGCCAGCGGCTTCGCCCGCGTCATAACTTTATAAATTACAGCCTATGATCCTATAGCATTCTACTAGGCTGGTGAAAGAATTTTTTAAATCGGTCCTCAGACCAAATAAAAAACCAAGACAGTGCGCTGTTAACAGTAACGTGAGGCCGGTTTCGTAAACACATGTGTGCACTTAATGAGGTGTAGTTTGATTGTAAATGTGTGCGTTTGAGCGTGTATGCACAGAGCGGTGGTGTAGTTTTGGCATGCTTCACTGTCTTGTTCGCAGCGCTCTGTCTTGGTTTTTTATTTGGTCTGAGAATCGGTCCAGTAGTTTTTGAGTTTATTCATTACCAGTGATCGGAATAGGTAGAGCTAATCTACCTAAAGTTTAAAGAACAGAGACAAAAAAAGTGGAGACTTCCCTTACGATTAAATATATTTTCGGGACTAATGTCGGGATTTCGGGACATCACTTTTAAGTACATTTAATATAAATGCTAAAGGTGTGGAGTAGAATTAGATAATAGAAATACCTCGACTTCAGTTGTAAAACAGGCCTGTATCTTTTTTTATTTTCTTTTGCTTATATCTCGAAAATGGTATGTCCTATCGCAAAAATAATGAAAATTTCGACCCCCTTTAAATAACCCATAAACCCCTAATACTTAACATGTAGGTCATTTTTTTTTCATATTTTCATACATTAAAAAATCCATATAAAACACGTCGACGCGGCAAACATAGAGCGCCTCCGGCTCAAAAAAAAATCACGGGGTAGGGCAAACAAGTAGGTATAGGTACCAAGTGGAGTCGCGATTGTCAAATTCAATTTTAGTTGTGTCAAAATGGTTTTTAAATTTAGAGATTTTTTTTGGCAGAATCGCTTTACGATTCTCATAGTAAAAAGTAAGGAATTTTAGTGATAGTTTTGTTAGTTTAGTTCGGTGTAAGTAAAAGAGAATCGGCAACAGTGGAATTTGCTCTGGTGATCAAACTGCTTGGTAAATTTCTGAATTTTGCACGACTTTTAAGAAATTCTAAACATTAAACTACTCTTGATTAATTTTCCAAATTCAAACAATTTTATTCAACAATTTATGGATTTTTATTCAAACAGTTGTTTTATATTTTAGTCCAGGCTTAAATGTTGTACTATAAGTAAAATTGTATTGTTTTTACCTTTACCTTGTTAGTTACATAATTATTAAAACTGTTATGTAAATAACATTAGCTTCCGCGCTTACTTACATCGTTTAAACGAAGATTACCTTTATTTTTTTTAACAATAAAAATCGTGCATACTCCTTTTTTAAACAGAAACAGGAAATGAATTCGATGGTTGTATTACTTTATTAATTTTGGTTGTACTTAAGTAATGTTCCGAAACTCGGGACATTAATCCCGAAAAAATATATTGTCGTAAGGCGTCTCCACTTTGTCTCTGTTCTTTTTCAAACTTTAGGTAGATTAGCTCTACCTATTCCGATCACTGTTAATTACAAACAAATATACAAATCTTTTCTCTTTATAATATTAGTGTAGACCATCCAGCACCCTAATCGCGTATTGCACGATCGATCTGTCAGAATTGGAATGGGTTTGAAACAAAAGTCTAATCCATTGCATCAGCTCGAAAAAAAAACTGTTTAACAATGTAACTTACGAACTTATGAAGCAATGGATTAGACATTTGATTTATTCCATTCTAATACCAAAAACGAATACCACTGGTATTTGTAAAAACTCATATTTTTTGTCTATTCCCAACGGATACCATCGTACCAAAGATAATAGTCAGTATAAATATGAGTTTTAACAAATACTAGTGGTATTAGTTTTTGGTATTAGAATGGAATAAATCAGACATTTGTTTCGAAACGATACCAATCTGATTGATCGTGTATTACACAAATAGAGTGCAGCTTTTGCCCGCGGAAAATATCCCACGGGAGCGCACTACCTACCGGGATTAAAAGTACCCCTGGTAAACATTGTATTCATTGCGTTATACATTATTTTCATATAACTTTATTGGTTTATGCGGCGCACGCCTGTAAAGCTCCCAGTCAGCATGATTTTTCAATACTCAATACCCAATTTTTTTATTGCATTCCATATGTGTTGTATGTTGTGTGTGTGTGTGGAGGAGCTCGTGGCTAAGTAATAACAGCCGCTCGGGTCGATCCATCAGGTTAAGCTACGCTTGCCGGGGTTGGTCCGTGGATGGGTGACCATTTTCACATATCGAGACTCCTCCGTGTCTCGGAAAGCACGTTAAGCCGTTGGTCCCAGCTGTCATTTGTGGATCTTTGACAGTCGTTACGAGTCGTCAGAAGCCCGAACGTCTGACAACCGGTCTAACAAAGGGGTATCGTATTACCCAGTTGTTGGGTTGTGGAGGTCTGATAGGAGTCGCTCCATATAAAATACTGGTATTAAGCTGCATCCGGTTAGACTGGAAGCCGACCGCAACATAGTTGGGAAAGGCTACGTAGATTGATTGATTCCATATGTGTTACATAGATGGTATAACAAGTAGTAGATCCTGATCCTGATCCTGACACCCTGTCGGGCACAGCAAAATTAGGAGAGAGGAAGAGGGCTAAGTAGAAATTCAAATTTTTGCCGACATCTTCAACAATCAATTCTGAATTCTTTATCTTCCGGGCCCCCGACACTTGGTTGTAGAAGGAACCGTGAAGTTTTAGTCTGTAGGTGTCCTACGGTCACGTAACCCGTCGATCTCCCCAGACGGAATTACCACGGAAAAAAATGTTTCCAAGTTAGGTAGGTTTTTGGAAGCCAGACTATGTCAAAGTCAAAGTCAAAGTCAAATCATTTATTTCAAATAGGCACTTTTGAACGTCAAAAACAGAGAAATAGAACTGATTCTAGTTGCCCCTTCCAAAAGGTAGTTTTCGTATGGAGAAGAATAGGCAAGAAACTCCACCTTTTCCCCCTACTCTTTTAAAAATGTTTCACAATATTATTTTGTATACATGAATTATATAATTATATGTGAAGACGATGCACCTACTACTGGATTACTGTACCACAAAAGGTAAAATGAATTATTGACAAGTAAATTAATTATGTGGTAGATACATGGTGCTCACATATTTACAAACATTGTAAAAGTAAACGATATTACAATATTCCTAACATTGATTAACAAGTAATACTAATAGATCAGTGCATGAGTCTTACTTAGACTCATGCACTGATCTATCAGTATCACAGAGGGTAAAAATTTATGACATACAAATATGACTAAATATACCACTAAGTTAGCAACCAGTTTGATTTTGTCAGACGTGTGTGTATTCCTGCCAGGGTTGCGGGAAAGTCAGAAAGGGATATCGGGACCTTGGAAACAGGCAACTGAAGGAACACGGGTGGGTTTTAGTCAGTAAAAGCCTGACACGCCACGTCCGCTCCGCCCAGAGCGGGAGAAGTCATTTGATGATTTCCCAGCCTCAAAAAAAAACCAAAAAAAAAAAACTTACAGGTAAAAAAAATAAGTTAGGTATAAATGTAGGTATTTTTGGAGTTTTTCTGAGCATTCAACATAACAAGTCATAGTGCCATCGTTTTAGATTTGTTTAATACATTTTGACAGCAATATGTTAGTATTATAATTATTGATTGCCTTGTCATATTAAGTCTTTTATAATAGATGTATGATTTGATTGTTAAAATTCCTCATTTATTATTTCTTGGTATCCAAACCAATGGTTCCAAATGGTGGTAACCAATCATTGCCTGCATACTGGCTGCATTGCTACTCTACGTGGCAATGCTGCCAGCCTTTACTCGGGTCGAACGCTTGCCGGGGTTTGTCCATGGATGGTTGACCATTTTCACATATCGAGACTCCTCCGTGCCTCGGAAAGCACGTTAAGCCGTTGGGCGCGGCTGTCATTTGTGGATCTTTGACAGACGTTACGAGTCGGCAGAAGCCCGAAAGTCTGACAACCGGTCTAACCAAGGGGTACTTATCGTATTACCCAGTTGCTGGGTTGTGGAGGTCAGATAGGCAGGTCAAAGGTCGGTCCATGTAAAATAGGAACTGGTATTCAGCTGCATCCGGTTAGACTGGAAGCCGACCCCAACATAGTTGGGAACGGGCTAGGCAGATTGAATGCTGCCAGCCTTTTGGGCATTTTTTTACATTGACAGCGATGCGGACGATTTACTAATTTTCTTTTATAAATACTTGTATAATAATAATATAATTTATTTTTTAGTTTTAGTAACAAATAAATTACAATTTTTAAAACTACCGCAGTAGAATTTTGATACTCCAAACTGGCATTCTGTTACCTATAAGGTTTTCGACCTTTTGGTGCTAGTTATGATATTTCATTTTCATTTTGTAGCTTTTAATTCTTAACGATAATAAATACATATTATCATTTGGAAAAATGCTCAATTCGTTTGTGAAGATTTTACTCTTATTTATTCCGTATCACCTATGTATAGATTTCAGTTTATAATATGAGTAAGATACGATTGTATATTACAAATATTACAAAGTTTTGAGTTGAAAGGAGGAGCTCGTGGCTAAGTAATAACAGCCGCTCGGGTCGATCCATCAGGTTAAGCTACGCTTGCCGGGGTTGGTCCGTGGATGGGTGACCATTTTCACATATCGAGACTCCTCCGTGCCTCGGAAAGCACGTTAAGCCGTTGGTCCCGGCTGTCATTCGTGGATCTTTGACAGTCGTTACGAGTCGTCAGAAGCCCGAAAGTCTGACAACCAGTCTAACCAAGGGGTATCGTATTACCCAGTTACTGGGTTGTGGAGATCAGATAAGCAGTCGCTCCATGTAAAATACTGGTATTCAGCTGCATCCGGTTAGACTGGAAGCCGACCCCAACAAGTTGGCAAAAGGCTAGGCAGATTTTTGACAAAGTTTTGAGTTGAATGATTTCTTGGGAATCAAGCCTTCGCGACAGCTTACTAAATGAATACAAATACTGTTACTGTTAGCTTGTATCATCCCACTGTTGGGCAAAGGTCTCTCCCATGGTTTCCAGTGCTTGCGATCCAGGGTTAATGTGGACTAAATACTGGGGGCTTAAAACAGCCGCTTTGGCAGAATAATAATAGGAAAATATTATGAATCATCGTAAAATGTCACAAACTAACAATTCCTATTAAGATCTGCGTGCGATTCATATTACGAAATAATTCATCTGTTTGACAGTTTTCTATGGAGATTCGTAAAATTGTCCACAAATTATGAATTAAAAGCAATTCATACGTGGGTCAAATTAGAGGAATTGCTAATGACAGTTGGGAATTCAGGAAATGAATTGGTTTTAGAGGTATTGTTAATGTGACCGGTTTAGGCCCCCTGGGGGCCAAGTCTACTAATTTACAAACGTGTCAGTGGTCTCACAACTGGTCGTTTGTTTTGGTCCAGCTCGTCCCGCCTTTTTCTACGGGGTCTGCGTCGACGGCGATGCGTTCTCAGCATACCTACTTGTCAAATACTTGTAAAAAAAAAATCTTCATCTTTTCGTGTCTCCATTTTCGTTGTCAGTGTTATCACAGTCTAGTAGCGATGTATCAATCACGAAGATTTTTAAGATTTAAAGAATTAAGATTTAAAGATTTAAAGATTTAAAGATTTAAAGATTTAAAGATTTTAAGATTTTAAGATTTTAAGATTTTAAGATTTTAAGATTTTAAGATTTTAAGATTTTAAGATTTTAAGATTTTAAGATTTTAAGATTTTAAGATTTTAAGATTTTAAGATTTTAAGATTTTAAGATTTTAAGATTTTAAGATTTTAAGATTTTAAGATTTTAAGATTTTAAGATTTTAAGATTTTAAGATTTTAAGATTTTAAGATTTTAAGATTTTAAGATTTTAAGATTTTAAGATTTTAAGATTTTAAGATTTTAAGATTTTAAGATTTTAAAATTTTAAGATTTTAAGATTTTAAGATTTTAAGATTTTAAGATTTTAAGATTTTAAGATTTAAAGATTTAAAGATTTAAAGATTTAAAGATTTTATTTGTTCAACTAGGACTAGATTACAGGACAAAAATACATAAAGCACAAGCATAAAGGCATAAAGCATTTTTCACAGTAGGCATGGATCAAACCATGTACAAAGAACTTGTGTTTATGTAAATAGGTAGGTACATGTGTGTGTACTACATGATAACATGCAGCACATTAACTTGTACATTTACATTAAGTGCTCATTTTAAGTTCATTGTAAATAGTTTACATAATTATGTTATATCTCAAGTTCATGTCTAGCGAACTGCTTCGCACGGTTTTTACGATTTTAAGAAAACATCGAGATTTCTTAGTATTATGTAACTTTAATATAAACGTATTACACTTAGACCTTCTGGAATAAATTCTCTAAACTATGTTGAAAACCTTATCAAAATCTGTTTCGTGATTTAAAATAAAAACGCGGGAAGACAGACAAACACGAAAAGCGACTTTAATTTATAATTATGTATCTATAGATATACAGGGTGTTAGGGTAGACACCGTTATCCTTGAAACTAGTGGTTTGGTGTCATCTATAATATACTTTTTCTATGGGACCAATTTTGAAATCGCAAAAAAAAAATCTGCTGTTCCATACATTTTGTTGATTTAAGTGAACACAAATGTATGGAACAGCTGATTTTTTTAAATATTATTCTACCCTAACATCCAGTAGTTTTAATTATTTTATTTCTTCGCCTTTTTGACTGGACCCGCTGAAAAGGTTTTTATTAACGATTTAATTCATCATCTGCCTAGCCTTTTCCCAACTATATGTTGGGGTCAGATTCCAGTCTAACCGTCTATACAACCAACATTTTCTTTTTCCTAAATTACCGCAATACTAAGGTGATAAAAACAATAAACATCGAGTTCTGCATTTGTCAGAGCACGTCAATTGTTTATGTTTTATTAATGTAACTGTCTTTTGCAGATCTAAGATCTCCATGTACAAGTACTGTGAAATTATTTTTTTTTTAAACCCCCTAAAAAAACAAAACATCAAATTAACGTTTTTTTTTAAAAAAAAAGTTTTTTTTTATAGCTAAAAACACTCTCGACCAATTCACCTTTCAAACAAAACCAAAAAAATCAAAATCGGTCCAGCTGTTTGGCAGGTACGATGGCGCAGACAGACACAGATACACACGTTAAACTTATAAAACCCCTCTTTTTCCGTCGGGGGCTAAACAGACTGATACCTATTCAGCTGCATCCGGTTAGACCGGAAGACGACCACAAATAGTTAAAAAAAAAGTTTTGCAATAATAAAAGTTAGTTTAGTTTTTTAGTTTATCTTTGTTTTTTGTACTAAGAGATCGCTGGATGTCCTGCGCGTCCAATATAACAATGCTTTCAGGATGTTGTTAAGGCTGCCTCGCTACTGCAGCGCGTCGGAAATGTTTGCGCAAGCCCGCACCGACGGCTTCTATGCACTTATACGCAAAAAAACGGCGTCGCTGCTAAGGAGAGGGGCAGTCGGACAGCATCCTGAAAACTGTAGCCGAGAGCTTCGGCTCTCCGATAGTTCAGTAGTTTATGCGGAGATTGATTTATACTAACACTAAGCAATAAGTAATTTTTTGTATGTTAGTAATTTAGGGGCATGAGGAACAGGGTGTAAAGTTCACTCATACTCCATAGAAAAGGGAGGATCCTCCGACCAAACGGGTGTTGTGTCTGGCGGGCAACTGCCCAACGATTGATGTCGGGTTCTCGTATATATGTCCACTGCACGGTAAACTTTAATTGCGCGATGCAGGATTTATGTGACGTCTGTCTGACGTCAGGTCTCTGATGCGTAGTTCGCATGTGGCGATGTAGATACCGCCACAAATGAAATGAAATGAAATGAAATTGTTTATTCTGTAAATAGGATATTGGAATCACTTTTGCACGTCATATTAAAAAATATTAAAAATAAGCTAGATGAGGTCGGCGTTTCCTATCTGACTACTCTGAGAAGAAAGGCCGAAACAAACTCAGAGGTCACAGTCTCTTTTAAAGTCCAGACATAATCTTGGTCAAGCCATATGAGGACCATGTAAATTCGAGTCTGAAATGGTCTTTTGAGGAAAGAACCACACAGATTTGAGTGGACCTGTCCAGTCAGTGCAAGCATTTGTCAGTAATGGCGGAGCTCAACTCAGAACTTAAGGAGCTCAGCAACTCGACGAACAATACCAAAGAAAGGACATTTGGGTAGGCCGCATAAAATTCTCAAATTGCCAGACCATTGATAAAGTTAACTGAGAACGAAAAAAAAATTTAAAAAATTCACGTAGTCCTCACATTCACAATAATAAAATACTTTACAAAGTAATCATGTCATTTTGTATAGAATATTCAATAATGTCAATTTGTAAATAAAACTGGTTGATATACTTTGATGATTTTCCATATTATTCAAAATGTTACAATGCTTAGCAGAGCGAGCAGCTCAATCCCATGCTTTTTTGTCTTCTAAATAATCTGAAATTTTATAGTACCCTTTTCTACAATGTTTGGTTTTAATGCAGCTTTTAAATCGTTTAATGGGTAAGTTTCGAATGTCAATGGGAAGTTTGTTATAAAAGCGTATACATTGACCCATGAACGAGTTGCCTACTCTGTGGAGACGAGTGCGATGTACAGCAAGATTGTGTTTATTCCTGGTATTTAAACTATGAATATCGGACATTTTCTTAAAATTAGATATATTTTTGTGTACATACAATAGGTTTTCAAATATATATTGTGAGGCTACAGTCAGAATATCTATTTCTCTGAATTTTTCTCGAAGGGAATCCCTTGGACCTAGGTTGTAAATGGTACAGTAACACTATATGGATATTTTGTGTCCGAAATAAAGAGTTTCAATATCAGTTTCAATAGCATAACACAACATAACATCACGCATGTATTCCCCAAAGGGTTAGACAGAGGTGTAACTATGTTACACCCACATTTAACCAGCTAAGTTAAAGTCCCATGCAATAGGGGGCGAGCCTATTGCCATCAACCGAGCATAGATCCAGGCTCCAGGCTGCTACTGACGTTGCGGGAATGTCCGACAGGGATACCGGGACCTTGGTAACAGGCAACTGAAGGAACACGGGTGGGGTTTAGTCAGTAAAAGTCTGACATGCCCTTCCCCTCCGCCCGGAGCGGGAGAAGTCATTTGATGACTTTCAAACAACAACAAAAAAAAAAAGTTTTCTACTGAGAATTTTCTGATGGAAATACCTAATAACACTTTGCTCGGCCCGGGAATCGAACCCAGGGCCTCATGTTCGACAGTATCCCCTGCAACGAGGCAGTTAATTCAGTCTGTGGGCCTAAAACGCTCACATTAGCAATTCTTCTAAAAGCATTTCATTTCCTGAATTTCCAGCTGTCATTAGCAATTCCTATAATTTGACACAAAAGCAATTCTTATTAAGTGGACCATTTTACGAATCTCCATAGAAAACTGTCAAACAGATGAATTATTTCGTAATATGAACGTTGTGACATTTTACGATGATTCATAATATTTTCCTATTATGATTCTGCCAAAGTGACTGTTTTAAGCCCCCAGCTTTGCAATACGTACCTTAATATTATATTTACAATTGACTATAGGTACTTACTTACGTATTTATTTATTGTCCTTGTACAGGACTTAACTATTAAATGCTTTGACAATGAAATATATAAGTTTTATGTACAATAAATGAATGCACATATTATTAGCGATCTTAGGTACCTTTGATCGACCTTGATGCCTGAGTATGTTGTCGCAGGTTTTGTTAGAATCAAAGATATTTCAAGACTAAAACGATTAAAAAGGTTTCGTATACGAAACCTTTTTAATAAATCACGAGATGCGAACTACTCATGACATTCTGACATCATGCAAACCCTGCAGTGAGCAGAGTCATCCGCGCGATCAACAACATATACAACAGCCTGACATCAATCAACGTGCAGTAGCCTACCAGACACAAACATCCGTTTGGTCGTAGGTATCTTTCTTTTTTTTAGAGGAGCTCGTGGCTAAGTAATAACAGCCGCGCCGGTCGATCCATCAGGTTTATGATAAAGGAGATCATTCACCGTCCATACATTTTTGGGCTAAATTTGTAAATGTGGCCGGCCAATCAAAAAACAAGCTATACCTATTCCGATAGAGTACGTTGTTCTCTTCATTTTTGATTACTACAATCTATTACTTTAATAAGATAACTATTATTTATTTTAACCGAAACGTACTGAAAAAAGTTTTTATCGAAATCGTATAAAAGCGCAGGGAATCGCACTAAAGAAAAAAAAAAGATTTGTTTTTTGCGATTTCAAAGTTGGTCCTGTAGAAAAACTATATTATAGATGACACCAAACCACTAGTTTCAAGGATAATGGTGTCTACCCTAACACCCTGTATAATTTTTCTTGTTTGGCTGGCACTTTCATAATTTAGCCCAAAATGTCTGTCCCATCCGGGTGTTTCCCGCGACTTTGCTAATATCCTCGGCCCAACGTGCTTTTGTTATCCAGGTATGTATACAAAGCTAAAGAGTTTGTTTGTTTGACCGCCCTAAGCGCTGAAACTACCAGTCGTATTTGAAATTGTTGTGGATAATCACGCAAGGACCCTTAGGCCTCGTTTTCGGAGATGCGGGGCGTTGGGCCGCGCGTGCAGCGTGGCATTTCGCGGCGCGTCGGACGTTTTTTCTGTTTACGGAGAGGCGGCGCGTGAAGCGGCACTTACCATCGCACGCGTAAACACAAACATATGGAAATGTACGATGTTGTTCATAGAGATGCGTGGCGGGAAGAGTGGCGGTGCCCGCCGCGAAACGTCAAGCGTGTAGCGAAGAACGCGGCGGGTACCGCTGCGTGCCCCGCCGCGTAAAACGCCCCATTTCAAGCAAACGCGTGAAGTCATCAAGCCATATGTTTGAATTCAGTGCGGGCCGCGCTCGACGCCCCGCGTCTCCGTAGGAGGATCAGTAGGAGCCGACCAAAAAGAAAAAAAGTCAGAAAGAACACTAAGCGAATGCGAAGTAATAGCGCGAGCAGGCGATGCGATACGACGACGCAACTATACTCCATTTGAAATAAGATTAGACGTATAGATTTTTTACATTCCGTTCAACCGATTTTGAATTCTATTGCGTTGGTGGCATGACAAATGGCAGCCGCAGTAGATAGTTGGTATTGTGTAACTTTTTTTGCTTTTAATGCTATCCTTATGCCTACGGTATAGAAGTCAAAATCGGTTGAACGGACTGTAAAAGGGTTTGTTTTAATGTCTAATCTGGTATAGGGTATTCAAATGGGGTATAGGGAACAAGAAATTTCGCGTGGACCTGGAAGTCTCGGGGGGCAGAAGCTAGTAATTATACAGCTTGTAAAAAAAACGAGAGTATATTAAAGCGGGTTTTTATTTGGAAAAAAGATTTTAAAAAATATCGCCGTTTTTTTCTTTGTTTATATAACCGGGCTAATATACCTACATGGAGCGCGGGCGGCCGGCGTTTAGCGAGTATCTACAAGTCATAACTTATGACCTCTGTTGAAAATTTTCTAATTTATAATGAAATTAGTGTAATTTTGGTACTAAAAACGTGAATTTTAAATAGTAATGACTTTCTCATTTTCAAAAAACAAAAATTGTTGATTAGGTACTTTTTGTAATGTTATTGCGGTACCTAGGCGCCCCCTTTTGAATCGGACAGGTTTTTGTTACATGTTGTTTATAACAATGATTCACTGTCACTCACATGAATCACTGTCTACCTACTCATGCGCATAAAAGTTTAACATAAAGTATGTACACTGCTCAGTCGCCATTATATAATTATTTTTCGCAATAGTCTGTTGAAATTGAGACTTCCGCAACCATGAGTGGTTTCGTTTGACATTCATATTCTTGATATTTGGAATTTGAACCCAACTCCACAGTTACTAAAATGTTAATAAGTAATTTCGTGATCTTGTGGTGGCCCACCATTTTGCCCATAATTGCCAACTGACGTTAAATGATAATTATAATCATTTATTTATTTCATAGAAACTCTGTCAAACAACATGTGTAAAAAACCCTGTATGCGAGAGGAAAGGCCAAAGTGAGTTTGTTTGTTTGTTACGCTTTCACGCTAAAACGGCTGAACGGATTTAGATGAAATTTGGCATATACATATATACATATTTGGTACACCATGACCTGGAAATAGGACATAGGATACTTTTTATCCTGATATTCCCACAAGATCGAGTCTTACGTGGGTGAAACCGCGGGGCGCAGTTAGTTTACACATAAATAATATTAGTTACAAAGTTAGGATTTTCAAGAAAAAAGAAAAAAAATCGACATAATTTCTTAAAATGGGGTATTTTACCGGCAAACACAGAATTGCTGTTTGCAGAAGGAGTGTTGGCAAAACAACAGCTGGGGGTGGACACCTCTGCCAGGATTGCGGGAAGGTCCGAAAGGGATACCGGGACCTTAGCAACAGGCAACTGAAGGAACACGGGTGGGTTTTAGTCAGTAAAAATCTGACATATCCCTCCCGCTCCGCCCAGAACGGGAGCAGTCGTTTGATGATTACCCAACCTCAAAAAAAAAAAAAAAACGGTTGGACGCCCGCCCTACAGAAGATCGCGGAGAAGAGCTGTTTGTCACTCGCACAGACCAGGGAAGCATGGTACAAAAGTGATGAGGTTTGTACTCAGCAGTGGATGGACCATAGATATAAGAAAGAAGGGATGGAACAAGCCTGCCAATGACGATGGTTGCTGTTTGGCGGGTACCGAGGCTACGGAAATAGGTTGTGGAGCTGGCAGTTAAAAATAATTATTTTATTTTTATTAATTTTAATAATTCAATTTATATTTTTTAATCATATATCTTGAATAAATAATAACACAATCTTACATAACACAATCACATTAATAATAACAACAACATAATCTTTTAATTTAAATGAACTTTTATGATTTTAATATTATTCTTTAATAATGAAAATAAAATTACCTACGTCCCCTTTTTTTTTTTGACGGTGGGTAATCATTAATTGATCTCTCCCGCTCTGAGCGGAGCGGGAGGGCTTGTCAGACTTTTACTGACTAAAACGCACCCGTGTTCCTTCAGTTGCCTATTGCCAAGGTCCCCGGAAAACCAAAAAACCGGAAATAAAAATTGAAATGGTAGAATTCAAAAGATTTTTTTTTTAACCTACGTATCGCCTACCTATCTTTTGGACACTACCATTTCAATTTTTTTTTTTAATAATAATTTCGGTTTCCTCATTTGGCTTTTGAAGAGGTATTAAACGAGTTATGTGAGGTAACCAACCACGTATTTAAAAGACCTTTTTAGAGCGCATCTTCAAAATATTTATTTAGGTGCGTAATTATTGAATGTGTGTATTGAATGATTTTATACAAAACATTCAAGTCTGGTCATAAAACATACACCTGAAAAACTAGAACTTAAGATACCCCTCCGTGCCTCGAAAAGCACGTTAATCCGTTGGTCCCAGCTGTCATTCGTGGATCTTTGACAGTCGTTACGGGTCGTCAGAAGCCCGAAAGTCTGACAACCAGTTTCACCAAGGGGTATCGTATTACCCAGTTACTGGGTTGTGGAGGTCAGATAGGCAGTCGCTCCATGTAAAATACTGGTATTCAGCTGCATCCGGTTAGACTGGAAGCCGACCCCAAAATACAAAAAGGAGGATTGAAAAAGAGATTGTTTAATCTCGTAAAGTACGATTAAGGAATACAGGGCGTTAGGGTAAACACCGTTATCCTTGCAACCAGTGGTTTGGTTTCATTTATAGATCGTAAAATCAATGGAAAATTACAACTTAAAAAAAAAAATTGCATCTACATTTTACCACAGGAGACGGAAGTTGTTGCACTATGCGCTAGGGCAACGAACTTGCGTCTCAACACGGGCGGGGGGTGCAGGACGTTACCTGACCGGCCGCGAGCGCGACCCCTCCCTCAGTCAGTCAGCTGTTTCGCTAGCGAGCACGGTGTCGGATAGAAACTTTTTGAAATCTTTTAATGAAAATAACGTTTTTTTTTTGTTGTGTTCAGTCATTTATTTTTATATTTAAATCAACTGCCCATGGTTTGAATAACAACGGTGTTTACCCTTACACCCTGTATACGGGTACGAAATAAGACAATCCTAATCCTAATCCTAACTATCATAACTAATATTATAAATGCGAAAGTGAGTTTGTTTGTTTGTTACGCTTTCACGCTAAAACGGCTGAACGGATTTCGAACATGGGTAGACCATGAAATGGAATAGGACATAGGATACTTTTTAACCCTGATATTCCCATGGAATCGAGACTTCAGCGGGTGAAACCGCGGGGCGAAGCTAGTAGGTAGGTATAGGATAGGTATATTATAATCTTAAATCGTACTTTTGAATTTATTTTATTTTGTTATTTTTTCTCAAGAACTTGATTGTTTTTGTTATTTTGTGTTATAAATTATGTTAGGGGAATAAAAAAAAAAGATTATCAGTACTTTTATTATTTGACTAGCTCCGCCCCGCGGTTTCATTCGTGTAAGTCTCGATCCCATGGGAATATCGGGATAAAAAGTATCCTATGTCCTATTCCAGGTCATGGTCTACCCCTGTGCCAAATTTCATCTAAATCCGTTCAGCCGTTTTAGTGTGAAAGCGCATCAAACAAACAAACAAATAAACTCATTTTCGCATTTATAATATTAGTTAGGATTGCTTTATAAATAGGTACCTATGTATCAGTAATTTTCTCATAACGGGTACCTACGATTTAGGCAAGTTTACCCTGAGTGGTGTACAAAAAATGTTTAAATAAATAAATTTAAATAAGTACCTACGTTAATTTAATTAATTATAAATTGATAGCAATTTAAGGCTTCCCACAGACAGGCGCGACGCGACACCGTTAGTAGAACTTTTTCGTGTTTCAACACAGCGTACAGCGTACAGCGTACAGTGTACAGCGTGTAACAAAAATCCTGTCCGAGCCATAAGGGTGTTGTAAAGAATCATACTGAGAGTCTATTTATGTGGTAATTTCTTGGAAAAAAAGAAAAAAAATCGCCGCATATTTTTTTTCAAACGGGAATTTTATCATGCTATTACATGGGGCGCGGTCAGCCGTCGTCGTTAGCGGGTGTCTACAAGTCACAACTTATGCATGTACATTATCATACATTCGCAGAAAAATTGCTTATTTGTAATGAAATTAGTGTAATTTTGGTACTAAAAACGTGAATTTTAAATAGCAATACCTTTTTTATTTAAGTACTTACGCAAAAATAAAAACTTTTTGGCAATGATATTGCCTACGTACCTATGCGCCCCCTTTCAGATCGGGCAGGGTTTACAGAGAAGTCATTCCACCAGAGACGCGTCGGGCTTTCGCGACGCGTCTGTCTGTGGGAGCCTTTACTTTTTTAGTTGATTAGGTATAATAAAAAACGAATAATTAAGATTAGGCCTAGGGCCTCCATGTAAATTCCCACCAAAACAGGATAAATACAGGTTATTTAACATGTTATTGAATTCACATCCTTTTGAATGAAACATATCCTACTAATATTATAAAAATGAACGTTTGTGTGTTAGGATGTTTCTTACTCAGTCACGCAAAAACGGCTGAACGGATTTGGATGAAATTTGGCACCCAGATAGTTTATAACCTGGATTAACATATAGGATACTTTTTATCCCGGAAGTACGTTCCCGTGGGATAAATTCCGACCTCCACGCGGGCGAAGCCGCGGGCGAAAGCTAGTTAATAATATTTTTTTGAACAAGCAAAAGGTTTTAATAAATTTGGATTTTGACCTTCGAATACCCAGGTTAAAAAATACCCATCAAAAACATAACATGTAAAAAATTCAAGTCTCTCAACGCAGTTCTTCCGCAAAAAGTTTAGCCTTATAGCTTTTACGAGCTAAATTAAGTTATTTATAACTAAGAATAGTGTCAATTTGAACTTTTACACAATTTCGTAGCATCTGATTTAGTGACTAAAACACTTTGTTCATGTGTTAGGTACAGTGTTGTTACTATTATTCATTCACTATAATTATGTTATCGACCAAGTAATAAATAGGGGCATTTTTCATAATGCCCGCCCATTATGAATAATTAATGACAAGCTACATGGCGATATAATTAATTATAATTTGAACTTCCTTATTTATCACATTGCCTCGTCATTATAAATATAGCTGTGTGTTCTTTGGGCAATCTGATAATACACAGGTATTTTGCACGGGGTGCGGGTATCGCGCGGGGTGGGGGTACGCATTCCGGAGCCATAGGTGACTAGCATTATAAAAAATGCCCGGTCGATTTGATTATTTCAATAGTTGTTATCGCACTGCCCTCTCATATTGGGCATATTTCAAAATGCCCGGGCATTTTTTATAAATTTGACGACACGGTTGGCGCAGTGGCTGAGCGATGGACTGCTGCGCAACGTGTCGTGGGTTCGATCCCCTCACGGAACAAATATTTGTATGATCTGCAAGTAGTTGTTCCGGGTCTGGGTGTTTAGTGTATGTTAGTTTCTATGTTTGTAAACGCACCCACGATACAGGAAGAAATTCCTAGTGTGGGGCAACGTTTAAAAAAAAAATCCTAATAATCACTTGGTCCATAACATATACACTACACTAACTCAAATGGTTTAGTTCTCTTTAGCCTACGCACTATGCCCGTGTTGTTTTGCAGTTGGGTGGCCTCGACAAGTCGACATTCACAAATGTCGGTGCAGTCTGTGTTCGTGGGCTTCAGCAAATTTTTAGATGATGGCGGTAACCAGTTCCATTTTAAGGTTTCATTAAGGGTGGTGCATTTACAGCATCCCTAAGTACAACCCGTGCGCATTAACATGGCACCTGGCTCGGAATTCAATGTTCCCCCGCTACGTCATTGAGCCAGGTGCCATGTTAATGCGCATGGGTTGTAGGTTTAAACTGTTGCGCGGAAAAACGTTTAATTCTAGTGTTTGAAGGAGATATGTCTGAATGTGCCTGATAATTACGCATTGCGACGCCGACGGCCACTGTTGTTAGCAGTGCCACGCGCGCGAACTAACCTGCTCAGTAAAGCGCCGCTGACGCGCGCCCTGCATACAATGAATGACACTGCTGATAGGATAGATTTATTTAATTGCTCACTGAATGAATTCACCAAGGTAACATTGTTTGTATTGTGTTATGCTAATACATAATTAGTAGCATGAATTTTAATTATTGATGATTTAAGTAAAGACCACGCTACCGCATTAGGATTATTGCCTGTAATGATAGTTGTGTTTGTAATAAATAAGTAAATAAATAAATAAATAAAAAATAAATACTTTATTTTGAAATTGTTGTATTATTTTAACGTTGCTTCGTTTAGTGCAGCCCCGAATTTGGATACCACGTACGGGTATTATTTTCCGACGTCCTTTCTATAAGATTATATGTATACTTAAGCTTGTAAAATATCATATTATTTTATTATGTATTGATAAACAGGATTTCCTTCCGAGTACCTAAATAACAAATACAACGTAGAAAACTAAGGAAAATAAAATAAAATCTCATGCAGGCAATAAGTCTTTATTGTTAAAAAGAATATGTCTACGAACTCCGACCAAATAAAAAACCTAGACATAGCGCTGCGAACAATGCAGTGAAGCATGCCGAAACTACACCTCCGCTCTGAGCATACACGCTCACACGCACACATTTACAATCAAACTACACCTCACTAAGTGCACACATGTTTATCAAACCGGCCTCACGTCACTGTTGACAGCGTTCCGTCTTGTTTTTAAAGGTTCCATAGTCAACAAGGAACCCTTATACTTACCTAGTTTTTAGGGTTCCGTACCCAAAGGGTAAAACGGGACCCTATTACTAAGGCTCCGCTGTCTGTCTGTCCGTCTGTCTGTCTGTCTGTCTGTCACCAGGCTGTATCTCATGAACCGTGATAGCTAGACAGTTGAAATTTTCACCGATGATGTATTTCTGTTGCCGCTATAACAACAAATACAAAAAAAAATAGAATAAAATAAATATTTAAGGGGGCTCCCATACAACAAACGTGTTTTTTTTTGCCGTTTTTGTAGATAATGGTAAGGAAGCCTTCGTGCGCGAGTCCGACTAGCACTTGGCCAGTTTTTTCATTGTTTATTTGTTTCTTCCATGTTTTTTCCATGTTTACCATTTTCGTTTCTATTTTTACCTATAGGTATCTATTTATAACTGAAAAAAAAACGAAACTGGTATCTGTTTATTACCTCGTGTGCCTTTTTTACCTAAAACTGGTATTGGGAGGAATTTGTTATCATAGGTAGGTAAGCAAGGTAGCAAAAACTATCATAAGTGTCACGAGATGGTGAGATTGCAGATAGAGTTATTTAATAGCTTTATTCATAATGTGCATCGATACATGAAAATAATTATTTTAATGTCAATTTTCCACTCGCCCGAACGAAGTACTGATTTGCTGTACTGATTTAGTGTACTAATTTGATAAAATAATTAAAATAATTTGCCCTTTATTTTAATTATTTAATAAAAAACCGGCCAAGTGCGAGTCGGACTCGCGCACGAAGGGTTCCGTACCATTATCTATAAAAACGCCAAAAAAATCACGTTTTTTGTATGGGAGCCCCTTAAATATTTATTTTAATCTGTTTTTTTGTATTTGTTGTCATAGCGGCAACAGAAATACATCATCTGTGAAAATTTCAACTGTCTAGCTATCACGGTTCATGAGATACAGCCTGGTGACAGACGGACAGACAGACAGCGGAGTCTTAGTAATAGGGTCCCGTTTTACCCTTTGGGTACGGAACCCTAAAAAACGGGGCGAGTGGAATATTTTAATCGAAAGGGGCAAGATCCAAGGGGCGAGCGGAGCCCACACCATTTTCTTATCCGAAGAGTAGGTAGGTATAGGTACATGACCCCTCTACTAGCCACAAGTCATAATGAAGATAGGTATATACGACGAAGGTTCACTCATACATAATGAGCAAATATTTGACCAGTTTTACGACATCAGGTGGTTATAATTAATCTCTTATCTCTAATTAGCAATTAATATTCCACATAACAGAAACAAGGCTCTATAATTAGCGAAATAAAACCAGTTTCCTATCTCGTTCGTCCAGTTGTCGCAAGTGCTCTTGAGGTCGGGAACCTGGGAGGTTCGATTCCCGGGTCGGCCAAAGTGTTTTTTCATCTAGAATTTCTCAGTAGCACCCCGGCGTCTGGATTTGTGCCTGGTTGATGGCAATAGGCTCGCCTCCTCCTCATGGGACTTAAACATAACATTTTACAATTTTATATTTGACATTATATTTTATTTTTATTTTTTGACAATTTTAATTATTATTTTTAATTATACCCCATTTGAAATAAGATTAGACATTAAAACAAACCCTTTTACAGTCCGTTCAACCGATTTTGACTTCTATACCGTAGGCATAAGGATAGCATTAAAAGCAAAAAAAGTTACACAATACCGACTATCTACTGCGGCTGCCATTTGTCATGCCACCAACGCAATATAATTCAAAATCGGTTGAACGGAATGTAAAAAAGGCTTATCTATACGTCTAATCTTATTTCAAATGGAGTATAGTTTTGTTTTACAATTTTATTTTGAGTTTTTATCTGTTTTTGAATTTCGGTTAGACTGGAAGCCGACCCCAACATCGTTGGGAAAAAGCTAGGCAGATTGATATCTGTTTTTGAATTTATAATAGTTTATAATCTAAATGTATGAGTTGTATATGTCTATGGACTAGAATGATGTCTGAAATAAAATAAATAAATAATAACTGGTGAAATGTGGGTGTACGATACACCCACATTTCACCAGTTATTATTTATTTATTTTCATCAGATATTATTTATACATACATTATTTTTTCTTTATGCTAAACCCGAAAAAAAGGGGTCATTGTACTCTCCATTTTGAACAACTTTTTCTATGGGACCAACATTGAAATCGCGAAAAAAAATATCAGCTGTTCCATACATTTTGTCGATTTAAGTGAACACAAATGTAGGGAACAGCTGATTTTTTTTTCGCGATATCAATGTTGGTCCCCTAGTAAAAGTTGTTCAAAATGATGAGTACAATGACCCCTTTTCGGGTTTAGCATAAAGAAAAAATAATGTTGTATAGGCGTGATGTTATAAAATCAGTTTAATCAAACAGTCAAGTTATTGACCCATCGTTATCTTAATCTTCACGAATACCTTCTAGGGCAAAAACAATCCAACAGACAATTAAAACATTATTTTTAGACGGACTGACTTTCAATTACAAATATTTCTTCATTTTTACATTTTAGAACAACTTTCAATATGGAACCAATCTTGAAATCGCGAAAAAAAGGATAGCTATACCCTGATCAAACGGGTTAGGTTAGGTTGAAACTGCCACGTGCGAGCCTAATTGGTCGCAGTAACTAGGCAAGGGCAACATTTTTTTTTTTTTTTTAGCTTGGTAAGTCATCAAATGACTTCTTCCGCTCTGGGTGGCGCGGAAGGGCGTATCAGATTTTTACCGACTAAAACCCACCCGTGTTCCTTCAGTTGTCTGCTGCCAAGGTTCCGGTATCCCATTCGGACTTTCCCGCAACCCTGGCACACTTTTTTTTTTTTTTTGTGGTTGTCATCATCAAATGACTTCTCCCGCTCTGGGTGGAGCGGAAGGGCATGTCAGACTATTTATTACTGACTAAAACCCATCCGTGTTCCTTCAGTTGCCTGTTGCCAAGGTCCCGGTATCCCTTTCCGACATTCCCGCAACCCTGGTGACAGGGCACCCTGACAAAATGAGTTAGGTTAGAACTGAGACCAACCACGCGCGAGCCGAGCGAGTGCTACATCCAAGTTGATCGCGGTTCTTGGCTCTTTAGTATTTTTCGGACCCCAAAATAGGAATTATTTTAGGTTCACATGAAAAGGTGCAAACACAATTTTATAGTGTTCAATAATATTTTTAGAAGCGCAAATCGGGAATTATTCGAGGTTCAATTAAATACATGCTATTGGAATATGGGTAAAAGATCATTTTTTTGCGTTTTTATGGCTGCACCTGCACCAACATCATTGATGGTGCAGCCATTCGATCGTAGTTCTATGTTATTAGTTCGATCTGCATAATTATGGTTCCAGAGGTAAGTTACCCAATGATCATGCTTCGTAGTCTCATAACATTGCTTTTCAGTTTAAAATAGGCGCCTTCGAAGGAAGATCGACTCTTGCAATGGAATACGGGGCAAGATTGCTTTACCTACCTACCTACTAACTGACAGAATTAGGCACATTCCTCATGCGTGTACCTATCGCACGTGCCTATTACATGGCAGTATGTAGTTACGAAGATCTACTGTTAGAAACTTTACATAACATAAAGAAGACGAAAAGTTTACTTTAAAAAGAACATGATTTGCCATCTGTTGGATTCTAAAGGAACCATTTAATCTAGAATGAGGCTTTCATAGCCACTAAATTTAATAAACAACCTCGTGTGTACTTAGTTTGTTGTGTTGAAGATAGATGGAGTTAAACAAAACTATCGCCAAAAGTAAACTTTTCCGTGACACCTTCCTGCCTTGCTGTCAAGGTACATAATTAATTTTATCACGCGATAATAGATGGCGCTGGGTTAAGTAATTATTTATTATTTTGTTTACGTTAAGGCTTAGGGTAGGCCTAATACAAGGGCAAAGGGCAATGATCGCCTTTGCTATAAATCATGTACGTGATCTGACTGGAAGATTTTTAATGAAAACCGATGTTATTTATGGTCTTTATGCATAACAATCTGAAATATTATGATAACAAAAATTTGTTTAACTTGAAACTTATTATCAACGAAATTGGAAATTAATAGCATGATAAGTTGTTGTACTAACTTTTGTAAAGCTGAATTCATGTAGGTACCTACTTACTTCTATCATAATCATAATCAGCCTATAATGTTCCCATTGCTGGGACACAGGCCTCCTCTCTGTGAGAGGGAGTGGGCCGTAATTTACCACGCGGGCCCAGTGCGGGTTTCTAGGACATGCCGGTTTCCTCACGATGTTTTCCTTCACCGTTTTGAGAGCAGTGGCGATGAAATAATTTACACAAAGTAAAGCGCCTGTCAGGGTTCGAACCTACGACCTACAACTCATAAGTCGTGGCCGTTACCACTGAGCCACCACTTACTTCTATACATTTATAAATTAAAGTCACATTTTGTGTTTGTCAGTTATGTCCGCGTACTTTTTCTAAACCACGAATCAGATTTTGATGAAGTTTACACCATCGTTTAAATAATTTATTCCGGAAGGTTTATGTGTAATACGTTATTAAAGTCAAATATAACTAAGAAATCTCGATGTTTTGTCAAGTCGTAAAAAGCCTAGTACCCTATGCGTCGCTAGTTATTCATTTATTTATTTATCGGTACCTAACCTACATCCAATGAAAATAATTGTGATACCTACATTATACAGGGTGTAAGGGTAAACACCGTTGTCGCTCAAAGCATGGGTAGTTGACTTAAATATAAAAATAAATGACCGAAAACAACAAAAAAAAATGTTATTTTCATTCAAAGATTTAAAAAAGTTTCTATCCGATACCGTGCTTGCTAGCGAAACAGCTGACTGACTGGGGGACTAGTATTTGTTGTTATAGCGGCAGCAAAAATACATCATCTGTGAAAATTTCAACTGTCTAACTATCACGGTTCATGAGATACAGGGTGGTGACATACAGACCCGTTTTACCCTTTGGGTACGGAACCCTAACAAAGTGACATTCTATCAGCGATAACGATGGTTTCCCAATAACACCTATTACCACACACCAGCTGGTGATCAGATATGCCAGCTGTCGCACTTTTTAAGAATCAGTCAAGTAGTTTTTTCTTTAGCTGGCCAGTTGACTCGAAGAAAACAGAATTAAATTATACTTGAATTACTACTTCGTTGGACCTAGTGGTCGCAACCGCTACTGCTGAGAATGAGGTCCTGGGTTCGAATCCCAGGTTGGGCAGTCTGCCAGGGTTGCGGGAAAGTCCGAAAGGGATACACCCTGCCTTGGCAACAGGCAACTGATGGAATACGGGTGGGTTTTAGTCAGTAAAAGCCTGACAAGCCCTCCCGCTCCGCTCAGAGCGGAAGAAGTAACTTAATCATTTCCCGCACCGAAAAAAAAAAAAAAAAGGTTGGGCAAAGTGTTATTGGTTTTCCATCAGGAATTTCCGAGTAACAACCTGGAGTCTGGATTTGTGCTCGGTTAATGGCAATAGGCTCGCCCCCATTACATGAGACTTAAACCTATCTGGCAAAATGTGGGTGGCACCTACCTCTGCCTTACCCTTCGGGAAATAGACAGGCGTGATGTTATGTTATATTGCTATATCAAATCAATCTGCCTAGTCTTTTCCCAACAATAATATTGGGATCGGCTTCCAGTCTAACCGGATGCAGCTGAATTCCAGTATTTTACATGGAGCGATTGCCTATCTGACCTCCACAACCTAGTAACTGGGTAATACGATACCCCTTGGCAAGACTGGTTGTCAGACTTTCGGGCTTCTTACGACCCGTAACGACTGTCAAAGATCCACGAATGACAGCCGGGACAAAACGGCACGGAAGAGTCTCGGTATGTAAAGGTGGTCACCCATTGATGGATCAACCCCGGCAAGCGTAGCTTAACCTGTTAGATCGACCCGTGCGGCTGTTATTACTTAGCTACGAGCTAGCTAGTTATATTGCTACGTATTTATGTAAATTGTTCAATGATTCGTGTACCTTCAATGCCGCATGTCATTTACAAGATGCATCCTTGAGTATATTTACAAGAATGAGTCATCATTGTAATGTAAAATCTACATTGAAGTGGCTTGACCAGAGTTCAGGCCTTCCCCGGATACCGCGACAAAGAAATCATATTATGTACTGCATTTAAGGCCCTACCCTACGCTTGCCGGGGTTGGTCCGTGGATGGGTGACCATTTACACATATCGAGACTCTTCCGTGCCTCGGAAAGCACGTTAAGCCGTTGGTCCCGGCTGTCATTTGTGGATCTTTGACAGTCGTTACGAGTCGTCAGAAGCCCGAAAGTCTGACAACCAGTCTAACCAAGGGTTATCGTATTACCCAGTTACTGGGTTGTGGAGGTCAGATAGGCAGTCGCTCCATGTAAAATACTGGTATTCAGCTGCATCCGGTTAGACTGGAAGCTGACCCCAACATAGTTGGGAAAAGGCTAGGCAGATTGATTTAAGGCCCTACCCTACCTCAAATTTTATCTCCCTTGCATACATTATCATACTACTCGCATTATTATACTACTGGCGGCCCGAGTGAGAGCGAGACGGAATGGGGTGCTGACGGCTCTCAACCCTTTATTAGTATAGGTAATTGCGTTTTACGGTGAAAATAATGGTAATTAAAAAAATAAACATAAGACCTGCTTTATAGTTTGTTCAGTTATTGTTATTATGCAAAGTTTCATGATCTAATTTGACGTATTTTTTTTAATATCAGCGCAGCGGTTTATAGTTCGATAACTTTGGATTTTTTATTTATCGAGAAAATTTTATGTAATCGTGTTTTCGCCAAACATAGGACCTAGCAATTAGCATCAATCCTCAACTTTAAGATAATTATATTTATTTCAAAATTAATGCTGCAGTATTTTCGGCATAACAGAGGATAATAGGTGCTTTTCCATCAATTAAACCTTTACCCAACTATGTTGGGGTCGGCTTCCAGTCTAACCGGATGCGATGCAGCTGACTAGGTTCCACATCACATGGAGCGACTGCCTATCTGACCTCCACCGCCTGATAAAGGTAGAAAAATATTGTAAGAAATTTCATACTGATTTCTCGTTTTTGTATTCAATAGTTTATTCACATAATACCTAATATTAGAAAAAATCCATTGCATCGCTGTCGACTGGTAATGTACCATAGAGACTCCTGGAATTGCCACGTTGTACGGCAATGTCTGTCGTATATGGGTCATTCTCAGACGGCTCAAATAAGCGTGACCGGGTCGAAATTCAGTACGAAATGGATAACTAACAACTTGATATTTTTTTCTATAACAGGTACGATCAAAAATTAGGAGGAGCATATGTCGTTTTTTAAATAAATTAAATATAAGTTGGTTTAAAAAAATAAAAACCTCGAAAATATTGACCTCGGTGACCCGTCCGGTCCCGTCTTGCGGCGGAAATTAATTTTTATCTTTTTTTATTTAATACATGGTGTTATTTTGCATGTGTACACAAACAACTATACTCCATTTGAAATAAGATTAGACGTATAGATAAGCCTTTTTTACATTCCGTTCAACCGATTTTGAATTCTATTGCGTTGGTGGCATGACAAATGGCAACCGCAGTAGATAGTAGGTATTGTGTAAGTTTTTTTGCTTTTAATGCTATCCTTATGCCTACGGTATAGAAGTCAAAATCGGTTGAACGGACTGTAAAAGGGTTTGTTTTTATGTCTAATCTTATTTCAAATGGGGTATAGATAGTTATTAACTCAATTTATAATATTTCTAAGCCATAATAGGCCTAAGTAGACAAGTTAAGAAAGAAAGAAAGAAAATACATTTATTCAGCACAGACTAAAAGGCACACAATATACATAATATACAGCAGATAACAAAATAAAAATAAAGAAACAAATAAGAAGGTAAAGAAGGACATTATCAGGGGAGTGTGCCTCACGGCTGCGCCAAAAAGGCCCAGTTCAGCAAAAATGCCAGACAACTAGTGCCTGAGGCTGGTTTTCAACCGGACCCGAAAGTTTCAACTGGTTGTCTTCCCGTCCGACGTTTCGAATTGATACCAGTGGCGCGCACCGATCCGTTCATATATCTTGCATTCTAGTGAGTGCCAGAATAGTTGTTCGAGTAATACAAACTTTGAGTCGCGCCGCATCGGTGGTAAGGATAACACGTCTGTGTGCCTCCGTGCCACTCTTTTATTAAGGTACGAAATCATTTTCGGTGGCTTGGTATACACTTAAAATTGATTTCGGTAAATCCATTTTATCCACAACTATTTGAATGAATATTTTTAAATTATAAGAAAAGTACGTTATAAGACGTACTTTTCTTATAATTTAAGCATTCGATTTCAATAAAAGAGATTAATATTCAAAATTCGGGTTACTTTTGAAAATATCTAGGATTTTGCTAATTATTTTGATTTCAGTGGCATTTATTTCGGTGTTTTCGGTGGAAATAAGTGCAACCTACAAGTAAAACCAATACTGAAGACTATATGAAACAACAACGTGAATCAGACGCTATAAAAACAATTAATAAAACAAATTATTTAAAAAACAAAAATCCCGACTGCAAAAACTTATAACCGAACAGAGAAAAACAAGCATTGAACTTTGTTTTTTGTAAGGTATTGCAGGCGGGGACAAAAAAAAGTTACAACATATTTCAGGTTATTGGTTTGCCTGCGATACCTTACAAAAAACAAAGTTCAATGCTTGTTTTTCTCTTTTCGGTTATAAGTTTTTGCAGTCCGGTTTTTTGTTTTTTAAATAATTTGTTTTATTTCAAACTTTTCAGTTTTATTAATATATATTTTTGGAACTAACTCATTAAAAAACCTTGCCTGTATTTGCTTTTTTTGTATTTGTAGATGAAATATATTTAAAAAAAATATAGACATCACTCTCACAATTAAGACGAACTTAACGACACCGTCGTATGTTAAAATCCATCAAGCCGTTTAGGCTACAGAGCGTGCCAAAGAAATAGACATACATACATACAAACATACATACTTACTCTCGAAAAACATTACCCTCCTTTTGGGGCAGTCGGCACAAGTAGTCAGTACAAATTACAGTACAAAAAACTAAAATAGTCAGTACAATGTGGAGATTTTTTTAAGTTCCTATATTGTTCGTTTAAAGGCTCGTACAAACAGACGCGAAATCGCGGGCGCGACAGGCAGCGGTACCTTTGTCGACAAAGGTACCGCTGCCTGTCGCGCCCGCGATTTCGCGTCTGTTTGCACGAGCCTTAAGACTACCTACTATTTTTAATTACTAACATATAATATAATAATCGCTTCCTTCCAAAGTAGATTTTTGTAAATTTTCCTTTATCGTGATAAACGGGACATAATTCTTGAAAAAATAAAATGTTTTATTGTAAAATTAACCTGCAATTTCTTACAGACCATATTTTCATAGTAGTACTTAGGCAGTTTATTTTATTTAAAAAAATTGTCTTTGAAATATAAATTATTTGCTATATTTGATTTCAGTGATAAGAATATTGATTTCGGTGGAGACCATTTTTAAAACATTAAATACTTTCATATCCATTCGGTCTATACGACTCCCTCTACTAGTAATATGTTTTAAATTAACTCTAGATTTGAAACTTCATGATAGTGTGGCGGTATCTACATCGCCACATGCGAAGTACGCATCAAAGACCTGACGTCAGACAGACGTCACATAAATCCTGCATCGCGCAATTAAAGTTTACCGTGCAGTGGACATATATACGAGAACCCAACATCAATCGTTGGGCAGTTGCCCGCCAGACACAACACCTGTCTGGTCGGAGGATTCTCCCTTTTCTATGGAGTATGAGTGAACTTTACACCCTGTTCCTCATACCCCTAAAATAGTAACGCCTAAATAAAAATTAAAAAAATGCCACCGAAGTCAACCAAATAATGAGTGTCCTGATAATGACCCATATTAAAATACATTTATGCAGATGAGTTGATGAGTTACAGCGGTTAAACTACAGAGACAACTCAGAAAATGCTCAAAATTGCCTGTTTAGACCGCTGTCATCAGAGGCCTATTTGACAACTATTAATGAAAAAAGAAAAACATAAGGGCACAGTAAATATCCTTCTTATTAAATTTTTAAAATATCTCTCAAATTGGGCTCATATTGGAGGAGGAAATAGACGAGAGCCGAATCTCGATTAATGACTTTTTGTATGGAGAAAAGACCGACCCTATTTGTGACATCCGACACGCACTGGGCCCGCGGGCGACTCGAGGCCTGTGTGCCACTAGCAGTGGAAACAGGGCTGATTAAATAAGCTTAGCTGATTACCTTCAAGCAAGGGTTCAAAGCATTTGAACCGAACAGCTTCAATAAGAACATCAGCATAAAAACTCGATTATATATGCGGAAATAAGATTGTTGCAACCTTGTGACATCGTGGAGTGAGCACGTACTCGTATTATACACAGACCTATGTGATTTTTAGATATATGACGTTAGATTAGATGTGTGCTCTAATTATGTAAATTAAGTAACATAGTACAAATATGATGTTTTCAATTCATATACGTACGTACCTACTGCAGAAAAACATCTTCTACATTTATATGTCGCAGGAAAATGTGGAAACCAGGAATTTTACGAAATCCCTAGGGATATCACGAAATCACGGTTGATCTCGAATATTCTTGATTAAGTATTACGTCTTCTCTCTAAAAATTTTAATGTTGTCATAAATTATAAATTAAAGTCGCTTTTCAATCTGCCTAGCCTTTTCCCAACTATGTTGGGATCAGCTTCCAGTCTAACTGGATGCAGCTGAATACCAGTATTTTACATGGAGCGACTGCCTATCTGACCTCCACAACCCAGAAACTGGGCAATACTGTACTATGTTGTTTTTCTAAACCATGCTACAGATTTTGATGAGGTTTTCACCATGGTTTAGAGAATTTAATCCACAAGGTTTATCTGTATAATACGTTAATATTAACGTTACATATACCTAAGAAATCTCGTTTTTTTGTCAATTCTTAAAAACCTTGCAAAGCAGGAGTTGGTCGCTACTCTCCAATAGTTCAATTTTTGAACTCCAAGACTATCAATATTGCCAATATATTTACTAGTCACACAATACCTTGACACGCTTGCCCCAGGACCTTGGGGAATGTCCAATAGTTCTCTATCTGGATGTCGTAAAGGCTAACCAGTCAGCAAGGATGTCCAAGAATGGACATTTGTGCTGGATTAGGTGGGCAAGGCATCCTAAGAAGGATTGGAGAAATAGAAATGGCTATAAAAGGATTGAGTGCTCTAGTATGATTCCAAGGCAAACGACAAGTTTTAAAGTTGGTATTATGCAATGGGTTCTATCTAATTATCCAGCATCATAATTGCGTAACAACCTTCCAATCGCAATCCGAAAGATTTTGAAGGAAATTCCTAACCCATTGCTTCATAAGTTTGAAAAATCTTCTGATTAATAACGTAAATAGCGCAATGAATGTTGTCGAACTGTCACAATTAAAGGCATTGGCGAAATCCGTTCAGTGGTTTAGGCGTGAAAAGGTAACATACAGACAGACAGAGTTACTTTCGAATTTATAATATTAGTATGGAAAGTTAGGATTACCTATCATGTGGACTGCCTCTTTTTGGTGTATTGTTCATGCGCAACTGCTGAGCTTTTAAGGTCCTGGGATCGATTCCAAAGCCCAGAATTTCTCAGAAGCAATCCGGAGTCTGGATTTGGGTAAGTATGTACTTGGGTAGTTTTTGAGTTAGCTTTGATAATACGTATTTAAACCACTTTGTGTATCTTGATGATGTGATGAGCTCGTGGCTAAGTACTAACAGCCGCACGGGTCGATCCATCAGGTTAAGCTACGCTTGTCAGGGTTGGTCCGTGGATGGGTGACCGTCTTAACATACCGAGACTCCTCCGTGCCTCGGAAAGCACGTTAAGCCGTTGGTCCCGGCTGTCATTCGTGGATTTTTGACAGTCGTTACGAGTCGTCAGAAGCCCGATAGTCTAGCAACCAGTCTTACCAAGGGGTATCGTATTACCCAGTTACTGGGTTGTGGAGGTCAGATAGGCAGTCACTTCATGTAAAATACTGGTATTCAGCTGCATCCAGTTAGACTGGAAGCCGACCCCAACATAGTTGGGAAAAGGCTAGGCAGATTGATGATAATATCTTGATGATGTTATAACACTTCGTGTCACTGTTGTTTACATAGTAAGTAGTGGTTATACGAATTGGTGTGGGGAACAACTAAAAAACATGAATGTTGGCATAACTAAAAAAGTGATAAATAAAAAACTTTTTTACAAAAAAATACAACCGATTTCTAAAACAAAACACTATTTTTGTTCTATATTTTGTTGTTTCACTATTTTTGTTGTTTTTTTTTTTTTTTTGTACCTTACTACCAAGGAAGGTTTATGTTTTTAGAACATTTGTTGTCTTGTTAAATAACATAGGCCTTCAGTGAGCCGTCATAGGGCAAGTTACCATAGTTCTAGCAAAATTATCCTTTATGAATAATTATGCAAAATTAATAATGTCGACGGTTAAAGTCCAGGTGGATTAAAAAAACCGTGACAGATTCTCAACAAAGAGCATCCAGTATATTGACCAAGCTTAAGTGGAAAATCCGCAAAATGTATAAATTACAAGACAACCATCAGATCATTACCATCTGATAAATAAACGATTATATACTCTATTTTTTAGGTCTAAAGGTATGATTTTGAAAGGAACTTCTTGAAGGTAATCAAGGCGCCAACCTGCGCGGGAGTTGCACGATTCTTATTTCAAGTTCAGTGTTATACCAACGTTCGAAGCGCTCGGACGTGGAGGCTTTTTGAAATAAGAACGCGGATTTTATTAATTTATTTACGAATTAAGAATTTCGCAGTGTTTGTGTTGTGTTGTGCAGTTATTTGTATTTTGTAAAGTTAATGTTTTCGGTGTCTTTGAAGCTTGGAAGTTTAACCGTGAGTTTTTAATCTTTTTAAGATAATAACGTGGGAATTTAATTAGGAATAAGATACATTTTGAGGTAAACATCACATGTCTACCTTACATTTTTCGGGTGACCAACAGTTTTTTTTTTAAATCGTAACCTGTTTATGTCTGATGTTATTGCTAATCGACAAATCTCGTAATTTACACAAATTGCCGGACATTAAAGACACAGATACGTTAATGATAATTGTGGTCGTTTCCACAATTATTGTGATGTAATACAAAAATACAGGCAATGTTTATGATTGATAATTATCAGTCATATTTCCTTTAAGAAAGAAAAATATCGTCTCGTTCTCTGGTTTCATAAGAAAAGTCATAAGAAATCAGTAGAAGATCATTATGTTTTTTTTTTCGAAAGATAATTGGCAATAACATATTGCATATTAGGAAAAGATTCGAACGTGTGACCTCTAGGACGCAATCCAGCCACTTTACTACTGAGCGACTATGATTACGACATAAATTAAAAATAAATTAACTATTAACTTAGTTTGATTATGAGCTAACCGGTTGAGTGCTTAGAAAAAAGCGGCTAAGTGCGAGTTAGACTTTTACATTAAGGGTTCCGTACTACCCTCATCTTCCTGCTCTTGTCCCATGTTACTTGGGGACTGCGCAACACGTTTTCTTCTTCCACTATCCCCTGTCAACCGTCACGATATCATTTACTCCCTTCTCTTTCTTATCATTCCTCAAACAATCCATCCATCTGTTCCTTGGCCTTCTTCTCCCGCTCCATCCATCAACATTTATATTCATCACTCTTTTAGTCTGAAGGGTTCCGTACCTACAACCGGTACAATATTAATTGATCAATACTTTTTTTTTTAAACACGCTGAGAAAATCATATTTGCTGCTCATAGTGCCCTTTAGCGTATACTCCAAATCCTGTAACTCAGCCCCTAATACGACCCACTGACCCACGTTTCTTGTATTGGGACCCCCTTTCATAGGCCAATTCTCGTACTGAAAAACATTACCCTCCTTCTGGGGCAGTCGGGTAAAAAACGTTCACACTCAAGTCGCAATCTGTCAAAATTGACAAAAATGTTGGTAACTTAATTGTATTTTTGACAGATTGCGAATAAGATGCGAATGCGAACGAACGTTCTTAAAAATTAGGGGAATTGCGCCTCAGGTGTCTGTATTTGAACACTGTCAGTAAAAAATATGACAGGCCCGACTTTTTTTTTTTTTTTACAAAAACATTATACTCCTGGTTTTTTACTGTTTTGTAACCCAAACCCCTTTTGGTAAAAAAAAGAGGTTATTTGACTCTGTTTTTAGGCTAGTATTAAGTGCCGACTCTGAGTGCGGCAGTAAGCCACTTAAGCGCAGTAATAAATCCAAAGATGTGCTAACTAAGATTGCTATTGTTTGACTCACTGTGTGGTGTCGAAACAAACATACAATGCAACTGGATGAAACCTATCACGAATGCACGACGTATAGTCGTGCATTCTGAGTAGGGTAATTTAAAATAGTAACATTTACTTCACGCCCGCGTTCCCGAAACCTTCAGAAAGAGGTGAACTGTATAGTAAAGCCTGCCGGCCTGCTGGACATAGGCCTCTCCAATTGCACGCCATTCAGCTCGATTCTCAGCAACTCTCATCCAGCCAGCACGCGTAACATGACCACCATAGAAACCGGTTTTGTTGACGGAAGAATAGACGAAATAACAGATTGCGTTTGTGCATCTGTCATTTTATCTATTCTTCCGTCGACAAAACCCGTTTCGATTGTAGCATAGTGGCTGGTAACGGCTGCTACCAGTCACGATGCAAGTCGATTGTGTATACATTTTAAATGAGCTAAATTCATCAATATCTATAAATCAAATAACTCTAAAAATACAGCTACGTGTTTAAAATATTGTTTCATTTAAAAGTCACGTGCATTTGTTTCGAAAATTAAATTATTATTGCTTATTTATGCATCACACGATGTTTATGACTGGTTTGAAAAAGAAGTTAATTTGCATCTTTATTAAAAAGTTTGGTGTAGGCATGTATTTGTAGATATTTTTAATATTTCTTTATCTGAATGACAACGGTTTATTTTGGGATAGGTGAAGGCTCCCAAAGACAGGCGCGACGCGACTCTAGTGCAACAAGTTCTATGAATATTTCATGGACTGGTTCTACCAGATACCTAATTGGGTAACACATTTTCGGTAAATGATTATGACTTATCTGTTTCATCTGACTGTTCAACAACATTCATTACGTTATTTACATTTTTGAGGATATGGTCTACCCATATGCCAAATTTCATCAAAATCTGTTCAGCCGTTTTAGCGTAACAAACAAACAAATAAATACACAAACAAACTCACTTTCTCATTTATAATATTATTACTAGCTGATGGCCACGGCTTCGCCCGTGAGATGTCGGTTATTATATACTAAAACCTTACTCGAGAACCACTCTATCCATTGATGAAAACAGTATGAACATCGGTGCAGAAGTTTTTGGGTTTATCGCGTACAGGACGACAGACAGACGCGGCGGAGGACTTTGTTTTATAATATGTAAGGATATAGTTAGGATTGACATAAATGTCCTTTGTAAAACGCAAAATAGGTACTAACACCTTTTTACCCGACTACGGCGAAGCAAAAGGGAGGGTTATGATTTTGACCAGTATGTATGTATGTTTATCTGTTCCCTCCTATCTTCTAAACCACTCATCACAATGTGACAAATGACGTATCGTTGGAAGCGTTTTGATCACGTCAAGTCACGTCACATTAAATTAAAAATGGCGCCCTCTAAAGAACATAAACTCAGGAACTTAAAAAAAAATTGTTTAATCGTACCATGTTGGGTATCAAATGAAAGGGCTTAATGAGCACATTTCAAAAATATATATATTATAATATATATATTTTTGAAATGTGCTCATTACCCTTTCACACCAAAAAAAAAAAAAAAAATGAAAGTAATAAAAACTAAAACCCAACTACGACTAAAAAAATCCGGAGTCACACGTAATCTGTTCGATTTATGCCCTAACACGTGTGACTCCGGATTTTTAATTTGTCTGTCTGCGGTGTTTTGTTTATATCTTTTTAGTCGTAGTTGGGTTATAGTTATATTTATGTAGCCGGCTTAGCAAACCTGTATTTGTTGCCAAACTAACTAAAAACTTTAATTAATTTTAATTAACTCCGACAAATGGACGCCAATTTGGACATTTATTATTTTAATCTGATAAAACACGAATTGTTTTTTTATTTCGCCGTAAAATTATGTGCGATAATATTTGCAATTTTTTTAACGGTGTATTATTTTGACAAGTTATTTTTTTTTGCTACGAAAGTCTATGCAAAAGTACTACAAGACTAGTAGCAGTGTTAATCAGGATGCCAGGTTTGTGCTTAAAGTGAACATGCAATGGGCATGAAACCAATGAGCCTGAATGCCAGGAGCTAACATAAAAAAAAAACAAAAAAGGGCTTAGACAAGTGGCAATCGCTTTAAAAGCGTTTAGTATTTATTCAACAACTTTCAAAAGGATTGAAGTAAGCTTTTTGGTTGCTTATGTCAATCTAATGCATTTTTGACATTTACCTATATCATCGGTATCGCCACTGATATATGTACTTAATGTCACTTTGTCTGGATTGAAGGAAAAATAGACAAACAATCGATAACGGTAATATTAATCATTAAAAGTTACGGAACTCACAAAATAACGTCAGAAACGAAATCAAATTACTGTATTTTGATAATAACTTATTAAAATAATCAAAACTTCACGCACGATTCAGATAATGATGTTTGATAACCTAAAAATCGTCTGTAATTACACGTAATTGCAAACAGGATGTGCTAAACAATTTGTTTTGTTTAAAACAAAAACAGTGTGTAGGTTTAAAATCTCTTAAGCCTGATTTACACTACAACTTGTTTTTTTTTTTAATGTAATTTTTTTTTTGTGATTTGTCATCTGGTGTACAATAAAGTTTATATAAATAAATAATACACGGTGCGATTCAATTGCCAGTAGCATACTATAAGTTGAAGCAAGTATAAAATTAGCGCAGTCTAACTAAACAGTGCAAGACAAAGCAAGTCATTTGTTGTTAAAATATTATTGTATAACACAGACAATAATACTTACAATTATACTTATAAATATAACATAACGCCTGTAATCCCCGAAGAGTAAGACAGAGGTTTACCTAACACCAGCATTTTTCCAGTTATGTTGAAGTCCCATTAAATGGCGAGCCTATTGCCATAAACCGGGCATACATCCAGACTCTGCTACTGAGAAATTCCAGAGGTTTTTCAAACCCAATAACACTTTACCCGACCTGGGAATCAAACCCAGCACCGCGTAATACAATATCGCAAAATAGGTCAGAACTGGAATCGGTTTGAAACAAAAGTATTGATCGTGTACTCCGCAATTAGAGCGCTGGGCCTCATTTTCAGCAGTAGCGCCCACTAGATCAACGAAGCAAGACACTTGTATCGTGTAAATGGGGCTTTACATAGTTTGGCTACCCTGGCCAGGTTTTGTTGTTAATGGGGCTATAGTCTGGCTACCCTGGCCAGGTTTTGTTGTTAATGGGGCTATAGTCTGGCTACCCTGGCCAGGTTTTGTTGTTAATGGGGCTATAGTCTGGCTACCCTGGCCAGGTTTTGTTGTTAATGGGGCTATAGTCTGGCTACCCTGGCCAGGTTTTGTTGTTAATGGGGCTATAGTCTGGCTACCCTGGCCAGGTTTTGTTGTTATTTTATGCATGTAAAAATATGAATGATGTCTTTAGTAGGTTAAGTACGCATGAGATATTTCCACAAATTCCACAAAAAGTCATCTCGCAATTATAAGTCTGATGATGCGACGACCACGCAATCGTCGTGATTATTATGATGTCTAAGTATACCTACTAGCTCTAATCCGCGAAATTTCGCGATTTTTTATTTTAATTCATATTATTTATGGCCTCTTAGGTCATCAGCTATCCGAATATCAAAAAATATTTGCCCTAGGTCTTAAGGGGGAAAGTTGATTCGCTGTTACAATGTATAGTAGATATTATGTATATCTGTGTGATGACGGTCGACGATCCTCGTTTAAATCTTGAATAAGAATAACCTGTGCTGCTGAAAAAGTACAAAATAACTTCAGTGGATGTTAAACTATGTAACCGTAAAGATAATTCTTATCAACTTTTGTCCACATTTATATAGGTATGTATTTAAGGTTACGCTAGTCGGTCATTCTTCATACAAATTTAGTATGGTAACTAAGTAAATATATAACTATAGTAAATAGTATGCATATTAGCCACGCGCACCCACTAGTTTGAGCCGTCGACTAGTGCGAAAAAAAATAATTAAACCTTCAAACGGCTGTTTGACACTTCCCGTGACCCAAGGGCTGGCTTTTGCCTTGGTCAGAGGCTAAGCATTGCCATACAATGTGGCAATGCCGCCAGTTATTACTAGCTACGTTTTTATATCATTCTTTTTCTTCAAGCTCCGCCTGACAGCCCGGAGGCCGACTCTCTGAACGTTTTTCCTTTTCTAAATTCGTAATAACGTTTTTCTCACATTCTTTTGCCATGATCTTATTGGTAGTGATCGGAAAAGGGTGAGCCTACCTAAAGTTCAAAGAACAGAGTAAAAAAAAGTGGAGACTTCCCTACGAATAAAATTTCGGGGCTAATGTCGGGGTTTCGGGACATCACTTCAGTACAACCAAAATTAATAAAGTAAAACAACTATCGAATTCATTTCCTGTTCCTGTTTTAAAAAAAGAGTATGCACGATATATTGTTTTCAAAAAATAAAGGTAATTTCCCTTATTTAAATTAACTTTATTTTGAACGATGTAAGTAAGCGCGTAAGTTAATGTAATTATGTAATTTACATACCAGTAATAATTATATAACTATTAATGTAATAATTATATAAATATTTTTTCGGGACTAATGTCCCGAAAAAATATTTTGTCGTAAGGCATCTCCACTATGGCTCTGTTCTTTTTCGAACTTTAGATAGATTAGCTCACCTTTTTCCGATCACTGCTTATTAGCATAAAGATTGCATACCACAAACCTTGCCGGTCAATCTCTAAAGTAGGTACACCTCTGCCCAACCCATCTGGAAAATAAGCCGTGATGTTATATGTTATTATGTTTACATCAAACTGTATCAAAACATTTGATCTGTGCCTTACTTTTAAACAAGGCTCAGTAACCGGTTACATTTTCAAACTGGTATGATGTACTTGACGCAAAAACCTTTACATTCGATTTCGTTCGCATATACCGGTTTTTTTAAACCGGATCTTGGAAGAATATTAGGATAAATTTACCGGTTTAGAGCAATAAAAACCGGTTAATATTAAATTTTTATTGTTTTAAGCGCGGCATCCTCATATGTAGTCACAAGTTGCAACGTTTTTACCGACATGCCTCTCGTCGAATAAACCGGTTAATTTCGGTTAAAATAAACTAATTCTCTAAACGTTCGCGTTCTTTAGAAAAGTGCGAAGGGACACCGAAATAAACCCGTATTAACCGGTATTTTTTAAACCGGTTCCGAGCCTTGGTTTTAAAGCAAGTAATTAGTACATTGTTAATTTGTAGTTATAAAACACGTTAATTAATTTGATTTTGTGTGTACTTTGCAGCATTGAATTAATAATTGTTCTAATTATTTCTGTGTTCATCCGGTCGGGAAATAGAGCCTAAAGATAAGACGGTCAAGATAATATTAGATTCATGCTCGTTTTCACAAATACTAGGTGACACCTAGAGGGATACCTAAACCAAAGCGCGCTGCTGGATTTTCAACGCTCAGCTCAACGTCGAGAGTTGAAAACCGAACAGCGCACTTTTATTTTGGACTTAATTTCGACAACTTTTGTAAGTATACCTATACGGTTTAGTATCTTGATTGGCTTAAACAGAGGGATAGGAGAAATTGAAAGTTTGATTTAATTATATTTAAGTAGATAATTATAGTTTAGAACGGCGAAGGAAAACATCGTGAGAAAACCGGCATGTCCTAGAAAAAATAAATTCGAAGATATCTTCCAACCCGCACTTGGCCTGCGTGGTAGATTACGGCCCACTCCCTCCCACAGAGAGGAGGCCAGTGTCCCAACAATGGGAACATAATAGGCTGATTATTCTAATTATAGTTTGTTAAAACAGCTGTCATTATCCCAATTTGTTCTTTTTGTGTTCTTTCTTCGTCATGTGTACCATAAATAGAGGTATTTTATTTTTTCTTTCCTTTCTTTATTAGTCAGATAGCCCCGCTACCATTGTTTCTGACAAGATAAAGGCTGAAGTAATAAAATGTGTTTAAACAATGAATAAAAACCTATGTTATCCCACTGTAGGGCATGGCGTCTCCTCCCTCTGGTAAGCCAATTCTATAGCCATATGGTAGGTCAAAAATATATAGCATCCTAATCCCAACTTTTATATCCTAACTATATATTTGTTTGTTACGCTTTCACGCTAAAACGGCTGAACAGTTTTAGATAAAATTTGGCACATGGGTAGACCATGACCTGGAATAAGCCATAGGATACTTTTTATCCCGATATTCCCTCGAGACCTAGACTTATGTGGGTGAAACCGCGAAGCGCAGCTAGAAAATAAATAAAAACAAACTGGAAATAAACCCAACTATAAAAAGAATCTCCTGTTGCTACAGTTAGCAACAACAACTGCAATAATGCAGTCACCAAAATGGCCACCGAACGTCCTCCATTGTCACAATAACTAACGATTCAACTCATCAACCTAAATGCTAGCGGACGTGTTATTAATAAGATAACTAGTTGCGTACGTGATAAAATGTATAATGTAATTAAGAGATTGCTAATTACACTAGTTTTAAGAACAACTCCACTTACATAATCAGTTTATAATGTTCCCACTGTTGGGACTCAGGCTTTCAGGGTGAGATGAAGCCGTAGTTTAATACGCGGACGCAAATGGTGGTGAAATACAATAGATATATTTAGTAACCTATTTCGCTTGACTATTCTTCAAGAGTCATAAAAAACCCTGTAAGAAATCGACATGTGTTTCACCTCTCAACTAGGCATCCTCAGGATGGCGATTGACTAGGCGTGGCAACACGTCGTGTTCTGGTTTGCGACTGGTCAATCGTCATCCTGACGATGCCTCGTTGAGATAAAGTTAAAGTATAAAATATTATTTATTCGGTCAATTGTCTCAAGATGTTCTTAATGATAATTAAATAATAATGACGTTTTTAAAGGATACTGTAGTGTCTTAAAATAACAAAGAAACAAACGAATCCGTAATGTTCATTATAATTATGGTAGAATATGCTAAGCAGGAAACAATTACTAATTATAAAAGCTGTTAAAAAAAAACCTTCCTAAGTATAAAGGCTTATGAAATCCAACTCATTGTTTGTTTAGTAGGTAACATTTTGTAACTTACTTAACTAAGTAACATAACTTAAGTTCAAGAACACGCCACTCAAAGTGTCACGCCAAGGCTTGTCACATTTTATCTAGTAATTATTGTTTGTCTAAACTTTAACCTCACCCTAAGCTGTAACTTTAAGGCCTTGAAATAATCAGTATCTTCCTAAAACCAGGCTGTAGAGGTCATTTTTTATATGACAGCCATCTTGACTCTATACCATAAAAAGTTACATAATTTGCACCTTTGACGCACAGAAGTATCTTTGTTGTCACTCAAATATTTTAAAAACCCCGCTAGATATCAAAGCAATTTAAAGTGATTAAAGTTTGTCATAATTGATACTTGAAATAAACTTTGGATATATTTGGTTTCAACGCAACTTACCCTGGGCCCAAAGACCCATACAACTTGATCCATGTGCTTCACAACTCTGATCTACGGCCATGTCACTTAAGACCAGAAGTCACCTGTAGAGGTCAATTTTTATAAATAGCTGACATTTATTACCTTGACTTACACTACAAAGTCTTCTCTGTAATATTAGCACTGTATAACAAATAGTTTCAAAACTTTTCGCACAAACGTATCTCCGCTGTCAGTCAAAATGTCAATGTTTTGCATGAAACTGTGCGCATGACCTTATCGCTAGTTCTTTTTGGCATGCGGGTCTGAAAATTGACATGTAGGCGGCTTTGTAAGGGTTGAAGTTGCGGCAATGGTGATAACATTCAGGGTCAACTTTTGTTTGTTTTAAAACTGGAAGTCGGTATACAAAGGAATGCCTGTTTTGTTTTTTAACTCTTCCGTTATTGTGAGTGGGTCTATGATTTGGTCTATTTTGTTTATTTGTCTGGTACTAGCTTTAACCCACGAAATGTTTCGGTTTTTCAATTGTTTTATATTTTTATGGTCATCAGCTATCCGATTATCAAAAATATATTATGCCTAGGTATTAAGGGGGAAGTGTGAAAATTGATTCGCTGTTTCATTACCTACTATGTATAATTGGTTATATTCATTATGGCTTTACACTCATGATAATGTCGGCCACTTGACTGACCATGTTCGCAGCCATTTTCATCAATCTGCCTAGCCTTTTCCCAACTATGTTAAGATCGGCTTCCAGTCTCCGGGATGCAGCTCAATACCAGTATTTTACATAGTGCGACTGCCTATCTGTCCTCCACAACCCAGTTTCTGTTCAGTTCAGTTCAGTTTCTCAGTTTCTGGGTAACACGATACTTCTTTGTCAAACTTTTGGGGTTCTGACTACCCTTACGATATCATTTTTTAATGGTACCCTTCAAATGGTAGTTTTTTATTTTTATTTTGAATTAAATGTAAAATTTTGGGTAAATATGAAATATTTCGAAAACTCGATATGTAGTGTTAGATGTATAATAATGTATTTATTATTGAATTACTTTAAATAAACAATACACTATTCATATTCGAATCATATTTGGTGTAAATATTGCTGCATGAAAAAGTCGAAAGTAATAAAATGACTCGAAAACTATTGAATTTCGGCCATACATATGGGGGGTTCAATTTGTTGCATTCTGGCCCTCCCTATCAGCTCCTGACGGATATATGTCGAATTACAAGTAACCCTGAATATAACTGAACCGATTTCGATTTCTAAAATGTTCGATACTCTGTAGGTAAGTTAAGCTTACGAATCTATTTTAAACCGAAGTGGTTAGCCTTCAAAACAACGGTGCATTTTTGAAGTTATTCTTATGAATAACTTAACAACAAGCGGAACATAGTTCAGCTTTTTTTTTTAGACTCACTTACAAGTTAGAACATAAATCGCTAAATAGATTTATATGACTATCTGACAATCGTTTGAAGATGACAGAGATAGACTGATATCTTATGCTCGGTTCCTATAAACAATAACGAATCGTTTCTCTTACCAGTAGTACCTTTTTTATTGCTAAACTGCGCATATAGATTCGTAAGTTAATTTTACCTGTCGTATGTACTTATGTAGCTACTTCCATGTAGGAGGTTCTACAAATATGACGTCTTCGTTTCATTATTGGTAAAGATACAAGAGAGTTCATTTGTAATCAATATCGGTCCGTATATTATAGGAAAAGGCTATTAGTGATTTGATTGTTGGTGCAAGCAGGCCTTGATTCACACAATCAAATACATCATGTTGAGACACGTGAAACGGTTATTTGCAAACTTTTTACAAAAAAAAAACAACCGACTTCCAAAAAAACACTAAAATGTGAAAAATTACTTAAATTCGGAAGTCGGTGTCTTTGGTTTTCAATTTTGTTTTTTTTGTAATTTTTAACTTTTTAGTGGTGTTTTGGAAGTCGGCTGTTTTTTTTTGTGCATCATTTAGAAGCACAAAAAGTTTTTAGAGCCTCATTAATTTAAAAATGCGTTCATCATTAGAAGGTCAATATTTTTTTATAGGACCAGTTAAATATTTATCTTTAAAAAATTACAGAATTCGCTCAAAAAGAACCTACATCAAAAAGATGATCGGTTTATAATACCTACCTTCCTAAATTGCTTGATCATCGTGACTATTCGTGACATTGCACTTAATACTGTTTTTCTTAGTTCTCGAAACTAATGCGTCATGGCGGAACATTATAATAACTATAATTCATAAGTCAATACACTGAAATGTGACCATACAGGACGTGAACTTTGTATCTTTGTTTACGACAAGTGTGCTCCGTGCGACGAAAGGAATTCTCATCTCTTGGCTTGAATGTCGGTTATGACGTTAAAAGAATGTTGAATAAAGGTTCATTTTTAAAGCCAAAATCAATATTTGCTGTTGCCAATATTGGTTAAACCTGTTGGACCAGTATCTTTTTAAACCAATAGTTATATTACCGTGAAACAAAAGCTCATAGAGCCTGAACTATGCAAGGCTGGCAGCATTTTGGCAATTCAGTTTGAGTTCTATTGGTCTGGAATAGAACTCAAACTAAAACTCGAAGCATTTATTTCAATTAAACCATTTACAGGCACTTTTGAACTGTCAAGGAGTCGGTCAGTCAGTAATATGAAGCTAGTTGCCCATTCCAAAGCGTAGTAGGTGGAGAAGAACGGGCAAGAAACTTTACTCCACGAAAACTCTTTTAAATAAAAAATTGATAGATGTCGTTGTATTAATTTTCTACCAATTTTTACCATCAAGAATATAGAATGGCATACATTGCAGCTTTACTGCCAACCTCCTTCTCTCACCTCAGCCAAAACCCTCAATGTACATCGACCGTAACATACAATTCTCACCGGCCTTCATGTAAATCACTGTTTACTTGTCCATTACGAGTTGTTGGCTTATTACTGACGTGACGTCACTGTTTCCCCACGTCCGCTTGATCATGGTCATCTGTTAGGAAAACCTCTTGTCATGTTCATGCTCTCTTTACGTTTGGGTTTGCAGAAGTCTTGGTAATATTGGCTCTTTAATTTTGATAAGAATGAGCGCTGCAAAACTAAATTAATTCTACCAGCACCTAGACTAGAGATGTATAAAAATAGCTCAGAATACCGAAGCATCCAAATATATAATAAGTTACCGGAAAATATAAGATCCACAAAAACACTTTGAATATTTAAATTTAGACTTATACCTAAGTCATTACTGTTAGAAAAAGTTATTATAGTATTAAAGAGTTTATGGAAGATAAGAAGCTAAAATAAAGTACAAATGTTATATATATCTCTGTATGTATAAAATTATTTAATTAATGGCACTAAGTACTTCCAATAACTTTCTAAATTTAATAATTAATATAAATTAAATAAAATATGTTAGAAAGAGATTAAATATTAAGTAGTAATAATAATGAATGAAGTAATAGTGTATTATTGAATGAATGAATAATAATGTATTATTGTAATGTTATTTATTAATTTTTGTTTTGTTTTGTTTTGCAGTGCCCTTACAGGGTGCATGTTTGTAACCTTTGTATGTACAACATGTTTGCAATAAACTGATTTGATTTGATTTGATGTTGGTTGAAGCAAGCACATTGGTAGGAATCTAGGCTTTAGATAATAATGGAGTCGGTTTCCAGTCTAAATGCACCCTAAATGCGTAATACACGATCGATTACAATCTGAATCGGTTTGAAACAAATTGCTAATCCATTGCTACATAAGTTCGACAACGTAAATAACGGAATGAATGTTGTTCAACTGTCTGAACTCGCTGAGCGCCCGAAGTACACCGACACCGCATCACCGATCGCGACACCATAGCAGTAATATATCTAATTTAACTAATATTATAAACGCGAAAGTTTGTAAGTATGGATGGATGGATGGATGGATGGATGTTTGTTACTCTTTCACGCAAAAACTACAGAACGGATTTGGATGAAATTTGGCACACAGATAGTTTATAACCTGGATTAACACATAGGATACTTTTCATCCCGATATTCCCACGGGATCGTGCCTTACGCGGGTTAAACCGCGGGGCGCAGCTAGTTTGCAATAAAGGCTTAATGAATAAAAATTCTCTACGATCAAGAATACACCCAGTATTCACAACATTCACTTTATGTACCTAAACCTGTTCAGGTTCAGAACATTATAAGGTTTTGTAGCCGTGCGTCATTAACAACCAGTTTTGTAAAATTATCGGGATCCTGTTTAGCTTTAGTTCTGTTTTTTTGTATGAATGGTGTTTTAAAGAGTAATATTATTTATGATCATAATATATATTTTTATGGCATTTTTATTGAGACAAACAGTGTTTTTTTTTGGTGATCCTTTTGATGTTTATTTTCACCTCACAAGCTCGAAAAGATTCTGTTTATCAATAGAAATCTGAGTGCAAAAGTGCATTTTATCCGCTAGCGTGGAAAGAGTTTTTTAAATCCATTCCATTGAAAATGCATGAATAGTGCGCCAAACTCATTTTTAGAATAATAGCACTGGCCAGCACGAAAAAAAATCGCTGAACGTACCTAAAGAAGTTTTCACTTCAAAAAACTTTATATCATTTTCTTCTGTATACTCAATTCACTTTCCATAAAAAAAAAAACAAGTAAATGAGACGAACCCAAGGGAAGAGAGGCCTGATATTAATCGTCTAGATGGCAGTACACACGTACCTACGATGTATACTTCAAGGCGAGCCACTTACTTAATTAAGTGTCATAATCAGAACCAGAATTTTAATTAGTCATAATTTGTATGGCCTAATGGACAAATGATTTAGGGGCCGTCTTTTGTTTTTCTGAGAGAACTACACACCTTTTCTTTGTAGATATTCATGAGTTTTGAGTTTGAACTTAAAAATAAGTAAAATTTTAGGTACAGTCTAACAAGCTATTTGGTAATTTTATGAGTGTTTTCAGTGTCAACAATCCTTTAACGTCACTCTCCTAATACGCTCAAAAGTTAAATTACAATCAAAATGAATTTTGGCAGTGTAGCGGAAAATGAATAAATATTTTGCCTGTATACCAAATAGGTTTATCGACTGTACCTAAGTGTAAGTGTACTTTTTATGTAAAATTAATAATCTGTAAATAAATCGAGGCGTCGTAATCGGGTTAGTACCTTATCTGGTCAGGCAAAGTTTTATTGGGTTTTTCCAATAATATTATATTAACAGATATGTTATACACTCACAAAACAAACGAAAAAAGTGTTCCGCGCAGCAGCGGCAGCACCCACTTTTCTTTCATTTTTTGTCTGATAATAACAACAAGAAAAAAAGAGACAGCTAGTGTTTTAGTTGTTAGATGCTTCAACTAAGCGCCAAGCGTGTCGCAGACTAAAGTCAATACGTCCCAATTAGGACGTTTTCGAGTCTTCACGATTGCGCGCTCACAACATATCTGTTTAATATAATATCATTTCGCTTTTCCATCAAGAATTTCTTAGTAGCACCCGGGAGCCTGGATTGGTACCCGGTTGATGGCAATAGGCTCGCCCCCTATTACATGGGACTTAAACATAACTGGCGAAATGTGGGTGTACTATAGGTACACCTCTGTCTAACCCTTCGGGGATTACAGGCGTGATATTATGTTTTTTTAGGATTCCGTACCTGGGTGAAACGGGACCCTATTACTAAGGCTCCGCTGTCTGTCTGTCGGTCTGTCCGTCTTTCAGTCTGTCACCAGGCTGTATCTCATGAACCGTGATAGTTAGACAGTTGAAATTTTCACAGATGATGTATTTCTGTTGCCGCTATAACAAAAAATTTTAATACTAAAAAACAGAATAAAATAAATATTTAAGGGAGCTCCCATACAACAAACGTGATTGTTTTGCTCGTTTTGGCTCGATATTGATAACGTTTGAAATATTCACAAAGTATTTAGTTATATATTCACTTTAAAAATAAATAATTAAATTAAAATAAATAAAATACTGTTGTACTCATATCATAATTATGTCATATCTATTTGAATTTTACTGTGTGTACATAAATAATGAATAAATAAATAAATAAAATATTTAAGAGGGGCTCCCATACAAATACCTTTTTTTTGCCGTTTTTATAGACAATGGTACAGAACCCTTGGTGCGCGAGTCCGACTCGCACTTGGCCGGTTTTTTTTTTGTTTGAACGTTTAAAACAGCAATGTGTTCTGTAATTTGTTCTTTTTGTCTAACGTTAGTAACCTAGTGATGCCGTTCGATGGCGTAAATTCACAACTACACATAACTCTAAAACCTAAACTTTTTGCAATGTGTCAGTAATCATAAAATACATTTACAAATCTACTAATCTACAAATCTTCCAAGTATTCATATTGCCAGACTAAACCAGATAGATTAGTGTAAAACGAATGCTACGAACACGAGATGTGTATGTTGTAATAAATTGCTACCGTGATAGTTTGCGAGATATCTTTATACTTGAAGCATTTCCCAATTTTTTGACGCCTTCCAATGTGCCCGAATATTGCACACAATTGTTGTGTTGTGTATGTTCTTTTCTGATGATTTACACGTACAAGAACCTTTTAAGCTTTTATTAATTACACAAATCAATCGATTAGTTCTTTTTCCTTCGTTCTGGAAAACATTTGAATGGTAGTCGAATCAACAACTCTAAAAATACACGTTTTTGATGTGTGAAATACTTGTATAAAACTTGACACAAAAGAACTCAGATTGTCCTCTATTTGTCATTTTTGTTTTATGTGGTAATTTATTTACATACTAAACACTTTATTTTACAATAAAGTGTAAATAAAAAATAAAAAATTGTTTGCTTTTATAATGGTTACCCATACGTCATCGCAGAGAGTTGAGGGCGCTGTCTATGTTGTATTCTATACTCGACAAACCCACTTCTCCTTCTTATCTGACTTGCCATGTTCAATACCTATGCTCTGCCCATAGTAAAAATCTTCGCTCCACCAACAATCGTCTTCTACGATGTCCTTCTCAACGCTCTGGTTTTATTCACTCTTCTTTCTTTGTCCAGGCGGTATCAGGATGGCAGCGAGTCGGTTATCTTTCAAAGTAGCGGCTCGTGAACATATTCGTGAGAAGTTGGTAGAATCAATGCGGCGCTGATTTGCCGGGCTTGTTTTCTCCTCCACCTATCGTTATTTTTCCTGACAAAGTTTATTCTGTTTATATGTATGTATTTAAGTGTATATGTATTACTATTTATCCTTTTTAGAGTTATCTATCCCTTATGTTGCACCTGCCATGTTTGTCTCTGCATCACCCTAAGGTTGACTGGTAGAAAATGCCTCAGGCATTATGTCCGCCTTTGTACAGTTTTTTTTTTTTTTACTTGTTCATAAAGTTTTAATAAATAAATAAAATAAAAATAAATAAGTAAATTGCTCTTTAGAATTAATTGAGTTGGTACTTTATAATAAATACGGTGTTCAAGTCGAATACATACTACTTAATGTCATAATAATGTTATTTATGCATGATCTTATTTATTAATTGTAATTTCTCAGATTTTTAAAGAATTGCTAAAATGAAATTTATTGACTTTAAAATTGTTGACTTAAACTTACACAAATATACAAATAATTTAATATAAAAGAAGAAGTTCGTCTACACGTCTGATCATAGTTCTAATAACGAATCTTATGGCGCGTGGCGAACATCGGAACTACCGCCGCCATTTTCTTTTTTCAATACATATTCGCAAAATGGCGCCCCCATGTCAATGTCATTCGAGCGCCGAAAGATCCTTGTAGCAGTGTATTTAGCGACTGTTGTGTTGTGTCAGGTGCAAACCTTCAGACCTACCAGCTGGAAGAGGAAACAAACAACAAAATATAATTCAAAGCAACATTATAATTCATACTTCAACAATTGTATTGAGCAATTAACACAATGTCAATTGTTCAACTCTTGCCTAATGGGAGTTAAAAATCTTTAATAAGGAAAGTCGTTACAATGAGAACTGTGGCGACGATTGTTATACTTTTGTTAAGGTGCATGTGACGATTAGTTGCATTGCGATGCGACTAATTATATTGCGTAGCTCATTTTAGACGGTCGTGCGACAGTGAGTTTGTTTGTAACGCTTTCACGTTAAAACGGCTGAACGGATTTGGATAAAATTTGGCACATAGGTAAACCATGACCCGGAGAAGGACGATGAAATATTTTTTTGTTATGCAAGGCTGCAATGTTGTATTTTCGCGCGAGTAACTATATAGAATCCTGAACGTTGCGAGGGTTTCAAAGGTACGAGAAAAACTTTGCTGCCGAGCGAAACACACAACTTTTCACCTCACTACAGCGAGGAAAATGCTAGGTGTCTCCATGCATTGAAAAAAAATATTGTACGCTTTTAAATTGAAGAAAGCTCAATTCGGCATTATGTACCGCTTGCACTAACTCTGCACTGCTAAACAAACCCAAATGGTGGAAAGTGAATTGAATATACAGAAGAAAATTATATAAAGTTTTTTTAAGTGAAATCTTCTTTAGGCGCGTTGAGCGATTTTTTTTCGTGCTGGCCAGTATGATTATTCTAAAAATGAGGTTGGCGCACTGACATGAAATAAGTATTGATGCATTATCAGTGGACCCGGCGGTAAAGAAAATTGTTGAATAGAAAGGTTCGAATTTTAAAAACTCTTTCCACGCTAGCGGATAAAATTCACTTTTGCACGCAGATTTCGAATGACAAACAGAATCTTTCCGAGCTAGTGAGGTGAAAAGCCTATTTTCATCCTGGATCGTAGACGAAGTCGCGGGCAACAGTATACTAAATATAAGTCTGAAATCGCTAACCCGTCTTGAGCATGCGTTGCGGTTATCAATGCTCGTTCCTGTTCTAAATAAGAAGAGGCTTTTGTCCTGCAGGACAATAATAAGTCTGGTATTATGTTTGATAAGAATAATAAGAAAGAAAATTTGAGATTGATGGTTTTTAAATAAATGGAAATATTGAATAGTTAAGTAAATAAAAATAGTAAAACAATCATCATCAGAAAGACGTCCATAGGCACGTGCTGGACATAGGCCTCCCCCAAGCACCGCCACTTCGACCGGTTCTGTGCTTCCCACACCCAGCGGATTCTTGCGGCCTTCACAAGGTCATCGGTCCAACTTGCCTTCCAACGCTATGTCTTCCGGTACACGGTCGCCACCCAGAACCTTTCAGCCCCATCGGCCATCTGTTCTGCGAGCAATGTGCCCTGTCCACTGCCACTTAAGTTTGGCAATTCGTCTGGCAATGGCGTTAGTAAAATAATGTTCGGAAGTTATTCTTTATTTCAACTCAATTCTACCCAGTGTTTGTTAGCGTATAATGTCTTGACATTTAATAATGTAATGATTAAAAATCTAAATTTATTACTAATATGTGAATCTGTATCATTAAGTTCCGCATATTCATAATAGAATTTTAATAAAATTACAAAAAACGAATACATATTCGAAGAGCTATAAATCAGATAATTATATTCAGTCATAATTTGTATCCTGATTTATTCGTACTACGTCATAAATTCACGTTCGTCAAAAAATTATAACCAAGCATAATATAATACCTCGATCAAGGTTGATCGAAAATGACAAGTTTTTTGTATCAATATCATTAGATTGACCGACAAGATTAAATGTAGGTATTTTTGTTTGTATGTCCACTAGGCCACACGTTAAAGGTAACTATAGGGTTGGCAACTTCTTTTATATCAAATTAGCTGACGCCCGCGGCTTCGCCCGCGTGGATGTCGGCTAAAACCTTCCTCGAGAACCACTCTATCCGTTGGTGAAAACAGCATGAAAATCGGTGCAGTAGTTTTTAAGTTTAATCGCGAACAGACAGACAGACAGACGCGGCGGAGGACTTTGTTTTATAATATGTAGTGATTGTATTTTCGAAGCCATTGCCCGAAAAATATAGTAGTCAGCGAATATTTTATTTATTAAATGTATATTTTTTGCTACTTTAAGTATTTATTAACGGTTACTTATTTTTGATAAATGATAACTAATAATTATTACACTCTAAATTAGGGTAACAAAATACTATTCGGCTTTTAAGAGATTTAATACTGGCTCCGTTGCGGTTGCGGTCATCTCGCCGGTTTGTATAGAAATGAAAATATCTTTAGTAGTTTCGCGTACTATACTTTTTTTAAATGAAATATAATATAGCAGGATAATAAATATATATTTGGAAGTAGAGTTGGCAACCCTAGAGGTAACAAATATGATTTTTTGTGGTTTATTGCGTCAAGTGTTTTTCGTAGATATCTTTTATGGTTGTAAATAATAGAATACTAGCTACGCCCGCGGTTTCACCCGCATAAGTCTCGATTCAGTGGAAATATCGCGATAAAACGTATCATATGTCCTAACCCAGTTCATGACCTACCCATGTGCCAAATTTCATACAAATCCGTTCAGCCGTTTAAACGTGAAAGGATAAAAACCATGCAAACAAACTCAATTTCGCATTTATAATAGGTATTAGTTAGGAAGTTAGGATTAAAGTTTTTTTATTGATACTTGCGAGTTAAGTTAATGTCAAATTTTTATTATTATAAACAAAATTATAGTTACAAGTAGGTAGTGGAGATTGATTGAGATACCTGTTTTGGCAGGTCATACTATTGAAGTTTAAAGGAAGTATCAACATTACGCAGTATTTGATCGTCGGCTTATGTTTTTCTTAATATTTTTCTAAAACAACTATCTTCAGCGAACCTTATCCAAATGTTACTGTGACAACTAGTTCTAATTGTCTGTTAATTTTATGAAAATTTGCATAACACAAGGAACCTGCTCATTATAGAGTTGCAGCTGCTAAATCAATACATCAACCCGCTATCAATCAGTCCCAAATCATCACATTTCCCAAATATGTTGGGGTCGGCTTCCAGTCTAACCGGAGGCAGCTAAATACCAGTATTTCACATGGAGCGACTGCCTATCTGACCTCCACAACACAGTTACTGGGTAATACGATACCCCTGGTTGTCAGACATTCGGGCTTCTGACGACCCGTAACGACTGTCAAAGTTCCAAGAATGACAGCTGGGACGTGCTTTTCGAGGCGCGGTGGAGTCTCAGTGCTAGGATGGTCACCCATCCACAGACCGAACATGCTAAGCGGAGCTTAACCTGATCGATAGACCCGTGCAGCTGTTATTAATCAGTCGAAAATCGCAACACAAAATCGGTTTAGTCGCAACTCCGAACAATTCCTTACGTCTTGTAGCGTTCAACGTAAAATCATAATTGCTGGCGACGATTTCCTTTCCTTGGTCGCTAACGATCTAATGAGAGTGACATTGGACCCTTTGTGGTTGTGATCAAAGGGTAAAGGGTAAAAGTAAGAGGTAATCGGAGGTAGATCGAAGATTTTTGACGCGTCATCGTCATTCGTAAACGCATGATGTATTCAAATAGTCAAGTCCTTTGACTCGGTATTTATTTTTAACCTTATCAAAAACACGCTCAGTTCAAAAAAGACTTTATTTTTATCCGACTTCTTCAAAAAGGAGGAGGTTCTCAATTCGTCTGTATGTTTTTTTTTTTTTTTTGTGTTTGTTACGCGATTACTCCGCCAATTATGAATCGATTTTGATGATTCTTTTTTTGTTTGGTAGGTCACGCTTCCGAGGTGGTCCCATATAAATTTTATTAACTTTGCTTGCGTAATTTTTGAGTTAGCTTCAATATTACGTATTTTTCCCACTTAGTTTATCTAGACGATATCCTGTTTGACTCCTTCACTGTTATTTACATAGCAGGTATTCGGAAAAATAAAAACTTTTACCAAAAATAAAACAACCGACTTCCAAAAAAAACACTAAAAAAGTGAAAAATAACTTTAATTTCGGAAGTCGGTGTCTTTGCTTTTCAAATTCCGTTTTTTGCACCCAAAGTTTTTGTAAATAATATCAGATTCCCTAATTGCATAACACACTTTCAACCACAATCCGGGTAGAATTTTAAGGAAACTGCTAATCATGTTTTTCTCTTCTTGTTCTCACACACTATTGTCTACATTTCTTTTTCATTTCTCCTTTCGCAGGTCTGCTGGAAGAAATTTCTTAAGAAATAAGCAGTACCTTTGTACTCATATCATAATTATGTCATATCTCTTTGTATTTTACTGTGTGTACATAAATAATAAATAAATAGTACATACCTACAACACGTAGCATCTAGACCTTTTACGTTAAACATACGATGTTAGTACTTGGCTGGACAATAGTCCCGCTGAGTATTTCTCACAACACATTCTATTAGCAGTCTGATATAAAAACGTTGACCATTGCGTAATTGCTACTTACTTTAGTATTTACTTTTTTGATATAAAACAATGGAATACTTATACCTATAACAGGGTGCATTCTGAAAGTTGGCAACGTCGCAAATAGCTGTCACATTTCACTGTTTTGATTAATTGGTTAATCATCAGCATCATCATTTATTTATTTGTTTATTTGCTAACATGTAAAACACTGGTTAGTAGGCATGCATTAATATTTCATGACACATTAAGACATGCATCCTGTAAGGGCACTGCAAATGATTAAATTACATATAATATTGATTCTAAATAATACAGTTCATTACATTATACTAAACATTTTATTTCAAATAAATCATTATTATTAATTCGTTCTTTCTTTTTAGTCATTTATGTAAGCATAATAAAGTAAAGTCATCTTTTATTTCACTTTACGTCAAGCATCATCTTCGGCAGCCTAGTTCAACACAATGCTGAGTACAGACTCCTCCCTTTTATGCCATGCTTCCCTGGTCTGTGCGAGGATCATCCAGGTCTTCCCAACGCTGTTCTGAAGGTCGTCCACCCCACCTGGCTATTTATTGGTCTTATGTTAATACCTACTATTAAATAAAATTATGAAATATCGCTCGGTAGTGCACTAAAATATATTTACTATGAATTGCATTCACAATGCTCTTAATGTTGTTCTCTAACAACATCCCTATATTTTATGTGGATATGAAACCGTTGGAGTGTTTGTAATTTAAGGAGGGACCATGTGAGAGAATGCCATTTTCGGCCGAACTTTGGCTAAGTTTCATTTGCCTTTGTGAGAGTGACAGGACAGGCTCAACTGTCACCTCTGTAGGTACCCGTCGCCCTGCGGCTTTTCATTTCATTTTAACGTGTCTTCTATGATTGTGAAGTATCTCCACCGTTTATGCTGTCGTATTTTTTTTTATTGCGTTTTCTACTATTTGCTTCGATCTCGCCTGGTGGAAAGCGATGGATGACGTCTACGATGGAATGAGCGCATCCAGAAGAAAAAAAAAAGACTACGAGGTGACAGGCAACAATACGAAAATTTTACGTCAGATTCTTTCAAAGTTTTCTGCTTTATCATACAGCATCTGTTGTGACAATGTGCCAACTTTGTAATTTTTTGACAAATATGTGCAAAATACGTCACATTATTTAAGGCTCTGAGGCCCTATACAAAGTGACATTCTATCAGCAATAATGATGATGGAAAAGGCAAAAATGTATAGGACTGACATAAGCTGTCAAAAAGCTTATGTCAATCCTGTTGAAAGTTGTTGTAGAAATACGAAACGCTTTCGAAGCGATTGTCATTTGTCTAGCCCTCTGGTGACCTCGTTGACCACTATTGTGGTTCCGTCACCGAGTATGGTAAAGGCATCGGTAAAAAATAATATTAGTTCCATCTTATGTCAACGTTATTGACGTGGATATGTGCTAACAAGAATTATCACATATCTGTGAAAAAATCTTAAAATAGTAATATTATTCATAGGAAAATAACGAAATGTGTAAACTGGTTTCGGTTTTTTTATTGACGTGGTTATTTAGATATTTTCTGGGTATTTTATAAGCTCTATTATGTATCCAATGGGTACATAATACCCGTTATTCTATTAATATTAAGAATGTTTAATGTCCACTGCGTATTAACATGAGATTACTAATGATTGCTTAATTAAAACTAATAAGAAATAACTTTGTTATAAAAAACGTTCTTGAGTCGGTATTGTCAATAGCAGTACGTCACTCAATCTGCATCCGGTTAGACTGGAAGCCGCCTTTTCCAATGTTAGAGTCGGCTTCCAGTCTAACCAGATGCAGCTGAGTACCAGTATTGGACCTCCACAAACCAGTTACTGGGTGCGATACCACCTGGGAAGACTCATTGCCGGAATTTCAGGCTTCAGAACCGGTAACGATTGACAAAGATCAAAGAATGACACCTAGGACCATCGGTATGTTATGGATGGTCACCCATCTGCAGACCGACCTAGGCAACCGTCGCTTAACCTGGAAGGTCGATCCATGTGGCTGTTAACGTGTTTTTGCATAGATAAATCTTAAATAGATAAGGCACTGACAAGAGGCTTGTCTTAAAAAACATATTTGCATTGCCGAATTTTGTGGTAGCAGAAAAAATATTATGTTAATCTTGAACATATATCTCAGAACTAGGCTGCTAACAAAACACGTTTTGAAAAAAAAATCGGATCAAATTAATGGCAAACTAAGTAACCTTTTACCTTGAATTTATAATCCAAAATATCTGTATTAAAATTAAATATCCAGCGTTCGTTGGTACTTAATAACAAGAACGTCATATTTGAATTCGTCATTGTTGTTTTTTTTTTTCCGATTTCTCAAGTCATTTTTAATTAAATAGATAATTGCTTTATATTTTGGAATAAATTACAAGCGTTGTGCCATCGTGCTTCTCTTTCTTTTCTATGCAGTCCGACAGTAATCGCGGTTTATCTCTTGTTAGCGTATCCAGACTTCTAAGCTTCACCTTTCCTGATAAGGTGATCAAACTATGTGTATTTATCAGATACAAAGCTAAACAGTATTCAAACGTAGCACTCAGACTGGAAAAGCAAGTTTGTTTAATAGCAGTTTGGTCGAGTATTGAGACCTGTCCCAATTTGTAACCTAATTATAATCGTTAAATTCTATAGCTTATTCTAAAATGCCGGTTATGAGAGTTATATAAAAGGACTGGTTATTTAAACTATTTTAAATGACCCACCTTGTACCTACTGGTAAGCGTAAATGCCACTTGTGTGCTCGGAAAGGATTGTCACGTTCGCGGCTCATTTGTTTGCCTAGCCTTTTCCCAACTATGTTGGGGTCAGCTTCCAGTCTAACCGGATGCGGCTGAATACCAGTATTTTACATGGAGCGACTGCCTATCTGACCTCCACAACCTAGTAACTTGGTAATATGATACCTCTTGGCAAAACTGGTTGTCAGACTTTCGGGCTTCTGACGACCCGTAACGACTGTCAAATATCCACAAATGACAGCCGGGATCAACACATAACCTTGTAAGTACTTATTTAGTTACAAATTACTTGAAACTACGTCAAGATTCCGAGATACATTTTTCGACCTCAGACGCATAAGGTCGGATTTGTATTGTATTGTAAACTCCATATCAGACCTAATGCGTCTCAGGTCGAGATTTGTATTGTATTGTAAACTCCATATCAGACCTAATGCGTCTCAGGTCGAGATTTGTATTGTATTGTAAACTCCATATCAGACCTAATGCGTCTCAGGTCGAGATTTGTATTGTATTGTAAACTCCATATCAGACCTAATGCGTCTCAGGTCGAGATTTGTATTGTATTGTAAACTCCATATCAGACGTAATGCGTCTCAGGTCGAGATTTGTATTGTATTGTAAACTCCATATCAGACCTAATGCGTCTCAGATCGAGATTTGTATTATATTGTAAACTCCATATCAGACCTAATGCGTCTCAGGTCGAGATTTGTATTGTATTGTAAACTCCATATCAGACCTAATGCGTCTCAGGTCGAGATTTGTATTGTATTGTAAACTCCATATCAGACCTAATGCGTCTCAGGTCGAGATTTGTATTGTATTGTAAACTCCATATCAGACCTAATGCGTCTCAGGTCGAGATTTGTATTATATTGTAAACTCCATATCAGACCTAATGCGTCTCAGGTCGAGATTTGAGTTTAAGTTTGAGTATTTATTCGAATAAGCAGTGGTAGCCCACTGGTAACGGCGCGTCTTACGAGTTGTAGGTTGTAACTCATAGGTTCGAACCCTGACAGGCGCTTTACTTCGCCATGTGTAAATTATTTCATCAACACTGCTCTCAAAACGGTGAAGAAAAACATTGTGAGGAAACCGTCATGTCGTAGAACCGAAAATTCGAAGACATGTGACATCTACCAACCCACACTGTGCACGCGTGGTGGATTACGGCCCACACCCTCTCACAGAGAGGATTCCTGTGTCACTGCTCATCAGACCATAAGTCTTTTATAATCAAACCATTAAAGTCAAATGATTACTTTAAAACTGCTGAAGTTGTGTCGTAAAGCACGCCATGGGTCTGTTATCCCTTCTGGCGAAGAGGGGGTTGATAAAAAATGTGCAGAAAAAACATTAGTGTCACATTTGGGAATTTTATGGAAGAAAATACGCATTCGGAAGGTTTTCGTTAGATGTTAGGATTCGAACATTCCGAAGATTTAACTTTCTGATTTATTTTAATATTCGAATTATTCGAAAGAACAGGATTATTCAAATTGAATTTTAGACGAATAATTGAATCAATTTATACATACATATAAATAAATTGGCACTTTCACTGGCAGGCAGATAGCTGATGCTTATTATTATAGAAAAAAAAAAAAATTAGAGTTCACGTGGGTGAAACCGCGGGCAGCACCATAAGGACTCAAGCGCCCGAGTTTTGCCATACCATACATACATAACCGACCTGAAGAAGTCTTAGGTAACACCTGAAGCCTGAGCGCCTGAGTGGGTTATATAAAGCCTATATAAATTCTCGTGAAACCGCGTCTAACAAATGCCTTCTGTATGCAAAGAGCATAGTTTTCATTCGCTCTCTTTTGCAATATTGCTCTCATATCCCTTTGTTCCTAAACGCTAAAGCTAGGACGTTGAATTTTCATCAAAAACCATTGCCAGTTGAAAGATTTCAATCTGCCCCAATGTTGGGCTCGGTTTCCTGTGTACCGGAGGCAGCTGAATTTTACATGGAGCGACTGCCTATCTGGGGGCCTAAACCGGCCACATTAGCAATTCCTCTAAAAGCAGTTCATTTCCTGAATCTCAGATGTCATTAGCAATTCCTCTAATTTGACACAAAAGCAATTCATAATTTGGCGGACCATTTTACGAATCTCCATAGAAAACTGTCAAACAGATGAATTATTATTTCGTAATATGAATCGCACGCAGATCATATTATGAATTGTCAGTTTGTGACATTTTACGATGATTCATAATATTTTCATATTATGATTCTGCTAAAGTTACCGTTTTAAGCCCGCTGACCTCCACAACCCAGTTACTGGGTAATACGATACGATATATGTTTTCCGAGCCACGGAGGGGGCTCGATATTTTCATAATGGATGGTCACCCATCCCAAAACATTTTTAAAGAGTAACGGTGGAGTTTCTTGCCCATTCTTCTCCATACGAAAACTACCTTTTGGAAGGGGCAACTAGAATCAGTTCTATTTCTTTGTTTTTGACGTACAAAAATGCCTTTTATGTGCCTATTTGAAATAAATTACTTTGACGACCGCGGAAAATGTATCTTAACCTTCGATCGAACCGTGCAGGTTTTATAACTTAGCCACGAGCTCCAAAAAAAAATGGGTTTTAGTTCTAAGATTTATGATGCAATATCAAGGTGTTATACGCATCGGTGAGATTTTAATTTTAGAGTTGAATAAACTAGTAACTTGTATAATAAATTGTTACAACTTGACAAGTTAAAGATTTAAGTTTTTAATTAAAGTTAATCTTCTTTTTGGACAAAGGTCTCATCTGTTAGTCGCAATAGTCTGTTAAGAGGCCAATTTATATCCCCAAATAGTTTTCTTATAAAGGTGTCCAAACATTGAGCAGATATCGTGCGAGGCTGCCGCGCGCGAACGCTTCTGTCTACCTGACGCGCTCAAACATTTCTAGCAAACATTCGTCAGTAATTATATTAGGACGTATTACAAGCAGAGCTACGACACACGCAACCGCATTCATTTTAGTTCTAATGCCAACTGAAGTGCGCGGCGTGTCTCGCATATGCCGCGCAGTACTGCCGCGCAAACATTCGTCGGTTTAGTCCACACTAGAGCGCGGCAGAAATGTGTACTGCAAACGCCGCGTGTTGCTGCCGCACTCTTGCCGCGCAATGTTTGTATATACCTTTAGGCGAGCCAATTGCCATCAACCGAGCACAAATCTGGGGACTTAAAACAGCCACTTTGGCAGAATCATCGTAAAATGTCACAAAATGACAATTCATAATATGATCTGCGTGCAATTAAAAATAATTCATCTGTTTGACAGTTTTCTATGGATATTCGTAAAATGGTCCACAGTTTATGAATTGTTTTTGTGTCAAATTAGAGGAATTGCTAATGACAGCTGGAATTCGGGAAATGAATTGCTTTTAGAGGTATTGCTAATGTGGTCGTTTTAGGCCCCCTGGACTCCGGGGTGCTACTAAGAAATTCCTGATGGAAAATCCAATAACAATTTGCCTGACCTGGGAATTGCTACCAATTGGCCAAAGAGGCAGTTATTTTACTTTGATACAATTTTGGTTTAGATGTAACCATTAATTTTCAAGTCAATTAATAAGGGCCAGAACGAAATTCAATTCCCTGCACTAGCAATTTAATAATGCAATTAACACTTTGAGATGAACGCAGATCTATACTGATGAGCCCCCATTCATCGTAGATCCTGTTGTTACTAATTAGTTTGACTAACTTCGTGTATTGATTCAATACAAACCAATTAATATAATCGCACCGAATCAAAGGATAGTGACATTTGTGATATCATCTGCTTAGCCTTTTCTCAACTATGTTCAGGACGGCTTCCAGTCTAACCGGATGCAGCTGAATACTAGTATTCTACATGGAGCGACAGCCTCTCTGACCTCCACAACCCAGCTAGTGGGTAACACGATACCCCTTGGTAAGACTGGTTGTCAGATTTGCAGGCTTCTGACGACCCGTAACAACTGTCAAATATCTACAAATGACAGCCGGGACCAACGGCTTAACGTGCTTTCCTAGGCACGGAGGGGTCTCGGTATGTAAAGATGGTCGTCATCCATCTACAGACAAACCACGGCAAACCTGATCGATCGACCCGTGCGGCTGTTATTACTTAGCCACGAGCACCTCTTTTTTCTTACGTGAAGTATGTAGTTACAGGTTAAGCGTAAACAATCTTATTTGAAATACTGAAAAAAATGATCCTAACGAATTGAAATGAATTACCTAATAATTAAAAAATAAATGTGTGAATAATTCATATCAATTAATTCGTTAAATTCGAAAGTGATAATTGGGATTTCGTAAATTAAATTGAAATGGAATTTCGACAGATTTTCAATACATTGTCCATTTGTAACGAAGCCAGTTATTTGTCATTAAAATTTATCTTTACAAGAGCGAAATTTTCCATGACTACAAGAACTGAAAATCAATTTTATTTGAATTAAAACGAAATTAATATTTATTTAACATAATATTTATTATTGTAGTCCAAGTACAGAAGATAACAAAATCCAATCATTATTTCAAGATTATTAATAACTCTGGGAATTTCGATCCAAATTGAAGTTGCTGCATTGCTTCATAAAATAATTCAGATGACAAAAGTTTTCAGACTTAAAAATATTATTATTGTTATCACGGTTAAATTCACTGTTATAATTAACAAATTATTTATTTAAAAGAAAACGGCCGGATCGGACTCGCACACAAAGGGTTCCGTACCGTTTTAAGATAGAGCAAAAATCGCGGAAAAAACCTCGTTTCTTGTATGAGGACTCCTTCAATTATTAACTTTATTTAATTTTTATTATATGTTATAACGGTAATAGAAATATACTATCTGTTAAAATTTCAGTCAGTGGACGGATGGATAGCGGAGGCGTAGTAATAAGGGTTCCGTTGGGCAAAACAGAGCGTTTATTAACAAAAAAAAACGTTTACTAAATATTATTTTGGACTTTGCTAAGTTTACCTTTATATTCTGACTGTACAATGTACAGCCAACAACAAAAGTAGATGACTAAGACAATACAACGGATGTTCTCAGCGTATAATGATAAAAACTATCCTAGTCCACCAGTCCACTTAGTACAACAGAAAAAACGTTTCTTCCAATAAATAGATTTTCCATTCATTTTCCGGCCGTCGATAGAATGCGTTCCTGACACCTGTCAGTTGGACAATTTCTAGTAGTAATTTGGATGAAATTCGCAAAACACTTCAATAAACTCGCGACAATCTAAAACGTCCGTTTTGACGTTTCGCTCTCGTACTTTTAATAAAACGTTATGGTGACGACGTAAATAACATTGATTGGAATAAGCGAAAATATATTTTTAGTCTGTTTTTTAATCTAGTAGACTAATTTGACATTTCAAGTGCTTGTTGTTTGTTTTTTTTTCAATTTGGAGTTTGACATTTGCACCTGTCAAATTAGTTTACGAGATTAAAAAACAGATTATAGTTCTAAAGTCTGGACTTTTATTCGAGTAATTAAATTCGATTGAAAATAGTTTTTTTTTTGTTTTTTTCACATTTCGCCAGTTAGTTGTAATAAGGGGCGAACCTATATCGAGATTTCGGGATGCTACTGAGAAATTCCAGGTGGAAAAACACAATCGGATCGGACCCAGGTCTTCATGCTCAGCAGTAGTACTTGCGACCACTGGGCCAAAGAGGCAGTATTTATTTATATAAAGGCTTACCAACTAAACACATACATAGCTTATCCCACAATCATTGTCATAATTATTAGCTGCGCCCCGCGGTTTTACCCGCATAAGTCTCGATCCCGTGGGAATATCGGGATAAATGGTATCCTATGTCCTTTCCAGAAAATGGTCTAACCATGTGCAAATTTCATCCAAATCCGTTCAGCCGTTTTAGCGTGAAAGCGTAACAAACAAACTCAATTTCGCATTTATAATATTACTAGCTTCCGACCGCGGCTTCGCCCGCGTGATATGTCGATAAAAAGTAGCCTATGTCCTTCCCCGGGATCCCATCTAACTCCTAGCCAAATTTTATCGAAATCCGTTCAGTGGTTTAGGCGTGAAAGGGTAACATACAGACAGACAGACAGACAAAGTTACTTTAGAATTTAAAATATTAGTATGGATAGTTCGGATTAGGATATCGGATAGACATGTATCTAAATTATTATAGGAAAGCACGACACTATTAATTAACGTACTAAAATATTAAAATAATGTTTATCCTATTTTTAATAGGTACCACACTCCTAGGTTAAGTGTCAGACATATTACATCATTCGATGAATGGATCCCAAAATAAATACCTACTTACAAAAACATCGGACATTGAATTCTATTGATACTTTATTGTTTTAAAAAGCTAATGCTCTTGAGGTAAAGGTGACACAGTGTTTAAATAACAGTGTTTAAAGAAGCTAAAAACAACCAGCCATTTCCAGTATACGCTGACCTCGCATTGTACGGAAATCCTATACAATGCTAGATCAGCATAAACTGGAAATGTATTGCCGGGTGTATAACCGTACAATGGTGCCGATTCCCTTGTACACAAACTAAACTAAATTTAAGTTCAGTGCATCTTTTTCTTTCTATTTCATTATGAAAAGGACAGAAGATAAATTTTAGTTTAGTCCTGTCAAATTAATCAGCGCCTGACATAAATTGACGTAATTTTAGTAGGCAAGTTTTTAATCGCGTCTAAACTTGTTTGGAGTAGTGACAGTTTGACAGGACTAAACTAAAATTGATCTTCTGTCCTTTTCTTAATGAAATAGAAAGAAAAAGATGCACTGAACTTAAATTTAGTTTAGTTTGTGAACAAGGGAATCGGCACCAATATTTAGCAAAATACACCTGAAAAACAAGTGTCTGTAAAATAAAATATAGTTATATTATTTGTTGTTATAGCGTCAATAGAAAAATAATATTTATTCAGTATTAAAAATTGGTAAAATATTTACATAAAATCTTAGAAATCCTAACTAATATTATAAATGCGAAAGTGAGTTTGTTTGTTTGTTACGCTTTCACGCTAAAACGGCTTAACGGATTTGGATGAAATTTGGCACAGGGGTAGGCCATGACCTGGAATAGGACATAGGATACTTTTTATCTCGCTATTCCCGCGGGATCGAGACTTACGCGGGTGAAACCGCGGGGCGCAGCTAGTAATTTATAAAGGTAATACAATGTTAGATGCCTGTACTAGGATAAACCTGTATCACAGGCGTGAGCTTTACGGTAAATGTAGGTCAGTAAAATATTTAACATTAGAAGTCTTGAAATTCAACAATTTCAAGTGATGAGTTTTTTTTTTTGCTTTTAATGCCATCCTTATGCCTACGGTATAGAAGTCAAAATCAGTTGAACGAACTGTAAAAAGGTTTCTTAATTTTTTTAATCTTATTTCAAATGGAATGTAAGTACCTACCAAAAACCGCAAAACAGAAAAAATATATTACAAAACGGATTCTTTGAAGCGTGCCTTTTTAATTTCATAATACGTGTATCACGTTTTTCTTGCAATACTTCGTCGGTCATCACTTTTGCTGATTCACAGTCCCCAGTTATTGTAATGGACGTGTTAATATGAAATTTTAGATGTTTCTAACCTTCGGGTTTTGCCTTACGTTTGCCAGTTATAGCTTGGTAGAACTAATATACAACGTGCCGCTACAATGGCGACATTAATTTAACACACGGGTAGTGGCCAGTAATCATAAAAATTATAATAAAATAAAATAATTAGTCAATTAAAACATTTAATTTTTCAAACGAACTATATAATAAAATCATAACTAATATTGAGATCACTCTGTGTAAAAGATTCATTCATGAACCTACCTACCAGCTGGCTTACGGTCTATCGGCCCGATTCTTTGTCGGCATAATTTCTAAGAAATATTATCCGTGAAATTATCCCGGCAAATGACCTCTTCGCTACAGTTCTTTAAGTACAGGTTGCTCCAAGATGGGGATTTAGAAAATTGTAAATAAATCAATAAATAATAATGTTTAATGATATTCAAATATTTTCATAAAATGAATACGCGAAATCGTATACGTGTGTTAAATTAATGTCACCATTAAACGGCACGCCGTATCGCGGCTCCCGCAGACAGGCGCGACGTGCGACCCG